>OY756408.1:4726660-5937656 GCA_963576865.1 Anania hortulata | reverse complement strand
TTAAAAAAATAAAGTGTCGCGTCCAATCGAACTGAAGAAACAAAATGTTTCGTCATGCTCAAGTTTTGTGTTTTCTATTAATATCAATACAAAATAATAATTAAAAAACTTAAAAACGCGTTACAATTATGTTTTTTGGGTTTTGCTGGTGCTGGTGACTCAGATGGCGCTAGAGCGTTTGGTCTTGTCAACCGTTAATATCCACGCAAATGGCAAAGTTCGATTTTTTTCTGTGCTCGACAACGCAATTTTGACACATGTTTAACAACTTATCATAACATTTATCGTAGTGATTATTGGATCAGTAGCAGCAGTGACCATAATAATATTGACAAAAATAAATGTCAAAGTCGGTTTAGCTGTTCAAGTGATGGGCTTACCAGCAAAGAAATTAATTGTGTATTTGTACAGGGTGTAAACATTTATAGGACACACCGTAATAAAGTTCAGCTGATTTCGTGGTTTAAGTGTCATATTCTATGTACACCCTGAATAGATATGACAAGATGCAACTTCAAGTAGTTAACTATTAGGTAATATTTGCTATTGTTAACGCATCTGTAGTGCAGATATGCCACATAATAATTTGTATTGTATTGTTTTATAATGATCTTACGAACGCTCGATGTCGAATCACGGTGTACGGTAAAACCTAAGTTGGTTTTTGCTACACTGTGAAGATAAAATTAGATATAAGCTTTTAATGTAACTTGTTTTAAAAAAAAAAAAAAAAAGTATGAAAAGCGTATTAGGAGTTGATTCTGGTGTTAAAATACAACAACTTTTTATACGGGCTGGTCCTAATAAAATAAACATAATTCCTTTAAAAATGACGACAAGCGACCAATATACAGCGTTACATTGCAAAGGGGTGCCAAATTTAAAAATTAAGATCTAGGGAACAATATAAAGAAGCGTCTTAATCGTTATTATTTTTAATAATCGTATGTTACGAAAAAAAAATACTTAAATATATCGAAATTACGAAAGCCGCGATCATTCATCAGAGGCCTAGGTACGGCAAGCCTACAAAGACCTTACGCAGTGCACATAAGGTGCATTTTTTTCATAATTGAGTTAAATTATCCACGCCTACGATTTTTAACAGCGGATAAGAATAATTAAATGTGAAAAAAAAAATTTTTGTTTCTTGCATAGTTCGATTAAGTTACTGATTCTGAGCCACTCCTAAAGATTTGGCACCCCTTTGCAAACCCTGTATTATATGGGATATCGATATTTTTATCGAGAATTCGTCGTTGGAACCATTGGAAAAATTGTAATATTTGAGCACCAGAATCAAACCCTAAAATTTTTTGAGTTTTTTAAGTTACAGGTTGCACAACAGTGCGTAAGTATGCTTTGGGGGGGGGGGGGGTGTAAGGAACAGGGTGTTGTGTTCCTCATCCACCATTGAATAGAGAGGATCCTCCGACCAGACAGGTGTTGTGTCTGGTGGGCATCTGCCCGACGGTTGTTTGTCGGGTTCTTGTATATATGGTTCATTCGCTCCGATAACTTTAATATCGCGATGTAGGATACGTCAGTTTTATATGTGGCGAGATAGATGTCGCTACAATGCAATAAAAATCCAACTCCCATAAAGATTGCTGGGATTATTACAAATCTTCTTGTACTCGCTAATTTGACATTAGATTGCCCCAAATTGCTTCTAAGAGTTAATTTGAATATCCCTTTTAAGCCTTGGATATTTTGCTACAATTTATTTACTACCAAGAACTCTAAATCTAATCTAGGTTCATTATCCTCTTTAAATAGAATATTTACTCATTAAAATTCGCTATGTAAATTCATTCAATAGTAATATTGATATTTGCTCTACACTTTAAATAGATTTAGGTGTATATGTCTGGTTATCAAACCCAAGGCTAGATATACCTAAGGATTACTTTAGATATTTTTTAAATATTTAGTATGAATTTAGTCTTCATCAGAATGAGTAAAGACTTTCAACAATGACTCCAATTAAATAGCCTTATCTTGATTGTTACTCTCTACTTATATATTAGTTCAATTGGAAGACCCGTTGCTCGGATAGCGAAGAGACATGGGTTCAATTTCCCATAGTTTCATGGTTATTTACGTCTTTATAATTCGGAAGATTAGTCGTTTTTTTTAAATAAAAAAAAAACGTTTTGTTACTTATATGAATTGCATACCTTCTGAATTACAAGGCAGCGAAGAAAAATGTATGGCTCGCTTAAACTTTTTGTGCAATAAAGAAACTGTGCAGCCCCCCCCCCCCCCTAGCATGACCACCAAAACACGATTTATGATATGATATAATAAATAAAATAAATAAATAAATCGTTTATTAAAATACAAGAAAAGCAGATACATTCTTAACAGTACAACTTAAAAACTATACAGTGCAAGGAGTTACCTTTGCCTGAACTAGGTAGAAACCTGTGCTTCAGGCGAGAGTGAACTTAAATGAACTTCTAGGTGACATAAATTAACAGTAATTAATTATTAAAAATAGGGAAAATATACAATTAAAATTTTTCGATACTATCAATCTATTTTACTTACATATTAAAAGTAATTGTTCAGTTTTATCGTAGGACAAAGATAGTAAATACTTAACTATTTCTAATTTACAGTTATAATAATTTAGCTCATAAAAATTAAGTATTTTATTTAGTCTATTGTACAGAAATGGTCCCAGAAATGTAAAAAACCTATTTGTAAAAGTGTATTTTGAGGTTGATTGTGTGATGCAAACTATATCTCTACGTCGTTTATTAGTAATGTCAGCATTATAAGGAAGTAGTACATGTTGTTTTAGTAATACGTGCATTATAAACAATTGTCGGACAGTCAGCACATTACACGACTTATATAATAGGTTAGTAGGATGGAAAAAAGGTAGGGAGTTGGCTACTTTTAGGATTGCTCTTTGAGCTCGTTCAAGTGGGATCAAGATAGTTTTTAATGCTCCGCCCCATGACGTGATGCAATAATGGATTATGGATTGACATAAGGCTAGGTATACTTGTGTAATTAATTTTGGATCAGCGATTGATCGGATTTTTTGAAAACGTATATTAATTTACGGACCCTGTTAACTAAATTTTCAATGTGAGGTCTGAAAGACAGTGTTTCATCTATTATAATTCCTAGATATTTCAAGTTATCAGTGCTAAGGATAGTAGGACAGTTACATGTGTTGACTACTGGGTTTTGGCAGTGATGTGCATTTAATTGAAAGCTATTAATATTATGATGGCGGCGCATGCAGAAGTGTATGATTTTTGTCTTGTCAGTGTTTAAGGTTAGTAGGTTACAGTGAAGCCAATTATTTACCATATTAAAGCCTAGCTGTGCATTTTCATATAACTCCGTGCAGGTTTTGCCTGTAAATATAAGCGCAGTATCGTCGGCGTAAGATATGATTTTACCATGCTCTATATTAAGGTTGCACAGGTCATTTATGTACACCAGGAACAGGGTTGGGCCCAGGATACTGCCTTGAGGAACACCAAAACTAGAGATTTGTTGATCATCACTTGTAGTATTTCCTATTCTTACACATTGGCTCCGATCATGCAAGTAGTCCGAAAGGAGTTGTAGCTGTGTTCCTCTTACACCCAGTGCCTCCAGTTTATTTAAAAGCAGAGAAACTGATACCGTATCAAAAGCTTTTGCTAAATCTAGGAAAACTCCTAAGGTTTGGTTTCCCCTGCCAAGTTCCTGAGCGACAAATTCCGTCAAACTGTGCACTGCATCTGCCGTGGATAACTTGGCTCTAAAGCCAAATTGCATGGGTGAAAGATAACCATGCTTTTCTAAATAGTTCACTAGTCTATTGTTAATAATCTTTTCTAAGATTTTAGACATTGAAGGGAGTAGTGATATAGGTCTATAGTTGGTAACCAGGTGTTTACATCCAGACTTATGAATAGGGATTACTACAGCTTTTTTTAGGCATTTAGGAAAAATACCTTTCGTAAGGCAAATTTGAAATATATGAGTAAGGGGAGGTACTAAAATATGCCTGAATCGTTTAATGATCTTATTGCTTATGTTATCCCAACCAGCCGCACACTCATCTTTCAAACCCATAATTATTTGTGATATTTCTAGTTCGTCGGTGTCAAGCAAAACAAATGTGTTTATATTTCGAATAGGTGTAGCAAACGGTGTGATGTAGGTTTGTTTAGGAATTCGTCCTGCAAGGGACTCCCCCACGTTTGCAAAATAGTTATTTACGCTATTTGCTGACTCAAGCGGCGAGGAATTTGTAAGTAACAAACTCGAATTTGATTCGTGTCGTTTAGTCCTAAAAGTGACGTTCTTAATATGCCTCCAAAGTTGTTTACTGTTTGTACCTGCTTTTTGCAATTCATTTTTGTCATGAGCAGTTTTTAATTTTTTCAAAAGGTTATTACAAAAATTCCTGTATCTCTTATAAGAGACATGAAGTACAGAGTTATCGGGACATCTCCTGGCTTCCTGATGAAGTTTATCTCTGTGCCTTATACACCGAACAAGCCCTGGGGTAATCCAAGGTTTAATGTTGTTGTATTTCTTATTTACGATTGTTTCAGTTGTGTTGCGTAAAATAGCTTGTTGCACATTTTTTATTACATATGATAGAGACATATTAGCGTCAGCAGTTTTGTAAACTGGGCTAAAGTCAATGTTGCATAAATCACGTTCGAGTTTTTTTATATTTAAGTTGGACTTTGTGAAGCGACGTTTTTGCCTAGGCAGCTTTAAATTAAGGGTTAGTAGGACAGTGTCATGGTCAGTTATTGTGGAATTAGTGACAAGTGTAGTACTCGGAAAGCTACTCTTTAGCATCATGTGATCGAGACATATAGCTGACCAACTGTAAAAATATGATAGATATAGCCGCCATTTTGAATTTTTATCGAAACAGCGATCATAATAATATGACGTCACCGGCACGCCGATGCAACATGGCGGCTATATCTATCATACTTTTACATTTTGGTAATGAGATACGTCCCAGCTGTTTTCTGAAGTTTACAATCTCGGATTTGACCGACTTTTGTGGTCAAACTCCTGTTTTGCGTTGCCATGACAACTGTAGCTCCAGTCATGACAGTGGCAAACCGGGATGACCAGGGTTTCGAAGTTCTTTTATTCATAAGGTTTCAAATTTGAATCTCGTTCCCGAGGATTTTTTGCAACTCCAATATTTTTTGATATAAACATATGTTTAACAGATTTGCTGACAATCTTTTAGACATAATAAATTTTATTGATACCGCTATAATATCTGTGTAAAAATCGCTGATAAAAAATTAATTGTACATTCTTAAACTCCGGAAAGCGACACTATATAGAAACTGTGAAATGTTTTATTAAAATTGCAAGATTGAATATCATTCTTTTAAAACCTCAAAGGATATCGGAGCTGACCACTGCGCTGTCGTAGCCTTCCCAAGAGTATTAAAGAAACAGATCACGTCTCTGGAAAGTAATCCTTCACCAAACGCCCGCGCGACGCGGTTCTCACATCTTCAGGCTTTACGCTTGACAAATTGAATTTTTCTTCCACACACAACTGTTTTAAGTTGACACTGGTAATAAATTGGTGTAGCAAGTTAAGTCTAGTATTGTAGTTTCACTTCTACATCGACTTACTCTGCCGTGTGTGGAGTGTGGTGTGGTGTGGTGCCGTGTGGGGACGGCCGTAAAGAATACACTTCCCCACCGCCAAAATGAGGCGTGTCGTAAGAGGCGACTAATTCCTGTAGCACGAGACGGGCAGCAGCGTCTGAATGCGAAATCTTGTAAACTGCGCTCGCCAACCAGCCTGCCAAGCGTGGTGAGTATTGGCAATCCCCCCCAATGATAGTCATTGGGGGAGGCCTATGTTCAGCAGTGGACGTTCTGTGGCTGTAATGATGATGATGATGATCGACTTACTCTTTGAGCAACATTTTTGTTTAGGTGAAGCGCTCACTTTTGTTATTGGGGTAAAAGCAAATACCTACATTCATGTTACATACCGCTGCCCTGTCTGTACAACGTAGACCTCTGCAAATTTGTAAAAAAACATATTTTTTCCTTGCATGACACAGTGCTTGAAAAAAGAATAGCAGAGACTTCATATATTGGACAACATCACAACAACAACATCACATACATTGCCCTGATCCTGTGATAACTAGCTTAAGCACTTGTGTTACAGAACTCAGAAACAACGACGGTACCACAACACCCAGACCCGAGACAATATAGAAAAATTGTTTTTCTACATTGACCGACCGGGAATTGAACCCGGGACCTCAGAGATAGCGACATCAAGTCCGGTACGCTCGCCTCTCGGCTACGGAGGTCATCAAAAGACTCATATAATATAATTTTGTGTTGATACACTGTGGTTTCGAAAGATTATTTATGTCAAAGGTTATTTATATCAAAACGTTTATTATATTCAAATTATTTCAGCAAATACAATTTCAATCGTAAATAAATAATAACTGTTTTGAATATTCAATTGAAACTTACCTTTGACATAACGTAAATTAAGATCTTCAGTTTATAGCTGAAAGCGTTTAGAAGATATAATATTGCTATTGAAATCATTATTCTCAATGCAATACAATACGATCATTTGTCAATGTCTTCGTTTTAGATGATTTATAGATCGAATCATATCTGCGATCTGAAATAAGCCTGTGTTCATACAGTAGTATTATTGGGCGCGGACGAAAACGTAAGTAAAATATTTTTTTTCTTGAAAAAATTACATTCATTATCTAGCCTCAAACTAAGCAAAACTTGTACTATGTTGGCTAGATAACGGATAAATTTGAAATACAAAAACATGTTTGAATTAGGTTATGATAAATGGTTGCGCTCATGACACAAAAACTTGCCCCTTGCGGGGTTCGAAACCGCAACCGCCGGGCTTTGTAGTCCGGAGCGCGAACCACTACACCAGACGGTACTCAGCGTATCACAACATTTGGTGGCATAGTTTTATAGAACTGATTTATGTGACTTGTAGTGTGAAATGATTTTACACAAGTTTTTAATACCTAACAAAACACTTTTAAAGTATTGATTTTAGGGGAACAATGGGCTAGTTTCCTAAAAAAATCGAATTAGTCCGTCAGTTGGATTAACAGAAAATATTGGACACGTATTATTTCTGTTCTGAATCAAACAAAAAATGATAAAGATATGGCCCGTTAAAGTTCCGCATAACGTCACGCCTTGCGACACTTTTTAGCAAGACGTGACGTCACGTGCTTTTTTTGATGCGCTTTATCTTCGTCATTTTTTGTTTGATTGACAAAAGACAAAATATGGGTCCAATATTTTTTGATAATCTAACTGACGAACTAAATAGAATAATCATTTTTTGACCCAGAAATTTAGCCCATTGTTTTTTTGAATGAAATACAACGACGCCCTGTGCCTTAAATATTTGTTATATTTTTACAGAGAAATCAAAGTGTTTATTTATGTAAGCTTTTTGCTTTAATTTACATTTATCCTACCGAATAAGTTTTTTTTTGCAGAATCCGCGTTGCTCGTGATGATGTAAACACATCTTAACATGTTAAGACAAGGGACTGGCATGTTACGATAGATATTATAGCTGTACATAAGACACAATAAAAGGATGAGAAATTCTATCTTTTCCGTCAAGAAGTTTGACAGAATTGCCGTCGACACAAACACGACGTCGAGAGAATGTAGAAGTATTTTTATACTATTAACCTGCTTTCGCATTAAGCGCGCTAAAGGAAGAGCGCCAGCTAGATGGGTGGACCAACTCAAAGAGGTGACTGGAGGCCAGATACGGGGAGCGGTACATATGGCGCAGAACCGGACCGAGTGGAGAAGATTAACATACAGTCACGATCCTCAGCATTGAGGGAACGACCAGAAAGAAGAAGAACCTGCTTTCACCTCGATTTATTTCAGATTACCTTTACATACCATTATAATACTCAGCCTCATTACACTTCATGATAAAGCTAGACTATTTCTAAAAGTTTCATAATAGAAAAGCTCAAGCTCACCTCCTACGTTTAGAAAAAATGTTTGTGATGTTATTCGTACGTTGGGGTGCGAATAGTTTTGTAAATGAGAACTATGTAAATTAATTTTGCGATGCTCCACCGTTTAATTTTACTAATCATATCTGTGGACAACGGCAAGTAATTTGTTTAGTAAAATTAGAGATTATGCCATTAATGTAACTGTTTGTAGTCCCAAATAAAGAGAAAAAAAAAAAGAGAATATCATATAACTGTGCCGTTTATACATAAGTATCAAATTATTAATTAAGAGAATTCCCATTATGAAAAGAGAAAAAACTTTTTGTGTTTTGTTTTTTAAGACAAGACGTGATTTAAAAAGAAAGTAGTTAAGCGGTTTTAATTAAAGAGATAAAGTCTTGTTCTTATTGAAATGTGAAAGTTTGTATTTTTATAGGTAGGTATATATGTATATCGACATATTTTCTCTGTATGAGCCACTTATACAGTTTAAGTTCTGCTTACAGTGGTGTTGGTATCAACTATAGGTTTCCAGCTGCACTGTCAAAAGATTTTTATTGGCGATTAAAGTGATATATTTATAGTATTAGGGATCTCATATAAATCGCAAGGTTACTTAAACTTTACAACGTGCGTTCATATTCTCCTTTGAAAAGTGGAAATTTATTTCCTCGTGAAAATAAATTTCCTCCATTCAAAAACAGCCTGTAGCACCTCATAAATCAAGATAACTAAGACCTACAACAAAAGCTTTCACTTCCATAGATTAACCTTCTAAATAAGTGTCCAAACCTCATTGTTCTAAGTACTTTATAGAACTCTTAAATTCCGAACTACTGCTTGGGATAAACTACCCTAGCTACGGGATGACTATCGGGAACGTAATGACCCAGCCTATAAAATGTTAGTAAATCGAGCCACAGTTTGGACCCTAATAAATACCTGACCTACCTACCTTCTAGATCTCAACAAATTCTATTCAGAGATGAGGACAGAGCACCAATTCTGGTGACGAGTTTAATTTTTTATTGATCTAATAGGGACAATTAATAATTGCACATGTTGTTAGAATAAGAACTTAATTACAGACAAATTATCTTCTTCATCATCTACACGGTCACTCCCAGTTGCGTGCAAAGCGATTGCTTTGGAGCCCAGGGTCCGCTTTCCTTGATTTACTCCTCCACTTCGTGCGGTCTTGAGCGTCTCTAGTTGTGAGATCATTGGCACGCATGTCAGCCCTCACGACGTCAAGCTAGCATTTCTTGGGTCTACCCCTTTTGCCAGGACCTAGCGGTGGCGGCATGGCCAGACATTTGCTTCTTCCCAGACATTTGTTACAGACAAATTATATAAATAAAAATATTTGACAACATCACATACATTGCTCTGATCCTATCGTAAGTAGGTAAAGCACTTGTGTGACAGAAATCAGAAACAACGACGGTACCACAACGCCCAGACATTTTTTTACATTGACCGACCGGAGTCGAACCCGGGGCCTCAGAGATAGCGACACTAATGTGCAATCAGCAGCGATATCCATTAAATAATGAAAAAATAAAATACGGTTGCTTAAGTCGTACACATGAGTTAATAATTATGATAAAAATGCTGACCACTTCCATTATGCAGCGGGCACCAGTCATTGTGAACAAAATATTGAAGCATTTAAGGCGTTCAAAGGCAGTAAAGTTTTCAGTCCTATATGTAGGGGTGTGTATCCCATCCCCTACACACAAGATCGAAAACAATCTGAAAATTTGTATTGGACATATAAAGTCTGTAGGTATAGTTGATTTAAAACTTTCTTTTAATTTGTGACAAAACAAACAAGTCTATATGAACAAGGAACTCATTATAGTGTTTTTTATAATCCTTCTCAAAGGAGTTTTTTTACAGAATACTTAGGCCGCGAGGACTGATCTGCGACTAAATATTTACTATACCATTGTAAGCGAACAAGTTATGAATCACTTTTATGATTATACAGGGTGACAGGGTTGAACAAAAGAATGATTGAACAGCATGTTCTGCCTTTATAAGCTAACAACTTTTATTAGACGCCGGGAATGAAATTACGAAATATTTCTTGTTCACATCTATGAATGACAATATTGT
Organism: Anania hortulata; assembly: GCA_963576865.1. Lineage (NCBI taxonomy): Eukaryota > Metazoa > Arthropoda > Insecta > Lepidoptera > Crambidae > Anania > Anania hortulata. Next base: position 5,927,523 of record OY756408.1, on the reverse strand, counting down.
ATTGACAGATTAATTATAAGGATTTCATTCTTATAATTATATCACTTTAATAAAAAAACACCTCAAGTTCAGCTTATAAAATAAATATTACCGTTAACAGTGATGCTGACTGTACTTTTATATTATGTAAATGCGTCTTTTGCCCGCGACTTTTGTCTGCGTTGGCTTTTCCCGAATAGAAAGTATCCTATGTGTTAATACAAGCCATGGTCTATCAGTATGCCAAATTTTATCAAAATCCATTCAGTAGTTTTTGCGTGAAAGAGTAACAAAAACTTTCTCATTTCTAATATTAGTACAAGCTATATTCATCATTATCATTTAAGTTCACTGTGGTGCTCTTTGGTCCTTCAAAGACCTTCAAAGAGCACGATCTCCCGCTGTTTTCATTTAGCTACTCCATCGAGGTGGTTGGCGTCCAGTTCTACGTTTTTCGAGACGTGGTCTTCGCTCGAGAACCCGATTACTCCATCTTTCATCGGTTATAAGAAAGATGTGGCTGGATCACTGTCACCTTGGCTTGCTACATTTTCGGACTATGTCCACCACCTTGGTCGTCTGCCAGATAATCTTGTTCTGGATTTAATACCATAACGAGATAGTTAGCTATATTGTGGCAAATAAATAAACGGTTTCCAAGGTAAAGATTGCCTTTCATTCAAAAAAATAAAATAAAATAAAAATGTTCTTGTTTCTACAACATTGGTGCGCTGCGCCTACAATAATGTCGTCTGAATTTACTAATAAACCAAAGTAAACCCAAATAAATTAAGAACCAAACGTAATTCAATATTGTACGAGAACCTACCTAGTGCGTCACAGACTCACGTCCCTTTTTGCAAGTATAATTTATATGCTAAAAAGGGTAGCATGGGGTAAACTGTACGGCTTATCTTTTAACCTTCGGTCACTGCGACTTGCCCGCACGATTATAACTTGGGAGGATTTACGGCCATTCTGATTATAAGGTAGTAGTTTAGGGTTAACTCCGTTAAGTAACCTACGTTCAAGATTTTTTGCTCAAGTATTTAGTTGATTTAAGTGGATTTTTTAAAATACTTTTTGCAACCTTTTATAAAAAAAATAATTGTTGCATAGTTAATAAATTATCAAAAAAATTGACGTATTCAATTAAGGAAAAAACACTAACTAATGAGACTGACAATAATGCAGTATAAGAAAAAAACACCGCCTTTTGAGTTACTTAATTTGATTTACATACAATGTCTGTTTTAGTTTATATTTCATTTTAAATTAGAAATTAAATTAGAAGAATTAGAAATTAGAAAATCATTTTAAATTAAATAATAAATATTTTCTTACCTTTTTGTGGTTTTATAAATTTATTTATTTTTTGTGAAAAATTGTTATAGTTAAACAAGATCCAAAAATATTTTGACCGGAAAAATATTGGATAACTATACGTCATCAATTTGCTAAGCGTTCCCCATTCAGTGACCCCTGATTATTTATTTGCCAAGGGTAGGCCGTGGAGTAATCCGCCTTTTAACCTATGCTCCGTGATTTAGGATATAATATTTTCCTACCCTCCATCCCCTGATAAAGGACGTTAATTGGCCAAGAAAGGGCCGATATTTTCATACAAGAGTAGTTAATCATTTTCTGGGTTCTATTGAGGACATTACCATACATGATAGCGCTACTTCACAACGCTTATTTTTATTCCAAATTTATTGCCCTATTATTTCTCTGATTTTAGTCAACCCAATAAAATTATGATTATTATTTATCAGTCTTAAATAAGATTTCAGTAAAACTTTTATCGCTCGTGTTTTAAAAATGGAAACGGAAGTTGTAATTTTCATGAAGTGAATTATATTGCAGTTTGTGATAGACATAAAGTTAGTCCCTTATTTATTAAAATGGATTAATTAATTTATAAATTATAATTAATTAAATATTTTAAAAAGCTACTTTGAGTTGTAAGAAATATAATTCTGACTGCAATGATTTTGTATGTTGTTATAAAATTGTAAATCAATTTATTTAATGTTAAAACTAAGTTTAAAAGCAAGATATGATTAATTTATTGTTTTAAAAAATACTATGAGTTAAGATATGATTGTTATAACTATAATTAAAATGTAAAAGTGGTGATTTGACTCCGGTTGTCGCGTGGCGCTTGTTTGTGTCACAGAATAGTGGTGGTGGCATAGGCAAGCTGCGTTGAGAGGTATTCTGAGTTGAACCAGTTAAGACGTTTGAATAAAGCGCTGCGATAAATATTACATCTGAGTTTTCTTCGTTAACTATGAATACTCTAACATACATGTAAGAAACAAAATAACTTACTATTAATCATTATACAGTTTTTTTGCTGCTCTTACATTACAATCTCAGTTCAGTTTATACAAAAAACAAAAAGAAAAATGCGATTTCGATATATAACCATATTTTTATTTTAGTTGTAACAACAAACAGCTCGTTTTTGTAAAACTGTTACTAAAAAAACACAGTATTTTTACAAATTTTCTAACGTCATACGTTATTAATTATACGATAATAAAGGGGATGGGGGAAAGTGAAATAACTTTTGCGATTTTGAATTTTGATGTTGGTCTAATAGAAAAAGTTGCTGTATTTAAGCAATAAAAAACTTATATTTATTAATAAATTAAGACCTTAGCGCGAAAACTCATTACAAAATATGGTACAACTACCATTCTACGAGTATTTTAACTTAGAATTTTGTTTAACCTATAGAAGGTTGTAAAACTGCGTAACTACTAAAGTTTATCCGTGTTATATTGTAGCTATATAATGGATTGAATAGACAGTAGGGCCACTGCATTACTGTTGGCGCACTAAGCGCGTTCTGCATAAAAAAAAACCTTAGATTTCTCTTATGACTTATTCGATTTTTAATATTATTACTGGTATGTGAATTGACAGAGGAATTTTTTGTAGATATGGTAGATTATAATTGATTGTTTTTGTCACCTGTTGACGACTGTGACAGCAAAATTTAAGAACACTGAGTCCAACAGCGACGAAATCATAATTTCGAAACAAAGGACATTTAACATGCAGCCAGAAAGAACTCTAGCGTAATCGAATCGGTGGGAAACGTGTACATAATAAATAAATAAAAAAATGTTTATTTATCAGACAACTGGGATCCATAAAAAGTTAGTAGCACAAAAAGACTTATACCTATGTTAGTATTTAATACCTAATTTAGTGCGAGTTAACTGGCACATGTGCTCGACAAGCGGACAGTCCCCGCTGTCGGCGATGGCTTGCAGAACTTTGTTGCGGCTGCCACGAACTCGCCGTAAAAGTGAGCCTGCTTTTTTACGTAGTATAGTTGGGAAACTGTCAACCCCTGAGTACGCAGTACAGAGCAGAGCAGTACAGAGCAAATAATATTACTTGCTTTGTATAGAAATTTCACTGTAAAAACATATTTAAATGTACTGGTAATACTACCCGGTTGTAAACTTCCAACTAGGTTGCATCCGCGACGCAGAATACTTGCATTTCAAGCCTATAATTAAAAATGACTACATTCACTCACACGTGCGGATTGGCGAGAATATACCAAATCACTTCGCACAGTCTGTTTGCACTGGTTATACTATTCTGTATCAGCGTCAAAAATAATGTACACACTTTCGCCAACGGTTAACATTGTATACAAGGTTGGTGCTAAACGCTAAGAGTGTACACATATTATTGTCGTGATGCTAAACCTGTTTGACGATATTATGAATTATGCGTAAAGAGCATGCCCACTGTGTAAGCCTCAATTGTGACTCCAGCGTAGGTGTAGCGTGTATCGAACAAAGTTAGAGCTGCGGTAGTTTGCTATCGCTTCGCAACTTTGCTGTATTGGCTATGACTTTTACATGATCCAGGAAAACTGTAAAATGGGCAATTTAGAGATAGCTTTAAGTTATACTTACTGCTCTTTCTCCCTGGTTCTTTCCAGTGATTTTTCTGTAATGTTTGTTAAGTTCTTATTGAAAGTATCCTATATTATATAACAATAATGTTTTGATGTTTTAAAGAAAGAAAAACGGTAGTACTTCATCATGGAGTACATTCCATAAAGAGTGGATGTGTAATTTATTTTGTTCCACGAAAATTCCGCATTAATTTAATCTGTGACTGTTTTAGTACGGGCGAGAGTTGACAGGACTTGTCAGTTCATACTTAATGTAAGTGAAAAATTATGTTTGTGATTTCGGAACGAGTTTCGGAAAAAGATTGTTCGTATTACTGCTCTTTACGGCATTTGTTCGATGTGTTATTATTTTTCAATTTTCTTATATTTATTAATTATTTTATTTGCATATCTTTTTAATAGTTATCTAATTGGATCACAAGTAATTAAAAAAATCTAAAGATATTTGTACTTATGTCTTATTATTTTTGTTATCTGATGGACATTTTATAATTTTTTCTAAAATGGATGATGTTTTCCAGAAGATTTTTTTAGGTCTATTTAATTGTTGTTTTAAAAAAAGCTGAGCTGCCTCTAAGAGTAAAATATTTACAAAGTAAAAAATTTAATTTTAGTAACTATTATTCTAGTGTACAAAATTATCAAAAACTTTCACTTAATATTAAATAGATTTATTACAAAGTATATATTATTATTATCAAATATCAAAAACGATTTCATTTCACAATTTGTTTTTGATAATTTTCTAGAAAAATAACTATAAACAGTCTAGAAAAATAACTTCGTCAAAGTTTCGAATAATATTTGCAAGGAAATCGAAATTTTTAGCAAATCATAAATGAAATGCTCAATTTTATATTCACCTGGTATTATTATAAATAAATCCATTATGCACGTTGAAAATAACGCTATCTCCTAGTTAGGTCCATGAGATAATAACTCACTCATATCGCCACCAGAATGTAAAGCTAAACTTCTTACACACTATACGTTTATCAACCCCACTATCGGCCGACCTGAAATTTCCTTATCCCTTTCTAACTAGTTCTAACAACAGGGCCGTAACAAGTTCTGGGGCCCCAGGGGGTACCGTTATTAATATTGGTGACACGAGATTTATGAGCAAACGAACGAAAAGATAAGGGGCCGAACCATTGGCTCTTTGTTTTTTGTGTAAGTATAGTATTTAATTTACAAATACCACTGCTAATAAACTAAACTTAGTCTGTACCTAAGTATTTCTTCCATAAACGAGTCCAAACATTTTAACTTTTTCACGCGACTATCTAAACCTTTATTATTAATGGGATTTATAAGCAGTAGCCTTTATGTCCTGGCCACAGTGTGCACCTCTGGGCCGTTTCCATCCAGAAACTTCCCACAATCTCAACTTTACAATTCTGCAGACCAAATGTATGAAATCCTTTTCACTTTTCGAAGCGCTAGAGTTTGTCGTGGTCATATTAGTGATAAATTCAAAATACTACAGCTTTTTAAAAATGAACTACATATCAACTTGTGTGTCGTATACTTTTTTTTAAGGATTTTCCGGTCTTTATCGGGTAAGTGGCACGCGTAGGAAAACACAAAATGTCATGGAACGTGCAAAAAGACAGCGACTGTTGTACTGGTAAGTTTATGTAGTAAGTCCCTTAGACTGGGGGCTCCATAATAGAACATCGTCTCAAGTTAGGTACAGCCCTGTTAGAAATTTGAAGTCAGTTTACGCAATATACACTAGTTGTCTATTTAGCATATAGTTAGAGCGTCGTCACAGTTCCTAAGTTAGATTATACCCCGCCTATCAAACCTGGAGTTTCAAGACACTTGCGAGTTTTCGGCAAAGTCAAAGTCAAAAATCATTTATTCAATTTAGGACAGAAAACTGCCACTTATGAACGTCAAGTTTTGCGTAACGAGAGATTTCCCTTTTATGAAATTATGTTAATATATTTTTACATACACTCTGGGTTTAAGTGAGTAGTCCATATACATATTGTAAAATATTCAAGAATACTTATCTATTTCAGTTACAAATGGTTCCGCTATGAATGCTAGACTTAAAATAATATATAAATGAAGACCTCCATAGCCGAGAGAAGAGAACGCCGGACGGGGCGTTGCTATCTCTGAGGTCCTGAAAAAACCGAGATTTTCCGTTTCTTGAAAGAACAATAGTGGTCAAATAGTAGAAGTAGAAATACAGGCGGTTCGGTAAAAAAGAAATACATTTTTAAAACAGGCAGATGGGGTACCTTATATTTATTTTTATTTGAAAACAGTTAAGTTAGAGCTCGTTTTAACTCCTCAGCCTAGCAAAACGAGACAGAATATAAATATTTTTGTTACGCAGTCTCTAACGATCGGTAGCCAATAGGTTAATACAGATTGGTTTATTGTTAGAGACGGTTATTTGCAGACGAGAAGTCATTAAAGTCGCAGTTTAGCGACTTTAATGGCTTCTCGTCTGCAAACTTTGCAACGTGAGACCCAATCAAAAGTACTATTAATTATATTTTGAGCGTTAATCAAGACATGATTTACATGGAAAAGTAAAGATCGATATTCGGTTAATAAGGTAATTAATTGGATATTGATAGCTTAAACGGGCTTATTTAAAGGGAAACTTTAGAGGACGCATTATAATCACACCGAGTTCTAAAATTAACAAGTAAAAAATTGTGTTCTTTATGTCAATTAAAAATATTCCCTATTTCTATCAAATTGTTTCTTCTTACAATATCAGTTGGCAGTTCCGTCAAAATTCGTCCAGCCGTTCCGAAGATATTCCGGAACCAACTGATAGACAGACAGACAAAAAAAAGTACCGTATATGCTTTCATATGCTTTTAGTAAAAGCTGTTTAACGTTTAAAGTAAAACATTACAAACTGACACTTATATGTGTATGTAGAACTATTAACCTGCAATAAATTGTACTCTTTCTATCTAGTCATCCCGTTCACAAATTGCTCCGCTTGCTAGTGTTGTAAAAAACAATAAAAAAAGATGCTAGCTTAACAGTTAAATGAAAAATTATGCTCCGTCCCCTGCTCACTTTGAAAGAAATTAACCCTTGGCCCGGCGTGTCGGATGAAAAATGCACACAGATTATCAGCACTTAACTTATTTTTCACTCGCTTTTTTGGGGTTAGGTATTTTAAATTTTGTCAGGTCGTAAATAGAAAAATGAACTTAAACACAGAACTTATACTAAGATGCGTTTACCTCAGAAATTACCGAATATACAGGGTTATTTTTAAAACATCAATAACCTCCTAGGGGCTGATTCTGATGCTTAAATACAATAACTTTTTCTATGGGATCAACATAGTATAACATAGCTTATGTATTGCAGAAGCTTGGCAGATCAATGGGCACAGATTCCCAATCACCAGGATTGCTCCCGGAAGCCTGCAGCAGTCTGAAAAGGCTGCTAACCTTCTAGGATGACCTAGCCTGGCCGGAGTAAAAAAGAATTAGCAAACACAATGGCCCAATCAAGAAGCTAAGTGCGGAAAAAGCTTAGCTAAACTAACTATCCGTCTTCGTTAAGCTGCAAAATATAATGCTGCAGCTACACAAAAAAAAAAACAGAATAAACTACAAAATAACCCGCGACATCGGTTTGCAAATGAAAATTTTATGCAAAAATATTTCCGAGTCGAGCCGATGGGAGTTGAAAAAATAACGTTTCCACCGTTTTCAGCTCCGTAGTGTAAAATTTCGTTAGCTAGCCGAGTTTTATTTGCCGGTTTATCCGGATCATTCCAGTTAAGCACTCTGGAAGAGTTCCAGCAGTCGGCTTCCAGTACAGTTTGAAGTGTCCAAATTCCGATGTTATTTGCGCTTCCAACTATAAAATTTTTCAACTGACAAGGCGAATAAACCAACCGTTCATCAAATTGGGACGCGGAGATACAGTTTACAAACACACTGTATACAGTAGCTTAATTAAGCCATTGAACTGTTAAAATAATTGCTTGAAATTTTATCTGAAAAATATTTGAAGCCTACGTGTAGTACACTTGCAAGCTACAAATGATGTGGGATTTGTTGCCTTCATCACGTTTACGGTAATGTTATTGAAATTTAGGGGATTGGTGATTTTACAAATATGTTCTATTTTATTAGACAACTTATTTTGAGACCATTATTAGACCGTAGAAAGTTATTGTATTTAAGCATTAGATGATTCTAAAGTTGTTGTATCTCAGCATTGGATCAGCCCCCAAAAAGGAATAAATAAACCCTTTTATAGTTATGTTTTGGACTTGCGGGCAAAGACGTGGTTTCGAAACACGCTTAATACCTACAGCTCTTGTTGCCGCGTGTGTCTATTTGAGTACCTCGATTCAGTCATTTGTATGAAGTTAAGATACTGCTAAAGAGCGCCGTTAGTTTACTGTGCCTAAGGGCCCTTTCGTAGATTAATGAGCAATACATTTTAATAATTGTTATGGATGCATGCACAATGCACATACAATTCGCGATAAATGGATAATCTGGCAGTTATGAAAAGCAAAACATGCCTAACTTAGATTTATTACAGAGTCTCGTCATCATTCTCATTAGTCTTTGGAAGTCTACTGCTGAACATAGGCCTCTCTTCTATTCAACGTGCATGATGTTGTCCCATATATAAAAATGTTGTATTTAATCACCAGAATCAGCTCCTAAGAAGTTTCACTTATTTTGCGTTTGGCGCAGCGCAGACGATGGGGTGGGGTGGTTCCTTTGACCGCGAAGCAATAAGACCGCGTCCATCAATGGCCGCGGCTGCCCGCGCCGCGAACTCAAAGCACAAGACGAAAGGGGGGTCAGTTCTGAACGAGCTTTTCTGGGCCTATTTACTTACAGTGTTTGTTAACCCCAGATTCGTTGTTTCAACCTGGGATTTATAAACGTAAAAGTCAGAAAAGATAAAAAGGGGTTCTATCTTCCGTCATCCGGATCGTCATATGTCCGGATTCCGTCACTTTAATAATCATTATCATCATCATCGTCAGCCTTTAGAAGTCCATTGCTGAACATAGCCCCCATTTTAGAACGCCAGCGAGCGGCCCTGGGCCGTTTGTATACAGCAGTTGCCTGCAACTTTGACCAGGTTGTCAGTCTACTGCGTGTGAGGCCTGCCTACGCTGCGTCTTCCAGTTTGTGGTCGCCACTCAATAACCTGCCGACTGCCACTTTAGCTTTGAAATTCAAAAAGCTACGCTAAGCTATTTCGGTAACTTTGATTCTTCTTCATTTCGGATTCTATCTCGCAGAGAAAAGCCAACTTAACTCAAATAAACATGATTAAACAATATTAATATTTTTTTCAAGAATATTTTTGAAGTGACGCCTCACAGTTAATTTGAACTTCTCTTCATCACACTTATCCTCCTCCGTAATACCCTATCTCTCCTCTCTCCTAACCTCATATCCTGAACTTTGGTTAATACCCTATCTCCCATCAAGCAGCGCATGTCCATCATAACCAGTGTATATTGTATTTACAGCTGTTCATTACTTGGTCCATAATGTCGAAATGAGGTCGTCTCTGAGCCCGGAGGGTGATATTACTGAAAGTTTACTGGTAAACTTGTGTGCTCGGAAATATCTCGTAAAACGAGAAACAAGAGATCTCTAGTAGCAAGTTTTATTAAAATAATAATTAATAAAGTTTGGGTAGACCGTCATTGGTTGAGATGCGACGTCATGAGTGTCTTCCCTGTTCAGGTTTGCAATGCTGCTCCGATATAGGTACAACCATAACAACGCACACTACCGCAAAATACATGTATAAATGTAGTGATCCTATACAGGGTTACATTGCAAAGGGGTGCCAAATTAAAAAAAAATGATCTAGGGAACAATATAATGAAGCGTTTAAATCGTTATTATTTTTAATAATCAATCGTATGTTACCCAAAAGAAATTACTTTTAAATATCCGAAAATAAAGTCAATTATGAGACTACGAAAGCCACGCGGTCATTCATCAGAGGCGTAGGTACGGCGAGCCATTATGGATCTTACGCAATGCCCATACGTTGCAATTTTTTCATGAATGAGTTAAATTATCCACGCGTGCGATTTTTAACAGGAATAATTAAATGTGATTTTTTTTTGTTCTTTGCATAGTTCGAATAAGTTACTGATTCTGAGCCACTCCCAGAGATTTAGCACCCCTTTGCAATGCAACCCTGTATTTATATCCCATTTGCAGGCTACAGACCTTACCTATACTCTCAGGTGGTTTGGGCCATACTTCTAAAAACTATACGTACTAAATATACTCGTAGTAAATAACACTTTGTTACCAAGTAGGTAGTCTTTAATTATTAAATCTGCACATAGCTCATATTTAAAATACTACGCCAAAACAGTTTAGAAAAAATACAAAAAAAATATATGACAAGGCTTACTAACTGTTTTCTTACAAATAAAATGTCCTAACAGAAAGATTAAATAATATCAACAATGTAATCCGAATTCTTTACAACAACTGAAACATCAAAATCGACCCAATTTATTTTTTCAGTCGTAGAAGATTTTGTCAGTGAAGTATTTGGATACATCTTTAATTAGCCGTGTTATGTCTTTACTCTTAAAAAACGTTAAATTTCCTATTGAAAGACAATTGGCATCGAGTAATATGTAAATTCTGAAGTTCGCTCACCTACCAAGCTTGAAATAGTGATAAAAAAAAGGAAATTTCTTGTAAATATGCTAAAAGGATTTTTCTAAGACGAGATAGATACAGTAGGCTATCTTACTACAAATTAAGGCAGCATTATTTTGATAATGCGTTTTTTCTAAAAACAAGTTATTGATCATTGAATTATAAAAGTTTAGATTTCTTAGTTTATTATTAAAGCTACTAGCTTTAATTTATAATACACGATTTTTTTACTTTACTGCTGAGAATAAAATTTGAAATATTGGCCTAAGTTAGAACTAGTCCGGGTTTATTTTTGTTAAACTACGTTTAGAACATTGAAAAATAATTGTAAAAACAGCTAATTACCCTGTTATGACTCGGATTTTATTAAGGGATTTAAACCTTTCATACTACTTATCCTAAAGCATTGGTACTTTCTGGAAGATACTGTACTTTTTTCCGCCGACCATAAACCTTAAACACGAAAAACCACTTTTCAAAAGAAGCTTTATATACTTATGGAAGTATTTTCTTAACCTAATAAGAAATATTGTCGTTTTTCATTGAATAAATTGTAGATTGAATTCTAAAATGGCCAGTTTACGGTGCCTGGAGAGTTCGACCCCAAAGACTAAATTTATAGTTACGGCCTCGCAGTCAACCGCAGCCACCTTCGACACTACATTTGCCAATTTGCCGCAAAATGCACATGCTGAGCGACTATTAAAATATCTTGTAATAATATCTCTTAAATAACTGTTTCTTATTTATGAGCCGCTGGCGATCTGATGAATTTTTGATGCCCGGAATTCTGCACATTATGGCACTGTCCATACACGCGGGACAGGAAAAATGCTCATGGTTTGGGAAAAAGCCCTGTAATCGCACATGCCAATGTGTCATCAGTAAAGCCTTACTTTCTTGGGTTACCATTACAGCAGCAGACCTGCGTTCTCAACCTATTTAAGCTTTTCCAGATCAGCCATGGCAGGTCTTTGCCTAGTGGAAGGGCAACGGTACGGAGTACCTCTTATTCCACCCTGAGATCCTTATGAAACTTGTTTATTAGACTGCTTATAAATAGTAAGACTTATAATGGCCCTACTGTCTATTCATTCTGTAATAAGGTATAATATTCTGCTTTGTTCGACAAAATACTCAGTTTTCTATGTTTATTTGAAAAAAAAAAGAAAAGGAAGCATTTTTCTGTTTGTATTCAGAGCTAATTAATAAAACATGGAGTCTTACTTAACTTTTGTGTATTGTTATATTATTTGTTGCTTTGCCTTACAAAGAGTCAAAGCGTTGACCAGAAGGTGGATTATGAATCTCTTTTTATTTAGAATGTGTTTTGTTTTACTTTTGACTTAAGACATTTCTGAATTGATTGCTTTTACGGATTAGTAGTAAAGTAAGTGTTGAATATCAAACGATTGTGTTTTTCAGATTACGTCATCAATATCTTTGTTCCTTTTTACATTGCAATTACTTTTCTTTGACAAATTACGTAGTGACAGAGAAAATTGAACTGACGCAATGAACGAGGAAAGTTCAGAAACTATTATTAACATTTAACTTATAAAGCTATCGGTTTTCGTGACTTTGTTCTAATTTAATTAGCCAGAAAACCTCTCTACTAGAAAAGTGTAAAGAGCCCCCTCAAAAAAAGTTTATTTTCGAAAAATCATACATATTGCACAGGCTGTCCTTTGTCTGTCAGAGAACTAACTTATGTATTTGACATTTATAGATGACTGACTGGGATCAATATTTGTTTTGTGTATTCGAGCTCCTTTGTAATAACCAGATATTTTGTTGTTTGTATAAAAATCTTTACATTATTTAAGCCGATATAATTTGACTTATTATCGAGTCGACTAGTAGCGGAAATCACGATGTTCGATGTAAATGTCAAAAGTATTAAAAGTAACTTAATTAATTTGACAAAACTTAGTTTATATATGAAACAGCTTTTACGTGAAATTATGTGTCTGTACTTTTTTCGTTCGCCAAGCAAGATATTACTTTTTTACATGTACTATACGAATAAAGAGAAATTGTTTGAAGGCTCTCTAAGTTTTGGAAGACAAATTGGAGAAAGAAATAATGAGTACCTACACATTTAGGAGACGTTTAAATTGTGACTTCAGAGCATATGCCGTAAATGTACTTTTTGCGATATGTGACTCAATGTAGTTTTCTAAGAACAATAAATACAGTTGATGGTGTTCAATAAAGTGGCTAATAACGGTAAATCTTACATTGAATACATAAAAGTGACTATTTTTATGTGACAATGTTATTAAATCAAACTGTTGGATCCTGCTTCATCATCATCATCGTTTCAGCCATAGGACGTCCACTGCTGAACATAGTGAACAGAAACTCCTAGCATCTAGCGGCTTCCTGCAACCTTTACCAGATCGTCTGTCCACCTTGTAGGTGCGCTTGCTGGTACGTGGCCTTCTTTCCAGAACTTTTCTGCCCCATCGGCCGTCAGTTCTACGTGCTATATGCCTCGCCCACTGCCACTTCGGCTTGCTAATCCGTAGGGCTATGTCAGCGACTTTTGTTCGTTTACGAATTTCCTCATTCCTGATTCGATTTCGCAAAGAAACACCGAGCATAGCCCTTTCCATAGCACGCTGTGCCACCTTGAGCTTTCTTATGAGGCCCACCTAGTTCGAACCTGCTTGCTTTGCTTGTGAACTTTGCTTGGGGGCTCCGCGGCCCCATTATACAAGTTAAGATTTTTTTTAAATTCAATGATAACCTAAACTGACGTTATTATCAACTGAATTCTTGATCTACATTAACAATATTGAACAGAAGTGGTGCCAAAACAGAGCCCTGCGGGAGGCCATTTTTTAAAAGTCTATAGCGGCTCTTCCTCTCTCCCAAATGAACCCTGACGTTTCGGGGGCTCAGCAGGGACTTCATAAGGCTTATAGTTTTTCTACACGGGATGATGTTGATGAGTTTGTGTATAAGCCCATCAATCCATACTGTATCGTATGCGGCACTTAGGTCTACGAATGCCACAAAAGTCTTGAGCCCCCGCTGGAAACCAGCCTCTATGAAAGAAGACAAGGCCAGAACCTGATACGCGCAACTTCTGCCCTCTCGGAAACCTGCCTGAGGAGTCTTGCTGGCACCAGCTGGGGCGCCTCTGCCTCAGTTCTGCGTACTACGGCAATAGCGTTAGTGTACTCTACAGCAGAGTACTGCGCACCAGTATGGTATCGCAGCGCTCATACTGACAAAGTGGACACCCAGCTTAACGAGGCGATGCGCATTATCTCAGGGCTCATAAAACCTACCCCACTCCCTTGGTTGCCAGTTCTGGCCCATATACCTCCTCCTGCCCTGCGTCGAAGCAACGCTGCTGCGTCTGAGTGGAAGAAGTGCTTACGCCAAGGTATGCCCATCCAGAGCACACTAAAGGCATTACCACCCCACCGACTTCCATCAAGGTCTCCAATCTGGACTGATAATAGCCTCAAAACCGACTTCAGTTTGAAAACAGCGTGGCGGTTATCCTGGGAAACCTTTGAAGACCCACAAAAGGATTTAGTTCTGGACCCGACATCAAAGCCCGCTGGTTTCAACACTTCACGTCAAGTATGGGTAAGGCTAAACAGGTTCAGGACAGGATACGGCCGTTCCAATCACCACCTTTATAAGTGGGGGCTAAGGGAGTCACCAGCCTGTGATTGTGGTGCCACAGACCAGACCCTCGCGCATATTGCCAACGATTGCCAGCTGTACTGTTTTCCTGGTGGCCTGCGGGAACTTAATCTTTTTACCCCAGCCGCTGAGGACTGGTTACGCCAACTAGCACTCGACATCTAAATTAGGATTCAAGCAGCTATAAATGCCATATGATATGATGATGATTAACAATATTATGTGCCACCTATCTAGACAGACTTACCAGTTTGCCGTCGATACCTCTTTTATTACTGTGCATGGAGGACTAGAGGCCGTACAACGTGTGGCCTGTATGGAGTTGTGTGTGCAAAATATGAGGACCGCAATCTGTAAATTATTTTAAACTTAGAAAAGCTTGCAAATTATAATTCTGGATGTTGCCGGAAAGTTTGTTGGTCCATTTTTTATACTCCACCCCCTTTTATATAATTATCATGTAAATACGCCATTATAATGATTATTTTAAAGACAATAGTATAGTGCAAATTATAGTTGTATGTTAATGCCACGTTTAAAAAAAACACTCTGTTAAACCATTGTTTTGTTAATCAAAACATTTTTAGAAACCTTAAATTCTTAAATAAAAAGACAACATCGCTATAATATCTGTTTGGTATCTCAGGTAAAAGTATTAGAGCATAGTTGCCGGTCTTCACATCTTACAAACTCAACTTCATCTAGGTGCAGGCGCCAAAGGAGTTGAGTTGAGGGAGAGGGCGTCTCACATTTATTGCAGTATGTGACTGAAGTCCTTTTTTGAGAATGATGAACATAGTTCGATAAGGTATATAGTCTTAATAATGGTCCAATCCCTGATAAATATCACGTTATACTCAATTATAGGACATAGCTGCTGGCATAAGAAGCTGTGATATTTTTGTTTGTATTGTTTGTGAAGGCATCACTTTTCTAAACAATTTGAAAAATATTATTTGACTCTCTGAATGACGTATGAGTGACTAATAAATTAAATAAAAACCCGTTGCATATTCTAGCCAGCTGATTTCATCATTTAAATATAGGAATTATCACCATGAATTGCAGTGTCCAGTGATACATTTAGTTTTTAATACTAATCACTACTATGAGTATTATCATATTAATCTGAACATTTTGATAAGTATGTGTTTGTTGGATAAGATAAGTAGTAATTGTATGGAGGATAAAAGTGGTTGTAGACTAAATTGAATAGTCAGTCACACAGATCCCTTTCGACTGATAGGACTTAACAAAATGAGTTTCAACAATAAAGTAGTGCTAGTAACTGGTGCCAGCTCAGGAATAGGAGCAGCCATTGCTCTTAAATTTGCTGAAGAAGGAGCAAATGTTGCTATCGTAGGAAGAAAAGAGGACAAATTGAAGAACGTGTCTGAAAACATTGCAAACGTTGGTAAGAAGCCTCTTGTAATCGCCGCTGACATTAATAATGATGCTAAGAGAATTATTAGCGAAACTTTAAAACGATATGGAAAATTAGACGTCCTCATCAATAATGCTGGTGTGAGTCAAAGCACTAGCATTTTAGAAGAAAACGCTATGGAAAGTTTGGATTTTTCAATGAATACAAATTTCCGATCAGTGGTGTATCTGACTAACCTTGCTGCAAATCATCTTGTTGAAACGAAAGGAAATATCATAAACATATCGAGTATTGCCGGGCAATTAGTCATGGAAAAAGGTTTTGCTTATTGCGCGTCTAAAGCGGCATTGGATCACTTCGGGAGGGCAATCGCGCTTGATTTTGCACCAAAAGGTGTTCGTGTGAACACAATAAGCCCAGGACCTGTGAAAACGGATATGATGGAGAATAACGGAGCCAGCAAAGAAGCAGAAGCAGCTATGTTGGAACATATCCTTCAACGATGTCCTCTAAAGCGGATCAGCGAACCCAGGGAAATTGCTGAGCTTGCATTATTTTTGGCGAGCGACAAGGCGGTTGGTATCACTGGATCGAACTACGTATCCGATAATGGATATTTGCTAGTGGGACTTTGACATTAAATGAAAAAATACATAATTTATTTACTTTGACATTGTTGTGTAATTGCCTTTCAAAATGGTTTTAAGTATTAAGATTAAATAAGTATTATTAACTTTATATTTTATTACAGTTGTTACCATTTTTTGTAAAGTTTCGTGGCATGTACTTTCAGGTACCTTAGGGGTAGGTAAAAAAGGCTCTCTCTGCCACGACGAGATGGAGAGTTTAGACAAATGACTAGATAACTTCAGTGGAATTAATATTACCCAATAAACGTAATTCAGCCAGCTGTCTTACGTCAATTTCATGCAAAATATTTACAGCCCAAAATGCTACAGAAACCAGCGGACATTGTTTTTATTTCTATTGATATTTGGCAACAAACAACAACGGGTGCATTCCAAATTAAGCTGACATAGATTTGAGCGTGCTCAAAATCGAACCTGATTTTGAGCATTGACATTATTATAACATTGCCCGAATTTCGGCATGCTAAAATTGGTTTCTTCTAAATAGGGAACAGGATTATTTTATTGGGTTTGATGTTAGTTTCTAAAATTCCTGCTAGTTTTAATATCGTGGCAAACTGTTTAGTAATTTATTCTACTAGCCATGTTGCCACCTGTCTTTCCCTTTAGAATTGGTATATATTATTGAAACCGAACCAAGTAAACCCTTGCGTGCTTAGTTTGCCTTAACTCTCTATCCAGTTAGTGTTTTTTTACGAGATTTGTATGGACAGCTGTCAGTGTCAGTTTTACGTGACTTATTCTAATTGACATACAGTATTAAACGTCTAATCCAAATGAAAGTATTTTTCAATCTATTCCGATAGATAAGATAAGATAAGATAAGATAATTCATTTATTTCATAGAATATGGTAACATAAGATCTTGGATAAAAGAGACAAGTTCGACATATTCTGCCAATGTATGTTGGCGTAGAAATATAAGTACTATTACTACAGTTGGTACGTTTATTCCAAACTAACCATGAAAACTTAGAAAGTAGCCTGTCTGGGCACTGGCGCGTGAAGTAGCTGACTTTGTAGGCTTCCATCACTGAGTATTTATCATTACGATACCAGAACTGAAGTGACTGTGGGTTGAATGTATCCCCTACCTAAAACATTTCAAAAATTGAAGACTAGGAGTGAACTTCTTCGAATTATAGCAACGAATATATAACTATTGTCATGACAACCGTCTGGTGTAGTGGTTCACGCTCCGGACTACAAAGCCAGTGGTTGCGGGTTCAAATCCCGCAAGGGGCAAATGTTTGTGTGATGAGCACGAGCATTTGTATCTAAGTTATGGATGTTTATAAATGTATTTGAGTATGTTTATCCGTTATCTAGTCGCCAAAGTCCATGCTTTGCTTAGTTTGAGGCTAGCTAATTGGTGTGATTGTGGAAATTTTGAATTTATTAATTATTGTCTTATTTATTAAAAAAAATATTTTTGTCTTACGAGGTACTAAACAATTAATTTCGCCATTTACGTCTCATAGCATACCCAGACCTGAGCCAATTATAAAAAGTTTGTCTTTTAATTGATCTGAAGCGGGAATCAAACGTAAGACTCTTTGCGTTAAAGGCGAATCACTGTTCTTCTACGCAAATGAGGTCGTCAAAATGGTGATGTGCGATGATGTTATTATCAAATTAAACCCGACTCGATTCGGCTTTTACTCAAAAGTCAAGGATAAGGTCTTTAAGTTACATACACCTGATGTTTGTATTTACTAAAAAGTCTTTTGAGTGACTGCTTGTTTGTGACTGTAATTTTTTGCTGTAATAAGTACAGCGTTGCGTACAGCAACAGTACAGTTGTGAAATAAAAACTTTTTCTTTACTATAATAATTTGGACGCAACCGGGATTGACCACCGCCAACAGGAGGCGCGTCGTAAGAGGCGACTAATTCCTGTAGTACGAGACAGGCAGCAGCGTCTGCGTGCGAAATTTTATAAAAAACTGCGTTCGCCAACCCGCTTGCCAAGCGTGGCGAGTATTGGCAATCCTCCCCGATGATGGAAATCTATGCCTATGTTCAGCAGTGGATGTCGGACGGCTGAAATGATGATGATGATGATGATAAAAGAACTTATATTAATAAAAATACACGAATTGACATAACAAATACTTTTGCGGTTTTTGTAAGAAAGCTTTACCGATCCCATTTTGGTCCAGGCCCACAAATCAACATCCTCTAACTGGGCGCAGTTCCTTAACTAATCCGAAACATAGACAGTTGTTTACCATAAGACCGGTAATTGGTGTAACTGTAAGTCGAATTTATTTACTACAACTGAGTAACGAAACGGTGTCCTATTAAACTGGCACTTTAACACTGAATACCTAATAGCGCAAGGGCAGAAGGCTCACTTCCATACAAAGACCCTTCATCACGCGAAGTACACCTCTGTTTTTAACACACGGTTATTAGCTTTACTTATAAATAACCAATTTACTATTTATCAAATCTTCGAAGTCGTTTTTATCCTAATTTGAATTGTTGTATCGTTTTGAAACTTTCTTTGTGACATTCGGATGACAATACATAGTGGCGTAGCGTGCCTTGGGCCATGGCCTTGGACTTGGCCCAGTATCAAGTTAATTTGCGGGGCCCAAATGAAAGGTAAAGAGTAAGGGTCTCACAAAAGAAACAAAAATGTAATCTAAATCACTCACGGAAGCTGATTGCTGAAAAAATTTAGAAATTTTGGGATCTTTTTAAAAAACTTCTTGCTGTTCTGTTTACTTTTTCTTTTGATAGCTCCACTAGTTTTTTTTTCCACTTATTCTTTTTACAAATCAAACTAATTAACCAATGAATAATCAGAAGAACAAGATTGTAAGGTATTACCTACAATGTAGTAACTTATGAACCGGAATGAAATAAAAAGCGTAATTATAGCTCTCCTTGGTTTGTCGTTGCACATCCGTTATTGCGGGATTCCCCCGTGATGTAGTTTTTTCCCAACTTTTGGGCGCACGCTTAACTCGGGAAAAAAAAAATATGTTTTTTCTTCTTTGGTCATTTCCAAAGTGAAAACTATATAGGTTAGGCACGTATGACAGTTTTTTAATATGTTTTTTTCCTGGGAAGCGCGAGATTAAGTGACATTGTGGATAACATTTTACTAAGTTTTGCTTACACACGTTAGGGGCCTCTGTCGCCTGGGGGCCCCGTGTCATTGATACGGCTGATGCGGCGGTAGCTACGCCCCAGACAATACAATAAGCTGATCTGATGATTGAGCCATAAAGTAGATCGTGAGTAAAGGACCTTCATTTGATTCGTTACGACAAGTACCAATACATATACAGGCGTATTTTAAATTAAATTATAAGAATCAAAATAATATCATATAATTCGCTTTCATACACGTTAAAAGTGTAAATTACTGCCAACCGAGTCAGTAGCGAAATCGTAGGTATGTTAGCTTGCTTGCCCCGCCCAGCGGATCCAGCCCAAATATACGTATACATATTTACGCTGATTAAACTTGTGCAGCAAGTGCAGCAACATGCACACAACACAATAGATTCAGACACAGTAGGCCACCTCAATAGAAATGGCATAGGTGACCCACGAAGAAGACTGACAGGGGTGTGATACCATCACACCATGTGATGTGTGTGTTAGCATTTTCCCCACAGCCAGAGGCAAAACCGCGGACGAATGCATGAGGTAAACGCCCGGGCGCTGATCCGTTGTTCCAAATCACTGATTTGACCTCACTTCTGAGGTCCAGAGTCCCACATAGCCCCCGGCTGCCCCTGCGGTTGTAGTAGTATCCGTAACGCTTTTTCCTGAATATAAAATAATTACATCATCATCATCATAATTTCAGCCATAGGACGTCCACTGCTGAACATGAGATTTCAAGATTTGCCGGTTGGAAGCGGCCTGCATCCCAAAAATATGATGCATAGAAAATATTCATTTACAACATTATGTCCTTCTCATCAACTTCGCCATATTTAGAGTTTCAGTAAATCAGAACCCTTTAAGCAAATAAGCCAAACAATATTAAAAAGATCTCAAAGTAAGGAATCAGCATCCCTTTGCAACGAGATGCCAAACTGAATTTTGGCCAGGGACGTCCACACATCCAGACACCCAGACCCGAAATTAGTTGAAAATTTAAAAAGTTCGTCTTTAGAACTGACCTGAATCGGGGGTGCTTCAATGCGGATTTCCGCACCAATCGAGTGGCTACAGTCACTTGACGACGCAATTCGTCTAGTTGTTAGAATGGCCATGAGCCTACGGAGTTCACACGTATTATGCTTCGAGTCTGCGGCGGAGTAATATTTGAGTCTTCCTCCGTACGAGACGTTAATTTATCTGCATACGGGAACATGTGCCGCAAACTGGATTTACTCATACAATAAAATCA
Organism: Anania hortulata; assembly: GCA_963576865.1. Lineage (NCBI taxonomy): Eukaryota > Metazoa > Arthropoda > Insecta > Lepidoptera > Crambidae > Anania > Anania hortulata. Next base: position 5,906,849 of record OY756408.1, on the reverse strand, counting down.
ATTTAATATAAAGTCCTGTTTTATAATTTAACTGTGATGAAGGGGGTAATTTTACTGCTCCGATACAATAACTTTTAATTTGGAACCAATACCAATATCTCAAAATTATGTCACCGAGCAACATATAGCTGATCGGCTTGTTAGTAATATAATGTGTTTTTTTGTGTGTGAAAAAAAAACGATGTTTTTATCTTATTTCTATATGGATTACATTTGAAAACTGTTATACTTGAACACCAGAGTCAGACCTAGGAGGTCATAAGTGTTCTATAAAAATCCTTACATAGTAATTTACAGTAATAGGTACATTGGATATTTGCTAGCTTTGAAAGGAAAAAAATTACCTATAAGTTACGCTTGATAATATTAAATCTATCTAATGCAAATCCTACGTCTATTTAGCAGAAACAATGTAAAATAAAAATATTTTCTATTAGATCCAAAATATTGCCATAGCGCGATACCTTATCTGTAATTAATTAAAATAAAGCGATGCTCAATTTATCACTGTTCACGAAAAACAAACAAAATATCAACAACTTTACCCATTTGTTAAGTCCAAACTTCCAATAGCCCTCGTGACTAAACTAATAAGTAATACCTTAAACGAATAAATTCAAACAAGAGTCACGGTTAAAGTAACCCAGACTAAAGTTTCAACTTGTGATAAAAGTCTAAAACAATGGTTCTCAAACTGAAAGTGATTAATATTGGGGGATATATTCGGGGATAAGGATAAGAATATATTTATTTGTCTTAAAGCAGATTAGAGATATAACAGAATAGTATGCAAACTTAATGTTAAAAGACAAAATTGTGGCTCAGTGATTGCAGAAGACCTGCAAACTGGTCCATGTGTTGACTTGAATAAAATATTAAATTTATACACTTTTTTAAGTTTAGCAAAACAAATTCAACTGTGAAAACAGAAAAATCTACACTGATATCTAACTCATCATAGATTTATAAGACTGTTCGTGGATCAGCTAATTGGGACATCTTTTTTTTGGTAAGAGATATCTGACGATTATAACTAACAAGTTATGGAAAGACTAGCTGTTACTTACTTGCCATATCGTTCAGATCGTAGATTTAATTTAGAAACCAAAGTTGCATCACCATCGAATAATATCATGATAAAATCCAAGTCAACCAACCGGTCAACCTGAAAATCAATGGGGGAGACCTATGTTAAGCAGTGGATCTCCTATAGGTACCTGAAATGATGATGATGAAAATGTGTGCTACTCGACCAAAACGTATGGAACAGCTAATTAATTTTTTCGATTCTAATAATGGTGCCATAGTAAAAGTGGTATTTATGAAAAAAACTAAGAAATGACAACATAAAGTACACTTTAATCTGATGAAGACTGGAAGATGGTGTATCAGAAAAATATTATCCAATGGAAGTGTAAAAGTTTTCAAGATCGGTTTTCCCAATTTGACAGAATATTAATAAGTAGATATTTCTAAAATGATTAATATGACGTTGCTGGTGATGCTTACCCAGATATATATTAAAATATAACGATATATAGCTTTTTCAATACTATCACTGAACAACAACAATAAAGTCCTTATAAAAATATCAGATTTCTATTGAATCTGGATTAACTGGGACAATATATGTTAAAGGCTCCTCTAATAATGTTATTATTATCTAAAGTTCACTTCGAGTTTCAGTTCATAGTAACTTCTTGTATAACGCCCACCGCTAGATTCATTAATATTGTTGAGAACCGCTGATCCAAACTTTGTGAATTGTTAAGAAACTTTGTAAGTGATTAATTTTCGCTACACGTAATTGTGTTCACGCTAACTTAGGTACATCCACCTAATCACTAAAAGTAAAGTTTACGAACCTAACTTGTGAAGGTGCGGTGTATTGCTTAGCAAATCAAGTTACCATATTTGAGTATGTTAACCTTATCTTTACCAAATTTGCTATAAATTAAAGTTTGCCTTTATACGTCCCACTGCAGGGCACATACCTCACCTAATCTATGAGGTGGTTTGGGCCTTACTTCACCACCCAGTGTGGATTGGCAGAAGGGCGTTGTTAGGCCAGTGGGTAAACCTTACTGTCAGATGTAATAGACTTTACGACTAGTATCAAGCGATATTAGCCGGGACCAACTTTTGACGTGTCATCATATATGATATTTTTTTAAGAGCTGATTAAAACTATGAATCAACAAATTTTACATCCAGATCGTGTTCGCAAATAATAGTTTCGCCAATACAGTCTAATTTACTTGCAATCTGACGATAATTGTATTAGGTACCTTAAATTCTAGAGCATCCAAATTATTTGTTTGCGATTTTCATTGTGTTCTTAATAAGAATTGTTTTGTGGCTGATTCATTGTTGTAAGTAATCATGAGCTGATGATTTCAAGGAATCACATTACTTGTTAATTATTTTTGTATAGTTATTAATATTTTTGTCAAATATTTCAATTCTTTCAACAAACTACTTTTAGTCATCTGTTTTTCCTTTGCCTCGGTCCGTATGTTTTACAAAAAATTACACAAAATGTTAACTTTGTACAATCTCAGTACACATTAAAAATAACTCATACAGTATAATAGCTTTTGTAAATGGCTTCATAGAATTTTTTTTTTACGGTTTTTTACCTACCATAAGCACCAACGATCCACAAACATTTATTTAGATACTAGCTTTACCCTGTCAAATATCCTTGTAAATATTTCTGTAACTAATAGGGAATATGCATGAAAAAAATATACTGTTTTTACTATATTTATAAGAAAATATATGAAATGAAATGAAAATGAAAACAAAATTGATTTTAGGTAAAAAATAACCGTAATATAGTAATTAGAAATTATGGTATACCTATCTCTTTCTAAAACAACTTTTACTATGAAAAATTTATGGAGGGCGTGTAATCTGACGTCACGGTACATATCGGATCTCCTTGTCTAACACGCGACTTTAATGGGCTGTAAGTCAGATATTTATCAATATTTATCGAAAATTCTTAAATTTTTATTAATTATAATTAAGTATTATTTATTTTAGGACCTAATAAAAAAACATGCATATTCCCCATTGGTCTGTGGTGAAAACGATTTTCTTTTTATTTTATTTAGTATCGATTTGTGACTAACGTTGAAGAACGTTGAAGAAGGCTGCTGCAAGTTTCGACGTTGCTTGAAATGAATCTGCTTCCACTATTACTTTGAAATTATCGTTATTGACTTTCGTCTTCGGTCGGCCATGAGGCTCATTATTGAGATATTTTTTTACAACGAAAGTAAAATGTACTATTTCCATATTGCGTGTTGCGTTGGTGTTACAAAAGAACTCGCGTATTCAAAAATAGCACACAATTTCGATTTACGTTCCAAAAAACAAAACAAAATCAAACGGCACGAAACAAAAAAAAAAACTGATTTCAAAAAGGGAAGTGTCAAGTTGTGTTTTAAAATTAATTTGACCTTCTGACTAGCCGGTATCAAAAATCGGCAATTCCTAAGGTTAGTTAGTTCCTAAAGTTAGGATAGGGCTTATATAACATGCCTTGTTACTCCGTGTTAGATAAGTACTACCTACCTATAAGGTGTAATGATAATCGCTCCAGATGTAATTACCTCCAATTGTAAAATAGCTAGACTCTCTAGCCGCATTTATGATTATGGTCAAAGGGTATATGATATACCCTTATAGGGGTATATGATAAGTAAAGGAACAAAACGCTGGGAAGAAGAAGAACAAAGGCAAAAAATAATTTGTGGTACCGTCGTTGTCGTTGTTACTCAATTTCTGTAACACAAGTGCTTAAGCTACTTATCATAAGATCAGAACAACTGTGATGTCCAATATTTATTATTATTATTTATAAGCACTTAATTTGTACTCATAATCGATAATAAACTGGTAGTCAATCGATAATGTCAAAAAGTAGGACTATTGATAAGTTTAATTTCATATAGTATAGTGATGTCTCTATAAAAAAATTAAAAGTCATGATGATAGCCCCCCTATATAATTGATAAAAATATTTTTAGAATGGATTATCATAGACCTTATCATGTAGATAGTTAAGAATGGATTTATCGTCGACCCTATCTACATGATAAGGTCGACGATGATAATCTATTCAGAACAATTCCGAATAATAATTGCAAAAATATAATAAATGACAAAAGTGAAATTAAATTTATTCTTAAACAAATTGTCAAAAATATCGGCCAAGTGCGGGTCAGGTTCCGTACAAATTATAGGTACAGAAAACAGCAGCTGCCACAAAACATATTTGCTCAATTGAAAACCTCAACCTCTACATGTCGGACTTAAAGTCGAAAATCGGTTCAATGACCTTTAACTTTTCGGGTAGGTTGATTTACCGTTGACTGTACTTATGTTAATAGTTCGTCCATACCGGGAGTGGATCTTAAAGATTTTTGCGAGTAACTACGAATTACCGGTTTTGGGACTTTTTCCTTTACTTGTACTATAAAACGCTGCTTGTTCCCAATTAACGAGAAATACTTACCCTATATTAGGTTTTGATTCTTTTCCAAGGATTGCGGATCTAGGTTATTCCAGACTATCAGACTGACAGACTGACAGACTGACAGACTGACAGTAGACAGACTGACAGACTGACAGACTGACAGACTGACAGACTGACAGACTGACAGACTGACAGATTGACAGACTGACAGACTGACAGACTGACAGACTGACAGACTGACAGAATGACAGACTGACAGACTGACAGACTGACAGACTGACAGATTGACAGACTGACAGACTGACAGTAGACAGACTGACAGACTGACAGACTGACAGACTGACAGACTGACAGACTGACAGACTGACAGACTGACAGACTGACAGACTGACAGACTGACAGACTGACAGACTGACAGACTGACAGACTGACAGACTGACAGACTGACAGACTGACAGACTGACAGACTGACAGACTGACAGAATGACAGACTGACAGACTGACAGACTGACAGACTGACAGACTGACAGACTGACAGATTGACAGACTGACAGTAGACAGACTGACAGACTGACAGACTGACAGACTGACTGAAAGACAGACTCACAGACTGACAGACTGACAGACTGTCAGACTGACAGACTGACAGACTGACAGACTGACAGACTGACAGACTGACAGACTGACAGACTGACAGACTGACAGACTGACAGACTGACAGACTGACAGACTGACAGACTGACAGACTGACAGACTGACAGACTGACAGACTGACAGACTGACAGACTGACAGACTGACAGACTGACAGACTGACAGACTGACAGACTGACAGACTGACAGACTGACAGACTGACAGACTGACAGACTGACAGACTGACAGATTGACAGACGGACAACAAAGGGATCTTATACTGACATCTTATTTCTTTTAACCTTTTTACATAACTAAAATGATATGGATGGAGTACATAATAAGTTTTGTTCAGTCAACGCTAACACAACATAAGTCGAAGAATATTACGAGGCGGCTATCAATTTTAGTTTGACTAAGGCCCGATTCGACCAAACACAAAGTTAAACCAGTTTAACTATAGCGGGAATAACTTTACTCCTTGAATTTACTCTTGGATAACTTCGTTTACGATTTTCTAACTACTTGAGGAATACTCGGTATTGTTATGTGAATGTTAAAGTGTGAAAAATGAACGAATCAATAAACCTACTAAAATCCATGTAATATATTTCTTCTAGGTTTAATTGAAATGTCACAATTTAATTTTGTAGGATAATAGTATCAATGCAAGATAATGACATCTTGTCAGCTTCTAGGTGACATGTGTAGATTTGACAAGTGACAACTTTGAAATTAACTTTTTCTAAGTTTAGTTTTTTACTCGGCCAAAATCACCTGTTTAAATGTTTACTCATGCTTACTTACCTTATTCTTAGATTAATGGTTGCAATGCAATGGTGAAAATGCAAAATCAGCTTACTCAAAATAAAGCAGTGATTTACTCTCGAGTAAAAACTTACTCCAGCTTGGTCGAATCGGGTCTTACTACTGTGTATACAAGGTTATATTGCAAAGAGGTGTTAAATCTTTAGAAGTGGCTCAGAATCAGTAACTCAATCGAACTATGCAAAGAACAAAACTTTTGTTTTTACATTTGATTATTTCTATCTTCTGTTAAAAATTGTACGCGTGGATAATTTACTCATTTATGGAAAAATTGCACCGTATGTGCACTGCGTAAGGTCCTTGTAGGCTCGCTGTACTTACTACGCCTTTGATAAATAACCACGCGTCTTTCGTAGTCTCTATTAACTTTATTGACAGATATTTTAAAGTAACTTTTTTCGTAACATACGATTATTACAAATAAAAACTATTTAGACACTTCTTTATATTGTTCCCTAGATCTTATATTTTAAATTTGGCACCCCTTTGCAGTGTAACCCTGTATACTAGTGTAGAGTAGCAAGTCTGTAGCAACCCTAACAAAACACCAACTATCATTCAACATCCACGCACACAGGAACACGAACATGCAAGCTCAACGCATACTAACTCCAATTCTACATTTATGCAAATCGTCCGATTCGGTAAACTTGGACTGAAGTGCACAATAAATGTATGCACGGGTAGAAGCCAGATGTTGCATCTTCTACAATAAATCTTGCCTGCCCTCCTCCCGTTTTGATATATTACAGACTGCTTATAGAAAGTAATGTTCTTTAAAATAATGTTCAAGTATTCTGTCTGAAAGCATTGTCTGCGGACTTTGTTGGATTGTGGTAAACATCTTCCGTTTTGATATTTGTGTTAAAATTTTTCGTGTCCCATTTTTGCGTTTTTGAGGTAAAACTTGACCGGTTGAGAAGATTGTGAAGTGCCGATATGCAGCACGAGTAGGTATCTTCTAAAATTCTATCTGGATCACATCCTCGTGCAATAGAAAGAGAGTTGCAATTGCCGACATTTTCTTTTTGAAAGTTTTCACCCCATCAACCTCTACGAAATAAGAAAATTTTAGTCTCATTAGATTCAGTACACCCTAGTCTAGGTCTGTGCGTTTTTCTTTTTCAGTAATTCAGTTTAGTTTATTTAAACAAAATAAGAACGCTCGAGGTCGCATTCAAGTAAAGAATATTTATATAATTATACATATTGTGACAACATTTATTATTATATTATACAACTATGTTTACGGGGGGGGGGGGGGGAACGTTATAGCATTTTGTATGAAAATTTACGGCTTCACAATCCTCTCCCATTAAAAATGTTGCCAAATGTGTCAACTGAAGTTGCTTCGTTTGTATAGTGGCTTACTGCCGCACATAAAGCCGTCTCTTAATGGCTAAGAAAAACATGTGATACTAAAGTCGATATGAATAAAGATAATTACTGAATGAACAATGTTAATCAACACTTTACTATTGATTGGCGTCTCTGAGTGAGGGAGTTAGTGCCCATACCTTTAAGCCCGCGCTTCGCCTACTCAAGCGTACTTGCTGTCAGTAGTGATATTAAGTCTTTATCGCGTCATTTAAATAATTGATATTCTCCTCCTTTTTTCCAATAACGGCTCGCTGTCAAACGCCTAATTGTTGTGGTGGAATACTAAAGGGTTTTATCTCATATAATACAATGGAACATTGAGCAAAATTGAAGTCAATTCTAGCAACACTGTAAACTTCTTTATATGTAACTTATCAGGTAACTTCTTGCCCTGTTCTCATTTTATGTTTTAACTAAAGGTTAAAACATATTTTAATTATTTTTTTCTTTTTAGTTCATTGCAAAATAAGAGCCTTATCTTTAAAAAAAAAACCGGCCAAGTGCGAGTCCGATTTGCGCATCGAGGGTTCCATCTAAACTAGTAGGTATGTTAATAGTACCTATGACGAAAATCAAATCTTTTGGATGCTTTTTTCAAGTTTTATCAAAAACTATTCTTTGTGATGTAACTATTTTATTGATTTTGAATTTTTTCATTACCTGTCCTGTACCAAAATAATATCATGATTCGATTTTAAAGGGTATAGGTTTTGATTCCTTTGTGAGTTAGAAAATGACTTAACTTTGTCTGTGTATCTAAAATAGAGAATATTTATTATATTACTAGCTATCCTGGATAAATTCGTAGGTATTCTGCTATTCGGGGCGGAGACAAATTCAGCAAACCAAAGATCTTAAAAATCGGTATAGCCGTTCTCGACTTATAAATGGTGTAACTAACCCGACTTTCTTTTAAATATATAGATATGCCGTGATTTTCTTACAGCTTTATGAAGTTGCAGACATGAAGTATTAAATATGAATTTCAACTTATAAACTCCAGCACGCGTTCCTGGTAAAACGGACCTTGACAGACAGACGGACAGAGAGACATACAGACAGAAAGCGAAGCGATCCTTTGAGGGTTCATTTTAACTTTTTGTTATACAAGCAAATCACATTGATTCTTAACAATTTTTTGGCTCATTATGTCTCATTTTGGACAGTTTATTGGTCTACTATCTTTGATTTCACCCTGTATCTGTGTCATTTTTCACGAGCTTGTAAACGAGTATGATAACGTGATAGCGTTAAACTGTTTAAACGTTAACATGTGCATTGACACGGCAATAACTGCTCACAGCGTGGTATCGGAAAGTTTTCCACTTTTCCGAGACCTGCCAAGCCGGCTTGAAACGACTGACTCATATTCACATCTGTTTGTCAACTCGGCGATTTCATTCATTTTGAATATACAGGGTTATTGGGAAAATGCTGTAATCTTAAGAGCGATTTTAGTGCTGTCAAAGGGTTACAGAAATCAATTGGCATTTGCTCCAAATCGACGATCGACGACCTCAGTAGCTGAGAGGCGAGCATACCGGACTTGGTGTCGCTATCTCTGAGGTTCTGGGTTCGATTCTCGGTCGGTCAATGAAGAAAAATATCTTTTCTATATTATCTTGGGTCTGGGTGTGGTTGTACCGTCGTTGTTTCTGATTTTTGTAATACAAGTGCTTAAGCCACTCATCATAGGATCAAAGCTATGTATGTGATGTTGTCCGATATTTATTTATTTATCATTTATTTATAATTTATTTATAAATGTAATAACTTAGACATGCTGCATTGGAGTGTTACGAGTACTTACGTACGTACTAGGTACCACGTAATGATGGCTTCGAAGCTTGCTAGGACACGGGAGAGCCAAACAGCATCCTGAACAGCAGCGTCAAGATAGGCCATTGCGTTCTATCTTTAAGCGATTCATATTCATCTGCATGGATCCAAGACCCGATTTTTTGCCTGATACTAACTTGGATTTTAAGTATATTGTTACTACCACGAGACGTGCTGTGTGGAGGAGGAATGTCGTAATAGGCGACTAACTCCTGTAGCACAAGACGGGCAGCAGCGTCTGCGTGCGAAATCTTAGAAAAAACTGCGCTCGCCAACCCGTCTGCCAAGCGTGGCGAGTAGGTATTGGCAATCTCACCAATAAACCAATAAAAGTAATTCGGGGAGGCCTATGTTCAGCAGTGGACGTCCAATAGCTGAAACAGTGGTGGTGGTGGTTACTACCACAACATTGCAACTGTATGGATCGTGAAGCTCTGAAATATTTTTTAAATTATTATCAATGAATTTTCCAAGAGCGTCTCCCAGTACACCCAGACTCGAGTCAAATAAGAAAAAAAAAATTTTTAAACTGACCTGGACCGGGAATTGAACTTGGGACCATTTGCATTCAAAGCAAATCATCGAGCCACTACCTCAATCATCAATTTATCGACTGTTTTTACCAACCAAATTTTAATGGCAGAACGTTTTAAGATGAGTCGTAAACTTTATGTTACCATGTGAAATGATACGGTAATAAGTAAGAAAAGTTTTCAACTTCATCTGATCTGGCGAAGCTGAAGCGGTTGGCAACTCGTTCGCATCGTAGTTGCTGGTTGGAATGAGGTTTTTGAATAATTTCATCGTTCTTTTAATAATTTTCCACTATTTTTAGGGTTCCGTACCTTATAGGAAAAACGGCACCCTTTAGGATCACTTTTTGGTCCATCCGTCTGTCTGTCAAGACCCTTTATCTCGGGAACGCGTTGAGGTATCAAGTTGAAATTAAGACGATATACTTAAATCTACAGTCTCTTGAAACTGTGAAAAAATCAAACTTCTAAGTTAACGTATAAAAAAGGTACGGCCGTGCCATGCCGCCAAAAACGTATATTTCGATACTCTCAAGGAAATCAAAATTAATAGGGTACTTCTTGACCTGAATCATGAAATTTTACAAGAAGCAATGTCTTACTTGCACAAGTAAAGGCAAACGTTCCAGCGTCGGAGGTTCCCGCCGAAAATCAGCGTCGTCGTGATAAGTCTGTGGCTGTCACGACAAATGCTGAGCGGGCACCTTTTCGACACAATATCTAATTTATATTGTTTTGTGTATTATTATTATTATTTTCTCTTGTGTGTCGAATAAACGTTTCTTTCTTTCTTTCTTTCAAAAAACTAAACCGTAAATTTGTAGTTACATCAAAAAAAAAGTTTTTCAACAAACTCGGAAAATCGGTAATATCTTCGAGACTCGATTTCTGTTTAGACGAATAAGTTAACATAGCTATAAGTTGGTATGGAACTCGGTGCGCGAGTTCGACTCGCACTTGGCCGGTTTTTTTTGTATCTGTACTGTTTTTGTATGGGAGAGAGTTACAGAACTTGTCATTGAATACTAAATGTACGAGAAAAATCAGTAACTACTTTCGGAAAAAGATGGTGTGTATTGCTGCTAATCCGTTGGGCTATATTATTATCGACTTTTCCTTTTTTCAAGTCTGTAAGTAAGCAAGTATATAATCGGCTGTAAAGAAAGCGTGTTTTGTTTTAAAAAATAAGCTATGTAAGTAATGTTTGAGTAGTATAGTGGCTCCGATCAATTTAAATTTATAGGGCCTTACTACAAAAAAGATAGACTAGGTTTAAACACTGCCTAAAGATTAGCCAACCAATTAAAAAGTGATGTGTCAATATTCCAAATTGTATGGTTTAGTGGTTCGCGCTCCGGACCACAAAGTCAAGTGGTTGCGGGTTCGAATACCTCAAGGAGCAAATGTTTTTGTGATGCTTGTATGATGTATACGAATGCTTATGTAATGTTTTAAAGGTATTTTAGTATGTTTATCCTTTTTCAAGTCATCGTAGTCCAAGTTTTGATTTGTTAGGGGTTTTCACTTACTATGTATACGAAAGGCAAATCAAGCTATATATTTACTTAACTGACCTTAGGAATATGAAACAGGCAGTCTCATTTAGTGACAATAAAACTTATAATACAAATGTTTAGGTTTCGATCCTAGTTAATTTAGATTATTTTTTTTGTGAAATATGTTTTTTGCTCTGTAATGTAAATAGCTTACCTAGTCCTGAGTACAAAGCATTTTGATCCCGAATGACAAATGACAAACAATATTTGCGAAAACATACAAAATTCGCGTCATAAATCCAAGCTTTAGAGTGCATTTGGCAAAAGTAGTAACAATTAATCTGGACGAAACTGCGGCGTGCGACCCCTTGGAAAACAGCCAATTTGGACGCGTTCAACATTTTCTAAAATGGTGAAGTTGACGCAACATGCATATCGGGTAGCTTGTAGAAGGTGGTGTGTTCCGAGACTGTGCATAATTTATTGTAAATATTATGCCCAACTTAAGTAAATTTGAAAAAGTGTTAAAAATCAAATACTTTAAAAGTCTTACCCTTGATTTGGTATTATGTCTTACTATGATTTAAATGAATATTTTAGGGACAAAATTTAAATTATTATTCTTGACATAATTGACAACAAATTGTAATTTCAATCATAAATTGACCTACATTGTGATTTTTACTTTTATTTGACATTTGTAATTTGAATACTGACGTAATAATGTGACGTAGTATGTAATTGAAATGTACCTAATCTAATGAAGCAAGTGACATTTAACTTAAAACAATTGAATTTGAATATAGGTAAAATTGTTAAATAAGTTGAATTGGAATTATGAAATGTAATATTATTAAAACTTTGACTATATATTTAAATTTTAAAAAAAAGTTATGAGGGTAGGCGGTGAAGAGTTTAGAATATAAGAAGGAAAAGTATTTTTTATATTCATTCATAATATATTTATTACATAGGTACTAAAAAATAAAATAATATACAATAATGTACATTGTTATAAATAATGATCATACATAATATAAATACATATAAGTACTTGCACTAACCCCATTAATATGAATATGGATTTTGATACCAAAAGTGTTAGGAAAAGTAAAGAAAGAAGTACATCAAAGAAAAACATAGGAGAAAACTAAAGTCCAAGAAGATATGTTTTAAGTCTAGTTTTGAAAACTTGTAGTGTTTCAGACTGCCGAATAGACATCGGTAAGGAGTTTCACAGGCGGATGGATTGCACAGTGAAGGACTGTGAAGAGGTGTGTGAAGAATTTAAGGGAAAGGTGAGTCGGAGATTTTTGGAATATACATATATTGGTATTATACATATAGCTGTCAGTTTATATGACGTAGTCAGAGACATAATGATGTTTATTAGGAGCATAGTCAAAATGGGGATTTGCAAGTGAATTCAAAGTGAGGTGCGAGCGCGCGTAAAACACGCCGCAAATTTTCGTATCTGCTTTAATTTTCAATTTCTACGTCTTATAAAGCTAACAGCAGTGGTTCCTCGCCGGAATCCATTCTAAAACTGACTGCCGACCTATGGCACGCCGCGAGCTCAGCGACGACTTGCGGCGAGCCCGCTTAGCTATTGCCTCGCTTTGTACTAGCTCTCTAATAGCTATAAGTGTGACAAGGCCCTTAAATCCTGTAGTAAGCTGATCCAGTGGTGCGAAAATCCACCTTTACGGTTAAGTACTTCGGACCGGCACTTCTCTTGGATTGCATACGGTTCGGATTCGGATGCAGTTCACAAACGCTCTAAATACATTATGACGTAATAAATTTAATCAAAAGTTTTTTTTATAATTATAGCACTTATTTGTACAATCATCCTTTTGTATTACTAATGTATTACAAGTGGTTTAATTTGGTTGAATCATGTAGCACATATCTTATAGAGTAGAAATGTCATATGATTTGTTCGACGAAATTTTCTGCTATTTTTTACTTTTTTGTATGGACGAGAGTTGACAGGAGTTGTCATTTCATACTAAATGTAAGTGAAAAATCACTTACTAGTTTCGGAGAAAGATGGTTCGTATTGCTGCTCTATAGGGTATGCACTCGATAGGTTGAATATTTTCAATATACCTAGACATATTTTATTGACATTTTAGGTATCACCAAACGGATACTGTTCATGTACGGTTCGGATTCGGATGCAGTTTGATAACGCTCTAAATATACTAATGATGTAGGTAATAAGTTTTATCATAATAAATTGTATTTCACAATGATAGCACTTATTTGTAAAATCATCATTTTATATTACAAGTTGTTTAAATTTCAATATACCTACCTATTATGACATTTTGAGTATCGCCAAACGAATACTAGTACGCAAAATCCATCAAAATAGTTTGTAAATCAAGCTAGTCGACTATGAATTCAATTAACAAGTCGCGACAAGTGCAATTAATGAATTACCAACTTTAGAACTATAGCCAAGATAATAACTTTAATAAACCAATAAAACCAATTTATTTCTGTAAATAGGCCTAAATTAAGCTCTTTTACACGTCCCAATATATTTTTTTACCCTACCACTGCTTCGGGACAATATTGTGGGCTAGTGCCGAGAAGAAGCAGCGCAAGAAACTCGGTCACTATTGTCAGCCTCTTTTTAAATAGTGTGTTTACATTACAAGATAAAATGAACCTGTGCGAGCACGGCAGTATTTAATTCCATACATTTTTATCATTTAAATAGTCATTTGCAGTGTAATAACCTTTTTTCATTAAAATCATCTTGACATGCGATTTAAATTCATACATAGGCAGTTCAGCAATGGACTGTGGTAATTTGTTAAAAAAGCGAATACATTTATGGGATAAACGAATTACCCACTTTATGCAGTCTGAAATTTGGAACGGCAAGTTTATCTTTATTCCGGGTATTAATATTATGCATGTCACTCTTTTCAACCGACTTCAAAAAAGGAGGAGGTTCTCAATTCGTCGGTATCTTTTTTTAGGAAATAGATGTTTGGATTGAATGAAAAAATTGAATTTTTTAGGAAATATAATTTGTTTGAATAATATAAAACATTTGTAATAGTCTTAGTACTTATCTATTATGTACAGGGCTTATTATAGTATTAAGGAGTTCTTTGACAAATAAATTAATTTGACCATGTATGTTTTCAATTTTTTTTTTAAATATGACCATAATGCAACTAATAACAACTAATTTAATAATAATAATTATATTGAATTAAATGTAGTTAAATTGTAATGTTCGAATATTAATTAATTAAATTGATAATATTTAAAATATTTGCACGTCTTAACTGGACAAAACATGTTGAGCTTTTATTAAATCTAGTTTGTTTTAGTTTTGTATGATTTAATTTAACACAATTTGTTTTTTTGTTGCACCGCCTATACCATCTCTGTATGGCCCCATGGTTGACTGGTAGAGAATGCTTTTGGCATTAAGTTCGCCATTTGTACAACTTTTTTTTAAATGTCTGTGCAATAAAGTTTAAATATAAAAATAATAAATGTCACCATTGTATATACCGTGTTTTATGCAAATACATTCTTATTCTATTCTATGCTATTTAGTCCTACAGTAAGTAGTGATGCTTAACTGTAGATAATAGGACTATCGATAGTTGACCTTTATTAACAGTTACTGTGTTATCGAAAGCACAAAATGTAGAAAGTAATACTGTCGAATTTCGTAACAAGAACGCGGACGGCAAACGCGCTACCTATATCAAAATTAAGTTGACATAGGTAATTATTATATTAGTTTATTGGGCAACGTTGTTTGTTATGGGTCTTACAACTTAAGTATTTTACACTAATAAAAATTAACACTATAAACTGAGTAACTGTGCATTATTAAATATATTATTAATTGATATTATTACCACATTTAGTGCTTATATTAATATTTTAACTATCTACCCAATGCTAAGATATCGATTGACTATCGATAACCCATTTAAAGTGCCTCACCGATCAGCGTCACTATCTGCAAACCTGTTATTTCTACATCAATGTTAATTCAACCATGATGTATCACTACTTAGTGGTTTGTGCCATACTTGAAGTGCAATTTTTTTGTAACAGACTTCATGGATATAATTAGTCCAGGTTGCTAACCACTGGACCCGCTAGATATTCTGAAATTTAAGTCATTACAAGCGATAGGCCGCGTATAAAAAAGTAGCGTTGATACACTTCAAAAACTATTTTGTGAAAAAGGATGATTTTTGCATTAACTAATTTGGAAAAACTGAGAAACAAAAAAACTAACAGAATTTTGAGATGTATTAGAATTTTGCTCCCTGCATTTTGCAGAATCTTAACTGTTCCTATTCTATTAATTTTAACTACTAAACCCGTAGACGCTCAATGAAGCGGGCGGCCTAAAATCGCGGCCGTTGCTAACAGAAGACCATACAAACAAAAACACTTGAATTATAATAAATCAAAAACTGGCCAAGTTAGAGTTGTACCAACTTATAGCTTACTTACCAATTCTTCTAGCAAATCGAGTCTCAAAGATATTAACCGATTTTCCGAGTTTTTTAAAAAAAGAAGAAAACATTGCTGCTTGCCAAATTTCATGATTTTAAGTCAACGTGAAGTACCCTATTAATTTTGATTTCCTTGAGTGTCTAGATATACGTTTTTAACGTCTTTTTTTTTACGGTAACTTAGAAGTTTGATTTTTCACAGCTTCAAGAGATTGTAGACCTGAGTATATCCTTTTTCAGGACATTTCACGAACTGTTTCAACTGTATACCTCCAAGCGTTCCCAAGTTAATGGGTCTTGTTGGACAGACAGACAGACAGACGGACAAAAAAGTGATCTTATAAGGGTTTCATTTCTTCTTTTTAAGGTATGGAACCCTAAAAATAGGTGTGTTTGTAGATTCAAGATACCTAAAGGAATAAAACCGGGAAGTATAGGTCTATTGCTTATCGCGAACCCATTGACCGTTTCCCAGGAATTTCTCGTTAGAATTTCATTAGGTGGGCCAACAAAGGTTATTGGGGTTTTCATCTCAGATAAAAAGGTAAATACCTCTTTATTCGGGTTATCTTACAATACAATCGAGCTGTAAATAATACATCCGTAATATTATAGTAATTATGACTATCATCAAAATTAGAGTGCTACAACAGTACCTTTTAAAACAAACGACATTTCTCAACAGCACTGTTAAGGTACTGTCTAATGCTCATAGTTAGTGCTCTTAGTAAAACTAAAACAAACATCATTAATTTACGAACAAAACCGTTGAAAAAACTATTTCAGCAACAATTTAAGAATTTCTTATTCTACTTAAACAGACTAAAAAGTATAAAAACTTTCGCCTTAATTAATGAAATGCTACTTTGATTTACGGCACTAACTAAGCGGAATGTTTGAAATCAAGAAAGAACTTGGACATCTGTTAAACTTCTGAAAAATTCAAAACACTTTATTATAAACCTTCATTCTTTAAACATAAAGTATATTTTACCTTAATATAGAACACGAAGATTTTCTCTAAAGAAGATTTTCTTAAAGTGAACTGTCAAAAACTATGAAATTTTAACTTATAGTCAACAGAATGCAAAGCGGACGCATAATTGAATAAAAATTACAGAAGATAAATTATTTAACCGACGTACGACACTTTCAGGGGGTAAAAATAACCAAACCCAATTTTATTAAATAGATTTTTCTAGATGGTCAATTTTTAACACACTTTTATTAGTTTGACTTATGACTAACTTTTTAATCAAATCTAGGAAGTCGAAGTTAACCTATTTACTTTGATGTCGTATCAATTGGAAACTTTATATGTTTAAGTAATTCGGATAATCTGTATAAAAATGAATCTCTATTTTCCTTGGTCATCGCATCACGCGTGAACCGATGGAACAATTTCGCTAATTCTTTTTTTGTTGTGTTAGTTATAGTATATAGACCACGCGAACTAAGTCGCGGGGTACAGCTAGTTTTTTATTATTTAATATCATCGAACCGATCTGATAATGGAGCAAAGAGGTTTTATACGTTTTGACAAGCCCCATACATTAAAATTATTTTTAAAACACTTTTATTAGCTTTACTTGTAATTATCTAACTAACAATTTAACCAAAAATCTTGAAAGTAGTTTTTAACCTAACAATTTAACCAAAAATCTTGGAAGTAGTTTTTAACCTACTTCTAACTGACGTATCGATTTGAAATTTTGTAAGTATCTGACATTCGGTGGGCACCACAGTAATTTAACACCATCGTGCTCATCTGATGATAGAGCCAGGAGGTGGATAGTAAAACTACAATGATTACTAGTAAAACCTTCGTGTTTGGGCTCATTTGATTCGTTTTGACAAGTACAATACACACAAAAGTGAGTGTTTAGTTTTTTAACTATGTTGTCAATTATTAATGAGTCGCTACGATATTCTCCACCTATAAAAAAGTAAACTCCTATTAAACCACGTTAGACCCATATATACCATGTTTGGACCGCAACACAGCTGCGTTACAAAAATATGAAGCCTTACTAGATTTTACACCCACTTTAAGCTTTAGAGGGGGATATCTACGATTTTATGTTTGTACAAAATGGTGAATCAAGTCGTAAATACGGCAGTTAAATATAAAGGCAATTGTCCTGTTTATTGCAGCTAGTGATGCCTGTTTGTATCGCTATTCTTTATCGATAAACGTTAATCGCATTGGAAGGATTGATTTTCAGATTATTTTGCAATGCAAATTATTTTTCCTATTACGGCCTACCTAATACTACCTATGACGCTAAAGGCGTCATTTTTACTATATGATATTGTTTATTATAGTGGTTTAAGGATAAAACTGCATTTTCTTAAAAAAAATAAGTTTTTAACGAAAAACAAAAACATTAAAAGCAACATAAATTGTATTCCAATTGAAATATCTTCATATTATAGATGTAATATTTATATGGCGTTCTATGGGAGAGGCCTATTTTTAGTGGTGAAATGATAATTAAAATAATGTACTATTTATATTAGTAACCATTTCAAAGCACTAAAATTTAATTACTCTTTAAACTAAATAAATAGATACCTAAATCATCATCATCATCATCATTTCAGCCATTGGACGTCCACTGGTGAACATATGCCTTCCCCAATGACTTTCATTTGGGGGATTGCCAATACTCGCTACGCTTGGTACCTAAATAATTCAAATTTATTTAATATATTTATTGCGTTCTATAATATAATGTTACAACGTTCTATAATTTACATTATTAGCACTTAGGGTAGAACCTAACTATTAGTCATCTGTGCAAAAGGTTCTGAACCTGTTTAAAAAAATAAAAAAATATGTATGTTATAACGTAATGTATATCGGGTGTAAAAAAAGGCTTAACGAAGCCGAATACCACATATTCTACGTATTATTACGATCATTTTTTTCTTTCACACTATGCCTGGGAAATGATGGGTTACCGAGTTATTGACAGTCAAAGTTACAATTTTTTTTCATAGATTTTTACAAAATTGACTTCTGTTTGATAAAACTAAACTTTTTTCCAAAGAAACATGATTAAAGTTTTCAGTACTTCTTTCATAAAAGGCCTTTAAAGGGCACAGCCGGCAATGAATCGTGCGCACGCACACAACTACGCCGTCTTTCAAATGTGCATGCGCGCTCGCTGTATAGCGCTCACTTGTGTGCGCGCGATCAGCTGTTAGCAGTTATCGAGTTCAATGACGCCTTGCCTTGTACTGCTCGCTCATAGTCTTAGATCGATTGGTTTAATCCATCTTATGAAATTGGTCAAAATAAGGAATTTTGTGACTGACAATTCATTATCTGTTAATTAATTAATAATTTTTAATTATTTATTTATTGAATAACAACAAATCAAATCAACATATCATTTTACGTACATAAACAATTTGAGAAGAAAAAACAAGTTTAAAAGATTATGCCTGTGCAGGTGCATACAACACTTTTACATTAGTACTCGTACGAGATCGACTAAGAAAAAAAATTTTTGTAATTAACTTTTACACAATACAAATTATTTCAACAATCCAAATTTGTGGTAGGTTGATGAGCTGTTGTCTGTACATCGAAAGTTCTTACATTTGAGACGTAGTCCGCTTCTCCTTATCGTGTGGGCTGCAGAAACTGATGTTAGAATTTAAGCCTCCGTAGGAGTCTGACATGACTTCTGTAAGGACTGCTGCCAGAAGAAGCAATAGCCAGGATCCACGCCGAAGCACGAAATCTTGTCTTATCTATCAGATAATCAGGTTTATTTAGGCCTGTATTCAATTCTAACCAAATTTTATTAGTGTGCCCACTTGGAAATCAAACGCAGGACCTCCGGATTACGAGCCAACACTCTAAGCATTAGAAAACTGAGGCGAGCAGTTTACTACAAACTAGTCAACACAAGTTGTTTGTTTTATTTTCGAATAGCAATTAAACGTACCGAAAACAAGCCAGTCAGATAATCGAGTCTAATATTCAGGCCTGTAATCAATATTCTAACCAAACTGGGAACTACCTGACCCTGAAAAAGTATTTATTTCTAACTTGTGTGCCTTCCTAAGAATCGAACGCAGGACCTCCGGATCCAGAGCCACCACTCTAATCATTAGAAGATTTAGAAGACAGAGGAGTGCAGTCTACTACAAATTCCTAATCACAAGTTGCTTGTTTTATTATCGAATATTAATTAAACGTACAACAATTTATTGTTTTAATTGTTGAATACGGCATTAGCTATTTTACGATAAGTACCTAAGTTAAAATCTAACTGGCAAAGGAATAAACGTTCCAAGTTCTGTTGATAAAAACCCCTACGAAAAAAAATAGCAATTCTTTATAACGGATAAATCAAACTAATTTCTTTTAGTTAGGCTCGTACTTTCTAAATAAAAACTAATATACTAAATCAAAGCCAAAGAATAATAATGCAATTTGTGAAAATTTAGTTCGGTTTCTAACTTCATCGAATGCGCTTATTACTTATGATTTTTACTGTTTCCTCTTACAGTTTGTGTTGTGGTGGCAAGTAGTTGAGATTAGTGTGATAGTGGAGTGTTTGTGAAGATGCCTTGGCATCAGTTTAGAAAGAAAGAAAGAAAGAAAGAAACGTTTATTCGACACACAAGAGAAAATAATATAATAATACACAAAACAATATAAATTAGATATTGTGTCGAAAAGGTGCCCGCTCAGCATTTGTCGTGACAGCCACAGACTTATCACGACGCTGATTTTCGGCGGGAACCTCCGACGCTGGAACGTGCAGCGAGTGACGCAGCGGCACATCGGACCACCAGAGAATCCCAAATCCCTCCAACGGACTCCAGGCCCATGAGGAGCACAAGATCGGTCGGAGAAAACCTGGAACCCCCGATAGGCCGATGCACCGCCGCCCACAAGCACGGTGCCAGACGGGACAACATATTAACACGAAATTATAGGTACACGCCACACAGTGTCATTTGGACAGAACGGAGTATCAGTCCGGACGAGTAAGGTACGCTAAAATCGATTTCGGTCCGATTCGGATATCGGAACGCGCCTTCACTTAATCTGTCATCTGACTGACACTTCGCCCGAACGAAAAACATTTTAACCTACACACATAAAATAAAATTTAAGAAAATGCCAGCAAGTTCCGGCATACATGTGCTTTACAGTTTTCGCTGTATTTTTATTAAGTAACCGTGAAGTGAAGTGAGCAGACACAATGTGTACAGTGGTCAGTGCCGTGGTCAGATGAGGATACAAATTACAATCATACAAGCAACAAGGTTATTGGGCTGCAGTGCAGTTCGAACAGCAAAAACAGGCCGCCAGACACGCAGGCCGAAAAGGTATGTTCAAAGAAAATGAGTGTCTATCCATTTGTCTAATAAAAGTAAAAATATCATAGAATTCATAACTATAAATTAAATTTGCCCGTATCTAACCCACAGTGCGCGCGCGAACATGGCGGCGACAACCCGACGGCGGGCTCAAAGAAAGGGGATTTACACCGCAGAGAAGCACTGAAGAAATTCCTACGTTCCCTGCCCTCGACCAGATCCGTCTACACATACAGCCGACCACGCTGCGCCGGAACAACATGCCTCGCCCGCATGACGCGCAAGCCTCGATAGTAAGCACAATTAATACAGATAGATACACTTTATTTCACACCATATAAGAAAGTTAGGGTTGATGTTTACAGTAGGTTTACAATTCAGATGGTCTTATCACTAATTAACTATGATTCAATTAAAGATTTAAAATTAAAGATTTAAAAAAGTTTAGTGCTCGCGAGTATGTAAACATGGTTTACTGCTACGGTATGGCCCATGGCAATGCTTCCAAAGCATTGCGTATTTACGCAGCTGAATATCCTGATGCGCATCACCCTCGTGATCCGCAAGTGATCACTCGGGCTGTTCAGCGTTTGCTGGACAATCAGCCGATTGTACCCGTTTCGGAGACAGGGCGCGGGTCAATACGCTCTACCACGGAACAAGCCATTTTAGACATCATGCGGGAAAACCCACGTTTAGGCGTGCGAACAGCTCCTAAAGTGCTGCGGAGAAGGCGAGGTTAGCTTAATTAACGGCTATGTAACGAATACTTTAGAAGACATGCCGCTAGTCCAGCTGCGAGAGACGTGGTACCAGCATGATGGAGCGCCGCCTCACATTGTGAGACCGGTTCGAGAGCGGCTTACGGAGTTATTTGGTGACCACTGGATCGGGAGGTATGGGCCTCACGCGTGGCCTGACCTAACTCACCTTGACTTTTTTTTGTGGGGTTTCGTCAAAGACAGGGTTTTTAACCGTCCTTGTGAAAATAGTGCTCAAATGCGTCAAAAAATTATCGACTTATTTGATGAATTAAAACAACGATCAGTGCGTGAAGGGATTTTGGAGCGAGTGCATCAAAACACGCTATACCGAGCGCGTGTTTGTTTGGAAATGGGAGGTCGTCAGTTCGAACCACAACTGATTCGTATGGAGAGGCCTGAATTGAGAGGTAAGTAGCTAAACAATTTACAAACATAAGAGGTACCTAATTTAATTGAAACATGTGATATTCGTTGTTGTGTTTTTTAAGTAAATTTATACTCATTTGGCGCGCGCGCCGTAATCGGGCGCAGTGCTCTCGCGCCGCCCGCTCGCCCGCCGACCACTTACACACACAGGCATAGACTGCGGCGTGCGCGCTATACATTGCGGGTTAGAAATAAGTTATTTTTTTTGATACCCAAAAATAAAAGTCATTTCCCAGCAATTTTATTTTTTGCATTCTACTTGTTTTTATGTATAGAATTCGTGGTTTTGGGCTTCGTTAAGCCTTTTTTTACACCCTGTATAAATACTATTATTACTTGCTTAATTTAAATGTGACACTCTAAAAACTACAGAAATGGGTTACTAAGTCTTACGCAGAACAATATATTTAGCAGAATAACAACAGTACTTACATACTTAGTAAACAAAATAAATACCTACTTGAATACATATTAACATCCTGATTCAAAAATTTTTTGCAACGTGATTGATTTCATAATTGATTCTTAAGGCTTATTATATCGTTTTGACATTCTAAGCTATCGATACGTATCGCACATCTCTAGTTACGGTGTTTGGTGTAAAAACGTATTCTGTGTGGTTAAAACTGGTAATGGCATCGTAAACTGAGGTCTTGGGGGAAAATTACCAATAGATGAGAGGACCGCAATCGAGTTTATGGGCGGGATATGATTGTTTTAAAGCACTTACGTGATTAAAAGCGTTTATGGTGTTATAAATTGCCATAACCCCCTAGTATGGTATATTAGCATGAAAATAGGACGGTGGTGGTGATAACAGAGTGATTGTAGCCAAGCGAGAAGCGGGTCCAACGATTTATCTTAATCCAAATGGAAAAGTGCTACCAGAATTTGGTTTCAACGTATGCAAAAGTGCATCGATCATCTTGGCGAATAATTTGAAAAGCTATAAATCATTTTTTAAAATAAATAAATAAATAAATATTGGACAACATGACATACATTGCTCTGATCTTATTAATAAGTAGCTTAAGCACTTGTGTTACAGAAATCAGAACTAACGACGGTACCACAACACCCAGATCCGAGACAATATTATAGAAAAGTTATTTTTCTACATTGACCGACCGGGAATCAAACGCGGGACCTCTGAGATAGCGGCACCAAGTCCGGTATGCTCGCCTCTCGGCTACGGAGGTCGTCATAATAAATGCTATATGTTTGTTTTTCCGGATACATAAATAGCGGCCCTCGTATTTCGTTATAATCATCTCACGTCAGTCCGTTGCTGGAAACGGTCTCCCCGCACGCAAAGCAACGGAAGATGATGCGGTATGCATAGCGGATGAAAAGGATAGCCGAGTTGAGGTACAAGCTCAGAGGCGTGCATTTGGCCAATGCACGCCTCTGAGCCACACGCACGGCCAAGTGAGGCCAATGCTATAAATGTGTTGTTATACTGTAAGTACTATTGCTCGGTGTAAAATAAAAAGGTCAATATAAATTAAATTTTATTTGATTTGTGCAATTTCGTTTTTAATAGGATTTTTCAGAAACTTCTTCTTATCGTGTCGAATTCTCTAAAAAATTTTGATGACCAGTATTCCGCCGTACGAACCGCACTATCGGTGGTGCGTAACAGGTCTTCGCTTGTCCAGCTGTCCGAATACGCGGGACATGATAGAAGGTGGCCTATATAGTTCGGAGAGAAGCACCACAGACACACTTGTTGCTGGTGTCGACAATAGTGTGGCTAACACTTTATTAGATTTTAGAATCAAATGTCTGAAGAAGTGTCCTCTTACTGTCAAAAGACCATCAGAGGCCTCTATACTATGTGCAAAGTCGATGTGTATTGTAGAAGTGGCTAACCACTAGCTGTTTAGATAAATCACCTACTTACTATATCACCAACCATTTATAATAAACGTATTCAACCCAACCACGAAGCACAAATCATTAATTATGCTCAATAATACGGGTTAATATTAAAACGATCCTGTTGATGAACGAGCTACAATGTTGAAATCTAGCATTTAGTGGGTTATTAAGTCTGCTTACAGACTGAGCGTATTACAAGCATTTTTTATTTTATTTTATTAGGGACAACAATCAGTTTACACAATTACATGTTAAGTGTCAATCATCATCATCATCATGATTTCAGCCACAGGACGTCCACTGCTGAACACAGGCCTCCCCCAATGACTTTCATCGGGGGGGATTGCCAATACTCGCCACGCTTGGCAGGCGGGTTCGCGAGCGCAGTTTTTTATAAGATTTCGCACGCAGACGCTGCTGCCCGTCTCGTGCTACAAGAATTAGTCGCCTCTTACGACACGCCTCCTGTTGGCGGTGGAGAAGTGTATTCTTTACGGCCGTCCCCACACGACACGACACACAAGTGTCAATGCGGTGCAATGATAACATTTAGTTCCTTGTGAAACCCACACCGTTATTTTATCCGTTTTACTCAATATAAAGCAAAGCAACAAAACAATAATGATCATCTTAATCTGTACTTTAATGACATATTGAAGTAGTATCTAATTAAGTGAGCTGTAAACAATGTAAGTTGGTATTTGTAATTGCCTATTTACTCAAGTTGTTAAGATTTTCTATTTAAAGTCTCCTAAATTTTTCGGGATTGCATGCAAAAATATCAAGATCGAGGAATATTTTATAAATATTTTTGTGTCGACCAAGCGACGCAAGGGAGCGCGTGCACCGGCACCGCGGCGCGTGGAACACTACATATCACAAATTGTTGCTCAGCTTAGTACAATCGAACTGTACAAATATTGTACAAAGTCTTGGCACCATTGACTTATACATTACTTCGTTAAATCAATGCATGGCACTAAAAAATGTACGTACGTCTGTTTTCCAGACTGAGAAGATTGTATTTACTCAAAAGTTGATCGTATGACTGACGAATACGTCAAATCTTATAGTTAATACAACGCAAAAATTTGCGTTGTACTTTCTCCAAAATATCTACATATTTCTGATATACGGGGTTCCAAACAGGGGTAGCATACTCCAGTTGGGGCCAAATAACAGATTTATACAAATGAAGAAAAGTGGAGGGACCTTTAAAGTCACATGCCGCTCTCAGTACGAACCCATACACAAAAGCCTTATTTTTGAGTGTTTTAATTTAGAACGAACCTATTTTAAAATTAGTACTATATTGTGCAAATTGTTCTCACGTCTTTCAAATTCTTATTTCACATTCACAGATCGTAAAACAGTGCTTGGGTCACGTCACGGTGTTGCCTGTAGGACATTGTTTAAGAAACACAAGAAGATTAATTAAATTAGAAGGAGTAAAAAGTATATGAGCTATTATATAGTTATCTGAAATAAACAATTTTTATTTTATTTATTTATTTAAAAAGTGTCAAGTTATGCCTACCACATCAACGACATCTTAAGACGAAAATTGAGTGTGTAGAAAACGCCTTATCTGCAAATGCCCTAAACTCGGACAGACTGTCATGCATTATTCAAGGACTATCAAATATTCAAGAACAGTAGTTCGGTTCCTGATGTTTTCTTGTAGTTCATTCATATTTGTTGGAAGTGATGCGGGATAAGAAAATGACTGCTGTAAAAACTATAACGTGATTTTCAATGGCCTTTATTCGAACGCAACTAAAGCCAAATCTGATATGTCTTTAAATGTATATGTGAAAACGTGTACGTTGGTAGGAAAAACTTGTTTAATATTAACACTTTCGACTTAGGGCACCAGTACCGCGATCGCGAGGTTGCGGCGACACATCGCTCTGAATTAAATTAAATTAAAATTATTTATTTCAGAACCATGTTTACATTTTACATATATATATTAATATAATTAATATGTGTGTGTGTGTGTGTGTGTGTGTGTGTGTGTGTGTGTGTGTTTGTGTTTGTGCGTGTGTGATAGTGGTGTATGAGTTTATGTAATTCTGAAGGGACTTGTATGCAGTGCTTTCCGGCTATGTCGCGCGAATGCAGGCGAGAAGGCCAGGTCCCTCGGCCAGCGCGACACAGCTGCTGACATCGAAAAGCTGCATACATATTCCTACAGAGTTGAGCGATATCTGCCGGGTCGCAACCGTCGCGCTGCTAGGCAGCGAACGCCAGGATCCGAATAATACCTTATGATAGATTACGGTTTAAGTATGGAGTTACTATTATGTCAGCGTCGCGTATTCTAAATCTATGATTATGTCAAAAGAAACTATGTTTTATTTGTTAAAACTCTAGATTAATATCTACTAAATGTGCTAAATGTCTATATGTCATGGAACTGAAACGTGGCCTCACACTATGGGCCTCAAAAGAAAGCTCAAGGTTGCACAGCCTGCTATGGAAAGGGGGTCGAATCAGGCATGAGGAGATTCGTATACGAACAAAAGTCGCTGACATAGCCTAATGGATTAACAAGCTGAAGTGACAGTGGGCGGGGGACATAGCACGTAGAACTGACGGCCGATGGGGCAGAATGGTTCTGGAATGGAGGCCACGTACCGGCAAGCGCAGCGTAGGGCGTCCACCTACAAGGTGGTCAGACGACCTGGTAAAATTTGCAGGAAGCCGCTGAATGCTGGACACTTTCACCCGGCCAATGTCACCTATGTTCAGCAGTGGACGTCCTGTGGCTGAAATGATGACGATGAATGATGAAATGTGCTAAATTATTAATTCCGTTCAGCTGATAAGGTGTGATTGAGTAAAAGACCTCCAAACATATAAATTTTTAATTTATAATAAATAACAATACAAAAATCTTGCAGACTTTTTCACATAAAGCGTAACACGACAAATTGTCTCGTCAACACAAAAGAACAGTAAAAACTTTAAATTCTGATAAAGTCGCTAGAAATTGTTTCCTTTCCTACATCTGGGATTACATTTCAGAAGTGACTTAGACAATGTCACACATTGTTGCTGCGCTAGAAAATAGCTAGATTTTACTTCCTCACTTGGTTTAAAAATGTTATTTCATTGTTTAAACCAATGGTTCTTCTAGCATGCTTGCGTTCCGGTCACATAAAAGTATTTTTTTTGATGACTATCTTTGTCCGCGGCGTTTGATTAAGCTGACTATAAAGATTATCATTTTTATTTCTTACATGATGTCAATGTCGTTACTTTTCTTTAGAAAATTTCAAAATTTAATGATGAATATGGTTTCGCGTTCGCCGTTACTAATGTTTACGCGCCAACCCGCGTGCACTGTATTTTTAATTTACACATACGAAATAATATCGTACAGACAACAGCACGTCAATCTACCACTAAATGATGCATTCTCTCAATTGATATTGGTCTCTACGTGTCTGACTTTAGGTTGAAAATGTGTTCAATGATCTTTAACTTTTTGGGTAGGTTGCCCTACCGTTGACTGTACTGTGTATAGTTTTTATTAATAATTCAATTTATTAATAAAATAAGACAATTCTATGTTTGAAGGCAGCCAACTAAATTGTAATTCAAATATCCTAGAGCTCACAAAGCCAATTTAGAACCTCTATTTTCTAAACTGGCATTACTTGGAATCGAACCAGGAACATTCTGGGTGATGTGATATGTAATAGTCTTATAAAAACATAGAACATAGTCTTATAAAGATTTTTCAGAAGATGCAACCAAAACCTTTAAAGGTTCTAATTTTTAATTAATCTATCATCACTATCATATACCCTAAAATAAGTTTCTTATTACTTCTAACGGACAAACAAAACGATTTTTCATCAGTTTATTATATGTGAAGAAAAACAAGGAGAAAATTGCAAATTAACTCCTTTGAAGTAACTATTTTGAACTCGTTGGTTTGACTTGAATGACATTGACACTGATTACCTCATTACTAAGATATTTGAATCAGAATCAGAAACTTTATTTGCGTAAAACACGGTATAAGGATGATACAATTTAGATGAACACATATCTCGCTATCAAAAATGGCATGCAAAATTTAAACAATCAAGTAAAAAATACAATCTGAAAAAATATTGTGAACGTTTGTTGTTTTACTCGTAATCAATTTGATCAATAAGTCTTTAGATGGTTTTGTCGCATAGATGTTTACAACAATATTTGAGTACCATTGTTAGTTTTTTTAGGAGTGTAGAATTATTTGGAAATATCCGATGCTGACTGTACAATAGATAGCAAGAGACAGAGACGTATCCAGTGCTTCGTTGTTTTCCCAGCAAATTCAGTTCTGATGAGTTAACCTCATTTTCCGAAGTAAATTACTCAAAGCAAATAAGCAAGCGGGGTTTGCTAAAGTTTATTTTGTAAATGTTAATCACCAACAGAAGGAGACTGAAAAGCTATCTTAAACTGCATGTGTTACTTAATTTAGATGAAATAAGTATATAATAATAAATAAGAATAAGAAATAAGCTAAAATAAAAAAAAAACCTATTATGCTACCTCTCTTTTTGCACGACTGCAAAAACAAAATAGGAGTATATTTTTTAGGATTTATATAAACTTAACTAAATCCTAAAAAATATACTCCTATTTTGTTTTTGCAGTCGTGCAAAAAGAGAGGAGAGTATTTTGATCGTGAATTTTTTTTAACGCACACACACACACACACACACACACACGCACAATTAATTATATATTGCAACTGTAACAAATAACCTAATTAAATCATGTTTTATTTGGTTTTGAATAATGTGTTATCTGAATTTAAATCGTTATTGTTTAACTTACCTAATTTAATTTTAAATATATATTTTATATATAATTTATTACTCATTTAGGGCCGTTATAATTATGTAATCTTTTTGTTTATTTTATCTTTGTTTATTTATGTTTAAAAATCGATGTCCTAGGAGGTGGGGGCCTGATGACCTGAAACACAGGTATTAAGTTACCTAGCTCAGACATCAGTCTCACACAGACTTTTTTCTGTACATGTATTGTAATTTTTCAAAATTTATCTGTGTTGAGATATAAATAAATTAAAATATTCAAAAAATAAATTAATGTGGTTAATAGATTTGTAAGTGTGGTGTGGCGATACACATTGTAACATAAACGCTGATGAGACAGAAAAGCGGCGACTGCGCCATATCGCAAGTCCGGGACGGCAGTCGCGCACCGCACCCTCACCTGTTAAGTCATACACATAGTTAATCGTTCCGTATTCCAAATTGCTAAAGTAAGGTTAGTTAAGAGTCAGATATTGTATTGAACATTACCGACGTGAGAGACAATATACCACAGTGAAACCCATACACGTTTTAGTTGATTTAACTTCCCGTATCCCTGTCCCAGAGTAGAGCCGTATCCAATACCACCACCCTTAAAGAGGTAAACTGGTGACCCCGACGGTTCGCGTTTCCGGTGTGCGCGACTCACGTTACGTATGGCTTAACAGTGCGGTAAACACGCGGTATTGGAACGTGCTAGGTTATGTGCAGGAAATAAAAACTTTTGTGGTACGTCTATAAGTGAGAATTCAAAATGTACGAAGACGCAGAGCAACAGCCCATCGCAGCGACGAGTAATGTAAGCGCGGTAACAGTGCAAGCTCGCATCCCAGAATTCTGGACGGACATGCCGAGGACTTGGTTTGCACACTTTGAAATGATCATGGCACCACAAAAACAAGGGGACAGCACAAAGTTCGAGATGGCAGTTTCAAAGCTTAACAGAGAAGCACTGCGGCAAGTAAGTGATTTATTGGAATCACCACCGGAGTCGAACAAATATGAGACATTAAAGAAAAGGCTATTGACAGTTTATGAGGAAAGCGCAGAATCGCAGTTCCAAAAACTAGTCAGCGAGATGGACTTGGGTACACAGAAACCCTCACAACTATTAAGAAAAATGTCAGAGCTAGCGAAAAATGTTGGTATTACCAGCGGTCCATTAAAAAAATTATGGATAAACCGGCTACCAGCAAACGTAAGAGCAGTACTGGCAGTCAGCGGAGACACCAAGCTAGAGGACTTGGCAGCGAGAGCCGATAAAATAATGGAAAACTTGAGAACCGGTGAAGTAGCGGCAATAGAAAACTCAACAACTGAAATGAACTCAGAGCTCATCAGAAACATGCGAGAATTAACAGTGGAATTAAATAAACTGAAGAGTGAGGTGAACGCAATTAATTCAAGAGGAAGAAGACCATTCCGTAGAAATCAGAGATGGCAACGAGGACGATCAAACTCGAGAGGAAGAGACGCATCAGCGCCACGACGCAACCCGCAAAGCCCCGATTGGCTATGTCATCAACACTATCGCTATGGAGAGCGAGCACGGTCCTGCGTAGCCCCGTGCAACTGGTCCAAACAACAGCAGCAGCAGCAACAACAGCAGGGGCAGGGAAACTAAGCGCGGTGCAGCCGGCGGCGGTGAGCAACTGCACCGAGGAAAATCACCGATTATGCGTCACAGACTACATCAGCGGTAACGTATACCTCATAGATACCGGAGCAAACGTATCAGTGATACCAGTAAGTAAAGTAAACCGTAGTAAGATATCTAAAAATAGCAAATACAAACTTTATGCGGCAAATGGTACAGAAATTAGAACGTACGGTGTTGTAAACTTAGAATTAAACCTTGGGTTAAGGAGAAGTTTTAAATGGGATTTTATAATATGTGATGTTAGTCAACCCATTATTGGGGCAGATTTTTTAAAGGCCCATAATTTGATTGTAGATCTAGGCAATAGAAAATTGACGGACGGTCTGACCAAGTTGAAAAGATTTGCATCGGTAATAAATAGTGTCGAGTCGACTATTTCTAGTGTTCAGAGGAACAACCCATTCCGTGAATTATTAGAACAATACGCCGACATTACGAAACCGACAAATTATAAAAGTAACAGTAGTAACGAAACATACCATCATATCGAAACAGTAGGAACACCCATTTTCGAAAGACCAAGGCCATTGCCACCGCATCGGTATCAGGCGGTTAAAAACGAGTTTAAGGAATTAATGGAATTAGGTATTTGCAGGCCCTCTAAAAGCCCGTGGGCCAGTCCATTACACGTGGTACCTAAAAAGGATGGAAAGTTACGACCTTGCGGTGACTACCGGAGATTGAACGCGGTAACTAAACCGGACAGGTACCCAACGCCGAGACTACAAGACTTCACGTACGGTTTGCAAGGTAAGTGCATTTTTACTAAATTGGATATCAACAGAGCATACTACAACATTCCTATTAGACCGGAGGATGTAGAGAAAACGGCAATAACGACGCCGTTTGGACTTTTTGAGTATGTTAAAATGAGTTTCGGATTACGTAATGCAGCTTCCACGTTTCAGAGATGGATGAATAACACAGTGTTACAAGGGATAGAATTACTAAACAGTAAAAATAAAACGGGCAGTTCAATATTATTTTGTTACATAGATGACGTAATAATCGCAACGACCGATGACGTCATCTTACACAAAGAACATGTAAGGCAAGTGTTCGAAAGGTTCAATGAGTTTGGAATAACAATTAATTTAGATAAATGTAATTTTGGTGAACCTATGATCATTTTTTTAGGCTACGAAGTTAGTAAAAATGGCATCAGACCAATACAAGAGAAAGTAGAAGCTATCAAGCAGTTTCCGAGGCCCGAAACAGTAGACCAACTTCGCAGATTTTTAGGAATGATAAATTTTTACAGACCTCATTTAAAGCACGCGGCGGATGTTCAGGCCCCGCTTAACAAATATTTGCAAAAATCAAAAAAAAGGGACAAAACTAAAATACAGTGGAATGAGCAGTCTATAGAAGCTTTCGAATTATGTAAGAAAAGTTTATGCAATGCGAATATGTTGTCATATCCAGATCCACAATGTAAGTTATGTTTAATGTGCGATGCATCAGACACAGGGGTAGGCGCGGTCCTACAACAAAGAGTTGGTAACGACTGGAAACCGTTAGGGTACTTCTCAAAAGGTCTTACTACAACTCAAAGAAAGTATAGCACGTACGACAGAGAACTATTAGCAGTATATTTAGCCATCATACATTTTCGAGGTATGATAGAGGGAAGAGAGTTAACTGTTTTTACGGATCACAAACCATTGACATACGCATTCAGCAAATTGGGTCGAATAAAGAAACGCCAAGACGTACACGTCAACTACTGTATATTAGCGAATTCACTAGCGACATACAGTATGTGAACGGAAGCGATAATGTCGTAGCAGACGCGCTATCGCGCACAGTAGAGGCTATTGTTTGTCCTACCGATATCAATTTCGACGAAGTTGCGCAGGCACAGGAATGCGATCAGCAACTTAGGGACTTATTAGCTGGAAACGAGACTAAACAAAGACTACAAAGGATACAGTCACCATTGTGTAACAATAGCATTTATTGTAATATAACAGGAAACAATTTGAGACCGTATATACCTAGGGAGTTTAGAAAAATAGTTTTTGACAAGGTACATAATATTAGTCATCCAGGAATTAGAACTACTAAAAAGATGGTAACCGAGAAATATTTTTGGCCTAACATGAACAGAGACATTAACACATGGAGCAAAGGATGTGTAGCGTGTCAAAAGGTCAAGGTTCAACGACACACGGTATCAGATTTAGGAACATTTCCCAAAAGCGAACGTTTCGATCACGTTCACGTGGACATTGTTGGTCCATTGCCTACCACTAGTGAAGGTTATAGATATTTAGTTACGATGATGGACAGATTTACACGTTGGCCAGAAGCCATTCCCGTAACCGAAATTACGGCGGAAACAGTAAGTAAAACAATTTATGAAAATTGGATATGTAGATATGGTTGTCCTAAAAAGATTACAAGCGATCAAGGTAGACAATTTGAAAGTGAACTATACACATCTCTAATGAAAATATTAGGTATTCAAAAGATTCGTACTACAGCGTATCATCCACAAAGCAACGGAATGATAGAGAGATTCCACAGATCGTTAAAGGTAGCATTAAAAACACGTTTATTAGACAACGGTAAATCATGGGTGGACGAACTACCAACGGTCATGTTGGGACTTCGTGCAGTTTCCAAATGTGATAGCAACGTAAGCGCAGCAGAGCTGGCACTAGGTCACACGTTACGTTTACCAGGCGATTTTTATGATAGCAGCACAAGTACAAAGGTAAGTGACGAATACGGCTTTGCAAACAAGATTAAACAGATATTACAAAGTTTACGACCACAGGCAAGAGAAAATAGGGATAATAGGAAAATATTTGTTCATAAAGATTTAAATAATTGTAGTCACGTTTTCGTAAGAAATGACATGGTACAGCGACCCTTAACGCCTTCGTACAGCGGTCCCTACCAAGTCATCAGTAGATCACCGAAGTCATTCCTTGTTAAATTGGCAGATCGAAAGTCAAATATTTCTATTGATAGACTCAAACCAGCATATTTAATTAATGAACAATTAGAACCCTTAAAGAGGTAAAGTGGTATTGTTAGAATTAAGTATTACACAAAAAACAACGCATTACCTAAAGGTTGACTGGTAGAGAATGCTGTATAGCATTAAGTCCGCCAATTGTACCCACCTGTGTAATAAAGTTTAAATAAATAAATAAAAAATAATTCTCAGGATTCCAATTTTGCTTCCATAATTAAAGATATAAAAAAATAAATAGTAAAAAAGAGGTTGGACAACATCAATTAAATTTCTCTGATCCTAAAATCAGTAGCGTTATAGAAATCAGAAACAACGACGGTACCACAACACCCTGACCCGACTCGACTTGGAAAAGTTCTTTTTTTACATTGACTCGACCGAGAATCGAACTCGGGAGTCCGGACCTCAGAGATGGCGACGCTAAGTCCGGTGTACTCGCTTCTCGGCTACGGAGGTCGTCAATATGTGTTTATCAAAAAAAAAACTCCAAAAAGTTTAATTTCTGTATAAAGCAAAGTAAAGTATGTCTAATATATTATACGTACCCCAACTATAAGGTCATAATCCACCACGTGGGCCTAGTGCGGATTGGTGGAGAGGTATTGTAAGTGACTAATAAGCCGCTCTAAGGCTTTACGACTAGTATCAATCAAGCGGTCTCTTACGGACGGTAGCTGCGAGACTGGAGACGGACAGTGCTATTATGAAGCACTGGATTCGTTTCCAGCTCAAAAAAGATACAAGAGTTTACTGTGACCCATTTATTAAAATTGTTACTAACATAGTTTTTAAGTTCTTGTACGTTAGTACAAGAAGTTAGAGCAATCTACTCGCTTAGCTACAACACGCAGATACTATTGGAGCTTCCACGAATACGGCTTTTTATCGTGGCGGCTCTTTTACTAAAGATGTCATTATCATGGAATCCATCTGTGTGAGCATCCGCGAACATCTGACGCGCTGCAGTACCGCGGAAGCCCTAACAACACCCTAAACGCGTTGTTATACTGCACGTGCAGGGCGCTGATTGTTTTCAGCGTATAGCTAACCCACAGGATACACGCATAAAAAGACTGACAAAAAGCCTTAAAAAGTATGACCTTAACGGGTTCATCTTATCGGGTAATGTTAATTAACATTTTTATTTTTATTATATTTTATTTATTTTCAAGCGATATTAGCCACGACAAACGTTTATCGTGCCCTCCATGCCTTCCCTAACAATGGTTGTGAGTGGATGGGTGACCGTTCCG
Source organism: Anania hortulata (assembly GCA_963576865.1). Taxonomy (NCBI): domain Eukaryota; kingdom Metazoa; phylum Arthropoda; class Insecta; order Lepidoptera; family Crambidae; genus Anania; species Anania hortulata. The sequence goes on along the minus strand of OY756408.1, from coordinate 5,871,984 downwards.
ACCAAATTTAGTGACATTTATCACGAGTATCTCTGTGCTTCGGAAGCTATTATTTATTCTGTGGTATTCATCTAAACCAGAACTTCATACGAGTTAAGTATGGCTGCGTCACATAAACAAGCAAGATAATTACAAGAGACAGGGACGGATCCAGTGCGCTTGTTTTCCCAGCAGACTCAGACACTCATTACAGCCGCGTGCTGAACTGAATTATTCAAAGCAGATTGCCCCCGCGGCGCACTTACTAACAACCTCGAGGAAACTTACCTCTTTTGATTAGTTAGCTTTTTATGAAGTTTGGCCTTTTTGAGCTCCTGGTGCAGACACTAAAATACTTGCCTAGTTGTTTAACAAATTTTGGTTAACTATTTGTAAAATAAGAGTTTTAAATTGCTTTTTAGGGCTAGGTGTCTAAAACGTACTAATGCCATGATCACACGCACCAGGTTGAGCGGCGAGACAGTAAATTGTTACTCGGCCGAGACAGTATGGTGGGCGAGTAATGTGTTTACACTCATTTTGTTTTCCGGCGAGTTGGTTCAGTTTCGAAGACCGAGTCTCGTAACAGTTGTGCGTCAGAATGAATAGAATAAAAAGTAATACGGCTATTAATTAATAGATATTTTGAAAGAGGAAGACGACAACAACGAGTAGCGCTTGGCATCGGTTTGAACCTGCCAAATGGGTGAGCGAGACAGTGCAGGGTATGCTGAAAAGAAGCGCGAGGGTGAGCACTCGGCCTAGGAAACAAAACGAGGTCCGGTTGACTGTCTCGCCATTTTGCTCCGAGTACTCGGTCGAGCATCTCAGAGGGTACATACCAACCGAGCACTCGGCCAAAAGTGCTCTCCCGACATTTTACTCGTCGCGTGTGATCGAGGCATAAGAGATCACCTACGAGTAGCGTACGTACGCAGTCTGCCAGTACAGTTACAGTAACTTTTGAACCATAATTTAACTAACCTGACAAAAATAAAAACAAAAAAGGGGAGGGGTGTTAAAGTCTTTAATGTTTTTTGTTTTTACTCAATCGTAAAAACGGTAGTACAAAAGTCTTCTGTTGTCTGTTCTGTTGTGTTGTCAAGCATAAGCTGACTCTAGCTATCCCGGTTTATTACTTCTCGATGGCATAACCAAAACATAACTTTTATCTATTGTGTTCAGAAAATTTTAATGATATTTTCTTTGCTATGATATTTTGTCAATACGCATGCAGTCTGGATAACATGTCGATTGAGGTCCAATCAAATTAGAATTGAGCCACGACTGTCTACTGATTGAATCAGATAATTGTGGCTCTCTTGTGGCACTACCCATTAATTACAATACATAGCCATCTATTTTTCAGTTAGATCTATTTGTGATTTTAAGGTTTTACACTTAAGAGGAAAAGAAACTGGCCAAGTGCGAGACAGATCCGTGCACCCAGGGTTCCTTAGTAAGACAAAAAAATACCGATAAGCGCAGGCGTTGCGGTGATTTGAATCCCGCAAGGAGCAACTGTCGTTTGTACCTAAGTCATGGATGACCGTTACTTATCACCACAGTACAAGATTTGCTCAGTTTGGGGCTAGATAATTGGTGTGATTATTAAAAGAATTTATTATTACGCAAATTTTATCGCATACAAATACTGAAAAATACTGGCGTATCTACTTTGCGAACCCATGATCTAAATCATCTTGTTGCCATGTTGTTACCAATTCATCAAGTTTTACTATCGACTTATGAACAATAATTCACAAGCGACTGGCTTCACCAAAACCCCTTCCTTAGATAAGTTCTCTTTGATACCGATCGCCATAATACAATCTGTCAAGGTTCGGTAACGAAGGCGAAACTTGTTACGATCAGGAGACGTATTTTTGAAGCATTAGAAATTAATCTTGAATTCGAACACGAAAAAAATTCGTGTATGAAAATAGTTTCTATTGCTTCCGATTTTACGCATTTTTGAATCACTCGAAATAGGTGTCGCTATTAGATTGAAATCTTGTAACTATTTTTGTTTCACGCAGAAAATATCATAAACCATAAAGCATAAACTCACTAAGGAACGTAAATAAAAAGTTATTATGTCAAATTTCTGTCAAACATACGTTTACTTGTCAATGTCATTCTTCCGTACTTTCTACTAGTAGAAAACAAAAACGAGTGGTCGTTGCAGAATTCACGGAATGAATTTTCAAAAATAGTGATTTTAGGAATTCGCATGCGAATCTTGCGATTTCGTATTCGGATTGGAATTCGCATGATTCAAAAATACTTCGCCTGGGTTCATGTTGCTCTGAGAAAAGCAATACATGGATCGAAGTTTATGTATAGGGTGGGAGAATTTTACGCTTGAATGGAAATTAAAGAAAAGTTAACTAGGTTTTTCCTAAAACAACGTAAGGATCGCAACATGTTTTTTTAAATAACTTTTTGTTACAAAAATCAGAAACCACCACAACACCCAGACCCGAGACAATATAGAAGTTGTTTTATATCCCAGTCGGTCTATGTAAAAACATTGAGAGGCGAGCATACCGGACTTGGTGTCACTTTCTCTGAGATTCCGGGTTACGATTCCCGATCGGTCAATGTAGGAAAATAACCTTTCTATATTATCTCGGGTCTGGGTGTTGTGGTACCGTCGTTGTTTTTTATTTCTGTAAAACAAGTGCTTACGATACTTATCATAGGATCAGAGCAATGTATGTGATGTTGTCCAATATTTATTTATTTTATTTAAAAAACCAACAAAAAATTGTACTGTAATAATAATTATCATTATTATTCCGTTTTATTATTTATAAGAGTAGGTATGTAAACTTTATAACTGTGTCATGTCTAAGAATAGGCTCATTATTAATTGGGTAGAAATAACGAGCTTAAAAAAGATATCGTCTCTATTTTACATTTTTTTACCTACAAAATCCAAACCATAAAACTAAAAAAATAATAATAAATACAAACATTTTTAAAAATCCCAAAGAGAAATGCAAAATATGGAGAGAACCAACTGCTACTGTAAGAACACCATTTTACTAACTTTTACTAACCCTAGTTTATACTTTATCGATAACCGATGCTATGAAAAAGGCTGCAATAAAAAATAAATACGGCTGGCAATTTCATACAATATCAATAGATATATTATTCATTGGGGTGATAAAGGCGCACCTTGTAACATTTTATGGTCCGTTCCTATGTTATATAATCTGCCAAAGGTATAGGAACATTGTTACGAGCCATCTCGGATATTGACCACAAATCTATATTATATTGTTTTGTTAAGGCGAAGCTACATTCATTTAAATATAAAGGTAACGCTGAGACAATATTGAAGGTATTGGGAAAAGTGGTTCATCTCTCTCAATTCCGTCGTATGGTAAGATGTGAAAGAGAGATTGTTAAAATAAATGCCTAGACATTGAGTGTAACTCCAGTGCTATGAAAAAGTATCGCGATATAGCAAGTGCATGGTCAAATCATTAAAAAGTATTTAGCTATGCCCTGAACTAGTGCTGATATAAAAGTGAAACCAATAATGCTTTTTGAAACAGACATTTTGGAAAATACCATGTTATAAGTTTTCTGTGAATATTTTTTTGTTGTAAAAGTAACAAAGCTTCCTATTAGACGAAGGTGTATTTTTTTGTACTGTAAAATATAAACTGTCTTCTGTAGCAGCTTACATACTGTCCTTTGTGCAATGGTACGAAAATGGTATGCGATAGATTAAGTGAGGTTGCTTGACTAAATACCTATTGGTTTGCAGCCGATTGAGCTATCTCTATTACCTGCCATAGCCTGCTATACACTACAGCTACAGATTAGAGATGCTGAATAAATAAAAAGTTCTTACACACTAATATTATCTCACACGTACTCATACACAAAATAGAGTGCATGTGACTAATTCTATTTAAAAAAAACAAATAATTGTTATCTTTAAAAAAATATTGAAAAAATTTAAAATATATTAATTTTGTTCGTAAGACGACCTCCCCTTAACAAAGTTTATGAGTACGCTATAAAATCTAGCTTGATCTTCTCATAACATCGAACCGATATATTTGAATCAAATCATATCTAAGGAGCCTAATAACCTATCGATATATTTTAATACTCGTAGAATATCTTTTAAAAGTTTAGGTTAGGTTCGATTAAAGAAAACGCCAAGTCATGTCCAAGAATATTATGTGTTGGGCTGTATTTTGATGTACTCAGAGATCGTTTCACAATAATACACTAAAACATTTATAAGTAATAAAATTACAAAATAGTAAGAACCTCTATTCAATTAGTTTTGATTCCAAGAAGTTCTAATAACGTATCGATATTTAATAGAATATCATTTAAAAGTTTAGGTTAGGTTCGATTTAAGAAAACGCCAAGTCATGTCCAAGATTATTATGTGTATGGCTGTACTTTGATGTACTCAGAGATCGTTTCACAATTACGCTGAAACATTTATCTATAATATAAAAATGAATTGCTGAATGTGTTGCTAAGCGCAAATCTCGAGAGCAGCTGAACCGATTTCGCTAATTATTTTTTTATAATATTCCTTGAAGTACGAGGATGGTCCTTACAGGGAGTTTTTTTTTTTAAATTGCCAGAAAAAGTCTATAAAACAACACTTTCCTATATTCCCATACAAAAGATTCGTAAAAATACTTAAAAGTCAATTTGAACTTTAATACAATACCATAAAGTTTAAGTGTTAGTGAAGGGGTTCCGAGAAGGCAAAACAATTGAGTGACGCTAGTATCGTAAAACAAAGCGGTACGAAGTTCGCCGGGACAGCTAGTAAATAATAAAATTACAAAATAGTAAAAACCTCTATTCAATTAGTTTTGATTCCAAGAAGTTTCTGCACTAACACCGATGCTAGAAAATTCTACTTAAGAAAGCAACGTTCAATAAAACAACAGTTTTATATCGATAGTAAACTCGGAGAGTATGGGGCGAATGTAAATACAAGTAACTTTGCTAGTGAGAGGGTCGGACCGATAACAGGTAAAGTTCCGGGATACAACAGTGCACCTACGCAATTATATACTTTTGTGTGTTACTTTACAAGAGTAGGGGATATGTTTGTTTATATATATAAGTTTTGTTAACTTCTGTTCCATTTTATAGAGCTACTTTTAGTCTTATGAGCTGATTTTAGTAATCAAATATGTTGGTTACCTATATCTGGATCAGCCTTCTTAGTCATCATCATCATCATAATCAGCCCACGTCAGTCCACTGCTGGACATAGGCCTCTCTCTATTTCCACCCACTGCCAGCAGCCTTGCGTATATCGTCGCTCTACCTTGCCGGAGGGCGCCCCACGCTGCGCTTGCCTAGTCGTGGTCTCCACTCAAGAACACATCTACTCCATCGTTTATCTACTTTGTCAAAGTATATATTTGTTTACTTTGTTAATGTAATTTTTTTTATTTGCTTTTTTTTTGTCTTTTCTGATTCATTGTTGGTTTTTATGTTTAGAATGTGTAAGGATTAAACGGCATTCAAAGAGCCTGCTATTTTACTTTAGCTATTCAAGGTTTCTGTTTTCTCCCATAGTAACGTTTAGTACTAACAAAATAAACATATTTTTATAATATTGATGATGATGATGATCATCTTTCCGACCGTTTTCGGCCATGGCGACTATTTTGACTTCTAATCGGACGGGCGCTGGTGCACCCGAAGATGGCTTATGTAGCCGATCTTCGCAGCGAACTCCCGTGCACAATGAGGGCATAATAAAGCAACTCACATAGTCACTAAGACAATGAAAGCCCTAAAATTCACATTGTGATTTGCTCAAGAAGAAGCAGTTCAATAGAGCAACTCTAGTCTTAACTTTAATGTGCTCTAAGATATTCTGCGTCTAGGCGGTAAGCAACCGACAGACAAATCGGCGATCACCGACATTCCTGCGATCAGGAGACGTATTTTTGAATCATGGGAATTCCAATCCGAATACGAAATTGCAAGATTCGCATGCGAATTCTTAAAATCACTATTTTTGAAAATTCATTCCATGAATTTTGCAACGACCACTCGTTTTTCTTTTTCTACTAATAGAAATTACGGAAGAATGACATTGACAAGTAAATATACGTTTGACAGTAATTTGACATAATAACTTTTTATTTACATTCCGTTTATAGCGATTCACTACCAGTTTTTAAAATCAATAAGTTTTTGCATTCCGTTTCATAATATTTTCTGCGTAAAACGAAAATAGTTACGTGTGATACAAAAATGCGTAAAATCGTGAGCAATAGAAATGAAGTTCATACACGAATTGTTTTCGTGTTCGAATTCGAAATTCATTTCTAATGCTTCAAAAATACATCTCCAGCTTCCAACATCCTAATCAGCCCACATCAGTTCACTGCTGCATTTATGCCTCTCCATCCGATGCCAGCATCTTTGCGTACATCGTCACTCCACTTTAGCAGAGGACGCTCTACGCTGCGATTTCCAAGCTTCGGCTTTCATAAGGCGTTTTCCTAATGGTTCATCACTAATGCTTAAAGTAGCATGTGTGGTTAGTCTTTACTAGACTATACAACTGTTATACCAAAGCCTTTGGTATTATCGCTCCACTTCAAACTAGATTAGTACAAGAGCGCCAAGTTATCAGCAGACCGCCAATGCGAGATTCTACGGATTTCAGCAGAACTTAATAACGATTGTCTTTATTCTGTTAGCATTAGGGTTTAATTTGGCACGATAAACGGCATTAAAGTCACACATTAGGAGAAAAGTATAGATGTTGGCGAGCGCCCAACGGCTGGCCATTCAGACTAGTGCTGTTGTTGTATCGCTACTTTATGATATCGATATTCTTATTATAAAAAAGTCAAATTAAACCACTCATAATATGTTAAAAAAAGCAATTTGGAGTCACGAACTATAGATTTAACTTTACTTTAAATACATTTTCTTTAATATTTCGTCGGCTAAATTAGCTTTGGTAAAGTATAATCTCAATAATTATATTTGACATTTAATACTTACAAAATAACAACATTTAAACCATATTTTTACTTGCGTTTGGTCACAGAATTTGGCCAAATATCAATAAAAGATTTTATAGTAAACGCTTTAGCTTTCCTTAGTTAACCAGAAGAAACTTTGCGCTACAAATTATTAATTTGATTATATTCATTAAAACAAAGTTAGAAGCACCCAGCGTGTCATGGAGGGAGCTACTCTTGGCGTTTCTTTGCGAGATAAGATCCGGTACGAAGGACCTAAGTCACCAACATAGCTGTTCAAATTGCAAAGCTAAGGTGGCACGGGCCTGGCTACATCACTCGCAGAACTGGCAAGTGCTTGGGAGAAAGGTTCTCGATTGGCGACTTCGAACTGGAAGACGCAGCGTGTGCAGGCCTCCCACCTGGTCTACTGACAATCTACTCAAGGTTCTGGGAAACTGCTGGATGCAAATGGCATAGGACTGCTCGCTGTTGCGTTCTATAGGGGAGGCTCAGGTCCATCAGTAGTTTTCTGAATGCTAATGATGATGATAAACTAAAACATTGAAAAAATAGATAAAATTTACTTATTGTAAAATATAATAACAACACTAATTTTGCCAAAATACGGAAGCATGTGGCTGTTTAGAATTTGTAAGAGCAAACGACAGCGCGGAGGTTCCGCAAACATACGTGATCTGGTTTAGATTAGAGATATTGAATAAGAGATGGCTACCGATAAATTTGAGGTAGTGGATTTAGACACAAGCAAACGAATGCTTAGTCTTGAGATCCGGACTACAAAGGTAGTAGGTTAAATCCTGCAAGAGGTAATTATTTTTTCATTACTCATACTCGGAAAGTAGGTCTGAATTTGCCTGAGGAGCGGGTTGAAAGTAATACTTTTCAGCCTTAGGGAGAATCGTTTTCAACTGACAGATGACAAATTATAAAAAGAAAAAACTAGTTCTACTTTTACATTTATATTGAACCATGTTACAACTTTCTAAACAGCCACTCAATAACAGCGCGATAACATGATGTTAAGTATTAATATAAAAAAAAAGTTTATGACCTTATTATAAGTTTACTTTTAACTATTTCTTTAAAATGACAGATCTGGGCAAAATATTAACCATTTTCAATGATGAAAATGAAAATAAAATAATGGCTGAATTAAGCTGGCCGGCCACTGAAAAAAAATTGGCGGGAAAGCAGCAATTCGATCTTTATTTGTTTTTTCGAGTTGTAGAGCGTAGTGATTGCATCCTCTTTGGTATGGTTTTGTTAAAATTTTCGAATTTTTTCTTTAGTTAACTTATGTTTTTATTTTTACTTTCCTTGTATTCGTAATGAAAAGCACAGTGTTTACCTCAGGTTAAAGACTTATTTAGTCCCTCGAACTATTTAACCCCGTCTCGGGACTAAATAAGTTACTTTTACCCCTAGGTTAACAATGTACTATTTCGATTACCACTAGCATTTGGACCCAAGTTATGAATATTTATAAATGTATTAAAGTAGATTTATCCGTCATCTAGTAGCATTGTACAAGCTTTGCTTAGTTTAGGGCTAATATTGTGATTTTTTACGACTTCCGTAGCCGAGAGGCGAGCATACTGGACTAGGTGTCGCTGATCTCCGAGGTCCCGGGTTCGATTCCCGGTCAGTCAATGTAGAAAAAAAAAACTTTTCTATATTGTCTCAGGTCTGGGTGTTGTGGTACCGTCGTTTTTTCTGATTTCTGTAACACAAGTGCCTAAGCTACTTATCATAGAATCAGACCAATATATGTGATGTTGTCCAATATTTATTTATTTTATTTTTGGAAGAATAAAAAATACTGAATCAATTTAAACAGAATACAAGATATGTTAATGTTACGAAATTACTTAGAAAGTAGCTTAGGCGCACCATGTATAACCAGGTTCTGTTCAGCTCTGTCCTACTAGCTAATTATTTTTTCCGTAAGGAAATATCAAGAAGTTGTAGCAGGCTTGTATGTACAGACTGCAAACACTTTTAGGTCGACAGCGCCGCGAGCGGAAGAAAAATACTGAGTAATGTAACAGTTGTCGAACACTCTCGCCTCTCGACATTACTTGTTCTATACCAGTGGATGTATTTTTAACCGACTTCAAAAAAGGAGGAGGTTCTCAATTCGTCGGAATCTTTTCTAATTTTTTTATGGATGTTCAGCGATCATTCGTTACTACGTTGACCGATTTCAATAATTATTGGTAATACTTTCAGAATGGTCCCATATAAATTTGGTCAAATTCTGATGATGGGATCTATAAGAAAATCATCAAACATTGCATGAACTCCGTACCACACCAACTGATTTTAGTATCTATTTTACCTAATATCTTTGCGTTTGCGTTCTTTTTTTAATGAAGCGATTCATTAAAAAAAGAATCATCAAAATACTTCAAAAATACTATAATAAAACATTTTCGGAAAAAAAATCAGTAAAGTGGCTAAGTGGAAAAATAGGAAATGAAATCGGTGTTCAGCAGTTAAATTTTGTTTGCACTCGTAAGATTTGTTTTTATTAGGATTTATCACTAAAATAGATGAAATAAGTTAATTTTATAAAAAAAACGACTTCAAAAAACTGAAACGCTAAAAATAATCTTAACACTTAAGTACCTAATCAGTTACTTTTGGAGTCGGTGCCAGTCGATGAGAGATTCTATGTTTTCGTTTGCACCGACTCCAAAAGTAACTGATTAGGTACTTAAGTGTTAAGATTATTTTTAGCGTTTTAGTTTTTTGAAGTCGGTTTTTATTTTTTAAATAAATTTTTTAGTTAAGAATTAATGTGTGTACCACCTTATAGTTGAGGTGAGGCCTGCCGTGCGATTCTGTAAACATGACCGCGCTCACTTCGACACTGAACTCACAGACGATAAGTAATGTGAGTGTGAGTGTGAGAAAACATAGAAAGTACGATTTCTCCATTGACCCAATGGAGAAATCGTACTTTCTATGTTTTCTTGTGTCTAGGTGTTGTGGTACCGTCGTTGTTTCTGATTTATAGGTATAACGCAAGTGCTTTAGGCACTTACCTTAGGATCAATGTGTGTAAGTCCAAAAGAGTCCATGAGGCCAAAAGAAATTATCATCGATCTAAAAAATGTACATCATAGTGTTACGAGGTACCAGAATGTATTGCCAGAGGCGTCACCCAGAACACACAGACTCGAGTTAATTTAGAAAAGATTGTTTTTTGTATTGACTAGATCTAGGAAGTCAATTCGTATCACACCGCGCGAATTTTATCCTGTATTTTACATAAATGATTACACCAGAGACCGGGTTTTAATTAAACCACAGTAAAACCGCAAATTCTGTGACCGAAACCCCATGTTTGCTTAGCCCTCTGCACTATTAACACGATATACATTTAGGCGATTTTGAACCTTAAAATTATGGAAATAAAGACAAATGAGGCTTAATGTATAGGTGTTGGGAGATAATTATGTTTAGTTAGTTAAAATGTCACTGTTTGTCTGTTTGAGTTTTCCTGATTTAGTTGACTGAAAAGTTTTAATTTTCAATCGAGCGACCTATATGGTGTTAGGCATTTATCATTAAAACCATCAGTCAGGTGGTCTGGTGAAGACACCATGGACTGATGATAAAGTTTTGGTCACAGTATTTGCTGCCTTGCCGTTGACAAGCTCTAATCTTTTCATTACTCATACTCGAAAAGTATATCTGAAGTTTCCTGAGGAGCGAGTTGAAAGTAATACTTTTCAGCCCTAGGGAGAATCGTTTTCAACTGACAGCTGTCAAAAATATTATTAAAAAAACTAGTTCTATTTTTACATTTCTATTGAACCATCTTCCAACTTCACAGCCACTCAATCACAGCGCTATGTAAAATTGAAATAACATAAAGCTAAGACTTAATTAAAAAATACATATTTTTGAATTAACTTAAGTATTTACAAGTAATTTACCTTTTAACAATTTCTTTAAAATTACAGATTTGGGCAAAATATTAACCATTTTTTCAATGATGAAAATGAAAAATATGTTTGAAAAGCTGGCCGGACTGGCTGGACAGAATAAAAAATAGGCGGGAAAGCGGCAATCCGATCTTCATTTGTTTTTTAGAGTTGTAGTACGTAGTGATGGTGATGGTAGACTTTGTTCAAATTCACGAATTTTTTCACAGTGTTTACTGGTATTTACCGCGGGTTAAAGACTTATTTAGTCTCTCTAACTATTAAACCAAACCAAACCCCGTCTCGGAGCTACGTAAGTTACTTTCACCCTCAGGGTAACAATGTACTAATCTACTCTATAGGCAATGACTTGCAGAATATGGACTAGGCAGAAAATAAACTATATGCTTTATTTTCTGCCTAGTCCATATTCTGCAAGTCATTGTTCCGTTTTTGCTTTATTAGTAGGTAAATAAAGTGCTCGTAGCTCAGTGGCGGCAGCGCTTTGGTAGCTATTACTAGAGTTAAGCAACCCATGCCACGGTTGTAAGTGGATGGGTGACCATTATTATTAGTTACATTTATCACAAGCATCTCCATGCTTCGGAATGCACGTTAAAAGTTGGTCCCGGCTAATATTTCGTGATACTAGTCGTGAAGCCTAGTTATAGGTCTTAAGACAGCATCTGACAATAAGATTTATTTACTGGCCTTATTAATACACCCCTACATCAATCCGCACAGGGCCTGTATGGTCAAGTATGGCCCAATAACCACATAGTTGAGTTGAGGCCTGTGCCTGTGCTGTGGGACTTATATAAGGTGCTTCATAAATATCTGCAACGGCTGAAATGGGTAAAAGTATTGCTTATATAGATTACGATAGTAAAGAAATTTTATGTCCAGAACATCATTAATTATTTCATAAAAAAAAATATATTAAATAAAGATTAGGCTTTATTCTGTCTCAAACCGTCCACATCTGTCCAAAAATGCTAACCTTTCACATTATACCGCTCCCGCGCAGTGTCAAGGGTGGATGGCGAAGTGTGTTATGCAAATTAAAGCAAGTAACCATTTATTTACTGTCTTTTCGCAAATAATTAATTACCGATCCGGGGCACGTAATTCCTTCCCTATCGTAATCTATATAAGCAATACTTTTACCCATTTCAGCCGCTGCAGATATTTATGAAGCACCTTATATAGGCATACTTTACTTTACTTTTTTTGTAGATAAGTCGTCGTCGTCGTCAATGCGTTATAAATTAAAATATAGATTGACAGAAATTTATGTTTATTATTAATATTCAGACTCAGGTATTAATATTCTCACTAACTGAACTTGTTTAGGCGTGATAATTTATTCAGCTATCTATTACGAAGTTGTCGGTACAACAGCTATCTCAGTATCTCAGTTCATTGTTGTAGTCTAAGTTAAATAGACGTTTGCATTGTACCAGGACCCAGCCGACTGTGTAAATTCTTGATGGATAGTTTAAGAGCCCATTATATTTACAAAAAGTTATTAATACTATAAAACTAAGCATAGTTAAGTAATTAAAAACCATTGTTTAGAATCTTTTTGGGATTATTTTCGATTACTTATAGTTCTAAGAGCGCTTTTACATTATGTGATTTGGCCGCGCGACTGTAGTCCATAAATATAAAAAGACAAACGTGCGGGTTAAGTCTTCTTCTTCATCTATTACGGTCAATCCCGGTTACGTCCAAAGCCATTGCTTTGGAGCCCAGGGTCCGCTTTCCTTGATTTACTCGGTTGAGTATGTAATCAAATGTAAATAAATTATAAATAAATTGTTTTCACAATCACACTAATTATCTAGTTACAAATTGAGCGAAGTTTGTTTTATTGCGACTAGATCACGGATAAACATACTTAAATACTTTTTATTAACATCCATGACATAGGTACAATTCTCGTGCTCATCACACTAGCATTTGCCCTTTGCGGGAATCGAACCCGCAACCGCTGGCAGTATAGTCCAAAGCGCGAACCACTACGCCAGACGGTCGTCAAAGTCGAGTTCCACCGATTGGACCCGCTGGAAAGGAGCCCAACCTCGGCCCGGCCTGTTTCGGCGGTCTTGGTCCTGTCACCGCCACCACTAGCGGGTTCGGTGCTTAATTGGGTTTGGGTGCTTTATGCACTCGACACTGGCTCGATCACGCCTGCAAGTTGAGACCCAACATTGCAACTGTCTTGGCAATTGCTAGTGTAGGTGGACAAGGTCCTCTTCAATAGCCACCAGCGATGTAGTGATAGGTCCTTCCGGAAAAAAAAAAAGTAATATTATGTAACTTCAAGACTAAATAGCGCGGTTGACGCGCGGCTAAGTCACCAAGTGTGAGAGCACTCTTAGCTTAAAGAATATTTATTAATTTAAGGTTTAGGTAATGATTTATAAAAGGTAAGATAGAGCACATTAAGGCAGGCGTTCCCTAGAGTGAGGGTGATTTACGAGTTCTAATTTAAAATGAAAAAAATCTTTATTCTAAAAAATATATTTATTCATCATTGCCTCTATTTACGGAGCTTTTAGGTAGTCTAAAACACGATTTATTAAACAAAATATAATTGAATTCCGAAGAAAAAAGTGAACCACATTACATTTTCCCCTCCGACGCACAATTGCTTTACGAATAACTCGGTGTAGTTTTTTAGTTCACATAATTGGACTTTAAATATCGTTATAAGTTAAAAGAAACTAAAACTAAAGGTGCATAAACATATTTTATTCAGATTTATTTAAATATTTACAAAATGAAAAGAAAAAAAAAATACTTAAACGCTAAACTTAACTAAAAAAAGGTAAAGAAAATACACATAATCCAAAATTTGATTTATACGAGAAAAAAAAACTTATAAATAAAATATCTTATTCACCTTGCTTTCTTGGGGAAAGGTGCCCAAAGCCTGTCACGTTGCCACGCTGAAGAGCAAAGCTAATGTCTTGGCCTAAGTATTGGCCAACCTTTGTATCGTGAGATGTATCAGCTACACGCGACATCTCGCGATAGTGTTTGTGGGCACTTAGTCCCCACGGACCTAAAGTTTCGACCTCAAACGATTCAAACATGTACGCCTTACTAACACTTTCATATTTGCGCCGTTTGAAGAGCTCCGGAGAAGCTGCACCTGCACCCTGTTGCCAGTCAAAGGAAGATAGGATGGCGCTAAAGTATTCACGCACTAAAGGCCTACCCATCTTCCAAGGAACGAGAGTCATGCCATCAGGACGTTTGCCATCGTCACGTGCTAGGCCACTTGGTTCCAGAAAGGCTGGAATACGTTCGCAGACAGTGCCCGACGGATGAATTTATGTTGGTTTATAAGGTGAGTGAACCAAGGAAGGCCACTTAACGAATACTGTTATTATTGTCTGTGTTGCCTTGAGTTTTATGGGTGTGAGTGTCAGTAAAAGGATTTGTCATCACATGGCAGTAACTACGAATTTTTAATAATTGGCCTTCGAAGGAGCATGGCCTTTCATGGTCCACGCACCTTATTACACTTATGAAATATACATAAATTATAAGGTCTAACCGAAATAGTGTTCAATGTTTCTAGTTGGTTTTTTATGTATAACGTCATTCTTCTATAAATGAAAATCATCGTAAATTAGTGACAGAACGGGGTGAATGTCATTATAAACCAACAAAATTTAGGAATGGCGTTAAACGTACGAAACAATAGCAATACGAGTAATACCTATTTAAGTAATTAATAAGAAATGTTGTTAGGTTTATGTTTTTATTTTCATAAACAAGATTTTTATCGAGTACATTTCCTGTAATATTCTTTTATCTGTAATTATTACGAAACCAGTTTTATTTAAAGTCTGTTTATCCTTACTTGTCTTATTTAGTAAACAATAATGACGGACGGATGACTATAGGCCTTTGATAGGGTTTGGAACCATTGAATAAACTAATGAATGAAATCTAAAATAATTGGGAGCTAATGTATAAATATCAAAGCATAAAAAACTAAGTACTACTACATCGTTATATACCGTGTCTATATCCTTATTTTATCATGGAAACCAAAAATACTGCTGAGGTCAAAAATGTTATGAATCATGTTTTTCAAGATCTTTCTTATATAGCTATTACTTAGTAATAACTTAGTTAATAAATTTTCTTTAACTTTTTATGAATAATATTGTTGATGATCGGTAGTAATTTACAAAACAGGTTGCAATACAGCAACCTCTTTACATTCAAAATGAGTCTTTCGTTCACTTCTCCCGTCCCATCTCTAAAATCCAAAGACAAACAGAATTTATTTATTGTCAAACAGTCATGTCATTTTGGGTCTGTGCCGGAAAATTTTCGAATTTGTGTAATATCGCATTGTGTAATATGTAATATCGAAAATTATTCGCTATTATAATTAGCTTAGTTTTATTATTAAAACTTCCCAAAAAAAATACTTGTAAGCGCTGCTCACGCGATACTGGCGGGATAGTGTAACCACGGCGGTAAAACACAGGTTAATCGCCATTAATAAAAGAAGAAGAAGAATATCTTGTAGAAAATTGATGAATAATATTAGTTTTGAGTGAAAAATGTATTGCACGTGTTTCCGTTATTATATAGGATATTTATAAACATAATAGTGAGTATGAGTATATGAGTGAGTGCATAGTGAGATATAGTCGGTAAGACGTGTTTTTGTTTTGACCGTTATTTGTTTATCAAATAGGACAAGTAAGGATAAACGGACTTCAGTAAAATAACCTTTTAAAAGGCTTACGCAAAACTTTATAGCTCTGTATTACTTTTAAGGGCTATAATGAGATCAAAATATACAAGTTTTTTAAGGCGGATCATCCAACGAAATAATTTATTACGCCAATTAATTTTTACGCTCCTTTTTCTTTAGGATACTTATTTCAGACTAAATAAATCATGCTTTATTAGACTAAGTTTCAGTTTTCTTAGATTACGCAATAAGTAGTACTTATGGCTCGTAAGCTATTATTTATTCTGCGAAGGCGCGTTTTAATTATAAACTAACTAGCTTCTGCCTGCGGTTTTGTCTGCGTAGAGATCAATAATAAGTTCTTCTTACAAGCACACCAATTATTTTATCTAGCCCCAAGCTAATGAAAGACTGAATAACTAAATAATAATTCCACGAAAAAAAAAACGGTACTAACAAAATCCTAAGCTAAGATATATTGATCTAGCTTAGGATTTTGTTAGTACCGTTAATATAAATACATGGTGTAACAAAAACTCTATTCGATTCAAAAGGGGGTGATTCTGGTGCTCAAATACAACACTTTTACTATGGGACCAACATCGAAATCGAAAAAAAAATGAATCACTTCCCTAGACTAAATTGCCGTCCACCTGACATCAGTTTGTTTGGAGAAGTATTTTTTTAGCTACATGTAAATTGATGTATTTAAACTATGTATTTTAGTCTTCAAATAGTTGCGATTATAATCTCTGCTTTGTCATTATCTGGTAGCTCGTAACATAAGGATTTTCATCCCTTACTTCATGTTATTTGGCACATATTTATAATAAGGATGAAGATATAATATGTTAAAATAATGTTATAATAACTGTTTTCACAATCACACCAATTATCTAGCCCCAAACTAAGCAAAGCTTGTATTATGGTGACTAGATAACGGATAAACATACTTATATACTTTTTATAAACATCCATGACTAAGGTACAAATGCTCGTGCTCATCACATAAACATTTTCAATACCCAGATAACTTTTATTTGAACAATAAGATTGATATGTTGACAGTTTTCGTATAGAAAATCAATCGGATAAAAGTTATCAGGCGTTTGAAAAATCGGCCTTATACTGACAAATTTTTTATTGATTTCGAACCTATGAAATAATATATTTTTTAAATAAATGTATATGAACCAGGTTCTTCTTCTTTATCTATACGGTCAATCCCGGTTGCGTCCAAAGCCATTGCTTTGGAGCCCAGGGTCCGCTTGATTCACTCCTCCACTTCGCGCGGTCTTGAGCGTCTCTAGTTGTGAGATGAACCAGGTTCATCATCATCATCATTTCAGCCATAGGACGTCCACTGCTGAACATAGGCCTCCCCCATTGACCTTCAGATTGGCCGGTTGGAAGCGGCCTGCATCCAGCGTCTTCTTGCGACCCTTACCAGGTCGTCTGACCACCTTGTGAGTGGACGTCCTACGCTGCGCTTGCCGGTACGCGGCCTCTATTCTAGAACCTTTCTGCCCCATCGGCCGTCAGTTCTACGTGCTATGTGCCCCGCCCACTGCCACTTCAGCTTGCTAATCCGTTGGGCTATGTCAGCGACTTTTGTTCGTTTACGGATCTCCTCATTTCTGATTCGATCTCGCAAGGAAACACCAAGCATAGCCCTTTCCATAGCACGCTGTGCGACCTTGAGCTTTCTTATGAGGCCCATAGTGAAAGGCCACGTTTCAGTTCCATATGTCATGAACCAGGTTATCGGGCTTATAATAAGGTTATGGAGGGTAAAGGTACCCTCAATAAATAAGGTGTTAGTTCTAATACATGTAGTCTTAGATCTACCTATATAAGAATGGTGTCTATATACCAATTATATCAACAGTGAGAAAATCTTGAAATGTAGTTGGAACTTGCGGTTAAAGCCACAAATTGATAGCATTCCGAACGCAATGATCCGTTGTATGAGGATGCAGTCCGGCGCAATTTCACGCGCCGTGGCCCCCACCCACTGGGCAAGGCGCTTTGTACTACACTAGAATAGTTTAATTAGAAACTTTTTACATTTAACAGAATTTTTAGAGAGAAATATTTTTCGCAGCTTAATTGAAGTGTTGTTCTTTGGAATCTAGTAATTACAAGCTTCTGTATCTGAGACGACCATTGCGGCTTTTCTAGAAAAATGTCTGAAGAAATCATAATTTTGCAAATGAATATAAAACAAAAAGTGCCTTCATTTAAGTTATAATTACATGAACGCGTATTGTTATGATAAAAAATTGCTTCAGCTGTATGTTATGTACATATAACATATATATTCATATTAATTTAATCACTTCATAATGTACATTATAGATAATCAATAGTAACATTACAACCTTCATAAGGCATTTGTGAATTAAAATTATTTAAACAAATTAAAGTTATAATTACATTTACATGTCATCATTATATTACATTCATACAATATTAGATTCATAAATTGGTCATTCATAAATTGTCATGTTAAGATTCCAAGATGTCAAAATTTACGTCTTAAAATTAAATTACAATTGTCAAAATAAAAATTCAAATTTATACATAGTCAGTTTATCATTAAATTGTAGGGAAAATAACATTAACAGTAAAATTATGTCAAAGATGTCAAGAATTATGATATTTAAAATTTGTTCCTGAAATATTCATTCAAATCATAATATGCCTTGGCAAGTAATAATTTCTTTAACTCTATCAAATTTAGTGCCTTGAAGGGCTTTGAGCAAGTTGGGCAAATGATTGTATAATTTGACAGCCATATAGAACGGACCGTTTTAAAAAGCGCAAGTCGGGCGGCGGGTAGAACAAAATCATTTGCTCGGCGCGAGGCATAATTATAATAATAATTTATAGATTATAATTAAGTAGGATATTAACATTGAAAGAAAAAAAAAGAATAAATATTATTAAATAATAAATACAGGATATTTATAAAGTACGTACCAGTTAAACTTTCGTTGGTCATTCAGAATTCTGTCTGTAGCATTCAAAGGTATGAAAAACCGTGTATTCTATTTTTTAAAAAATCACGCCATACCTTAAGAACGACTTTACCGATTTAATCCATCTTGTTTATGTTTTCTAATACTCTGAAGAATGTTCTTACAGAAAAAAAAGAAACTGGCGCACACAATTGTATATAAACTGAAGACCACGCAAACGAAATCGCAGAAAACAGCTAGTTAAATATATAATTAATATAGATAAATCTCGTAGGCTTGATAGCCAAAAATAACGAATACAAACATCCAAGACTACAAAGAACCTCCTGTAAAATGGGTACAAGATTTTGTCCACACTGGGATCCGAACTAGTATCTTTGATTATATTTTGATATCTAAACTGATGCTACGTTCTGCTTCGAAACTTCAGTAGATTTAATTTAATGATGAGATGTTTTCCTATATATGTATGATAGTATTTAGTTTATGTATATCGTTATTTACTGTATGTAGTTTATGCTTTTAAAAATAATTCACACGGACCTTTCATTTGAATTTGTATCGTCTATATCGCACCGCCCACAAAACATCTCTGTTTAGCCTAATGGTCAACTGGTAGAGAATGCCTCATGGCATTAAGTCCACCTTTTGTATGATTTTTAATCTGTGGAATAAAGTCTAAATAAATAAATAAATAAGGTACTTACAGAATATTTATAGATAGTTATAGAAGAGCGGTATCTCCTAATACAAGCAAATAATTGCTCAAAAGGAGATACCAAACCCTGAATTAGTAGTAACCTTAAGTAACGTAATAAAACATTTTGTATTTTTGTATTTTTTGATTGACGAGTCGGAAATATAACCATTACACCAACGATCCCCGTGACTTAATCAAAAATATTCTTGCTTTGGATTCTTATCCACCCTTTCCAAAACTTGTTTGGTCCTTTTACACCACCATGTATAATTTAAAAGAGAAAAATGTAAATGCTTTGGTCCATTTCAAAATATGAGTCAATTAAAAAGTTACTGCAAAAATGAAAAATCTAAAACCGATTCGCGGAAATAAAAATGGTAAAATCCCATTCGACGCCACCCTGAATGGCATAAAAGATTCAAGTTTATGGCTCTGTGTTGAACTCAACAGAATTCCCTGCAAATACGGTCTGAATGCTGCGCGTTTTTCATTGCAATCGTGGTCGCTTTGTGTCTTTCGATTGCCCCATTTATTTGAACTCATCAGTGTATGTTTACAAAGCTGACTTGGAGTTTATTTTATTTCACGAATACGTTATTCGTTATAACTGACTTTTAATGGTGTTTCTAACAGCCTTAACACCAATTCAAAATTATAGTACGCAATTAAAATACATGAATCTAATCACGTAGAGTAAAGATAGATGGATGCTGTTTTGCACACTACACAAAATATTTATGGTACATGAAATACATTGGCCTGGGGACCGTAGGCCGTTCAGCAGTGGACGTCCTATAGCTAAAATGATGATGATGATCAAATACATTTTAAAGGTTTACTATTTTGCAGTCTTTACGCTAGATGAAGTTATTCAATTTGTGCTTTTTTCCTATTCTATTAGACCAACAGAAAAAAACGCACTTACACCTATGTAGTCCAGACAATCAACAATTATAAGTACTAGAGTAAATAATAATAAATATTGGACAACATCACATACATTGCTCTGATCCTATGATAAGTAGCCGTAGCATTTGTGCTACAGAAATCAAAAACAACGACGGTACTACCAACATCTAGACCCGAGACAATATAGAAAAAAAAATCTACATGGACCAGCCGGGAATCGAACTCGAGACCTCAGAGATAGCAACACCAAGTCCGGTATGCTCACCTCTCGGCTACGGAGATGATGTAAAAGTGACCTTTTGCATTATTTCAATGCTCTACGAATACTTGTTATTCCGTTAACGTAATCATGTCAAATTCTGGTTTTTTAAGCATTTTTACTAAAGCTCCACTCTATTCTGTTCTACAACGGCGCACTATACGACTTGCTCTTGCTACTTGCATTTATCACTAACACTTGTCATTAATCGAAATGTTGATGAGGCATGAAGAAATTAAATAAAACATTTAATTCGGATACTTTTAATTGAACTAATTCTACTCGTCTAAATATTTTGATCATAGACAACACTAGACTATAGACTTTTTAACTATCGATAATAATTACACGCTCTTTTCCTTATTCGAGTTTAACTCAAAACATGAGCTTAGCGATATTTTTGATTATGAGACTTTATCTGCACTCTATTAAGCGACTTTTCGTTCTACTCACCCTATATTCTAAGACAATCGCCGCGCGCGCATGTCTTGCATTAAAAGTAGTGACTGGGTCACGTGACGTCGTTACGATCGCGTCCACGACTCGTACGTGATAATGCGTCTCGTTACGGGCACATACGTGAGCTCTTTTTATTTCTGCGTTTTATTTTTGTCTTAGACATTGTTGTACAAGCTCTTTTAGTTTTCTTTTGTTCTCTTTAGTTGTTACTTTCAATCGACTTGAAAAGCCTAGAAGAAGTAATTTTGTGGTTTTTAGGCTCTTTAGCCATAATAGAGTCCATTCTTCTGTCAGTTTGTTGCTTAGCTCAAAGATTCTTAGTACTAAAAACCGTGATTTTGCTAAGGTAAATACACTAGGCGTAGAACAAGACAAATAATAATATCTTGAAAACATTTTTTTAACGTACCTTCCCTACACGTACAGTAGAGATATTTTTATTTCCTATCGCATGGTCTTTGGATAGCTCGTTAAAGTTGTGGGTGCGCAAACACCATTTTTTGATTCAAGGACCCGTTTGCGTAACATTATACTTTAAAGTGCCATTTTTTGTAGAGTCAAGTGTCCCCAAAAACTTAGAGAATAAAAATTACTAAGATGATGTTGTTAATTATGTAAAACGGGTAGCAAATACCGTATATTGTAATACTGATAAAGAAATCAATCACACTAAAACTGTAAAGTCTTTCATCATCATCATCATCATTTCAACCATAGAAAGTCCACTGCTGAACATAGGCCTCCCCCAATGACCTACCATCGGGAGGAATTGCCAATACTCATCACGCTTGGCAGGCGGGTTGACGAGCGCAGTTTTTTTTAGTCTTTATTATAAGATAATTGAACCATCTTTAACTTAAGTATTTTGTAGTAAAGGGACAAGTACATAAAACGTAAAGCTATAAAAACTATTTAAAAAACTACTTTGTTTTTTTTTCTTTTCAAATGTTGCTCCTTCTATTGTTTTACTAAAGTTCAAATAATTTGTAGCATCGCGGGTCTTTTTCGTAGGTATTTTGTGACTATGGAATACGAGGTATTTATAACGCACTGTACAAGGTCATTAAACTAGCTCTCATGGGAATGGAACTTGCGACCTTTCGTCTGAAAACTTAAATCTTTCCACTTTTCTGCGTGCATAAATTTCCATTATGCCAGAGGTAGTGCATGCACAGTGCGGACTAATAAAGATGTATAGTTCAGAAACTTTTTGCTTAACTCGAAATTATAGGAGGATGTTGAATCTTGGTACTTATAAGAGTGCAAAGCCTTGCGCTATTAATATTATTAGAATTATATTAAGTTGTTTTGCTAAAAAAATACTTTGATATCTCATTATGATGATTTAGTGATGCAGCGGTACAGACACCACTCGGTTTTAAGTTCTTAGTTTTAGGGAATGTTTGTTTTTTCATGTTTAGTTGTTTCTTATCTTTATTTTATTATTCTCTGTATTTCTTTGTGTATATGTTTTTATCTATCTATTATGAGGTAAAAAAGATCTTCCAAACTCCAAACATATCTAGATAACATATCATGCACTAGATAAGTTTAGAGTTTGGACGATCTTTTTTATTTAGGCTGCACATTATTGCGTAATAATTCACGGTATTGTTTTTATTATGTCATCACATAGCTGATACGTAGGTCACACTATAAGTTTTGCGTAACTTAAAAAAACAAGATGTTATAACCAAAATATTATGTTTATTGCTTTTCAAATACTCTTCTTTACATTTTAAACATTTTATCATGCGATCGAACCATTTTTTAAAAAAGGAGGACCACAGATCTGAATGCATGTTTTCTACGTGCTGATTGAACGCTATCACTGCCTCTTGGGAGTTGGTAAAAGTAAAACCTCTCATCAAATCTTTAATTTTGGGGAAAATACAGAAATCACAGGGTGCTAGGTCAGGGCTATGCGCAGGATGGGTGACGAGTTGTACTTTTTCGGAAGCTAAAAAATACTTTGTTTTGTTGGCCGTGTGTGAAGAAGCGTTGTCATGATGTAGGAGAACGCGGTTTTTGGGTCATCTTTCGCGAACTTTTTCTACCACCCTCCAACCACCAACCACCACCAACAAATGGTAGAATACCACTCGGCATTAACACTCTTTTAATCTTCAAGTGGAATTGTACAGATGGGACCCGTAGCTGAGAAAAAAAACGCGATCATTTTTTTACCAACGTTTCTCGCCTGCCTCACTTTTGTTGGCCTGTTCTCATTTTCAAACACATTCACAAGATTGCTGTTTTTTTCGGGTTCAAAACAATAAAACCACGTTTCGTCTCCTGTGACAATGTCATAAACAGTACTTCAGTAGCATCTGTGAGCACCATTCCACGCGAGCCCGCTTCTGCACCGCTGTCAGTTCATGAGGGATCCAACGACAGCAAAGTTTCCAAACTTTCAATTCTTCGTGTAAAATTTTCTGAATTTGGCTCATACCAATCCCCAATAGTCCTCGAATTGTCTCATAGGTAATTCGCGGGTTTTTTTCAATAAGCCGCTTAACAGTCATCATCATCGTTTCAGCCATAGGACGTCCACTGCTGAACATAGGCCTCCCCCATTGACCTCCAGATTGGCCGGTTGGAAGCGGCCTGCATCCAGCGTCTTCCTGCGACCCTTGTCAGGTCGTCTGACCATCTTGTGAGTGGACGTCCTACGCTGCGCTTGCCGGTACGCGACCTCCATTCTAGAACCTTTCTGCCCCATCGGCCGTCAGTTCTACGTGCTATGTGCCCCGCCCACTGCCACTTCAGCTTGCTAATCCGTTGGGCTATGTCAGCGACTTTTGTTCGTTTACGGATCTCCTCATTTCTGATTCGGTCTCGCAAGGAAACACCAAGCATAGCCCTTTCCATAGCACGCTGTGCGACCTTGAGCTTTCTTATGAGGCCCATAGTGAGAGACCACGTTTCAGTTCCATATGTCATCACTGGTAACACACACTGGTTGTAGCTTAAGGCTTAGCACGCTTAACAGTAGCCACACTATTTTCGTTGACGGCAGTTGAAGGC
Source organism: Anania hortulata (assembly GCA_963576865.1). NCBI lineage: Eukaryota > Metazoa > Arthropoda > Insecta > Lepidoptera > Crambidae > Anania > Anania hortulata. Next base: position 5,847,993 of record OY756408.1, on the reverse strand, counting down.
CGCCCTTCACGAAATTCGTCATGTAAAGAAACTCGACCTCTCTCAAATTCAGCAAACCATCGCCTCACGGTACTCAAACAAGGTGCTTCTCTCCCAAAAGCATTTTGAAGACGAGCGGCACAGTCTTGCGGAGAGAGAACTTTTAAAATCATAAAAAATCATCGCTCTAAAATCTTTTCGACTTAATTCCATTTTCGTTGCGTACGTAGAACTTTGATGTGTGATAAAAAACAATTGACAAATCATTTCCCGCCAATTGTTTTTTATAACATTAAAAATATAACATTCGAAATTTAAATAGTTCTGATTAGCTAGAAGTGCAAAACTTTTAGTGTGCCTCGTGTATCACTCACGAAAACGTAAGAATTCTAACTATACGTACCTATAACGGTTCAGACGTATGATCGTTACGGTGCAATAAATAAGAAGCACATACATCCATACATACATTATGCTTAAAAACATTACTTTTTTTTTTGGACAATCGCGTAAAAAGAAGATACAGCTAATATTTATCCGCCATTAAAATTAGTTTCATAACCCTATTTTATAGCTAAATAACGCTACGTTTTTTCATCCTACCTTCAGAAAGATGAAAGCTTTAGAACCAGTAAATTTCTCAATACATATCTTTAAAGAGCACTACGTCTTTAAGTTGGATACAAGTAGTTTACCTTCCATAAAAGTTTTAGTAGCCAAGTGGGTAAGGTCCTGCAATGTCAACAGAATACACTTGGAGACAGACTCCATTAAACGTGGTTCCGTACGTGGCCGCAAACTTTGCTAATTTATTTTGCGTGCTCAGATAAATAGTGGATGCCGACCCTAATACCTTGGGCTACCTGGGAACTTTGTTTAGGGTTGTGCCAAATAATATTGTATGTATTTTTTGATACATACATAATCCAAAATTTTGCTTAAACTCCAAGGGGGATATTTTAGGGAGAATTAGATTCCGGTTCACTACAGATTTGTGTGTAAAAAATCCAAGACATTGATGAAACAACGCTGGTTTACTAACAGCTCCTAAACACTTGAAGACATTCGCCAACATAATTATGTCCTCCGTAATTCAGTTGAACAGAAGCAGTCGCCCGAATAGCAAAAGGTCATCGTGAGTTTAAATAAAATCAGAGGCAGTTGAAAAATGATTTCAAGTGAAAATTTCAGATTATTTCAGATTATTTTCTCATAAGGTTCAGGTTTAATAAAAGTTGGTCTCGAAACTCGTAAATTCCTTACTTTGGGACCGTGACAGTTGGTGTGATGCCTTTTACATACTTCAAGGATACAAAAATGGCAACCCTATTCAGCCATGAGAATAGGAAAGAAAAAGAAGTTTTTCGAACAAGGAATAATAGTAGATATCTATGCTAGATAGGTGCTAAACGATTAAATAAATGGACTGTTCTAGAACTAAAAGTACGTGGAAATTGGCAATGAAAGTTTTTGTTTATTTTGTTTATGATTAAATTAACTTTATACTCACTTATGAGGTCCCACGGCTCTGGCCCTCGATTCAGAACCGTTCGATAACAAATTACGAAATCCGCACAGTCGTTTAAGCTCATAGCGCGCTCTGCAATTAGCTCAAAAAATCTAGCTTCAAATCCCACAGCTGGAGAAGGCATGACTTTTTTCTCCTGGTTAGTTGAAAGGAAAACAATTACTTTTCATCAGTCATTTTAGAATCCCAACGGACTTAAGACACGTAACGTTTAATTTACCAAAACAAAAAAATCCGCTCATGAATTTTTTCCCGGCTTTACATTTCCCAACATATTTTTAGCACGATCAAAAGAGACGATCATACGTTCATTATGGAAACAATTTCGGGTATTCCCTTGGGAAATCAGCCGGTCTTAGCACCGTGCGTGTTTAATAAAAGGGAAACACAATACAAAAAATATTCTTGACAGTCAATCAAGGGCTTTTACATAAATTGTTCTAAAAATCACACCAATTAGCCCTAAATCATACAATGCGTGTAGGTACTATAACCACTAAATAACGCATAGACACACTATATGACATCCATGTCTCAGGAACAAATGCACGCTCACTCAGACTCTTGTCCCTACTGAGATCTGAACCCGTACTGCAAGCTTTGTAATCTGGAGCGTAAATCACTAGACCAGACGGTCTTCAATACTTTGAAGTGTTGGTGCCTCAAAATGTTATTAAAAAGGCTTCAGAAGTCTGAGAGCTTTCAACAAATCTAAGTATTAGCATTGTTTTTTAACCTTTGTTTTCACTTCAGAAAAATAAAGGGTTCCCAACTTGACGCCCAAAAATAAACACTTCCCATACCAAAAAGCCGATTAGATAGATAACATAAAACTTGTTTTACTTGTTGTTGGTGGTAGCAAATATTGTTACATGTGAGCAGGAACCATTTTTCCACGCACGGGCATAGACTAAACGAATCAAACATTTGGTCCTTAGAGCCAGATCAAATGTTTGATTCCTTCGGTAGTCTAGAAGATACTTAAGTATTTAGATAAAAAGTGAACCGTATGTGCTACTAATCATCAAATGAGTGTAATTCAAGATAAATTGCAGTAAAATACAGTGACCTTTACCAAGCTATGCTCACTCGCGAACCGAACGTTGTTCGCTTTTGTTCGCCGCTGTTCGCTGATCCTTGTCCCGTCACACAGTCCATCGTTTGTGGCACTATTCACATGCGTGAACGATGACAATCTTTAATAATTTTCACATTCTTAACAGCTAGCTTACCAAACGGCCACATTCATGAAAACTAATAATTGTGTATCATTTATCCCACGTCCAGACCTTCCAAACTGCCCTCACACTTAATTACGAGCTAAACATCGGGTGCTAAGTCTCACTCCCGCCTCCAGACTGGCCCTAATCCGGGATTTATCGTGAACCCGACAATCTTAGCTCTCCACCGCTAAATGAACTGTCGAAGGTTAATTATAGTTAAACTCATCGATTTGAAACCGGTCAAGTCAAGTGTGTGTCGAATAAAAAAAATAAAAAAATCAACCACACTAATAAGAATGACGAATTTTTTTTAGTCTGTCTGTTAGATTATCAAAAAATAATGGACACTTATTTTTTTTTAAGAATTAACCAAAAAATTACAAAGATAAAGCGCGTCAAAGTTCGGGAGTGCTTGCGATGTCACTTCTTAATAAAAATTGTACCAAGACGTGACGTCATCTGACATTAAATACGTATCCAATACTTTTTAATAATCTACCTAATAGACGAAGAAAAAAGTTCTTCGTCATCTCTATTATCTAAGATAACGGATACTTCAATACTTCAATACATCATACGACATCCTTGACTCAGGTGAAAACGATCGTGCTTACCACACAAAACATTTGCCCCTTGCGGAATTTGAAGCCGCAACCACCTGGCTTCGTAGTTCGGAGTAAAATTACTAGCCCAGACGTTTAATACGTACTTATTATGTTCCAGGGTTGTATGAATTCGAAAAACTTGATTGATTACTTTATGAGGTAAGATAACCGGCGGCATATCAGTCTAGTAAAGACAGATGAAAATACAGAGCCTTAACTTTAAGTATCAGTTCAGTAGTCCAGCATTTTTCTAAAACCTATTAACATACAATTAGACTTTCCATTGTATAATACATTAATCGTCTTCTTTAATCTGGGATTAAACTTAAACCTCACAATCTTATCGCCCGCTAAACGAAGTGTCGATCGTTTCTTAGCGCTTAATACGTAGTTAGCTCTAATTGGAATTAAAGACTAAAGACTTTACTCACTTCAATGGGGCCGTACTGAAAATCTCTTGATAAAAGCAGCACCACAGAATAGAAAATGTGTTTTATTTTATTTGTTAACGTTCTCTTGGGGGCCACCTACATTTATTATGTCACGCAAAATATTGTAATTTGTCCCCCTTTCTCCCCTCTATGTCACGCTTTTTTCCTATTTAGGGCTGATTTTTCAATAGCCAGATAACTTTTATACGATGGATAAGTTTGACGTTTTGACATATTTTTTTTAGGCCCTTAATATGTCAATTTTATTCGTCGAAAAAAAAATTTCTGGCATTTGAGTAATCGACCGTTATTAGTGTAATACATATACCATTGCTTGCCAAAATAGCGAAAGAGTATAATGAAGCAATAAATTTTCATACAAAAAGCAACAACGTTTTTTTTGCCATAAACATTGTAAGTTTCATAATTTTTAGATTTTTTTATATAGCTTTATATAGATTGGTTGTAATTTATACAACCTTAATCTTGAAAAACACTGTTCTTTTTGTATTTTCGAAAATTGAGAATTTATTCTTAAAAAGATGTTGTCTGAGAACATGATTGTATGACTATAGGTACCTACTGTAATTTTTACAAACATGAAAACTAAATATTAGCAAATAACAAAAAAATAAACGAATTCAAAGCTCAAAACGATTATGTAAACTCGTAAAAACGAAAACAAACATTATTACTTTCGTTCAACACCAACGTAAACAAACTGGGTGCTCAAAATTGTATTTAAACGTAGGTATATTAAATACTAAACGTTTGCCCAGCTAATGTGTTCCCATAATCATGAAGAAGGTGAATGTTTTGTCAACATTATAATTTAAATGATGTGTGCTTAGGCCCTTCCATTACATGTGTACTAACTGTATGGATATGTTATCGTAACTTTTTGCATCGATCGTGGGTAGGGTTCGTTAAATAAAATAAACAAATATGATTTCCTAAATACGATAATCATAAATGAAAAGATTAATAAAAGCATACGAAGTTGTTAGGATTTTCATAATCCCTAAATGCTTTACATAGAATTATGTATAGAAATTGAATTATTGTTTATTACTATGAATTTGTTGATTAATGAAATAGTATTATTTGTAATGAATTCATTTATATTACAAGAACAACAATGTGATTCTAGTGGTTAAATACAGCAACTTTTTCCATTGGAGCAACATTGAAATTGCAAAAAAAGTTTTCCCATACAAATCTTAGTTTTTTTTAAGATTCAAGAAGTTATTGTATTTAAACACCAGTATCAGCCCCTAAGAGGCTGTGCATTAATTCTGTCACACCTTGTATAAGCAAACTACATGCTGTGCCGTGTGGGGACGGCCGTAAAAAATACACTTCCCCACCGCCAACAGGTGACGTATCTTGGAGGTGACTAATTAGTGTAGGACGAGACGGGCAGCAGCGTCTTCGTGCGAAATCTTATAAAAAACTGAAATGAAATTTATTTATTTGTCCTTGAAGATGCTGCGCTCGCCAACCCGCCTGCCAAGCGTTGCAAGTATTGGCAATCCCCACGATGATAAGTCATTAGGGGAGGCCTTTGTTCAGCAGTGGACGTCCTAAAAAGACCCATCCGCTGTTACGATTTATCCAATGTAGTTGGCGGCACCACACGGTGACCACCGCATGAAATTGCTATTTGCAGCAGAAAATTCGTAGTTTATTTTTAGAATCTTATGAGAAAATTGACATGAAAATTGAAATTTGTAAGAAAATGGTTTTTGACACATTATTTTTATTTATTTATTACAGGAAAACCAGGGTTTATACATATTAATAATACATAGAATAGTAACTTTTAATTTTTATCATTAAATTTTGGCAAATATATATTTTTTTCAAATCGGTAAAAAAAACCGGGTTTTAATACTCCGAAAAAGATGAAATTTTCCGTTTAATTGCAGTTCTATAAGAACAGTATCTAAGTAATCTGTGGTTCTAAGTTTGGATTTTTGGAATAGTTTAAAATTAATATTGGACCTATTAGTTCATTACCAAAATAAAACATTTTTACTAAATTACATTGATTTAAGCATCTAGAATTCACAAACTTTTATCTAAAGTATATTATCGGAATAAGCAGCAGTAAAATGCTATTTTTAAAGTTTTTAAAAGCCAATCATAGTCGTCTTGTTTTCTGAGTTCAATTGCTTAAAAAATCCACTAACAAATTGCACTTAAAGAAATATTACCTTTTTACCAAAGTTTCTCCATTTTCATTTCAACTCGCTCCTCATAAATTATGGTAATTTGAAAGTCTACGAAATAAAAGTCGAATCAGTCGCGTAGGTCTTTCAGACTATAAATCCATGAGGGCATTAAAAGGTCCCATAACCATTTGTTTCACTACAACAAATGAGATCTGCACTAGAATCAATAGAATTATTGCCCTTACGTTTGGTCTAGTGTTGGCCAAACGTATTTTTCGGCCGAAAATAGAGCCGAATTATTGAATGGTACAATATTAGTAGGTTAAGGCTTTTGGCCCCGATTTCTGTAATCCAATACAACGAGAGGCATCATTAGTAGAAAGATAAATACTACAAAACATGACATGAATATTGGCGATGTGTTGTAGCTAAATAATACATATACTATAGGTTATCTTAACTTAATTTTAGTTAAAGTTTCATCATCATCATCATCATTTCAGCCATAGGACGTCCACTGCTGAACATAGGCCTCCCCCAATGACCTATCATCGGGGTTGGCGAGCGCAGTTTTTTTTATAAGATTTCGCACGCAGACGCTGCTGCCCGTCTTGTGCTACAGGAATTAGTCACCTCTTATGACACGCCTTCTGTTGGCGGTGGAGAAGTGTATTCTTTACGGCCGTCTCCACACAGCACAGTCAGATTAAATCGATGTGAAAGTAATGACGTAATTTTTGTATTTATTTATCTACTTCATTTTGGCGTTTTGTCCCATTCTTGGTCGGTCGTACGTTTAATCTTAAAGTCCGTCTGATCTTAGACAGCAAGTCTAGTTATTACATTTGAAACGACCTTTTATAGGGATCCGTAGTCAAAACCCTTATAGTTTCGCCATGTCCGCTGTATGTAGCCCAGAGACTCTAGTAATAAAAAGCCGTAATTTTGCAAGAGAATAGGTATTAATAACGCTGACAAAGAAGTAGAATAAACCCTCGTTTTTTAAGGGTACAGTTAACATCAAAAGTAGCTTAGTAGGTATCTGAATCTACTAGGCTACTTTTGATGTTGTTCTGAAAAATCACATTGCAAAAATATCTCAATAGTCTGTCAAAATCACTTCACAAAATTCAAATAAATAATTCAGATAGTGACTAGAATAGAGAGTACTTTTTAAAATTCGTTTTTGATGCTGACTGTACCTCTCCTAGATGCCATCAGTAGGAATTTTTTTTTTTCGTCTACCGTATGGTGTGAGGTGTCGTTTGATAGGTCGTTTAAAAATATTGTGGATATGCATACACCATTTTTTTAAATCAAGCATTCGTTTGCGTAATATATAGCTTTAAAGTGCAATTTTTGTTACAGACAAGTATTCCATATGAGGGAAAGGGATGCCTTAAGAAATTTGTTTTAAAACAATTTTTTATGTAACACAGTTGCTAATTATATGAATAAAAATTTATCTCTATTTCCCTTGGTCATCGCATCACGCGTGAATGGATGGAACAATTTCGCTAATTCTTTTTTTTGTGCTAATTATTGTCAGAAGATTCTTTTGAAAGAAAAAATGAAAAAAGTTGCGCTGAAAATTCTTTATGAATAAACTAAAGACCACGCGAACGAAGTCGCGGGTAACAGCTAGTCTGGTTATAAAATACACTATTGTGCTCGTAATCATTCAAAAAATGACTTAATTTTTGACAAATATCATGTTGCTTTAACTTTTACGGCCGAAAAATCTGGTAAAATGACATAAATAGAATGCCTATTTTATTTCGGCTCCTGCCGAAATAGGAAAGTCCTTATTATGTTATTGCAAAAGCGTTTGTAGATAGGTCAAGAGTTTCGTGAACAATTGACAATTTTAATCTTAAAAAGGTTAACAGCGGTTATCTATGATCTTTTAAAGCAGTAGGTATTGTTGAATAGATAGAGAGATACTATTTATTAATTGTACACCATACAACGAAGGAATAAAAACCTAGTTTTGTGTTTTCCGTGTTGAGTAAGTATATTGAAGTTAAAACAACACTGATTACTTTACTCTATGAAATTTGGCAAGTAGCAATGTCTTATAGTACCTACAAATAAAGGCAAAAGTCAAAAAACCATTAATGTATAGTTACACAAAAAAATATTATTTTAACAAACTTGGAAAATCGGTAAATATCTTCGAGGGTTTACTAATGTTTGGCCAAAAACGTTTCCTAAAATATCACATCGCAAACTATTTTACGCAAATTTTCATTTGGCAAAAAAAAACGTTGTCAAAACAACGTATTGCAAATTTTTATTTAGCAAATCTTTTTTTTGCCCTACTATTATTTAACAAGTTATTGTTTTGCAATGTTTCATTTAACCAAATCTTATTTAATCAAATGTTTCATTTGGCAAAACTTACTCTTCCCAAAATATTGCAAGGCATATGACAGGCAACTCACAAACGAATGCGAGTGGTGCATAGAATACAAACTAGCTTAAGATTATATTTTGTAAAGTGGGTGGTTCGGTTTAATTATTTTATTAGATATTGATCATGGCACCAAAAGTATGTGTATTAGATTTCGAAAAAGCTAGTATTTTTAAGCTTACGCTTCAACTTATAAAAAGTTATGCTAAATGGATGTTGGTTTCACCTTGGACAAATAATTTCTATAAAAATTAATAAAAAGTAATTTTCATGTTTAATGCTTTTTATTTACAAATGATTCATTAACAATAGCGACGATCTAGCGCTCGGTGATCGCTGCCGCGGCACGCGCGCTCGCCTTCGCGCGTTGATGGTCACTGCTCTAACCTAACCTAACCCAGATGATTTAACTGAGATATACATTTTGTTTCAGGAAAATTCAAGCCCAAAAATCATATGCAGAGCAAATATGTTTTTGGAATATAATATTTTTCAAAATAAAACATTTGCTATGTTAACATTTTTCCTAATAAAACTTGACTAAGTAAAAGTTTGCCAAATAATATTTTACCAAATGAATTATGTGCGAAACGTACAGTTGCTTAAGGTTCATTTGCGAAATGAAACTACGGCGATAAGTTTTTGGCGAAGTGAAATTTGACGAAAAATAATTTGGCCAAAGGGAGCTATACCATTTTCGAGACTCGATTTCCGTTTTAAACGTATTATTTACATATCTATAAGTTGGTAAGAAACCCTCGGTGCGCGAGTTCGACTCGGACTTGGCCGGGTTGGAAGAAATACAAGTATGTATCTCGTCCAATATACGGCAGTTGTTTTTTCCTTGATTGGCATCATATATCGCTCCCGATATCTATTACCATGCATTTTCCCGACAAGGATTTCCTAATAAATCAGGGTTCCCTAATAATAAATAATGCAGACATTGCGTCAGGGTCCCGCAATCATCATGTGGGTCAGGTTTCGTGCAAATCTGTGTAACTGATGCTACGGTTTTGTTTAGGCAAGCTTAGAGGTGACGAGACGGGTACGATACGATGTTTAAGCTCCGAAGCAAAAAGAGGGGAATGAGTTTAACATCTATGTATCTGTCTGTGGTATTGTAGTACCAAAATGTATGGACCGTCTTTGACACGTTTTTTTATATAGCAAATTAGTTTATAGCTCACTAGGGTGTGGTAATTATGATGTAGATCAAATTAACCGATCCGAAGATTATCATCATTTTTTCTATTTAGAAAGAGATTACAGATGTAAAATGGAAATTCATACTGTTTTACTCGTCTGATTTTCTCAACTACAAAATAAATAAAAATATTGCTTTAAAAATTTTAAAATATAAATACTACAGTTTATACGAGTATTATAATTATTTGTCTAAACCTCACAAATCCAACAATGCTTTTTAAAGAAAAAAAAAAACATTTTTTTTTGTAACAAGACATAATACTGTTAATAATTTGCATTTTTTTAAACTTTAATTTGTATTTCAAATGATTCTTCTTGAGTAGAACATAAAAATTAAAATACACAAAATATTTTTTTATAAAAATTCGGTTTTCAAAAACTTCTATCATTGTGAAAGTCAAATGTCGTTAAAGAATAATTTATGGTAACAAAAAACCGTATCATGTAAATGGACCAAGTAACGAGGTTGAATAATTCCGGGCGCACACAACACGGCTGTGACACGAATATCACAAATAAGGCATTACTACTGAAATCTATGTAAAAGATGTACACCCGGCATTATATTTAGGGTATGCTATGCTAGAAAGGTTAGGTGTTATTTTGACAAATTTAATAACTTTGTTTTAGGTGACGACATGATTATACTGCCCAATTTATAAAATAAAAAACATCCGGACCAAAATCCAATCCAAAAAAAAGTTTAATCCATACTGTCCACACTATAGTTATTTTTACTATATTAATACTATAAATGTGAAATTAACTTTGTCTGTTACGCTTTTACGCCTCAAATACAGAACAGATTTTGATGAAATTTGGTTAAAAGATCGACTAGAGCTTGGAAAAGAATATAGGCTACTTTTGTCGTAAAAGCTGAACCGATCTTGATGAAATTTTGTACGGAAAAGCTTGAACCCTAAGGACATAGGCTATTATTTTGTTTCCATCTCTAAGCGAGTAAAGTAGAGTGTGACAAACCGCATTCCATGCGAGCGCAGCTGCGGGCACTACTAGTATCCTATGACATTTAAAACGTATTACCTATTTACTTGTGAGGCCGCGGAAATCAATTATTTACAGTTGTTCAAAAATTTTCACTTAAAAGGTTTTTCTCTCTTTCATTATATACGTCTAAATTCATTTCAAAATTCATACGATCCCAGGATGGTAATTACAAACATCTCATGTTATTTCGTTCGAAATTCAAACAAACTCACTAGAGTGAACCAATTATAATCTGTGCCGAAGTTTCAACGGGCCGGTTATAAAAACCAATGTTCAGAACTGGGAGTTTCAATAAAAAGTGCCAGTTGCACTGTTGGCTGAGCCCAAAAGTTTAGTTGTTAGGTACCTGGCCACCGAGTTATCTACGTGAGTGTCGTTAACTCTGTCAGTGTAGGGTGACAATGAGTACGAGAAAAGAAATTTTGAGCACGTGTTATTTGATGCGGTTTATTGGATGCTGAGCGGTCGTATGATTTCGTGTGCCAATAAAATTTCTATTTTAGCTCGTTTTTAGGATAAACGCGGTAGAAATTGACACTTTTTTTAATAGTAATTACTAGTATTATAAAGAGGTGAGATATGTTTGGATCCTATATCCAAGGTAAGCACCGAAATTAGTAGGTATCTGATTTTGTTTACTCTATGATCAATATTTGAATTTAAAATGCATATTTTCGAGGGGGTTCGAGATTGATGCCAATATAGATGGCTCTAAAATCTATATTAGTAATACTGCTATCACATTATGAAGTAATTATGAATATGAAAACGTAGATGTCGTTGTTCAGTTATCAAAAATGATGAATGTAAGTCAGTTAAAACTAAACTAACTAAAAATTTACTACTTACAACAACGTAATGTAACGTCGTTTTTAACGTAGATACTTAGTGCGACTCGTTCGATGCTGGGGTAAGTAGTTCAATATAAAAAAATATATTACACTATTTACTTTGAACGCAGTGACAGTTGCAACGTGTATCTAAACGAATACTACTTTTGGGCCAAAATGCCACCGGTTTAGGTTTTGTATTATTTTTATTTAACCCTGTATAACAGCAAATTTATTTTTTTGAATTGTAATCATCATCTTCACCATCATTTTAGCCATAGGACGTCCAATGCCTAACATGAATCCCCCATTGATTCCCGTTCAGATTGGCTGGTTGGAAGCAGCCTGCATCCAGCGTCTTCCTGCTACAAGACATATTATAATATAATATATTATATTCAATTATAATTCGAAGGTTGTTAAAAATAGTTACAAAGTTATTTTTTGCTTATGCGTATTGCATAAGCAAAAAATAGTCAAAGTTTTTAATGAAAGATTAGAAAAGATTTTAGTGCTCAAATTTTTGTCCTATAGCAAATGTTATTGTATAGGTACAAGGCACATAAGTTGTTGTACCTATACAACAACTTTTACTATAGCAAAAACATTTTAATTAAAAAAAACAACATTTGTATTAGGAAAGTGAAACATTTTTTTTCGAAATTGCATAAAATTATTTGAGCAGTAGTATGGCTAAATAAACAATTTTTGATCTATGAAACATGCTACAGAAACACGAATAATAGGAGACGAAATGAGGCAGGTTGAATAAAAAGTGTCGCTGGCAAATTCCGTGGTAATCCCCAAAGTTAGGCGGCTCAAACTATCGGAGTGCGTCGGTTGGAATTTTGTTATCCTGCGGTAAAGTCGTTAGTTTCGCATACGAGTAGGGTGGCAACACTTGATTATACACTGTGATTTTTCCTTGGTTTTACAGCCGCAAATATCAGACTCTACAACTCAAATATAACAACCCTTACTATGGAACCAAAAACAACATCATGATTTATTTTGTGATGAAGAAGTGTTTTTTTTTTATTTTAATATTTGTCCCATTGTATAAGTTGTAATATTTGTGCAGGAGAGTCTGATATTTCAATCTTCTTCTTCTTCACCTTTACGGTCAATCCCGGTTGCATCCAGAGCTATTGCTTTGGAGCCCAGGGTCCACTTTCCTTAATTTACTCCTCCACTTCACACGGTCTTGAGCGTCTAAATCATCAATTTCATTATCAATATAATTTCAGCCATAAAACGTCCACTGCTGAACATGGGCGGAGGCCTGATGATGGGTATACATAGGCTGAACATAGGTCAGATATTTGCAGCCCCAAAATCAACGAAAATTTACAGTGTTTATTAACACTTTAAACTTTATTTTTACGTTTTTATAACTAACACTATACTATACACGACAGTAAGTATTAAGTGGTAGCTCAGTGGTCGGAGTCTTGCCTCACATCAGTGGGTCGTGAGTTCGAATCCAAGCACGTACGCACGTATTTTTAGGGATCGATGTACAAATTTATACCACTTGCTCGGCCGCTGAGGGTAAAAACCGCGAAGAAGTCTACGCTTTTTAAAAAAGGTGATTTTTATCAGGAAGCTACTTGAAATAAATCTAACTTGCCATTACGACTTCAAACTATATAAAGTTGCTAATTCAGTCATATTACATTTGTCAATAAAGTATCACATGCTCTTGTTCAAACACCTGTTTATAAGTTTTACACTTACTAGGCTAGTTTCCTGGGTAAAAGAAAGATTATTCTAATTAGTCCGTCAGTTAGATTATCAAAAAATATTGGACCCATATTTTGTCTTTTGTCAATCAAACAAAAAAATGACGAAGATAAAGCGCATCAAAGTGAGCATGTGACGTCATGCCTTGCTAAAAAGTGTCGCAAGGCGTGACGTTACACGGAACTTTAACGGGCTGTATCTTCATCTTTTTTTTTTATTGAGAAAAGAAAAAATACGTTTCCAATATTTTCTGTTAATCCAACTGACGGACTAATTAGATTTTTTTTAGGAAACTAGCCCATTAAAAACCCTTAAGAAAAAAGGTTTGACTATAAAGTAGACGATTATCTAATTTTAACGACAAAACCGTACGGACGTTTTTGTCGTTTATAACCTGCCTAGTTTGGACTTACTAAAAATTTTGTAAATGTAAGTCATAAAAAAAGGTTGACAAACGTGACTAAGTTTGTTGTGTCTATTCTTCTCAGCACCAGCCGATATGTGTTCCCAAAGAGGTGGTCAAGCAAAGCTATATTTTTAAACGTGTAAAAGTTCTCGACAGAAGCATGTCTACTGAATATATTGTAAAAAGATTCCTTTAAAACGACTGACACAAGCGACTCTATCTTGCCGAAAACATTTTCCGTCGCAAAGGCATGGCCACCCCAACTGCCGCCGGAATTAGTTTGCGCCGAATCGCTGATTGCTGAACGCGTTTTGTTTTGTTCTAAATCCCAAGTTAATTAGTGAGCACAAACAGCGCGATACGTGACAAGTTTCTGTTAGGAAAAAGTTTGATGACTGTTTAATTGGTTGTGCAACGGAGTTTAATGGACTTGGAAGGGTTTCGCCCTTGGGAGTGATTGGAAGATGAACTAGGTCCCGTAATAATAAGTGGGTCGCATTCTAATCTGCATTGGAGATGGCTTACTTACATTAAATTCAATTTGCGGACAAATCACCATCATAAGCTTTAAAATACCGGCTCCATTTTCTTTGAAGTTAGAATATTAGACATATGCAATTGTTTTTTCTAAAGAGATATAAACTGAAGAGATAAATTGTAATGGCCAAGAAAGATTTGACGTTGCCTCAAACGATGTGCTTTGTCCTATCCGAAACCTATAATAGTATTTTATTTTCTTTATGCTTTACCTAAAACCACAAATCCCCTTATCATCAACACCAGGGGTTAATTAACAAGGATTTATCACAATTAAAACCCATTTTGCACAAGGAAGTGTGTGCTGTTATCATACATTAAGCACATTAACGCGGACCTAAAATAGTAACTGGAAAGGCAATAGTCGTAATCAGCCCATGTCAGTCCACTGCTGGACATAGGTCTCTCACAATGCACGCCACTGAGCCACAGAATATATAAGAGGATAAATCACTAAACCCCATCGTCGGCTATTATTTTCCATCCATTGCTTGTTGTAATATATAATCGCTCTACGTTGTCAGAGGGCGCCCTACGCTGCGCTTGAATAAATGCTCCTATTTATTAGATAACGTTTAGTCATATTCATATTCATTTATTACGTCATCATAAGTGTACAGTAAGGTGTTATATAACATTGTGTGAGACAATACTGATGGACCCTTGTAAGGGTATTGCATTCATGTTATACAATGATATTATTATGTAATCAATAAAGTAAATCGCCATATTAATAAATTCAAAAACTAAAAGTATGTCAAGTCAAAATAATGCATAAAATTCAATCAAATAAAATCATGCGAATTAAAACAATACGTCAATTTATAATTATTTAAAATCTAATCTTTAAATAGTAGTTTATTTTTGTGGAGGGTAGACCTACACTTTTTTCTAACACCAAAGAAATTGCAGTAAAGATTTTTGTCATCGAAGAATTCCTTAAGTTATAATTACATTTAACTATTATTTTTTTCTTTAATTGTTTCGCGAATTTAACTTTATTTGTTTCGGTTTTTAAGTAATTTGGTAATTTATAAAAGACCCTAATAGCCACCCATCATCATCATCGTCATCATCATCATTTCAGCCATAGGACGTCTACTGGCTGACCCATATTACTGCTTAGTCACCCATATTTATGCTCAAATACAGCAATTTTAACTTTAGAACCAATATAAAAACAAGTAGACAACCTCTTCAAACCCTCATAGCAGTTGACCAGTTTTGTATTTATAGTGTTTTGTTGGGATTTTGATGTTATTCTTTTAAAAAGAGTTGTTGTATTTGGGCAGTACAATCATTTTCAAATTACCATGACTCATAATTATTTATTTTCTGTTGTCTTCAGTACTTACATAGTCGAGTGTTAGACGGCGTTACGTACCTATTCTTTATATTTTTTACTATGATTTTTACGAAATTTATATTTGAGTTGACGACTTCCGTAGCCAAGGCGAGCATTCCGGACTTGGTGTCGCTATCTCTGTGGTCCCGGTTTCGATTTCCGTTCAGTCAATGTAGAAAAATAATTTTTCTATACTGCCACGGGTCTGGGTGTTGTGGTACCGTCGTTGTTTCTGATTCCTGTAACACAAGTGCTTTAGCTACTTACCATATGATCAGAGTAATGTATGTGATGTCCAATATTTATATTGATGAGATGAGATGTGAGAAAACATTGCAAGGAAATTGAAATAACATTGGTATGTATTTATGTATGTATTGTTCGGCCATAATCCAAAATATTATTGTTCCTTTGTCTATGGTTTACAATCTACTCAAATGTCATAACTGATCTTGCCGCTTGACAAACTGCTACGCAGTTGAACATTTTTATACTTTTGAATTATTCTAATAAAAAAAGAATTGTAGCCAAACTTACCCCGGCTGGCATTCAGGACAAATCGCCAGGAGGAATTTATTTAACTTACTTTTCCGTTGCCCTTCCTGTTAAATAGTATCCTGGTTAGTCGTTCTAATGAGATAGGACATTTTTCCAGCATTGCGCCGTTCGGGACGCTTTATGTGGGTCTAGCTTAATGAATTGTAAAGGTGATCGCGATAAGGAGACCACAGTTAAACGTTAGAAGCCAGCCCTTCGATGTAGATAGCAAAAAAAATATGTTAGGAAAATCGCTCAGCAAAAGAAGCGAACTACCCCCATGGTTACATTTTGCCTTCTTGGATTGTAATTAGTTTAAGAGTTGTTTGTTCAGAGAAGGCCATAATATGGTATTAAACTATCCAACCGCCCCCGCTATCTTCCTCATGGATTGAATGCTCACTCAATAGAAACGCTACATTTATGGCTCTAAGACTTCGTTCTGGTAACATTCCCCAACATTCCCCTCCCCAACAGGTTCGCGTACATGATGAAAAAAGTCCCATCTCCCAACTTTCAACGGGTTTTGGAAGATGTGTATCATATATTGGTTGACTGTGTTTGGACCGCAGATGCAAAGAAACAGTATTTTGGTAATTTGTTGAGCGATGTCGGCTCTTGTAACGTAGTTCTGGCTTTGCCTACAATAGAACCAGCCTCTCGTTTGTTGTAAATTGTTAAGATTTGTTTTAATGACAGGTCTTATGGGGGGTAACTATTAGTTATTCTGCTATTCGGGGCGAAGACAAATTCAACAAAGCAAAGGCCATGAAAATCGGTCCAGCCGTTCTTGACATATAAATGGTGTAACTAACCCAACTTTGTTTTATATCTATAGATATTTTCTCTAAAAGTGAATATCTATGTATACTTTAAGAAATAAAGATTTACCATAATTTATTATTGTTTTTATTAACATGTAATATAGTAATAGACTTCGTCTGGTCGTAAAATCTAGACTCGCTACAGTAACAGTTTCAAAATCGGCTTAATACAACTGTACACATTACATTTGAAGCGGTAACCTCAAAATGTAATTTGGTAAAAGTATTAAAGATATTTTTCAAATCAAATCAAATCAAATCAAATCATTTATTTGCTAAAACAAATAATTTTTGAAGATGTTTATGGAGTTTTTAGTATTTACAATGCTGTACTTCTTATAATTCTTATTATTATTATTTTTATAATTAATTAAACTTTGGACCACAAACCAGTTCACAATTACTACTTATTCTACGTACGACAAAGCTAATGTGGCTAAATTGTGCATTATGCAACTGTAACTTTATTGTATGGTGTGCAATAAATATCATCTATCTGTGTGATGTCATTAAACACATTTGACTGGCTGCTTTCTTCTGGCAATGGCTGGGCTTACATCTACTTATTAACGGTATCATAACAGTAAACATCTCGACAGTTTGCAAGTTTAACTGTTATGGGGCTACTTAACTTTAGCAATTAATTAAGGTTTTGTATTGGGGTGGAATAAATTGTGAGGGCTTTTGTTAACTAGTATGTAATAATAACAATGAAACATTTGTTGCTGTAATGTTTTTAACTCAATGATTTTTAAAAGGAAGGCCTACTAGTTGTAAGTGTCCGTCACGTTATAAATGTCTGACCAATATGACCGAGCAAATTGGACATTTTCTCAATGTGACCAGACATTTTGGACATTTATTGTCACTAACGTCACAATCAATTCTATTAACAAACTATGAAAAAAAATGTTGGTCACAAATAAGTACATTATTATAAGAAAGACAGGCTTTAGTAGTGATGATCTATAACGAAATGAAATTTCTAAAATTAATTTATTTTTCTGCACGAACAAGCTATAAAGCGTCACGCGCAAGTTTTTGTTTTTGTTCAATCCAGATCAAATTACATGTTTTATCGTATGTTTTTATTGTCAAATACATAACATTTAAGACTTACTTTAGAGGAATTCTTCTTTTTGTTTTAGTTTATACTAAAAAAAATATGTGACCATCGTGACAATAAATGTCCAATGTGATCGAGTATTTATCATAAATGACGGACGCTTATAGCATATGACAGTCAATTTACAACCTTAGGCCTATCCATTGTTAATTAAAAATTACAGAACGACAAAAGTATAAGACTACTGGGTATTAAATCTCATTTAGTTTTCTTGTTCATCATCATCATCATCATCATCATCATTTCAGCCATAGGACATCCACTGCTGAACAAAGGCCTCTCTCAATGGCATCATCGGGGGGATTGCCAATACTCGCCACGCTTGGCAGGCGGGTTAGCGAGCGTAGTTTTTTATAAGATTCTTGTTCATGCAAATCATAAATTCATAAGCTTCGGCTATTAAGTATCGAAGAGTGTTTTTTTAGCGATTTCGATGTTGGTGCCATAATAAAAGTTTTAAGCTACTGCTAATGATTATTTTACAGAATAACGCCCTAATAATTAAGACCTTATTGTGTATTAATTTGGAGACGAAAATTAAATAAAAAAAGTAACAACATACAACTAAATCTATCTACTAAGATTGCAGCTCAGTCACCACATTGCCGCTATAACACCAATTACCTCCCCATTTGCATTCAAGGGTGAACGAGAACCCATCCTAGAGTTGAAGTCAAAGAGCAAGTTTAGATTGATATTTTAAGACGTTAGCTTTCAATTTGGATAAATATAGCATAGTAAGGGTTGAAATGGAATGAATAAGGTTTATAGAACAACACTTGATGTCAGCGCGTCTTTTCTTTGTTGTCACATAATGATAATTTGCTAAAATAGTAAAATAAGGTTTTATATGGCCTACTGCAGGCACAGGCCTCATCTTAATAATAAGATGGCTTGGGCCAACCCACTACATCACGTGGGCTTAGTGCAGATAGGTGAAGGAGTGTTGTAAGGCCAACGACTAAACCAGTAATAAATATTATTTGCCAGACACCACATCTAGAAGACTCGTGTAAGAAGCTGCCTACAGAAAACTTGATCTGGTCCGTCTATCGTATAAGTAATCTACAAGAGTCTTCTAGATTAACTACCAATAGAAAGAAATGGCGAGAAATCGTGAGGCGACGTACTATCTGCCCACATCTACCATTCATGACGATCATGACCGCTCTGTCAAGAGCGTAACGACTTAGAAGAACAGAGACATCCCATTTATATGAAAATTGGCGTCATGTCTGTCTATGTAAGTTAGGAATTAACATCCTTTTGTGAGGCAACAGATTTCTTAATTATTTAAAAAATATATATGATGGTAAGAAACAGGTATTCACTATACAAGAAGTCAGAAATCATTTACACTTTGTTTGAACAGTCGTCAGTCGTAATTTTTATCTGTGTTGTTTGTAAGTGCCAAATAAATCACTACTACACAATGCTTTGTGGTAAAAAAGTTTATTTAATTTAAATTACGAAACATCATTTTTTGGTAAACATATTATTATTTTTAGTCGCTACAAGGGTCTTGAATGCTTATTCTCCCGTCGACCTCCACAAACACAGGTGACTGTTGTCTGATATACTGCATCAGCACGTCACTATCTATTCCTAACACAGATACATTTCTCCGGTTCTCAGAAATCATCTGAAATTAAATTAAAACATTACAGTTAAAAACTAGAAAACATGTTTTTATATGTGTAGGACTCCAAATCAAATAAAATGAGCCCAAACTCGAAAGGTTTTACTAGTAACCCCGTTTAAGAGTTATACCATCGACATCCAGGCTCCATAATCAAATCAGCTCATGATTATATCATCATCACCATTTCAGCCATAGGACGTCCACTGCTGAACATAAGCCTCTAGTGACTTCTAGATGGGCCGGTTGGAAGCGGCTTGAATCCAGCGGCTTCCTGCAACGATACATCGTCTGTTCACCAGAAAATCAGATTAATGAATTTTTTTTATTTATTTCATATAAATACGAGAGAGAAGTATGTTAAAACGACTTCCAAGGTTTCTTTATATAGTTAGTTATACGTTAAACTATTAATAAAAGAGACAGAAGAAGCAGCAACAATAAAATGTAAGTATTCAACCCCTAGAACAGTCCATATCTGTCCAATTACGTCCCCACCTACACATAGTTTATTTATGATTTTATTAAACCACAGACAAAATTTTATCGACACTGCCAATTTACAAAAGGTACATTAAAAATATAAGCCTTATTTGAACCTAGTAAAAATCATTACATGTAAATTATTCCGTACTAATACTTCGTTTATTCAATCCATGTTGTTAGATATACATTACCGAATTATTTAATTTCTAATTATATGACCATAAATAATTAAGTCAGCACTTGGAACAATCAGTTTAAAATACATTTTATGTCTTTTCTTAACAAATTCAGCTAAATTATTTAGCAATTAAAGTTAACTTAAATAGGATTGGCTTCAAGGATCATGTGATATATTTGTAAACAGTAGTTATATTGCTAAACTGTGACATTAGCGTTCAGAAATGCTACCAATTTTGAAATATCAGATCAACTAAAATCACGCTCTTTTGACTTCAGTTGATTTTCCTTCACCTTCAGAGTCTACTAGATGTAAGTCCAATGACGCTTCAAATTAAATAGATCGTTATATTATATTTAAAAAAAACTCACGTTAAACCCTCCACCACCACCTCCAATGAAATCTGTCGTTATAACCCTGTAGTATTTGTCTAAAACCAACGGCTTGTATGTGGGTACTTCACATTCGATACAACGCACGGTCACATTGACCACCCGGTTGCCGACGGGTTGAGAACCGTCGAACGTAGTTCTTATGCCTGAAATATTTTAATGGTTTCGATACTCTCTAGCTACGGTTTAATTTTTTTTAACTCAATAAAAAGTAGCATAAACTGTTTCTTTTTATTAAGATACTAGTTTACTGACGATCACTATACTATAGAAGCATGGGTTACGAATGATGACTGCAATGACGAAAATGAGCGCGAGTAAGATTCTTGTAAAAGTATTTACTGGGGGCTTGTTTGATAATTTTGAAAAGAGAATTCGAGAGCCGAATATATTGAATGAAAAACCAAAGTTAAAAACAAAACCAGTACGGTAAAAATGTATGGAAAGAGTAAGCTTGTGGGAGAAGCGCAAGTGACAGGAATGTGTCGAACTGAGAAAAGTAAATTGGGACTTCAGAGAGGAAAGGGAGCATGGTAGATGTCTTCTTAGTGTCTAGTAAAGGAAGATCTGCTAGAAATGAAGCGTTTAATACACAAAACTGGTGATGGTGATATTAAAGCAGGTGGTGATGAAGCGATGACTCGTGTAAAGCTGCTGGTATCTTGGATACAAATAGTAGAAGATCTAGTTTTGTAGCGTGTATTGAAAGAAAGAAAGAAAGAAACGTTTATTCGACACACAAGAGAAAATAATAATAATAATAATAATACACAAAACAATATAAATTAGATATTGTGTCGAAAAGGTGTCCGCTCAGCATTTGTCGTGACAGCCACAGACTTATCACGACGCTGATTTTCGGCGGGAACCTCCGACGCTGGAACGTCCTTCCAAGTGTCCTTCCTTTGCAAGTTCTGGTTTTTGTTTAGCGTTTAAATATGAATAGAAGGGTGAGGCAACATTATTTTTATGTCTATGGTAGAGTAATTCACATGTGACAGCTTCTATCCATTAGCTAGTAATAAAAACTGCATGGTTAGTTTTACGCGAGTATAAAAGAATGATAACTAAGCGCATTTTCTTCGTTTACGAGTTTAAGGAGGTTAAAATGAGAATGTCATTATAACATAAAAGATATCACGCAAAATCTTAAAAGCTTTGATACTCTCTGATGTTAATAATAAAAACAGCAACATTTAATAATGTAAAAACCGTTTATTATAGATACAATGAAATAAAGGCCTTTTTAGAACTGACATTCATAATACCGGCAAAGTACGAGTACAATTTGGTATCAACATAAAAAAAATTGCTTCATTTTCTTTAAAAATTTTATTGCTATTTGTGTAGCGTAAAGTAGCATTTGCAAGTAAGCTGCGTCTTTGAAGTTACGCCTCCGTAGAAATGGAAGTTGCTATCGCATGTCCAAAGAGTTATTTACTTTACATACACACAAGTACATTACTACCATGGAGCATATACCCTATACTATAGGGTATATGCTCCATGGTTCTACAGGGCACTCTATAGGGCCTATAGAGTAGAATAAATGTCATATGATTTGTTAGACAAAATTTTCCGACATTTTTTAATCTGTATCTGTGCTGTTTTTGTACGGGCGAGCGTTGATAGGAGCTGTCATTTCATACTAAATGTAAGTGAAAAATCACTTACTAGTTTCGGAGAAAGATGGTTTGTATTGCTGCTCTTTATGGTATGTACTCGATGATTACTACCAACTACAAACTAAATTCCCCTTCTCAAAGGTACCCTTTAAGGCTGCCTGATTGAACGTCATAACTATGTCTTGTTGTAATTGTAATAACCTTTTCATTACTCATACTCGGAAAGTAGGTCTGAAGTTGCCTGAGGAGCGGGTTTAAAGTAATACTTTTCAGCCCTAGAGAGAATCGTTTTCAACTGACAGCTGTCAAATCATAAGAAGAATTCTATTAAAAGCTTTTTTTACTATTCAATGAACCATGTTGCAACTTTCTATACAACCACTCAATAACAGCGCGATGTAAAATTGAATTAAGTAACAAAGATATGTATAAAAAAAAAATTAATGACCTTATCATAAGATTACTTTCAACTATTTCTTTAAAAGATTTGGGCAAAATATTTACCATTTTTTCAATGACGAAAATAAAAATAATGGCTGGGTAGCTGGCCGGCCACAGAAAAACAAAATAGGCGGGAAAGCAGCAAACCGATCTTTATTTGCTTTTTTGAGTTGTAGAACGTAGTGATTGCGTACTCTTTGGTACGGTTTTGTTAAAATTTACAAAAAAAATTGTCAGTCAATTCATGTTTTTATTTTTACTTTCCTTGTAATCGTAATGAAAAGCACAGTGTTTACCACGGGTTAAAGACTTATTTAGTCCCTCGAACTATTAAGTTACTTTCACCCCTAGATTAACAATGTACTATTAATGTTTAGTGCAATAAATTGACTATGTATCTATAGGTTACTGTACGTTCTATACAAGTGAGATTCAGTCACTAATAAAAAAACTGTCTAGGGCACAGCTAACTCCTTCGACCTCATAGAAAAACAGCTTTCATTATAAGACACCAACGCCCGCTCCGGAAAAGGTTGCAACTGATTTTCACATTCTACAGTGTTCTTGATCAGTGTGTGGTTCAATTTTTTTTTAAATTTGCTATAAATATATAATTTCTATGGATAAAAAGGTCCTGCAGATATGAAAAAACTTTATTCAAAAGGTAAATGATATAGTTTATGCAATTACTTGTTTTTGTGTAAACTGTTAAACCTAAATTACTCAAAAAATAGTTAAACGTTAAAGTTTTTCTAACTTATTGCAAAAAGCTAGCACATTAAAGTGTGCTGTGGTTGCTCGGTGAAGTGAGCAATCGACGACGACGTTCCAATGTTACCCATTTGTTATATCAATTTACCCGTTTTTAACCAATTTCAAAAAGGAGGAGGTTCTCAATTCGTCGGAATCATTTTTTTTTAAGTTTAGTCTGTGTGCGCTCAGTGTTAGCTCCAAATATTATCAACTGTAGTGTTTTTTTTAGTAAATGAGTTAATGTGATTCTTTATGAGAAAATAAAGTTTTTAAACCACATTAAAGTGCACTAATAAACAAAATAATCCGCTCCTAAAATAATAATAAATAAAATTAATATAAAAAATTAAATTAAAAATATAAATTTAATTAATTTAATTTAAAAAGATACATTACATAACCTATTTTAATTAAGTCCGTAGAAAAACTTTGAAACTATTTAGAATACACGCATCCTGAAAGAACTGGGATCTTGATATCCTATAACTAATAACTGTAACTATAATTTATGTGTGCCAAAAATAAATATTATTATTCTTATATGCGGTTTATATGATAAGAGTTTTGCTTTTAACACTTACTACTTATCACGCAATAAATGAATACTCTAAACTACTTACACTGTGGCGTAAATGTAGATACAACCTTATCCAATATGAGTGCTGGCACAATATTAGTGTTTGAAAACTGATCGAGCCATCCATTATGGATACAATATTATGGAAATATGGACTATGGCAGCCGCATTATTCCTTAGATCATGGGATCATTGAATAATAATGTTCTGTAGATATAACCTTAACTATGAATTCGTTTTTACTTTTTAAAAGATATTTTTCACTTTAAACGAGAAACTTTGAAAAGAGATACGTTGTGTTTTCTAAGCGTTTTAATCTTATTGAATATGGATCCTAATGCATTTATTAATTGGCAGTATCGATATAAAACGTCATTTTATTTTTACAATCTTAAATTTGTGTTTTTTTGTTTGTTTCTAGTTTTCCTTATGATTTTGATGTTGGTAAAGTTGTAATATTCAGAGTGTTAGGCTAAACCAACGAATGCTTCAAAAGGTCTTGACACCAATAGTGTTTCAATTTCACCAATCTTTCCTCAGTAAAAGCTTATTATTATTAGAAGAACACCCTGTGTAAGTCGTACGTCCAACCTTACACCATGTTTAAGGCAGAATCGTCCTCTAAGAGGTTTCAAGACAATTTTTTAAACTTTGTTTTGTCATAATTCGGCTAAAAATTTGGCCCAAGTGACTGTATTTTCCACTAGTTACTAGCTCAGTTGAACTTCTCACTTAGTCACGGCAAAGGCCTCCCTCAAACCTCTCCGCTTATCCCTGTTGGTGGTTAGGGCTTGCTAATCTTTTTGCTTTGATTAAGATTTGTTTTATTTTTGCAAATTAAACATAGGGTTCTTTGGACCCCATGCAACTAACAATGTACTTAGTTATTTCGTCCCGACTAGCCTAAAATCATTACATCCTTCGTTAACCGCAAGTTTATCTTTAATATTTTTTTAATATATCAGGTGACCTCATATTATAATTAGGGTCGTCACTCACAGTAAATCCATCGCCACCGACGCCAATGAAGTTTTGAGACACTACTCGGTACCATTTGTCTCGTTGGAGGGGCTCGTAGCGAGGCACATCACACTCGATGCACCGGACGGTGACGTTAACAACCCTATCGTTAACGGGCCGTGAGCCGTCAAAGATTGGACGTAGTCCTGTATGAAAATGATTTTAAATGACTTTTTAACAAATTTGATGCCGGGAGTTTGCATTGCAAATTGTCCTGTGTCTTATTTTGCAATCCGAGGGGGACTTGTTCATATAACATTCAAAGTAAAATTTTGTGGACAAAACCAAAGAAAACATAAGAGGTTGTTATATTACAGGTTGTTGGTTACAGGGGTTTTTATAAAACCTATTGTTTTAAATAAATAAAAACTTTATTACTTTCTTTCGTTTATAAAACAAATGTAAAATGGCATTAAAATTTGTTCTTTGTTATGTTAGGTCTCGATGAATAAAAAGTTTTTTAGTCTTTTATTTGACTGCTGCCCTTTCTACTTTAACTAGAACAGTGTTTAGTGTATTTGGAGTAATTTTTTAATCATTCAATTCAATTCAATATATTTATTGCATTCTATAATGTTACACAGGTGTTATAATTAGATACATAAAATAGATCATTATAGACCCTGTAGGGCACAACATTAAGATAGGTATTGTGGGCAGAGAGGATGACGCCATGCACAATTAGATCAATTTTTTTATTTTAAGAAGTTGTAAAGAATTAAAATAATTAAGAAATCATATGATAATTATTGAATAATTTATTGAATAACTTAACCAAATAAATAGTATTTTTAGGCATTTAAATATTTATTCATTCACCATTCACCTCCTGTTGATATGTAGTTGTAAATTTTATCATCACTTTGTTTTAGTAGTTTTATAATAGTATGCTTCTCCGTTAATGTATTGGGAGAGATTGATTTTTTTATATTATTATGACATGAACCCACCACAAGCCAATAGTCTCAAATTGGTCTTAATATGTCAACTGATGGATGATATTATGTTTCAGCAATAAGCCTAATATTATAGGTAGCTTACGATACTTTAAAAAAAAATTAGACACAAAATGTTGCACTTTGTAAAGGTCTTCTTAGTAATAATCCATCCAATTATAGTGGTTCGCGCCCCGAACTACATATCCCGCAAGGGGCAAATGTTTGTGTGATGAGCAGTGACGAGCATTAGTACCTAATTAGTCATGGATGTTTATAAAAGTATTTAAGTATGTTTACCTTTATAATTTTTGGCTGGCTGGCCAGTGGTCGCGGGTTCGACTTCCGCAAAGACCAAATGTCTATATTTCCTGGCTTTATCATCAGATCAGCAATTAGAAGTAGGTAAAATCAACCTTTAAGATTTGTTATACGGTAAGCTGCTAATTATAAATGAAACTAATAAAAGTGTGTTAAAAATAAGACGTTGAGGGCCAGTTTCCCCACTTGCTATTAAGCCCCAGATAAATAATAAAATAATAAATAAAAAATAAAAAAATCACAGCTAATTGTATGGGTTATCTGTCAAAACAAGTGCCAGATAGGTTATCCGGAACTTAAATGCAAGTGGTGAAACTAATCTTTAGTCTTTACCAGATCCTTACCTGAAACCTGTAGCATCCTGGCACCATTAAATGGAACGTTGGCTACTCCATACTCCAGCATCTCCATGATGTGGTCACCTCTCAGTTCAAATACTTCCACATTGTTCTCAAATGGTGTTGATAATATAACGGTCTCGAATGTTATCACTGTAATGGTAATTATTTAAAACTACAAAAAGGTCAAGTGGAAGTCGTTAACATTCAAGCGGTCTCATGAGACCGCATAACAATGGAATTTCTATTGTGTCTCGTTTACGTATGCTTGATCAGTATACAGGGTGACTGGTTATTCGACCTATTCCCGTTAAGAGGATATAGAGCTATTCCAACAAATTTTATTCTATCATACCTTTGCCAAAAATATTTTATTTTGCTTTGGAGATATTCAATTTTTAACTTACTACAAGTTTTCAGATTAATGTTTCTTAATGGATAAAAAATAATATTGTTCCCAATGAGTAAAAATTGATTCACTATTCGGACATAAATTAATAATTCTGACATAAAAGGAAAAAAAATCTTTAAATGTTAATTTTGGGATTGCCAATACTCGCCACGCTTGGCAGGCGAGTTGGCGAGCGCAGTTTTTTATAAGATTTCGTACGTAGACGCTGTTGCCCGTCTCGTGCTACAGGAATTAGACGCCTTTTACGACACGCCTCTTGTGTTGACGGTAGAGAAGTGAATTCTTTACGGCCGTCTCCACTCGGCATGGGATAGGGTATGATAGAATAAAATTTGTTGAAAATAGTCCCCTCTATATCCCCTTAACGGGAATAGGTCAAATTACCATTCGCCCTGTATACTTAATAAGGTTAGTTACAGTTACAAGTCTGTCTAAACAGAATTTAAAACTGTATAACAGCTTCGTTTTACTGAAAGTCAAATACTAAAACAATCCTTTAATTTTAACTTTGTTTGAAGCCATGTAAACTTTTTTACAAAAATAAATTAAATGTTATTAGAGCCACATACTCTCTGCTTGCTTCAAGCTAAGGCCTTTAAGTGGCAACATGTTAGATTATATTTAGCAATTTTTTTTTTATTTATTATATGCACGATATCGGTATTAAAGATTTTAAATAGTCTCGAGAAAAAAAACATCATTATGCTACAAGCCTGGGCAACGATATTCCCAGGGGTGTCTCCAAGCAAACATCGAATCCGAAACCCTTCGCGTTTAAGGTATGGTACTATGACCTTGCTCTCATCGAGTTGTCGTCAATATATACTTTTTTTTTTCTAACTGAATGCATTACACTTATTCACAAATGCAGTTTGCGCGAATATTAAAGGGATACTCAAATATCGCATGTCATCATCAGCCTTTGAAATCGCCAGCCTCCCCTATAGAACGCCACAAGCAGCTTTGGGCCGTTTCCACAAATCACAATATTACGTGGTTACATTAAGCGTTGACACACTTAAGACTTATCTACCACAGCTGCAGCTAGTGTTGCCGTACTATCAATAGTTTGACTATCGATAGTTGGCCTTGAAATTTAGTTACTCTATCGATAGCACTATTTTAGGTAAAAATAAGATCTAGGGAACAATATAAAGAAGCATCTTAATCGTTATTATTACTAATAATCGTATGTTACGTATCCGAAAATAGAGTCAAAAAAGGGGCTACGAAAGCCGCGCAGTCATTCATCAGAGGCGTAAAAGTACGGTGAGCCAACAAGGACCTGACGCAGTGCTTCTAATATTTTGTAATAACTACTTTTATTTTATTTTATTTTTGCATGTCATAGATTATGGCTAAATAGGTCTTAAGCAACACAAATCTGTATCATATCTTCGGAGCTCTGTTAAAGCAAATAAACGATTTGATTTCATTTGATTTGCATTTTTTTCATAAATAATCCACGCGTAAGATTTTTAACAGCGGTTATGAATAAATAAATGTGAAAAAATATATTTGTTCTTTGCATAGTTCGATTTAAGTTACTGATTCTGAGCCACTCCTAAAGATTTTGCACCCCTTTGCAATGTAACCCTGTATACGTCCCACCGCAGGGCACTGTTAAAGGTGAAGCCTAGTCAGAGGCCTTATGGTGGCTAAATATCTGACAGTAAGGTTAAGTCACTGGCCTTACAACACCCCTCCACCAATCCGCACTAGGCCCGCGTGGCGGAGTATGGTCTACCTCCCTAAACTACCTTTCTTTTGTTAATTAAAAAGAAACATATTACCTCCTGGAGCCATATCAGCTCGAATGCCTCCCGTGTTCATGACGCAAAAGTGAGCGTCATGCCAGTTGTTTCCTTGAGCCCTGTTCATCGCCTAAAAAATATTAAATAATCATCAGTACTGTAAGGACTCGGTCAGAGAGCCAGCTTATCACACTTCAGTCGCAACAACTCGTACCGAATCGTAGCGACGAAACCTAGTGCAGACCCCCAAACAGGATGAGCACCAAAACACAATATGATATAGCAATATATCGACACCAACTGTAAAAATATGATAGATATAGCCGTCTTGAAACAGCGATCATATTATGTGACGACGCCGGCACGGCAATTCAAAATGGCGGCTATATCTATCATTTATTGTTTACAGTTGGTGTCGATATATCGCTATAATGATATAGCAATATAGGATATGAATCCTATTATACCATATCGTGTTTTGTAACTCATGCTAGGGAGGCAGGGGGTAACCAGTGTCGAGTGGCTACATTTATCTCATCTTTGCCATGTCGTATATATTGGTTGGCATGGTTTCATCACTTAAACCGACATAGACCTGTGACGTAACACTTCGCAGCAAGTCGCACGTAACGACCACTGATTGCCAATCTTGTGTTTAATTTGTTATAAGTTCCTTACGTTAAAACTAGTTGCTGCGAGTCGTAGCGTGACATCGCTAGCACACTGCTGGCTAAAACTACCGCAACGTACCACTAATGAGACTATAATCCACATTATACTTACAGAATGCATGAATGCATCGCAAATGAAATTCCCAAGGTTACATTCGCCGCATCTGCAGCTCGAAGACATGTGGACTATAGAATGCCCTATTTCCTCATTAGCTGCTTCTTCGATCATGGGTAAATAAAGGTTTATCTTCTCCACGACGTCTGGAGCTAAGTAAAAACATTTTTTAGAGTTAATTAATTCGTATTTTTAGGTCACCCATTTGTTATAGCCTGTCAGTTCTTGAAATCTGTAATTTTCTTGGCAAGAACAGTTTAACTTTACATTAGGGGGGGGGGGGGGGGAATGAGGATGAAATACGTATAATGTGAGCGGTATTTACGCCAAACATTAAAGCTTTTTAGCAGTCTAAATAGACTTCGAGAAATTGGCTTTGTCATACAGAAGGACTGAGTTCCTGGTTTACCATGAAACCTTAAAAATTTAGATTAGTATTAAGTAGAACATAAGGTAGTCTTTGGATCACTTAAAACAGCTTTAACTTACCTTGTTCAATATCATGTCCAATGTAATGTGGGTTGCCTTTCCAATCCAGGAGATTACCATCATCGTCAAAGAAAAGTTTGATTTCGCCTAAATACAATGTATGGGCGGCGGCTTGCACAATCAAAACCTGAAAATAAAAACTTTAGTCGTTCAGGATTTTGTAACACTATTGTAAAAATTGGCGGAATATTGTCGAATCGTATTACGATAATAATAATGTTTTTGTGATGAGCATATAAGCATGGATGTTTAATATTTAAATATGGTTATCTGTCATTTAGTCGCCATAGTACAAGCTTTGCTTAGTTTAGGGGCTAGATAATTGGTGTGACTGTTGAAAGTTGTTTTTTAATTTATTATTATTTGTACGTCCATGTTTTTTCTAAACCACTCAAGGAAATATATTAATATAACTCATTGCTAATATACTTACTAGTACTTTATAGATAGATAGATAGATATATACTCTTTATTGCACACCATACAAGTAAAATACACATGATTTTTACAGAAAGATGTACAATTTAGGCGGTCTTATCGCTAATAGCGATCTCTTCCAGACAACCTTTAGGTAGAGGACAACCATTAAAGAAAGGGGAAGGTGTTGCAGAGTTCTTAAAATTCTTACCTGATACAAATAGAATTGCATAAATATGGCATAAACGTATACATACAGTAATAAATAAATAAAAATAAAATAAAATAAATACATAACAATAATTATACATACATACAATAAACATACATACCTACTACTTGATATATGCGAGGAGATGTCGAAACTAACAGTGACCAGTAATATTCTAAGATATAAAGGCAGTTTGTGTCAAGAAGAAAGAAAGTGTGCTTTGAACCGATTTTTAAAAATAGCAATCGATTCGGATTTTCTGATTGTTAATGGTAAGGAATTCCAGAGGCGAATGGACTGGACAGTAAACGACTGCGTATAGTAATTAGTAGAATGGGGAGGAAATTGAAGATGTAGTTTTTTGGATGACCGCATGTCATGACCCTGTGATGACTGCAAAAATTGAAAGCGCTTTTTTAAATAGGGTGGTGATTTATTTATACTTACGTACGTACATACTATATACTTGCTAATATACTATAGTACTTTTTTTCTAAATTCTCAAGTAAATTAAATTCTGTATCACCTAATAAATCACCGCCGTGCCGTGTGGGGACGGCCGCAAAACAATACACTTCCCCACCGCCAACAGGAGTCGTGTCGTAAGAGGCGACTAATTCCTGTAGCACGAGACGGGCAGCAGCCCCTGCGTGCGAAATGTTATAAAAAACTGCGCTCGCCAACCCGCCTGTCAAGCGTAGCGAGTATTGGCAATCCCCCCCCGATAAAAGTCATCGGGGGATGCCTGTGTTTAGCAGTAGACGTCTTATGGCTGCAATGATGATGATGGTGATCCCCCAATAAATTACATTTGTAAATTATTTTACTGTGTTCCATTTCGTCATACTGTTATCTGTTTTATTCATTGTCTAACGTGTATTGAGAGAAATAGAAATTAGACCTTACTTTTTAGCTCATGAATATACGAGACTGTCAGTACGAATGTCATAACAATTTACCCATTAGGAAAAGTATTATAAATTTACATTATAACACAAAGCTGCTTTCTGCTTATTTAAGTACAAAGAATAAGTATGTGAAAAATGAAAAAATACGTCACTTTGTATTAGGGAATATTTTCTCTTGGCAACAGAAACTCGTCGCAAAAACAATAATTGTATGTTGTGTGAATACAATGAGTCAGGCTGAGCGTATTATAGAGTTAGATGAAAACCTTGAACCTAAATCAGAGCAGCGTGTAAAGCAAATTTTGTACGTCAGACACCAGGACAATACATCTTCTGTCCAGTCCAGTCCAAAAGCCAGGGCAAGTTGCTCTGACAGTGGTACGAAATCTTTAGGGCCTTTTCAGATTAGCATATTTTTGCGCGTACTCGTTTTTAACTCGCCTTTTGTCAAATGCGCATCACGTATTTCGTGCTTCTGAATTCGTATACACGCGACGTAAAAAGTATTTTTATACTGGAACGAGCGCGTTAACGCCTTTACATTTTTTGAAG
This sequence comes from Anania hortulata, assembly GCA_963576865.1. Taxonomy (NCBI): domain Eukaryota; kingdom Metazoa; phylum Arthropoda; class Insecta; order Lepidoptera; family Crambidae; genus Anania; species Anania hortulata. The sequence continues at coordinate 5,815,841 of OY756408.1, read as the reverse complement.
CGCGCAAATGTATCTTGCACGAGCGTAAATTAAAACAAGCGCGTTGAGACGCGCTGAAAAGGTATAAAGTTTAATTGTTATTAGTTAATTGTGTGGCAATATATATTAATAAATTGAAGACCGATACAAAAAAAATCCGAAAAAAAAATTAGTAGCGAAGCCTCAATATGAAAGGCAGCGGATCAGGAGCACTTTTGGAGAGCGTTATCTTCAGCAATAAGCAAAATGATTTATAGTCGAATTAATAATTATTGATCAATTGAATTCACAACTTACAGATCTGGTTTCCTGTTCCACAACGACCGGGTAGGATCCCTGAGGGATAAACCCACTGTTGTCTGGTGGTTCTCCGTTATACAGAAGTGTGTGACTGTGACCACCAACTATGATGTCGATGTAAGGACCGGCGTGAAGAGCTATTTCCCTGTAAAGGTGATTTATTGAGTTAAACGTACTTGGTCGTTGCTTTTAGTTATGAAGAAATTGAAAACTTCATCAGATCTTCAAAATGTGGGTTGCTTTCTGGATAAGGATACATTTTTTACTAAATATTAATTTCACTTTTACCTTACTAAATAATAAATGTTCAAAAGCCTCTGTTATAAATCTCTTGAGAAAGCTATATTTAGTAATTCCCTCAGCTCCAATGTAGCCAAAAAAACCCAACCAAAGAAAGTAGTAACCCAACTAACCAAGGTAGCAAAAAAAAAACAGATAAATTGTATTCATAATAGGAACAGGTTGGTAAGATTAAAATATTTAAATCAATGTTATTTTGTTATGGTATTACTCTCACAAGAAAGAAAGGCCAGAATAAAATGAAGGCCACGTATAGGTAACCGCAGCGTAAGACGTCCACCCACAAGATGGACAGACGACCTGGTAAATGGCCTATGTTCAGCAATAGACGACATTATGGCTAAAACGATGATAATGATGATGACTTACAAGAAGGTCACTTACCTGTCAGTATCAAGACCACAATGTGACAAAACTATGATTATGTTTACTCCTCGTTCATTAAGTTTTTCAGCTTCTCGTTTTACGGTTTCTATTTCGTCTGTAAACCGAAGCTTACCAGTTGACGCCAACTCCTGTTAGTATAAATAAAAATTTCTTCATTTGTCATTCTATGTCAACAAGCTCATTATTTTATTAGATTAATCGTAGGTTTATTGATATTCACGTTAGTGGAAGCTATTATAACCCCAATGATTCCGATTTTCCTTCCATCCCTTTCAATAACAATACTCGGTTCATAAAGTCCTTGTATTGTGGGCTCATCATCGTCGATTATATTGGCAGTGACTACAGAAGAGTTTAGATGTTCCAAATATGGAACCACACCTTCAATGCCGTTGTCGAATTCGTGGTTTCCTAAAACCTGGAAATTTAAATAATACGTCATTAAATTGAGCCCCAAATTCAGCTATTAAAATATTTGTATGACTGCTTCTTGAAAATCCCAAAATTTAATTCTTACATGAGCATCATGAGGCAGCATATTCATAAAATCCTGCGTAACGTTCCACCTCAAAAGGTTGTACCAAATGGTTCCCTGGAAGCTGTCTCCTCCATTGAGAAGTAAAGATGAAGGTTCTTTCGCCATGGACTGCCTAACCATAGTGGTTAGCCGGGCGAATCCTCCGACACAAGGCGCAACAGACGGATTGCATATCGTGCCTCCTGGACTGGTTTCTACGAACCTTAAATAAATAACAAATAAATATTGAACACCACATACATTGCCCTGATCCTGTGGTAAGTAGCTTAAACACTTGTATTATAGAAATCAGAAACAACGACGGTACCAATACACCCAGACCCAAGACAAATAAAATTTAAAATATTTTTTATTTCATGGAATTTTAACACATTGTATATAAAATATGTATATGTGCTTTATAGTTCGAATCTGGCTCTTTGAGTCTAACACTGGTTCTGATCAAAGTCAAGTTCTCTAAACTGTTACGGAATCATTTTTTTTTTAGTCAAGATCACATAGGTATAATATTGGACAAGGCTTACAAAAATCTTGGTTTTGTAATAAGAACCTGCAAGCCTTTTAAGAATATTAACACAATTAAAACGATATATTTCGCCTATGTTCGTAGCGTTATTGAATACGCTAGTCCTATATGGAATCCGCAGTACGATATTTACATAGACCGCCTGGAACGACTACAAGGAATCTTAGTTCGTCATTTAAAATACCGTTTCCCGAAGCCAGAGGCAATGACGTACAAGGAAAGTTGCAAACAATACGGTCTAACCCCACTCGAGGACAGGCGAAAGGTATTGGATTTGTGTTTGTTATACGACATAGTGAAGGGTAATGTGTGTTGCCCCGAACTCGTCAAAAGCATAGGATATAACGCACCAACCAGGCGCAGCCGTCGTCGGCTCCCGTCATTGTTCATAGTTCCCAAGGCGAGTACTAAGTATGCGCGTAACGCACCCACATCTCGATTACTAAAGACGTATAATGATACTTTCCAGGAAATTGACATGTTCACTCACAGCAAAAGGATAGTTAAACATAAAGCGACAGAAATACTCAATAACATAGAGAGATAGATTAAGATTAAAATAAAATTTGGAATTTAAACTTGGAAAACATAGAAATATACTTTTTATTGATATTTATGTAATGTACGGGTACGAGTATATAAATAGTTATATAATTATAGGTATATAAATTTAAATATGTATTATATTGTTTTGTTTCATGTCCTATCCAAATGGAAAAATAAAGGGAAACCTATAATTAGCTTTACTCATAGTTATAAGTACTAGTTAAGAAAAATTTTGTATTACGCAGTTGGTTTTCTTAATAAAATAAAAATAAAAAAAATAAAAAGAATAAATCTACCTTTGGCCTTGTGCTAGTAGATCAAGTAGTTCACCTTACAACTATGTAATGTGTATCCCGTAACCTCCATCTGATTATTATTAGACAGGTAGCAATTTTCGTTTATCTTACTTGACCTAGCTTCTTATTGTCTTGTTTTAATGTCGTTCTTTGTTCAGCTTAATTCAACTTAATTAAATTAGATAGTAGATATATAAGATACATTTTTGCCTGAGCTCTCTGTTAATTATAACAGTGAGACGACAAAGTTAACTGCCTCAGGGTCTGAACCTTGAATAAACCTAATAGGCTTCGAAAAACATATAACTAATTTATTTTGATCTATACTTCCAACATCGGTACCTAGCAATCACTGACTAAATTAAGATATAATGTATATTCTTACCTAGCATGAAAATCATTGTAATGTAATATATTCACTGCAAACGTACTATTTTGAGCACTAGATAATGCTAACAGCGAAAGGAAACATAATAATTTATACATATTTCACAATTTCACAGTTGAGTTTTTCAATACATGCTTTATATTCGACTAATATGAACATAATAAAGGTAATAGAGATAAGATACTTGTAAAGAAACAGGTTGATAAAACAATACCCAATGATCTATGCGTGATAATTTTGACACATGTTAAACAAATTACCGAAATGATAAACGGCGATAAACTAATCAATTGCTTTTGAAATAAGTACAGATCTTACCATTCACGGACTAGCGCGGGTTTACTTGGGTTAAAAAAAAATTAAAACATTTTAACTGTTTATTTTATTTAATGTATGATGTATGCGTGCACTGTACGTGTGTGCCGTGTGGGAACGGCCGTAAAGATTACACTTCCCCACCCCGTCTTAAAAGGCGACTAATTCTTGTAGCACGAGACGGTCAGCAGCGTCTTCGTGCGAAATCTTATAAAAAAACTGCGCTCGCCTACCCGCCTGCCAAGCGTGGCGACTATAGGCAATCCCCCCCGATGATAGGTCATTGGGGGAGGCCTTTGTTTAGCAGTGGACGTCCTATGGCTGAAATGATGATGATGATTGAGATTGCTCCCATGTGACCTGCAAAATATTGAATTGAATTAAATTGACTTGCTGGACAGCGTATCTAATAGTGTTTATATCATTAATTAAGATTAAATATCACTTGTATTAAAATTTATTTGTTAAGTAATCTATAACTAAAGATGGTGAAATAGACTCTGAGGTTTAATAAACGAAACTCCAAAGCAAAGCTACAGCAAACATCTTGTATATTCCCTCAATAAACAGCAGTCTAATAACGGATTTCATTATCTTTTACGAGAGTACGTGAGCCATGACGTTCCCTGTCTTCTCCTCATTACCACATTTATTGACCACCCAGTATTTGCCATTAACAAGTTATAACGTTATTATTAAGGCTATAATGTTATGTTATTTGCGGTATAACTTCGCTATCTGTTATTAACGTGTGTTCGGAACAAAACGACGGTTCAAGTTTAATGTTGTTTTGTTTAACTTTTGTTCTAGATAATGATCGTGTACGGTTTAAAGGTGAGTTTACACACACACACTTTAAGATATATACTTTGTAAGGATTTTAAAAGCACTCGTATAACGTATCTACATAAAATAATAAAACTGTAAAAAAAATAAAACCGACTTCAAAACACTGAAATGCTAAAAATAATCCTAACACTTAAGTACCTAATCAGTTACTTTTGGAGTCGGTGCCAGCCGATGAGAGATTCAATGTTTTTGTTTGCACCGACTCCAAAAGTAACTGATTAGGTACTTAAGTGTTAGGATTATTTTTAGCATTTCAGTGTTTTGAAGTCGGTTTAATTTTTTTTAATAAAATTTACTTATTTCATCTATTTTTAGTGATAAATCCTAATCTAACTGCTGAACACCGATTTCATCCCCTATTTTCCTACCCTTAGGGGTGATTTTTATTTTTCAAACTTTTATCATAGCATCTTTGAAGTATAAGCTATTCAATAAAACAAAAATCATCAAAATCGGCTCATATTTGTCGAAGATAGGTAACAAGAACCACAACCAAAATATTATCTGGGTATATATTTGTTGATTTCCTCAAAAAGTTCTAAATCAATTTCGATAAAATTTATATGGGACCACCTCTGAAGTATGATCTACCAAACAAAAAAAGAATCATTAAAATCGATTCATAATTGGCGGAGTAATCGCGTAACAAATATACAAAAAAAAAAAAAAAAAACACAGTCGAATTGAGAACCTCCGTCCTTTTTTGAAGTCGGTTGAAAAAGTCAATTCCTGTACATTGACTAGAAAAATTAAAAACAGTACCCGGGCGTTCTTTATGACCAGTGGAGTCCAAAAATTTAGTTTTTAGAATTTTCGTCTGTATATAAAGTTTTAAAAGTATCTATTATCAAAAAAAATAAAACTCGACTGATGTATCTGCGGTATCTGTGTTGCAAAAACGGTGTCTTAGGATAATAACGTTTACATCGCCGAAAGACTCGTGTAGAATATTATTTGCTAAATATAAAATACTAACGGTCATTTGCGTATAAATATACGAGATATGTCGATTTATTCGAAAAAACAGTAAGTACTTCCAACACTTTGACGATACATCAAGCCGTTACGCCTCGCGGCGTGCAAATGATTTCGTATTACCCCCAGCCCGACTTGCGCTTTATAAGAGCGGTCCGTACTATATGGCCGTCAAAGTGCATAATCATTTGCCAGACTCTGTTAAGGCCCTCCAAGGCATCAAATTCGATAAAGAGTTGAAAAAATTATTAATTGAAAAGACGTACTATAATTTAAGTGAATATTTTAATAACAAATTGTAGTTTATTATAATTTTTAAAGTAATTGACATTATACAGAATTTTAATTATGTTGATATTTTTGTTGTAAATTGTAACTTTTAATTTTATTTGACATTTGTAATTTAATCCATTGATATAATACTAAGTGACGCTATTGACATAATTATTATAATTTAGGAGCATAAATAATAAATATTGTTTAATAATTGTAAATAGAATGATAATATTGTTAAGATTAATTTTATCAAATAATTGAGTTCACGAATGCCTCATAGAGGTTATAATGTAACTATTTTATTACCATCTTTTTATGCCTATTAACTGTACTGCTATTGGTTTACATTATAAAGTGAATAAATGATTATGAATATGAATACTTATTCAACATAAAGGGGTTTTTTTTGTTGAAAGGAAAAGTTAGAAATATGAATTACATTTTAATTTCACATTGGCCTTAGTCTCCCGACGTGGTCCTTCTCTACTTTAAAGTTATTGTCGTTCTCTTCTAGTTAATATTATTGAAATTGTAAAAGTAAAAGCTGATTAAAAAAACTACTAGTTCAAAATTATTAACGTTCAGGATGTCGATAAAAAAACAACGGTGATATTTGGATCATCCTATTAAAAGTATATAACTAACAGTAGGTATATGGTAGCAATAAATTGGAGTTATTTTTGAAATTGGAGTAAGGTTTCTATAAAACAAACGGATATAATATATAATGATACGCAAAGAGCATTAAATGTGATACGCTTCAACAATACCAATGTGGACGCGCCTTTACAAAGCTATAATGTTAACCGATTGCTATAATTGAACGAGGGGAAATTAAGAGGAAATGGTTCACTGTGACAGTGGTTTAGAACTCGTGTTAGTAATAAAGCATTATGGAGTTTATAAGCTACATTATGTTATCTGGATCGTTAACTTGAGACGTTGTTTAATCACAAGTGCTGGATAGGATTTAGACCACAACGTCCATAAATATTTAAATCATAGGTACTGGATCTACGAATTTTTCCAAATTTTTTAACTCAATTGAGAGAGGTAATCGGTTTAATTCGCTATACACAGTCAATTTTTGGAGCCGCAAAATTCACATTCTGCGTCAAACGTAAAAAAGTTGTTGTATACAAAAAAGAAAACGAGATTTTTGCGGCCACAAACCCTATGAAAATTCACTGGGTATACAAACTTTAAACCGATTTTGAGATTGTTTCTATGGTTTTATTTTATTGTGGATTATGGTTACCGACTATGGTGTCAATTTAAAGAGTTTGTCTTTGCAAATTATTATCAAAATGGCAGGTTTTCATGCGGCTGGAAATTTTTGACTTATTGTTTTTGATAATAACAGCGGGTCTTGATCCTCAAGACTTTTGTTTTTTTATTAAAACCATACAATGAGTAATAGTAGTATTTTACCATACTCCCTATCAGGTTTGGAGGTATTGGCATACGCAAAATTTCTAGTGTTGCTCTCCCTGCTTTCTTGTCCTCGGCTCATAGCACCCAAGTGCTGGTTACTAAAATACTTAGCAAGTTTTTTGGTAACCCAGCAATTGCCTATCAAGCCGAGGCCATCAACTCATGGAGACAATTATGCGCTGAAGATATTCCTTCGTCGGTATCTTCACAAAGACAATGGGACGAGCCGCTCTGTAGACTAGTACGGAATACTTTATTAAACACGTCTACTAGTCCTGCAGATCGGGCTCGTCTCCTTGCCGTGGCCGAGTGGGAATCAGGACTATGGCTTCAATCTCTCCCATCTCCACAGCTAGGTACTTTTTTAGACAATACTTCCTTTAACCTTGCTTTATCTCTTCGTTTGGGGGCACCATGCAATGTCCCACATCGTTGTCCCTGCGGCGATATGGTTGACTCACTGGGTCATCACGGCCTGTCGTGCAACAGAAGCGCCGGGAGATTTTCCCGACACACCAGCCTTAACGACATCATCCGCAGGGCTCTTGCTAGCGCTTCGATACTGGCTATTCTTGAACCGAATGGCCTGGTGCGGAGTGATGGCAGCAGGCCTGATGGTATGACCTTGGTTCCGTGGAAGATGGGTCGGCCCCTAGTGTGGGACGCAACCTGTGTTGACACACTGGCTCCGACTCATCTTCCACCAACCTCGTCAGGGGTAGGCACTGCTGCTGCATCAGCGGAGTCCCTCAAACGTCGCAAATATGCAGATATTAGTAATACCTGCATATTTGAACCTTTTGGGGTTGAGACGCTCGGGCCGTGGGGACCTAGCGCACATCGGCTGTACAGTCAGTTAGCCAAGCGGCTGATTGATTGTACGGGCGATCGGAGGGCTGGCGCATTTCTAGGCCAACGTATCAGTTTGGCTATACAGCGTGGAAATGCGGCCAGCGTTCTGGGGACTATGTCACTGTGTTCGGACGGCGATCTGGGACCCATTTTTTATTTGTGATTTATTTTGTAAATATTTATTTGGTAAGTTTTAGTTGTAAGTTTAAGATAAGTTAATTAATTTGATATTCACACGGTACCGCTTATATTACAATTTATTAATTTTCGTTACGCCTTCATGTTTGGTTTATGAAGTAATAAGTATAAACCATACAATTAAGTAGTTTAACAACATAACTTTAAAGGTAAACAGTGAAGTTTGTAAACTCAATGTTTTTCTCGGGTGACAGAGCTAAGTGTAGATTTTATTTTAAGCGTCATATACATACGTCTACCTAAAGGTTATCTGGAAGAGATCGCTATTAGCGATAAGACCGCCTAAATTGTACATCTTTCTGTAAAAATCGTGTGTATTTTACTTGTATGGTGTGCAATAAAGAGTATCTATCTATCTATCTATACGTAATGCTTGCGTAAATCCTGTAATGCTTATCTATCCCCCTCTCCGCCTCTCAAGGTATACTAAAACAAAATCTACTCTAAAACAATTGACGCATTAGCCGTAACAGCCCGGAATGAACCTGACGTTGGCGTAAATTACATTACCGCAGAAGTGCAACGGACCGAGACTGAAACCCTAATAAATATAATAGACGTGTTAGACCAACACCCGTCCCCTAATATATGTGATTATAGGAACTATCGTTTGCCCAACTTGGAGCAGTTTGCCAAATGACCGCATTACCGCCAAAAATTGGACCAATTATTTGTGGGGAACTTTGTAGAACCGACTGGAAATGATTTAAATTTCAAAAGCTTGCACTTGTAGCTCATTCGAATGGTAATAGCACTTGTAGCTGAAGAAGATAGTCGACAGTGGGTATAGTCCACTGATTGACTATTATGATTAATAAAATAACATCCTTTCCAAAAATAAATTATAACTTTGTGTTAGTATGTTGTCCGAAATAAATGGTTTTTGTTTTTATTTTTAAAACAAGCAAACCTCTCCGTGGTTGAGAGGAGATGGTTGATACATTCCAGTTTTTTTTTTATCTAGAGCCTCTATTATAGAAAATGCACCTATTCCAAAGAACACTGACGTGGTGGTTTATGACCTGCACACCCATGTTGCATTATTGCAACATAGGTGTGTGTGTTCTTATGAATTTAACAAGAAAAAAATTAAGAAAAGCAACAAAACTTCAAAAAACTGAAAAACTAAAAATAATATTAGCAATAAGTACTTAATCAGTTGCTTTTGTAGTCGATGCATTAGGTTCAGATCTGATCTTTATTTTGTGATTAATTCCGAATAAAACGAAATTTTGATATACTATCTTTGAAGTTAATCTATTCAATAAAAAAAAGAATTCCTAATAATTTGTCGAAGATGTTAGCAGATTTATAGATTAGATAGGAATTAGAAGATTTAGGTAACATAGATACAAAAATCATCAGAATTTGACCAATTAATTATATGGGACCATCCTTAAAATATTATCTACAGACGCACCTATGCACACGCACTAACTATGCGCCTATTCAGGTCAAATAAAAAAGTGGTATCGAAATCAGTCCACCTTACAAATGATCGCTGAACATACATAAAAAAAACAAAAAATAAAAAGATTCCGACGAATAAATTACTTACTTATTAATTACTTATTTAAATAGTAAGTAAAGATAAAATCCCGAACAAAAACAGTATCTTAAATCTAGACTTAATATGAACATGAAAGATATGCAGACTAATGAAGATAGAAAAATGTTATTAGGAACACAAAACATCTAACTGATATCTGTTACAGGTTTTGTGTTAACATTTTTGTACTGAAATATAATATAAGTAAATAATAATGAAGATAATATTTACTTGTTTGATTGCGACACACACATCTGCCTGCTGTTGTTAGGGCAAGAAGTTATATATTTGTAGAGACTAATGAATGTAACTTGTTAGAGAGAAAAAATAGGGAGAGAAGAGAAGGAAACAAAGTCAGTTATTGCCATAATCTTACAAACTCTATTGATGATAACTATACTAATCATCCCCATAATATAATACTACCCATTGTTACTAGCCTAGTGGTTCGCGCACCGGACTACAAAACCAAGCGGTTGCGGGTTCGAATCCTGAAAGGGGCAAATGTTTGTGCTATGAGCACGAGCATTTACTCGTAATTAAGTTTTGGACATTTATAAACGTATTTAAGTATGTATATGGATTCGGTTGGGGGTAGTCGAACGAAAAGCATGGTCGATCTATTATAATGGTTTATATGTATCATTTCAAGAGCTTTAGAGTGCAAGTTTGGTGTAGTTTGTGTTCTAATGTTTGGTGAAGTGATAAAGATCTGAAACTATTAAAATATCAAGTATTCAACGCCGCATCGAGTGTCAAGTTACTTGTCTCAAGACAACGTCTTTCTTTACACCCGATAGCGTCCTAAAACCGGCTTATACAGGAACAAGCTTTGACTTTATATCAAGAATACACTCGCCATGCATTGGCAGAATCACCGCTCTGCTTTAAGAGCGGGATGGGTCCATAATAATAAAAAAAAGAAAAAAGTATGTTTATCCGTTATCTAGTCACCATAGCAAGCTTTGCTTAATTTTGGACTAGATATTTAGTGTGATTGTGGAAACAATTTATTTATTATTAGTTATTATACAGAATGTAACGAAAAGGTGAAATAAAACTTTAAGGGGTTATTCTACGGCTAAAGTACATCAACTTTTTCTATGGGACCAACATCGAATTCGCAAAAAAAAAAACACTTTCCCATACTAAAACCAGCTGACCAGCTGGCATCAGATTGTATGGAAACGTCAATTTTAAAAAGTTGATGTAATTTAGCCGTAGAATAACCCCTTAATGTTTTATTTCACCTTTTCGTTACACTCTGTATCATTATACCGCTATTTTTTTCAACGAGACGTTTTTAGTAACGTGACATGATCATATTCTAGGAGGGGTAAGTTCTTGACAATAATGTAGATTATATAAATTCGACTCACCACACGATTTCATTTTAGTCTGATCAATTCTCTAGATTGCTAAGGAGAGTGGTGTGATAACTGATACCTGGTAGCTAGCAAATAGTTTTTTTTAAGGCATCATTTATATTATATTGACGACCTCCGTAGCCGAGAGGCGAGCATACCGGACTTGATGTCGCTATCTCTGAGGTTCCGGGTTCGATTCCCGGTCGGTCAATGTAGGAAAAAGAACTTTTATTGTCTTGGGTCTGGGTATTGTGGTACCGTCGTTGTTTCTGATTTCTGTAACATAAGTGCTTAAGCTACTTATCACAGGATCAGAGCACGTGTGCACGAGTGACGTTGTCCAATATTAATATTTATGTAACTTTGAAATAAAACTGTTTAAGTTAAAAAAATAATTTACTAAGTTTTATTTACTACTAAATTGAGTTAAAATATGTCACATCTAGGATCTATTGAGCACACCATTGTAATCACATGAACATTATGGTTAAAGTGGAACTATTGCACGCCAAATAGTCGTTGTCGGATCGACTATTTACGAAAACTATTAACTTAATGATTCTATATGAGTTTCATTTTACTCATTCGTAATTTTGTGTAAATGAGTCCTGATTGGGGTGTGGGTTGATTCGCCTTAAAGGCAAAGGGGTTCCATTCTCGATTCTTGTCAATACAGAAAACCAGCTTTTTTTAATTGGCTTGGGTCTGGGTGCGCTGGGAGACACAAGGATGTTAAATCCTTCTTTCTTCATGATCATGGTTTATTGTCTGTCTGTATAACCATTAAATATACGAGTATTTATGCAGACCGTATTTAACGAAAGACCGTTCATACATACAAATCTTCATCATCATCATTCGCCTGCCCTGTTCCTAGGGTATCTGGGGTCGGCGCAGTATGTCTTTCTCTTCCATGCAATCCGGTCACTCGTCATTGAGTCTTTCACTCCCTTTATCGTATCGCTCCTTAGACAATCCATCCATCTCTTCTTAGGTCGTCAAATATAACGAATTTATTGAAATATCATAAAAAATAATAAACGTCCGACCCTTCTCTCACCCAGCGAGTAAGAAAGAATAGCGACGTTGCCAGTTTGCGCATAACAAATACGCTAGTAATTATTCCATGTTACGATTTTGGTTTTAAACAGGGCGTTTCGAATGTTATGAAATTTTGATATTTTTAGGTTTTTTTTTTGTTTCTTTTTACTTTGACATTTTTATTTTGGTCTATTAACTATATAAATAAACAGGCTTATGAGAACGCCCTTTTTATTTTACATACTGTAAAATTAAATCTTTGTATGTGTTGATTGTATACTTTGAATAAGTTTTAAATTTGCATGTTTAATATGTTATTTTACTGGTAAGAGGAGAAGAGCAATATATAATGTCTATGCTGATTAATTCTGCCCCCTAGCATGACCACCAAATCACGATATGATATAGCAATTTATCGACACCAACTGCAAAAATATGATAAATATAACCGCCATGTTGAATCGCCGTGCCGATGGCGTCACATGTTATGATCGCTGTTTCAGTAAAAATTCAACATGGCGTCTATATCTATCATATTTTTTTATAAAAAATGCCGTTGGTGTCGATAAATCGCTAAGCATGGGGCTATTCTGGTACTGAGAAAAAACTGTTTTATACAAAACACTATACAACTTGTTACATACCGTTTTTATGTCTGAATATGAAAAAAAAGGTCCTCCCATGCAAACTGTCTGACCAATTTAGAATGAAAAGTTCAAAAATGTTTTTTATATTTTGGTCTATGTTTCTTTGATAAAATCTTTTATTGTAATAAGCAAAAACACGTTCTTTAATATGGCCATTAAAATCACAAGTTGCATTATATTTTAGCCAAATACATATCCGTTATTTGCTCATACGTTATAGCCTAGACATATCTAAATACACTACAAGGTGCTGAGTCAGTTGGATCTGCACCTATGACCTGAATCGCTCAGTAATTCCGGGCATCCAGTGAAGCGCATCGCTCACAGTTTGGTTCCAGATTTCTGACATTTCTGTTCACCAAAATCTAGCCTAGCTAGTGCTCGGTCATCCAAAAGTGTGAGTGATAGCAAGATAATAAACAAGAAATAAATAAATACACTTATACGTCCGTAAAAGTACTTAGTTCTTTTGGGGTTATATTGCAATCATCATAATGTATTTGTTTTATTTAGTGCTCTGTCGGATGTTGCTTTGCCAACAAATATTAAATACAATTAATAATTATGTAACAACTTAAACACAAAGACAAAAATATTATAAAAAAAAATTAAAAACCGACTTCAAAAAACAAACGATAAAAATAATCTTATGTTATCGTATGTTCAGCGATCATTCGTTACTGCGTTGACCGATTTCGATAATTATTTTTTTGTTTGAAAGGTAATACTTTCAGAATGGTCCCATATAAATTTGGTTAAATTGTGATGATGGGATCTATAAGAAAATCATCAAACATTGCATAAACTCCGTACCACGCCAACTGATTTTAGTATCTATCTTACCTATATCTCTGCCAAATGTGGACCGATTTTGATTATTCTTTTTTTAATGAATAGCTTATACTTCAAAGATACTATATTAAAAATTTGCACTCCTCAGGGTGGAAAAATAGGAAATGAAATCGGTGTTCAGCAGTTAAATTATGTTTGCACTCGTAAGATTTGTTTTGATTAGGATTAATCACTAAAATGGATGAAATAAGTTAATTTTATAAAAAAAATAAAAACCGACTTCAAAAAACTAAAACGCTAAAAATAATCTTAACACTTAAGTACCTAATCAGTTACTTTTGGAGTCGGTGCCAGTCAATGAGAGACCAATGTTTTCGTTAGCACCGACTCCAAAAGTAACTGATTAGGTACTTAAGTGTTAAGATTATTTTTAGCGTTTTAGTTTTTTGAAGTCGGTTTTTATTTTTTTGAAGTCAGTTAAAAAAAGAATTCTAAAGTATTTATACCCACTACATTACTACTACATTTTGTTTATAATCTTAGAGATAATTATACACTAAACAGGCACGTCAAATAGGGTGGCTTTCATTATACAATGTGAATGTGAACAAGATGAATGTAAAGTCAGGTACGAGTAATTCCTTCTAAGTACCCTGCTGATATACAGAAACTTCTCTTTCTACAAAAAATTTTAAATTCAAAATACACATTTTTGAGATGTAACTACAAATTCAAATAAAAATAAATTTGGTATCTGATGACAACTCCTAAAGGTGTAATAGACCCAACTCAAGTTTCAAACAAGAAATGTTTATTTCAATCGAAATTTAGAAGGGACTGGCAATAAAAAGTGATTTAAAAAAAAACTTCCACAGCCTCAGATTTTAACTCGTAGAAAAACCAGTCGAAACACTATTTAAAATACTGCGGGATTTTCCCTATGGGTTCCAGCGTGCAGTGCCGTAAATTCCACTCTGGAAAACGCCCATTTTAAGTATTTGCAGATGGAAAGTGGTTAGCTACCTTTCGTACAATAAAGAAAATGTTCCTAAAGTCTTGAGTCTCTACCGAATCGTTAACTGGTTTCAGCACTCAGTGCTTAATTAAGCTGGTATGTTTGGATTAGAAAAGATTTTGCAGGAAAAAAGTTAAGTAGGTATTCTATAAAAGCCAAGTTAACTTTTGCAACATGTTATTTAACAAATATCTACGGATGACAATTCTTATCCTTTGTCGTATCCATTAGAATAAGGGTATAAGGGTCACTACTTCGGACTGGCAAAATTAAGCAGCGCTTAGTAGTTAAGTAACATTTTATCGATTAAACTCTTTATTGAAACATGATGGTTTTTATTTCATGCATACAAGCATTCAAGTACTCATGCAAGCAAGCATGAAAGAACGCATGCCAGGAGCAAGCAATCAACATGCATGCATCATGCAGGCAGCATGAACACAAGCAACCACCACGGCGACTCGGGTTGGAAGATTTTTTTATGTATTTACATATTAATACATAGTAATAATATTAAAATTATGATAACGTAATTCACCTACCTACCTTTTTACCTACCTTTTGTTACTTAGTGTTTTTGTATTTTTTTTTTCACACATTAAGAAATAATATATACTAAGAATATAAACAGCTACATAACATTATTTACAACTTCGTGATTCTGTATATAGGTCTAGAAGTTGAAAAAGGGTTTTTCCTTAGACATCTCAGGGGTATACAAACTTTTAAAGCTAAAGATACATGTACATTATTAACAAAAGTTAATATTATCAGAACGTCCCAGTGGAGTAGGTAATTATATCTACGAACATTATCTCCATCGAAAGTTATTCTTTAGTTTTTTTTATAATTACTGTGCCATACCATGGAAACTTAATAGTACGTAAGCAGTGTTTTAAAAACCTAACAAAGTTCAAGAGAAAATACTGCTTTTCAAGATCATGGTGTTAGGTTATTGGTAAGATGTTAAGTTTTGTAAAATAAACTTTTTGCGTGTCCTGTAATTATGAACAACCTCATATTGTGGTTTTGAAGTAAGGAATAACATCATTGTGTTAAGAGGCACCAGTCCATTTCTTTTTTGCCAGAATCGTCTTCTAGCATATAAAGACTTAAACCAATTTTTATTTTTTTAGGTAAACTCATGTTTAAAAAGTAAATTATAACTCACATTTGCAAGTCGTGGCAGCCAGTAACAGAATCTACACTTAACTCATATTTCACATGTTATTACTTGTTAATTGTGTTATTGGTGTAAGATTTGCTGGTTGCTCTTATTAAATAAATGAATAAAGTTTTTTCTTCTTCATTAATTTGATAGAGAATCTAACCCGGAATTACATTCAAGGCATTCTGGTACATCTCTTTTTTTCTTTCCTTCTGCATACGGACCACTAAACCATTTTATCCCCGTCAGACCATAGGTCTATGGTGAAATCATGATTTAGCAGTTCTGGTATATCTTCCTTTTACACACGAACCACTAAACCATCTTTTCTCAATCAGTTCGTTGGTCTATGGAAGAATCCTGATTTTTTAGATTCAGCGAAAAATTCTTTTTAAAATCAGTTAAGAAAGCTAATTTCGTCCCGATCGGGGTGAGGCCCGTGTAGCTTAATTGATAAAGCGCTTGCGCGTAAAGCAGGAGTTCAGGGTTTGAAACCCGGCATGGGCGAGTTAAAATTTCAAGTTTATAATAAGTATATACGAGTATACTTGCAAATAAATTTGTTAAAAGTAATACATAACTGGCCAATCTGTAAATCACCAGGGGAGGCCTATGTTCAGCAGTGGACGTCACAAAATCTATATCTATATATATAAAAATGAATTGCTGTTCGTTTGTCTCGCTAAAACTCAAGAATGGCTGGACCGATTTGGCTTATTTTGATCTTGAAATATTTGTGGAAGTTCAGGGAAGGTTTAAAAGGTCATAAAATATAAAAAAAAATGCAAGGAAAGTAGTAAAACAACTATTTTATTTTCCTATACAAACTGTTCGTACCTGTCAAACGAATTGGCGGAACGAAGTTCGCTGGGTCAGCTAGTATACATATAAAAATGAATGTCTATTTTCCTTGGTCATCGCATAATGTGTGAACGGGTGGGACAATTTCGCTAATTCTTTTTTTGTTGTGTTAACTATTGCCAGGAGAATTTTGAAAGAAAAAATGAAGAAAGTTGCGCAGCAATCCTTTATGAATAAATGAAAGACCACGCAAACGAAGTCGCGGGCAACAGCTAGTATAAATATAAATATTGGACAACATCACATTCATAGTTCTGATCCTATGGTAAGTAGCTTAAGCACTTGTGTTACAGAAATCAGAAATAACGACGATACCACAACACCCAGACTCGAGACAATATAGAAAAGTACTTTTTCTACATTGACCGACCGGGAATCGAACCAGGGACCTCAGAGACAGTGACACCAAGTCCGGTATGCTGGCCTTTCGGCTACGGAGTTTGCCTTGTGGCTGAAATAATGATGATGAATACATTAAGACAGAGGATTGACGACCTAGTCAAGGTTTCGGGAAACCGCTGGAAGCAAATAGCCCAGAGCCGCTTACTATAGTGGTGGCCTATGTCCACACTGGACTTCCAGAGGTTTGACGATGATGAAAACTCAAACATAAAATTAAGTAAAATGGTGTAGGTGTGAATAAGCCTTAAACTAAAGCCAGATCGTTAGTATAAAGCTGATAGCTTCCACCCCTTGTGAAACCGCTGAAGTTCTCATCCCCAGTGAGTGTTAGCGTAAATAAAAAATACGACGTTTAGTGTGGGAATGGCTTTGAAAGAACACAATTTGAGAGGCGAAAACTTGAACCGAAAATGTTTGAAGAAAACTTCTACATATACCTACTGATTGCATTTAACCGACATAACATCACATTTAGTCATTTTTATAGCTTTTTTGTATGTTTTTCTCCAAGTAAGAATTGTGACTTTCTTGCTCTGCTACTCTTTTGACTTATAAACTTTGACTATACACCGTGACTTTTTAATTACCCGAGAAAACTAAAATTTGCGTTTATTAAAATATGTATATCCGTAAGTAACACACAAATATTATAGCATTCATACAAAAATATCGTTTTATAGGACTTCAAATAAATCCTGTTAATGCACCAAAAACATGTAAACCATCTTCGTAGTATTTGTTTAATGAGACAGAGAGAGAGACGCATGCATTCATTTAGACTCGCGCGGCGCTCGCGCAGTCTCCCGCGCATGCACGTCTGCTACGCCTAGTGCCAACGATTGTCAAGATCGCCAAGCATCGCGGGTTCGCATCCTGCACTAGCATTGAACCCTGGATTAGTGGCGCGGGCTACATATGTAGCCCACCCCTATAAAATCGATAATTCATCAAAATCGGTCAGCGTTAGCATTCTACACCGCTAGGTACTTTCAAATGAATGTTCCAGAGACGCGCTCAGCACAGCTCGCGCTGGGCGCGCGCGGTTTTTTTATGGGAGCTAAGTAAAGTGCGTAGACTACAAATGTAGCGCGCGCGACCAATTACGTAAGTATTTTTGTCTTAATGAATTATTTTGTTTTTATTTATTATACATTAAAATTAACTTAATTGTATTATTAAAATTTGATTATTGATTTCGAACTGTTGTAACATAATTTAACTCTATGTTTTTTGGATATAAATGAATAATCGACGAGCTGCGCACATTGAGGCATGGCTGGCTAAAGTCAAGGCCATTAGGAAACTTATGAAGCTGTCACGCTTCAACGAAGAAGGTAATCATTTAGAAGAGCAGAACCAACAATCGGAATTCAGGAAATTTCCGGTGAGGTATCACACAAAAGCCCTGGAGATGATAAGCCGCCTCAGCTATGCCGGCGCACCGGATGTGACACAGGAATAACCCATACATTATGGTCAAAAACAATTTCTCTAAACAGGAAGAACGCAAAGACACAATATAGTATGTATGCCTCCTGGGCCTAAAGGAATAGCTAAAGCATATACTTAGCAAACAAAGACTATGAGAGTGACCAATGTGAGTTCCTGATCAACTTGTCTCTGGCCTGGATAAAACCACTGGCTCATAAGATAATTTAAAAAAAAACGTTACCAAGAACTCTAACATTAAAGATAAAAGATTTTTTTGGCATCATGTATGCAGAAACCCAACCAACTACCTCAACAGCGACCTCGAGTAATGTTTTGCGCCGTTGCCATGACTGTGAAAGAGCGCGCAGTAAAAGCACCAAAAAACTGTACACCGCGTGTAATAAGTTCGTATGTGGAAATCATTTAGAGATTATGTGTCTGTCCTGTATAGAAAATGCAACTTAGAAGTTAGTTTCTTCTAAAAGTTTAATTGTTTTCTCAATAAGAGCGATTCATCTGATTTTTGTGCCAATTTAGACAAGTTTTTTGTTTTTGTTAATTATTAGTAACACAGAGTTTGTGATAAGGTTTTGTTAATTATATTTTGTTAGAAAACTGTCCTGATTAAGTTTTTATTAAAATATTAAAAAGTTTATATTTTTATATTCATATATTTTTTAAATTTGTAAATGGACTACATATGTATTCCGCGCGACCACTGCCGTAACTTTTAGAGGCGCGACTACTGTAGGGTTAATAAACGTGATATCTGTTGATTTGTATGTTGTGGCCATTACGAAGTAATAAAAATAGCACTTTTCACGAGTTTTTTTTATCTGCTTAATAAATTGTTTATTTTAATTACTTAGTTAAGGTGTATTTTAAAATATGAAATCCACTAGGTATTTACAAGATTAACAAATGATACAAATACCTAAAAACCTTAAAACAAATAGCAACATACCTTACACGTATTGCAGTATTTTTTCAAAATGTCCTCCTCTCTCCGAGATACAAACACGTGCTCTTTTCCGCAAGTTATTCTTCAAAGAAATAAGCACGTTTCTTTGAGCTTGAACCTCTTGAAAAGCCGCAATGATTCGGTTTCGCAAATCACCAACACTAGTAGGTTCACTCACAAACACTCGGCGCTTGATCTCGCTCCACAAATAGAAGTCCACAGGCGTAAGGTCCGGAACCGCGGAGGCCAGGGCACGGGCCCGCTGCGGCCGATCCACCGCGCTCCGAACTCGCCGTTTAGGTACGCGCGCACTGCATTGTGGTAATGGGGCGGAGCACCGTTATGTTGGAAGTACAGCGACTGGAGATACGCGAGGGGCACGTCGTCCATTATGGTCGGCAACATCTCCTGGAGAATAGCTAAATAGCTTGCACCCGTCCACCGCCCTTCGATGAAATATGGGCCGATGATAGTGTCGTTAAACACACCTGCCCATACGTTGAGTGAAAAACGGTGTTGGTAGGAGTGCCGCTGTGACAATTTTGGATTCACGTAACTCCAGTAGTGTTCATTGTGGCTGTTGAAAACACCGATCCGAGTAAACAAACATTCATCGGTGAACAAAATGTTAGCGTTTGGGTTTGCTAACACCCACTCGCAGAACGACACTCGCGGCTGTCTGTCACTGTCACTGAGCTCCTGCACTTTGCGGTAGTGAAACGGGTGCATGACCGATGAAATTATTTTCCATATGCAGTACTGGCTCACGTAGAAATGTCGGGCTCCTTCACGGGTACTGCGTCGCGGGTTTTCTTCAAAGTACTGTACGATATCATCGTACAGTTCTTGTGGGTACGAGACCCCCGAGCGTCCTTGTGCGTGAGCCGGGGTGCGGAGCTGCCCATGGTCCAACAGCCTCTGCCAGGCTCCCAACATGGTTTCGTGCGAAGGTTGGCGCTCATTAGGGTATAACTCCCTGTACAAACGTAATCCAGCCGCTACGTTCTCGCCATGAGAGCGTATTCACGATTGGAGTACTGATAGGTAATTAAAAATTCACGGTGTATATCCTTAAAAAAGTTGAAATAAAAAAAATCTGAATGATCTATAACGAATTAACGGCAATTAGAAAGGCAATCTCAGTGGATAGAGAAGAGGTTGTGGGTCCGGTTTCCAACTAAGGCAGTCGATTTTTAAGGAGAAAAATCATCATTACAGCCATAGGACGTCCGCTGCTGAGCACAAGCCTCCTCTAATGATTCTCATCGGGGTGGGGGGGGGGGATTGCCAATATTCGCCACGCTTCGCAGGGGCGTTGGTAAGCGCAGTTGTTTATAAGATTTTTCACGCAGACGCTGCTGCTCGTCTCGTGCTACTGTAATTAGTCGCCTCTTACGACACGCCACCTTTTGGCGCTAGCTTAGAAATTCGCGAGTATTTCATTTCTCGAATGTTAAGTCTACGAGAAATTTAATTTTACTTAAATTATTTCCAGTAGTCTCGTCTCCAGTATTTGTTAATTGACTCTGGTTAGGAAGAATACAGTAACTAGTTGGAATTGTCCAGCAATAAAAGGTTTGATGGCAGAAATATTTTCTTATTTTATATTAATGCAACTAGCATTCAATGTGCAAGCGTTTCCCATGCGAGCAAAAATAACTAAAGAATGATGATTTAAAAAAAATAGTATAGAGACGTCCACTTCAGATAAACTTAATTGATCTTTAGCGGTATCAATTCATAGAGGTCAAACTTAACACGAAAACTTTACGAAACATTCCCTAAACATAAACCCCTCGAACTCTGCTTTTATAATCACAAAACAAAACCGCACCTCGCCCCATTATCCGAATCCTCGTTTCTGTAAAAAATCGCCCTCGGGACTCTGAAGAGGGATTCCTTTGTCCCTAAATTTAAAAACTTCGACTATCACTTCCGAAGAGACATTAAACGAAATGAGCAACACGATCTTCTTACGGCCTCGGCTCGGCGCATTTACATAACAAACCTGTGGTAACGACTGAGTCAATCGGATAAACTGCTTTTGTGATAGCGACGGCTTGAATTCTGATTCGAGTGTTTTTTGTATCGGTAGTTAAGTGATGGTTGATGCTATCATTATAAAAGCTGAAGATGACTTATCCACTTACCTAATCATCTTCTATCGACAATTGATTTTCGAGCTGACGTCAAAACAGTGAAAGAAATATTAGATGTTCCTTAAGCTATCATCTTCCAATTTGTGAAGGGAAAAATGGAAGGGTCCATCGGGAAAAAGGAGTGTTGGCCGACCAAAAAGATGGGCCGATGACCTGACCTAAGTAGCCGGAAGAAAGTGGATGACTGTGGGCAAGGATAGAGCGGCATGGATGGAACTGGAGGAGGCCTTCACCCAAAGGGTTCAAATCTTAGAAACTGACTGAACTAACCATACTAAAACTCCTAGTTTAAAGCAACTTACTGACCAACTACTAACAAAATTTCAAATGTAACTATCTAGATTTGAAATAAATGGCTATATTATATTAAGCTATCATCACTCAGCGAGCTATAAAATATCGATGCTTCGGATCTCGTTATGAGAAAATAAAAGTTGGGGTAATCGGGTTCTCAAGTGGAGACCACGTCTCGGCAAACGTAGTGCAGGAAGCCCCTCAGCTCGATGGACCGACGACCTTAGGAAGATGGTTGGCAATGGCGGACAAAGCGGCAGATCGTGCTCATTCTTTGGTGGCTTACGTCCAGAAGCAGACTGCAGTAGTTTATTCGGATTCATGCCTTACATCCATGTCTCGTTAGTTTGTGCTAGGATTCCAACTCACTCACTCACTTATGGATGAGACTCCGTCTACTCACCCAGCACCACTTTCA
Organism: Anania hortulata; assembly: GCA_963576865.1. Lineage (NCBI taxonomy): Eukaryota > Metazoa > Arthropoda > Insecta > Lepidoptera > Crambidae > Anania > Anania hortulata. The sequence continues at coordinate 5,793,577 of OY756408.1, read as the reverse complement.
ATAGTTTATACAATTTTAACCCTTATCACGCCTCTGTAGGCATGTGTTACCAAACGAAGGGATCAATTCAAACGCGTTTTTTTAAATAGTTTTTAAAGTTAGTTCTTAGTTATTACACATAAATGAAGGGATGTTAACCGTAAGATGATTATAAACACTCTTTTACTCGTTTGATCGACTTTTAACCTTCTATTACATATTGACTAACACAAAACATTAGTAGTATAAATTGCAAATTAAAACTCTGTATAATTATTGCTTAATTATTTACTAATAAATTAAATTCAGGACTTAACCAGTTTTATTAAGTACCTAATTAAAATCGTCTTCAAAGAGCTCTCGCCTTGAACCAATTTATTAATAGTGATATAGCGGCTTTTAGTTTGAACTTGATATTTTAATTAATAATCTGTTCAATACTTCTTTAATGAAAACAGCAATTTTTACACTTGGCCGTTATGAACACTGAAGAAGAAATTATGCTCAAAGCCCAAGTTTCTGTGGGAGCCTTTGACTAATAAAGCTTTTACTTTTGTAGCGTTCCATCGTTTTTTGCCGAAACTTCGGGAATTCCTTTAAAACTTATATAAACAGTTTTGTTATGATTTACTGAGAAACAGAAATTCTTTGATTGGGTTTCTGAGTTAGTAGGAAACTAAGTTGTTCTATTTGTTTTGGAATCAAATTTACTAGAAATAATTTAGCATTTGCTACGTTTCTGTTATAGGTTACTAATATTTCAGTAAACAGAAGCTTAAAAAATATACGTAAAATTAGTACAGATACGACTCGGATAACCGCCTTTAATTTTTTTAAATAAATACAAGATAACTATTATGAGTATCAGTAACTATTGTTGTTTTTATCTTCTGACACTATATTTAATGTTGGTTAGTTCAACGGAGCTTTAAGAACTAAGTATATTAAATGGTCAAAAGGGTTGCCTGTTAAGAATTGCATGTCCATGTTAGTATCGTCCTCAATTGCACACCCTACTCCAATCACTGACTTCAAATGCAAACGTCTACCAATTAACGACATTTTGAACAAATTAAATGACAAAGCCGACAATAATTATGTTGTTTTTTATTTATTTTAAAAAAACTTTTAAACTATAAAAAAGACAAAATAACATAGTTAAAATTCGATGATATGGAGGTATGATTCAGGAAAAAAATTGATAGTTCTGTTCTTTTACCTTTTATTTATGTGCTTTTTCCGATTTTTAGGGTGAGTTCTAAATTGTTATCATATTATTTTGTCTTTTAACCTGGTCTTGTACCTACTACAAGACCAAAATAATTAGGCGCATCACAGGAAAGCATTATTAAGACTAGGGAGAAGAATATCAATTATTGTATTATTATCACAGTGCTATAGACGTAGGGAGCCAAACCCAAAACGGGTTGCCAGCCCAGAACGGGTTTAAAAAGTTTTTTCGTACCTCTCGCATTAGTTTTAATGTGTACCTACTTCAAGTTGTTTAGTATGTGTATCAATGCTCGCGCCATTCCTCTACACGCACACATTCAAACTATACGAAGCACGAAGTTTAAAACGTTTAGCCCTTTTGACGGACTACCGGTTTTGGGCCTAATACTGCCAAAGTAAAACCCATAGGCGAGGTGTGAAACTGATGCACTGAAACTTCATAACTATCAAACAACTAAGGCGATGCATTTCTACATCACCTTTGTGATGCAAGTCCACCTAGCAAGCTGGACTTGGCATCACCATCTTTAAGAAAATGATTTTTTCTACATTTGTCTCGGATCTGGGTGGTGCTTTGACGACCATTTTTGAATCATGCGAACTCCAATCCGAACACGAAATCACAAGATTCGCATGCGAATTCCTAAAAACACATTTTTTGAAAAAAAAATCATGAATTCTGCAACGACCACTCGTTTTTCTTTTTCTAATAGTAGAAATTACGAAAGAATGACATTGTACAAAGAATGACAAGTAAACATATGTTTGACAGAAATTTGACATAATAACTTTTTATTTACGTTCCATTTATAGCGATCTTTAAACTCTACAAACAAAACATTCACTACCGGTTTTTAAACTAAATGAGTTTTTGCATTCCGTTTTATAATATTTTCTGCGTAAAACGAAAATAGTTACCTACGAGTGATGATGACAAAAATGCGTAAAATCGTGAGCAATAGAAATGAATTTCATACACGAATTGTTTTCGTGTTCGAATTCGAGATTAATTTCTAATGCTTCAATAATACGTCTCCAGGGCAATGTATTATGTGATGTTACCCAATAATTATTAATTTAACAGGTCGCCGACTTACCCGTTTACGAATTGTATAACCTGTCATTATATCTAATCCTCTTCAACACAGCTAAATCCAATTTCACTTTTATTACCTTACTAATATGACCAAGTCTTATGAATTTGATCCCATTGAACAGAACTAAACAATAGGCGTCATATTACGTTCATCAAAAGGGACACGACAATTTAAATCGACAAAAGGGATATTTGAATGGGACAGAACAATGCGACACAATAGATTATGTAACACAAAAATGTACAAGGGTCACGATACGAGTATACCCGTACCTATGAGGATAAATAATTCAGAGTTAATTGTATGTGTTAAAAGGGAAACATTGAATACTTTGTTAATTTTTCATTTTAAGCATTAGGGAGCTCAAAAACGAGCGACTGCTTATTACAACGATCGGGAACAGTCGCCGACGTCAACGGGTAGCACGTTGACGTCGGCGACTGTTCCCGATCGTCACTGACTACTGTCGCTCGTATGTTAGCTTAAAAGTTAAAACTAAACTTAAAATAATTTTCTAATAAAACATGTTGAAAGATGCCTTCTGAACAACGCGACATACTGCTCTAAAGGCTGGCCGCATTACCACACTTAGTATCCAAACTGACACGTTGGCCTAGAAATGCAATGCTAGAAATCGATAGAATTATGCCAGTCACCCCAACAGCCAATCAGCTGCTTGATTACCTGTCTAAAGCGTCTCGAGCTCAAACAGCTCAAAATGGTTTGATTAAATTGTTTAAACATTTAGGAAATAATATTACAGCTAGAACACATCATAAAATATTAGGAACTAGCTGTTGCCCGCGACTTCGTCAGCGTTATCGTTTATAAAAAAAACTGCGCCTTTTAAAAAAAAAAACTATCAAAAGAACCTTCTCCTGATAATAAATAACACAACAAAAAAGAATTAGCGAGATTGGTCCATCCGTTCACGCGTGATGCCATGACCAAGGGAAATAGAGATTCATTTTCAACCGACTTCAAAAAGGAGGAGGTTCTTTCGAGGATTCGTCGGTATCTTTTTTTTAAAAAATTTTTTTTTTATGTATGTTCAGCGATCATTCGTTACTGCGTTGACCGATTTCGATAATTATTTTTTTGTTTGAAAGGTAATACTTTCAGAATGGTCCCATATAAATTTGGTTAAATTCTGATGATGGGATCTATAAGAAAATCATCAAACATTGCATAAACTCCGTACCACGCCAACTGATTTTAGTATCTATCTTACCTATATCTCTGCCAAATATGGACCGATTTTGATGATTCTTTTTTTAATGAATAGCTTATACTTCAAAGATACTTTAATAAAACATTTTTGGAAAAAATTTCACCCCTAAGGGTGGAAAAATAGGAAATGAAATCGGTATTCAGCAGTTAAATTATGTTTGCACTCGTAAGATTTGTTTTGATTAGGATTTATCACTAAAATGGATGAAATAAGTTAATTTTATAAAAAAAATAAAAACCGACTTCAAAAACTAAAACGCTAAAAATAATCTTAACACTTAAGTACCTAATCAGTTACTTTTGGAGTCGGTGCCAGTCAATGAGAGACCAATGTTTTCGTTTGCACCGACTCAAAAAGTAACTGATTAGGTACTTAAGTGTTAAGATTATTTTTAGCGTTTTAGTTTTTTGAAGTCGGTTTTTATTATTATATATAAGATTAATTAAATGAAACCACATAATCCAATAACAAAACATTGTATTCATTAGTACATAATTTAAGTCAAGTAACATATTTTATACACTTAAGACTGACGAACTTAAATCATAACTTAAGTTTCTATTAAGAGTCTGGAGTGTTTCAAGTCTACAAGTCCAGGGTATAAGGTCGTAAGTAACGCGAAAAATATTGCGAATTACAAAACGCAGCGTGTGGTCTAAATTATGAACTTTGTTTGGAACTCAAATGAGAAATAAAGCGAACACATTTGAAGAGAGGAATAAAGAAGTAACAATTTATTTCCATGGAATGCCAAATCTTTTCTTGATTTTGTATTTCTGTGGCTAACCGTAAACTCTTTAGCAGTATTAAATCAACATTGTTTTTTTCTGTTAAGAGTTTAACGTAAAAACAACACTGCGTTAGTAGAACTATGCAGAACTTGTAGGTAAACATTTTTTAATTGATTTAAGGCAAGTAGTGCCCCTAATTTAATTTGACTTGTGTTGATGGTAATATCGTACTAAATCTCATTAAAACACGGTTCATGACAGCACGCATTAAAACGTGACTGTTACGACAATTGGTAAATCTTTAGGTAGCGAAAATTGGAAAAATAATACTTTTAAAACCCTATGCATAGTTTGTAGCTATTAAATTGGTCTATCAATCGATGTATAAATGAATCAAAGTCAAACGGTTAAAAGAAGAAGAGAAAATTTGAAAATTGTTTTTTTTCAAAATAAATTTCAATGTAATATTTTTATTTAGAAACAAATGCCATGTTTAAAATGTTGTGTAGGTTTTGACAATTCTTAACATATTTTTTAATTCTGACAATTTGCGCTTAGTATTAAGCCTTTGAAACCACATGCCAATTGAAAGTTGGCGACAATTAACTCCCCTTAGTGATTACCTGTCAAAAATTTAGAATTCTTTCAACTTGAATAGTTGCCTTGAAATCACTATACATAAATGTCATAATACAGGGTAATTTTAAAAACATCAACAAAAAGCAAAAAAAAAACATTTTCCCGGAAATGCCGTGTGGGGATAGCCGAAAAAAGTACACTTCTTCCCCACCGCCAACAGGAGGCGTGTCGTAAGAGGCGACTAGTTCCAGTAGCACGAGACGGGCAGCAGCGTCTGCGTGAGAAATGTTATAAAAAACTGCGCTCGCCAACCCGATTGCGAAGCGTGGCGAGTATTGGCAATCCCCCCCGTCATTGGGGGAGGCTTGTGTTCAGCAGTAGCATGTCTTATGGCTTAAATGATGAATGATGATGATGAGTGAAATTTTTTTTTAGAGTACTATGTTGGTATCTTTGAAAAAGTTGTTGTATCTCAGCACCAGAATGAATTGAAAATAACCCTGTATATCTGGAGAAAGCATCGGGAATGCGTTTCTGAGTAGTTGCGCGCTCGCAAACTGCACGCACGCCGCTCGCGTTCGCTTATAGATTATTTAGTTTCTTAAAAAAGTGACAGATGCTGACCAATAATCACCACTAAAAAAGTTTATTTATAAATAAATATGCGTATTGTCTTGATCTTAAAATAAGGAATAAACATCCTTGTGGCGTATGTACGAGTACATTGATTTAATTAGACTATATATTATAGTCTAATCAAATTATTTATGTTTTTGTGCACAAGCCTGTCATTTTGATAAACACATAAGCACCTAAAATATTCCTTAACTCCGCCTTTATTCAAACCGTAGCTTTAGTCTTATTTAATGCCGTTTTTGCGGTACACACCGCGGTCGTTGGTAACTGAAAACTTATGACTTTAATAACGCCTGCTTTATGAGCTATGTTTAACACAATTGATATAGGTACAGTAGCTCTTCTGCAAAATAAGTCATGTGTAGGTATTTTACAGTTGACACTATACGAACGTTGTATAAAAAGTAATGTATTTATCAATATAGAAGTGAAACTTGGCCTTTCAAAAAAAAAAAAACTAATATAAAAATAAATAATTTAAAAAATAAATATATACATTTTAATAATGCCAATTATCAGTTTTCCACGATTTATAAACCTTGATCATTATTTTTATTTCTGAGTATTAGCAGAAGTAACAACTAATTACCAGGTTTAATTGTAACCACATTTAATAACCTCCCCGCGGTCAAGCGGCCGACTGGCATCCGCCGAATGTCAATACCCAAACGGTGCTTAGAAAGCCGTAGCAGTAGTAGTAGGTACGAAACAGAAGACAATAAAACCAATTTATTTCTGTAAATAGGCTTAAATTAAGCTCTTTTACACGTCCCAATATATTTTTTTACCCTATCACTGCTTCGGGACAATATTGTGGGCTAGTGCCGAGAAGAAGCAGCGCAAGAAACTCGGTCACTATTGTCAGCCTCTTTTTAAATAGTGTGTTTACATTACAAGATAAAATGAACCTGTGCGAGCATGGCAGTATTTAATTCCATACATTTTTATCATTTAAATAGTCATTTACAGGGTAATAACCTTTTTTCATTAAAATCATCTTGACATGCGATTTAAATTCATACATAGGCAGTTCAGCAATGGACTGCGGTAATTGGCTCTGCGGTTCAGCAATGGACAGTATCAATTGAAGAATTGCAGCCCAATTTCTAGTCCGGGGGAGTGAATCTACTGAATAAACACTTCATTGTGGCGTACTGCACTACATTTTCGGTTTTTGTCACAGGTACGGTTCATTGTTTCAGTTGAAAGCTCTAAATCTAGATTTTAGTTTGCGGCATCTGCATAAAGTTGAATTTAAATATTTAACTGTTTGTTATGTAAGTTTATGCCTTTCTGTAAGAATTTGGTAGTTAGAAACGTGCTAACCTTATTTTCCGCTCATAAATGGGACATAACAAAGGCTGATTTGTGAAACTATTTATAGATGAAGAAGACTGCAAAGAGTTTACCCTAGTTATTAGTTTTTTTTAAAGTAGTATATACTGATCAATTCGACGTGTTTGTATATAATATTATTGGAACGCAAAAAAAACACATATTAATATAATGAAATATCAGGACTTCCAAAAAAATACCTACACATTTTTTTGGTGTTTGTTTGTATGTATATATGTAGCTATGTTTGTCCACGCATTTCTTTGAAACTTTAATTTTGTGACCATTCATTGCTTATTTGCATATTTCAACTTACAACAGTAAATGTATTTCATTAAAATCGGTTCAGTAGTTTTATGATATGGCCTAATAGGTACAAGTAAACGGCCTGGCTTATTATATAACTTTATACGGGAAGAATATACCAAATATAAAATATTAGAGTCTAAACGTCGTCTACGTGTCGCGTAGGGACGAACGTAGAGAATACACTTCCCTACCGCCAACAGGAGGCGTGTCGTAAGAGGCGACTAATCCCTATAGCACAAGACGGGCAGCGGCATCTGCGTGCGAAATCTTATAAAATACTGCGCTCGCCAACCAGCCAGCCAGCCAGCCAGCCTATGTTCAGCAGTGGACGTCCAATGGCTGCAATGATGATGATGATGATGAGAGTCTAAATGTATTTTTTAATTGGCGTTGCTAAAGTTATAAATATTGTGTCCCGTAAAGCACTTTTCGTTTTTTTTTCTCCATAGTTATCTGATATACGCCTGAAAGAGATCGCATTTAGCGATAAGACTGCCTGAACTGTATTGAAAACATCCACAGATTGTAACTCTTTTGTATGGGTGTGCAATAAAGATATATCTATCGTCATCGTACATCCTAAAACACCTCCCCTTTTAATACTGCCTTCCACATAACAAATTCTTTTCGGCCCTCTAGATTACGCACCGAACAAGACTTGTGTGGAGTTCTGTTTTCCATCTAAGTTTGTGTGCAACACTATTGGAACGTCTTTTAAAAATTGTGTCACACTTTTTAAATGTTTTGAATTAGGAACTGATTTTATTGTCATCTAGTCGGAGCAATGTGAAATTGTAAATTAAAGCTTTTTTATTAACTAATTAATTTTAGAAAACAATGTAATACTTGGAATTACGAATTTAACACAAACACACACACCTACCTACTAGTAACATAATCTAAACATTTATTTAAAATACTCTTTAACAGAATAAAAACACTGTTCCTGTAACCATGACTAAACTCTTTCGCGGAACAGATGGTTAGTTTAGGGCTAGCTAATTGGTGTGATTGTGGAAACAATTAATTTTAATTATTTATTCATTGTTTGAACTTTTGAGTTTTTTACCAATATCTTTTCCTTCATCTCTGATTTGCCTTCTTCATAACAATTTTGATACTTAACAATGACCTGTTTTTACACTAATTTTGACAACTATCGTTGTGGCTGACGCACAGTGCATGACTTAAAGAGGAAACAAAAAGATTTGATTTGATCATGGCTACGATACCCATCCAGTGTTTACTAAATGAGTATCTTGACTATGTTTTCTTTTCCCATCGAACAAGTATAGGTACTTAGGTATATGTTCCAAAAAATCCAGAATTACGTATAAGAATTCAAACCCTTAACCAACAGATGAGGCAAGACTCCGACTAAGCGGTAGATCAATATTTTTATGACGAACAAAAATGAAATTCCTCAACTATCATTAACCCATAAATATCCTGACCCACATTAACCTATTCACAAAATGCCCAAGATATTACCGCTCGAATTACCTCCATATATCAATCCACAACTTTCATACGGCACTGTGTTTTCGCGTGTCCTTTGTTCCATTGCGCCTTTTATCAGCTTCCCTAAAGAGCCATAAGTCATGTTACCAGCTTCCGAAGGGTTTAAGGCCTATCTTTTCCGTTAAATATTGGGCTTATCTTGTCGGGAGTTATTTATAGAATTCTTGGGAGAACACCGAATGATTTTAACACCTGTTCGGTAATGCCGTAGGGTAATTTGTAAGGGAAAATGTATTTGAATAGTAGATATAGACATTTAGATGCGGCGTTGGATTTTAGATACGACCTTTCGCTTTTAATCTTAAATATTGAAGGGTATTCTAATAGCAATGCGTTTTCAACCGACTTCAAAAAAGAGGAGGTTCTCAATTCGACTGTATGTTTTTTTTGTATGTATGTTACGCGATTACTCCGCCAATTATGAATCGATTTTGATGATACTTTTTTTGTTTGGTAAATCATACTTCAGAAGTAGTCCCAATAAATTTTATCGAAATTGATTGAGCAGTGCAATGTAAACTGAAGTTGATGATTCTTTTTTTATTGAATAGCTAATACTTTAAAGATACTATAAAAAAAAATCGGAAAAAAACTTACCACTTAGGTTGGAAAAAAAAAAAGATGAAATCGGTTTTCAGCAGTTAGATTAGGATTTATCACTAAAAATAGATGAAATAAATAAATTGTATTAAAAAAATAAAACCGACTTCAAAACACTAAAAAGCTAAAAATAATATGCAAGCTGATCAGAGTTTGAATGTTTTCGTTGCACCGACTCCAAAAGTAACTGATTAGGACTTCATGTTAATATAAATTTTAGCTTTTTATTGTTTTTAAGTCGTTTTTTAAAATAAAATTTATTTCATTGTGTACTCTTTTTAAATCCTCTAATTCACGATTTTTTTAATACAATTTACCACACATTGGCAATATAATACTTTTTTCTCGACCTCAGAAGCATAGATGTCTGATGTGTGCAAGGTTTTCAATCACACGACAGACCTTATGCTTCTGAGGTCAAGTTCTGAAGGTTTTGGCATGCAACATTTTACTATGTTAAGCCAAGTGTAGAAAATATTCAGTATCATATAAATATAGGTAATAAATATATAAATAATATTGGATAACATCACATACATTGCTCTGGTCCTATGATAAGTAGCTTAAGCACTTGTGTTACAGAAATCAGAAACCACGATGATACCACAACACTCAAACCAGAGACAATATAGAAAAGTTATTTTTCTTCATTGACCGACCGAGAATCGAACTCGGAACCTTAAAGATAGCGACACCAAGTTCGGTATGCTCACCTCTCGGCTACGGAGGTCATCAAGTATCATACATTATGTTAAATTAATATTATATCTTTAAAAATGCAAACAGCAAATTTATACAGTTTGAAAAATTAAATTGTGACAAATGTAAACAGATAAATAACTGTTAACAATAATTGCCATAAAAACGCATTAGTCTATGGTGCTTTATCCGTCAGCACTTAGCTTAAGAAAAAGATAAAAAGGACAAAAGGGGAAGTCCCTTTTTTACATAATAATGTACTTTGAAAGTGGGCTAAAATGTTTCATGGCATGTAATGGGCCTTGTAATGTCGTAAGTTATTTGTACGTTAATAAATGTCAGTAATTTAGTTGATATTACTCATGTTTTTATGGTAGACCATCAATGATCCCTTATCTAATAACAACAGTTAAAATAATAAAACTTTATGTAATTTGTAAATCTATATACAGTGTGTAACGAAAAGGTGAAATAAAACTTTAAGGGGTTATTCTACGGCTAAATTACATCAACTTTTCCTATGGGACCAACATCAAAATCTCAAAAAAAAATTGACGTTTCCATACAAACTGATGCCAGCTGGTCGCGTTTTAGTATGGGAAAGTGTTTTTTTTTTTTGCGATTTCGATGTTGGTCCCATAGAAAAAGTTGATGTAATTTAGCCGTAGAATAACCCCTTAAAGTTTTATTTCACCTTTTTGTTACACACTGTATACAGGGTAGCCAGAACAGTGACGTCCAAAGATCTTTTCAGGTCCCTCGTGTTGAGAGGTATCTGAATCAGCCCTATGTATGTTCTACATAGGGCTAGAAAAATAAATAATGTCAAAGTCAGCAAGTTGCCAGTGGTCGCGTCGAGTGTGAGTGGACCTGTTTGCGTATTTTTGTGCAGTTTCTTGCTTTAAGTGTTTATTTTCATATTATATTAAAACAATTGTGAACTTGTCTTCTTTCTAATGGTGTAATCTACTGTGACCAATGCGAGTGTAATCCGATATATGAAGGTGAAATCAAAACCTCGGAATTGTCGAAGGTAGGCAAGGTTTATATATAATTATTAATGGTCGGAATTAGTAAAACTATACATTAAATGAAAGGTTGTTTTATATACTACAGAAATAACAGGTTTTTAAACAAATTGATATTAATTTTCGATACTATTTCATCAATTTTGTTTGCGGCGCGCGGGGTATACGGCAATTATTCTTAGGCCGGGTGTTTAGTTTTAACTATATTTTGTGAGAACAACAATATTTGTTAAAAGAATTATATGTCATTAGAAAGGTATTGAAACACACTTTCATATTAAAAATATTTAAATCGTAAGAATTCATAACTTTAGAAGTTATTGCGAAAAAAAGTTGACAATGTGGTAAAAATGTGACAGCTCGCCGATTTAAACTCGTGAAATTAAATTAACGGCACTAATTTGATAATAACTTTCAGAAAAGAAAACAACACTAATGAATCTAGCTATACGACAGTATTTTTCTTATTTTTTTAGCTTATGCAGATACTTAGCAAAAAGCTTTTACAAATCGCGCATAAGTACGCGCTCGCGCATATTCGTACTGTCTCAAGCCGTATCGTACAAGAAAAAATGCGTCGCGGAGGTTTATCGTATTAGTGGTTAGCCAGTTTACTTCAATGGGCCTTAAAATCGAACCTAAGTATACTACAAAGGTTTCAGTCAATAATACTCCGTGTGATAACTGGTGCTCCATGGTATATTACAAACGAAATACTGCACCATGACCTCAACATAACCACAGTGGAGGGAGAGATAGAGAAACATACTCAAAAGTATAAGAGCAGACTACAATCACATCCAAACTCTCTAGCAAGGGACCTTTTTAACACACCAACCTCCAGTGAGGAGACTAAGAAAGAGAAGAATCCTGGATACAACAGTATAAAGCATCGAGACTGGGGTGCCTCAAAGGACGCACGTCCTTCTAAAGCCCTACTCACAAACCCACAGCTAAATGTGCATAATTGGATAGATTGCAGTGGAAATGGGATTATAAAAAAAACAACTTCAATGGGAGTTATAGCAGCTGCAACAACGTCTTAAAAGTTTACAGCCTTGGCCAACCTGGAAGGCGCTAAACCGTCTTACTACAGATGTTGGCCGTTGAAGACAAAGTAAAGTAGGGTATGAGGACCGAGCGACAGAGTGGATGTCACTATGGTCCAGACCCACAAACAATGGCACTGCTACTGCCATTTGTGTCCCTACACCTGCACGAGGGATGACCTAAACACAGCGACACAAAACACTAATAAAAGTTGCAAAATTTTGGTCGAAGTCTATCTTAGAGTCGCCATTGACACGAGAAGATAATAATAGTGTCTAAAGGTCATAGCTGACAGTTGATAGCGTGTACTAGTAGAATTCGAGTGTCAAATTTCGTAGTTATTAAGTACAAACATTTTGCTGAATGGATCTTTTAGTAGTCCGATTTTTAAATATTTCTTTCGTGATATAGGATCGCGGGAAGGCCGTAAAGAATACACTTTCATAGCGCCGACAGGAGGCGTGTCGTAAGAGGCGACTAATTCCTGTAGCACGAGACGTGCAGCAGCGTCTGCGTGCGAAATGTTATAAAAAACTGCGCTTGCCAACCTGCCTGTCAAGGCGAGTATATTGGCTATCCCTCCCGATGAAAGTCATTGAAGAAGGCCTGTGTTCAGCAGTGGACGTCCTATGACTGAAATTATGACGATGATAGGATCGCTTAAATTGCACATAATGCTAAGATACAAAGTAATTACTTTGAGATTTGAAATAAAGAGTATCTAATCTAGTATCAACGAATAACTAAAGAATTCATTTTTTCATACATTTTCTATTGGGAAATAGTCAAATAACGCTTCCTAAACGGCATACAAAGAGTCATGTCACCGGTGATGGAGTGCATGGATATTTATACTTTTTCGACTATCAAACGGTTGTAAATCACTATCCTCTAACGTTAGTACAGCAGGGCTGCCCCTTTTACATATAACGGCTTTTATTATCCTCCAAAAATAGTTTAAGCTGTCAAATTCGTAGGTGATACTCATGCAGGCCACGTACCGGCACAGCGTAGGACCTCCACCCACAAGGTTGCGAAAAGCCACTGGATGCATGCTTCCAACCAGCCACTGTGGAAGTGACTGTTGATGGCTGAAATGTTAATGATGAATCGAAACGCGACTATGGAGTTGACAACTAGTGCACTAGATATTATTGTTTAGCTGTGCCAAGTATAACTGTAATTACTAATTAAATTGATGTTCGAGTACTTCATACTTTTACTTCAATCTTAAACTAATTTAAACATTAAAGTTAAATTTTACTTACAGTTTTTGGTTTAAAAATTGTCCCAACCATTTGGTGGTTCAACTTGTATTAGAAATAGCATCTCATTTATTAAAAGTTGGACATCACAAATACAAGGTTTTCAAAAAGTAATAGCCAAATAGGTACTAAGGGGTTTTCAGAATCGAGTATTGTATTTAGGAAAACTAATTTAAATATCAGAACATGATTGTAGCAGCCCTAACGCACACATTTTTGGTGCTGGCTGGTGAAATTTTAGTCTAATAGGTGCTGCACTACGTTCTAGTTTCATTCTACACTTTTCATACAAACAGTGCAAATGAAAGGGAGACATTGTTTTAGAGTTTGAGTGTCTCCTAGTTCTCAAGTGACAATGAAACGTTTGTTTGTAAAATCCGCTTTGTGAATGTAGTCTAAGTTACAAAGGCTAAAGGAATTAACATCCTTGTGTTACTTGGGTACCAAATGTTTTTATGCTAGTTACGCCTCTAAGCACAGTTCATTTTTCGTGCAATTGAATATGGAAAACCACAACGTCATCTCATCCAAAATATCTCAGTGCCTAAAGATGAAACTCTACAAGTGTGTGTTACCAGTGATGACATATAAAACTGAAATGTGGCTTCTTACTATGGGTCTCATAAGAAAGCTCAAGGTTGCACAGCGTGCTATGGAAAAGGCTATGCTTGATGTTCCTTTGCGAGATCGAATCGGTCGAAAGTCGCTGACACATCCCGTCGGATTAGCAAGCTAATATGGCAGTGGGCGGGGCGGGGCACATAGCAGGTAGAACTGACGGCCGATGGGGGAGAAAGGTTCTTGAATAAAAGCACGTACCGGCAAATGCAACGTAGGACTTCCACCCACAAGGTGGACAGATGCCCTGGTAAAGGCTGCAGAAAGTCGCTGGATGCAGGTCGTTTCAACAGTTACTGGGGGCCCATGTTATAGGCCTTATTGAAACGCGACTATTGGGTTAACAAGTAGTATACTAGATATTATTGTTAAGCTGTGTCAATTATAACTGTAGTTTCTAATTCAATTTCATTGCAGTTATACTTTAACTTTATTCTAATTGCGTGAACGAGCGAGATATATCTTTACAAGTACTTTTTTACATTGTACGTTTCTTGAACTACAAAAGTGCATAAAAAACGATTTAATCTAACTAAAAACGATGGGAACAGTTATCCAAACCCGTTCCGTTCCGCGCAGTTCAGTCGCAATCACAGTGCGGAATATTTTTCACTTGCCCGACTTTACAGCCAGCGCGACAATAGCGGGGATAGGTAACAGGCTAGGCTGGATGTTACACCATGTTTTGTACTGGAACTTTTTTTTTTAGATTTTTTTTGTATAATAAAATAACACAATTTGAAGGGGATTTATTTTTTCTTAATTTAAGTTATCTTCTCTAGGACCCACTCGGCACAGGATAAAAGTGGGGACGGCCGTAAAAAATACACTTCCCCCCCCCAGCGCCAACAGGAGGCGTGTCATAATAAGACTAATTCCTGTATCACGAGACGGGCAGCAGCGTCTTCGTGCGAAATCTTATAAAAAACTGCGCTCGCAAACCCACCTGCCAAGCATGGCGAGTATTGGCGATTCCCCCCGATAGGTCATTGGAGGAGGCCTATGTTCAGCAGTGGACGTCCTATGGCTGAAATGATGATGATGATGAAGTTATTCTGTACTATGTCAGACATATCTGACCGTTATCCTAGTCGCTATAGTACACGTTATCTATGAAAATCAAAAACAATACCAATCTGATCTGAATTCTTGCCCAATAATAAAACACATTTAAAAACCCTGTTTTAGAAAAAAAACGCTTAATTTTCAAGTCAAAAAGTTTGTAGGCTAACCCACTTTTTTCTATGTTCGGTGTGACATACGGATCACCTTGTATAAAATGTTTAATCATAATAAAACTCTTGAAAGGCCGACGGACGAATGAATGAATAAGTTTCGTTATTATGATGTATTATCATACGTTTCTTTGAATACATTCATTGTACCTGAAGTACTTACGACCTTTTTATTTAAATAAAGAAATTGGGTTCAACACTGTCTACTTTTAGCTCTTAAAAAATTGCTGCCGCCACTTTATACCTTGTGATTTAGGTTAAGATTTAGAAATAAAAATTAAAATAACGTAGGTTTTTTTAAGCATATTTTTTCAAAGATATTTTGATTACAAAATTAGCTTAGTAATACTTAGGATTTTTGTTCAAGTTTTTGAAAAACGAATTACTTGATAATTATTTTTCAAGTGTTTTAGGTACGTGTGCGTACAAATCTTGAACAAATTAAATCGCCGCTCGCGCTGCGCTCACGTGCATAGCATTTTGTGTTCGCAACATCTGTACACACACTAAGAGTAAGGTTTGCGAAAAAAATAGGTACTCATCTAATAGAAATGGATAATTATAAAGAATTTTAGTACTAGCGGTTGTTTTTTAAAGAAGACACTCTCAGTAAGTATGCCATTTAAAAAAAAAACTCTGTTAAGTCTAAGGTTCCTTTCTCTCTTAATTCAATTCTTGAGACATTTTTTTAAACGAATTCTTTACCACCTGATGTACAACTAAATCACAAAAGTTTTTACATTCCATTTTTGGTATTTTTGTGCATGCTCCAGATATTATTGGTTCAGATACCGGCGACGCTTGCTCCCTGCGGAGTGCAGATTGGAGTGTGCATCGGACGTGAACGTTACTCGTCGATTGACGCATGTCATATTCGCGGCAAAAGCATGTCGACGTCGATGGCTGAAAAATTGCAATCACTGTGCTGGGTTTTGATATACCGTTGTGAACTTTTTTGAAAAGTTAGTACGCTACTCTGGAACAATGGGAAACTCCAACAATCTTATTCTTGGAAAAATAACTTTACACCAAGGTTAATCTATGAAATATAAATAATAAATAAATAAAGTTAAGCCACCTACGCCGTGGTTGTGATTGGAACCCATCCAATGGACCATTCCAACTATATTAAGTGACTGTTATAAACTTTTATTGTATTTTTAATGTATATGTTGTTGGTGTGCTTTAATAATAAAATAAAATATTTTAAAAAAATATAAAAAATATTACAAGCATCTCCGTGCTTCGGAAGGCACGTTGGCTCCAGCTAATATCGCTTGATACTAGTCGTGAAGCCTAGTCGGAGGCCTTAATGCAGCTTAATAACACCTGACAGTAAGGTTTACGCCAGTGCCTTACAACACCCCTCCACCAAACCGCTCTGGGTTCGCGGGGTGAAGTATGGCACAAACCACCTCATGGTTGAGGTGAAGACTGTGCCCTGCAGAGCGACGTATAAGTTTTTTTGTAAAGAATACGTAACGTGTTTTTACGTGCTGCTCCCGTGTGGATGACTATTTAGTATTTCCTATATAAAAAGTGCCATGTGGGGACGGCCGTAAAGAATACATTTCCCCACCGCCAACAGAAGACGTGTAGTAAGAGGTGACTAATTGCTGTAGCACGAGACGGGCAGCAGCTTCTGCGTGAGAAATCTTATAAAAAACTGCGCTCGTCAACCCACCTGCTAAGCGTGGCAAGTATTGGTAATCCCCCCCAATGAAAGTCATTGGGGGAGGCCTATGTTCTATAGTGGACGTCCTGTGGCTGAAATGATGATATAAAAAGCAGGATTTGTCTCTACCTAAAGTTCAAGATTTCTCTGTACTAAATATCATCAAAATCAATCAAGTAGTTTTACCGTGAAAGCGTAACAAACTTTCAAGAGTTACTTTCGCATTTGTAATATAAGTATCAATGGATTTAATAAAACTAGTTGTCATGAACCAAAAGTTGACAGACCATCTATTATTAGTTAAAATGTAGGTCTGCGATTGGCTAAATTGATGGCAAACATTTGCTAACTATCCGAGCGTCCCCGAAGTGATACTGAGTAATTTGGCGAAAGTGATAATGGGCCAATTAGCGGAGACTGTTGGCCATTCTAAGGAATTATGGTTATAATTTACGCAAATCGTCGTTGTCGAAGCGCCTGACACGATAAGAGCTGAATTACTGTGCTAAGGATATAATTATTTTCATTTTAATTGATACTCATTTTGCAGAGCTAGTGGAAAAATCTGCCGCGTTTTTAAATTACTTGCAAGGTTTGAACTTTAAAGGTTGCGAGATTATTTGCAATGCGAATTTCACAGATCTTCTTCATCTATACGGTCAATCCCGGTTGCGTCCAAAGTCATAGCTTTGGAGCCCAGGGTCCGCTTTCCTCGATTTACTCCTCCACTTCGCGCGGTCTTGAGCGTCTCTAGTTGTGAGATCATTAGCACGCATGTCAGCCGTCACGACGACGAGCCACCATTTTTTGGGTCTACCCCTTTTGCCTGGACTTGGCGGTGGCGGCATGGCCAGACATATTTGTTTCCTACGATAATGCGAATTTCACAGATATTTATTCATTATCATATAGAAGTACGTGCCGGGTGGAGACGGCCGTAAAGAAAACACTTCCCCACCGCCAACAGGAGGCATGTCGTAAGAGTCGACTAATTCCTGTAGCACGAGACGGGCAGCAGCGTCTTCGTGCGAAATCTTATAAAAAACTGCGCTCGCCAACCCGCCTGCCAAGCGTGGCGAGTATTGGCAATCCCCCGATGATCAGTCATTGGGGGAGGCCTTTGTTCAGCAGTGGACCTCATATGGCTGAAATGATGATATAGAAGTACATGAAGCACTTCTATGTTGTGAGACCAATCGAATGACATATTGAAAAATACCATCCCTGTTGAATTGTGCGTAATAGTAATGTTTGAGAGCGTAGCACTTGCACTCAAACTGTTTCTGCGGCTTCTGAGATTTCGTGTTCGTGAGCGAAATATATGTGTGCATTACTTAGGCGCCCATTGTTTGAAGTTTAACTAGTAATACGCAGTACTATTATTTATTTTGTGATCTGACAACTATACGTCACGGACGTCATTCGATGAACAATGTCAGTTGCATCCAATGCATTGTGAGTTTAATCTGCACTTCGCAGGGACGAAATGTGACCACAACCTAAAGACAGTCATAATGCCCGGAGCACACAGCAGAAATGGAATGATAAAAACATTTTCTTTTTGTTGGTCCAACTTTTGAATATTCGAGCTTGGGATTAACTCCTCGACCGTTTTTGTTTTCGTAGAATTATGTGGAAATTGTATTAAAAATCCTATTTTGATTTTTGTGTCAGTGCTGTGCCCGCTGCAGAGTGCCACAGCTCTACCGGCGTCGTTAAAATATAGCAAATAAATTAATATTTTTTAACTAAATTTAGATTTTAATGTGCTTTTAAGGAGTCTAACTCTTTTAACAATTAATTAAACTGAAGCCTTCTTCAGTTAAAAACAAATAATTTCCAATTAATCTAAAGTAAGTAGTACCTACTTAGTATCCGCTCATCCTTTTTTACTTGCTATTTAACCAAAGTGATAGCAATTTTTCAGCCATCGACAAGCCTTTGACGCGGATATGACACGCATAGATCGGCGTACAATGTCAGTTTCGTCCGTGTCCGGTCAATCTCCACCCCGCAGGGAGCGAGCGCTACCTAAACCAATAATGTCCGGACCATGTCGGAATGGAATGGAAAAACATTCGGTATTTTCGTTATGGAGTGATAGAAACGGCCAGAAATTTTAGGGCCGTTTTTGTTTTTCTACGGTTTTATTTAAGTGAAATATTCTATCGATTTGGTCCATTGGCCAGAAAAGTGACGTCCAAAAATTTTTTTTAGGGTGTCTCGTGTTGAGAGTTATCTGAATGCCTCTTATGTATGTTAGCTACGATTTTTCGTAGTTTTTAATAATTTTACTTGATTTTACCGTAGTAAAAGGTGTACGTATCGAATTACAGACTTGAACATAATTATCACGCCATGTTCACTATCATTTTGGGCTAGTTGGACTAACGGATACTTCCAATTATTAAATAAGGAAGAGAGAAGATGCTGATACAAGATAGCGTAAAAAACCGGCCAAGTGCGAGTCGGACTCGCGCACCGAGGGTTCCGTACAAACCTGTAGGTACCGTTATGAGTTCACCCATTACGACAATCGAGTCATAGTTACAATATTTTTATTGCAAAATGAAACAACATTACGAAAGTTAAATTGCGGTTTACGATTTATGACGTATTAAAAAAAAACTAATTACTAGATCTCGTTAAAACCAATTTTCGCTGGTAGTTTTTATGGTAATGTACATTATATATTTTTTTTAGATTTATCATTCTCTTGTTTTAGAAGTTACAGGGGGGGGGGGACACACATTTTACCACTTTGGAAGCGTTTCACACGCAAACTATTCAGTTTAGAAAAAAATTATATTAAAAATTTCAATATCATTTTTAAAGACCTATTCATTGATACCCCACACGTATGGGTTTGACGAAAAAAAAAATTTCGAGTTTTAGTTCTAAGTATGGGAAGCCCCCAAAATGTATTATTATTTTTCTATTTTTTTGTGAAAATCTTAATGCGGTTCACAGAATGCATCTACTTACCAAGTTTCAACAGTTAGTTCTTATTGTTTCGAAAAAAAGTGGCTGTGACATACGGACGGACGGACAGACGGACAGACAGACAGACAGACATGACGAATCTATAAGGGTTCCGTTTTTTGCCATTTGGCTACGGAACCCTAAAAAGACATTATATAATATTTCATCCCACAATCGCACTATCCCCAAACTAAACGTTTACCTTACGAGTTGCTTCTAAAGAAATATAAACTACTTGACTTATCTAGACGACTGCAACTAGAAGCTATGTTGCTTTACGATCTTTGTAACAACAGTGTATGATTGCATAGATATAATAGAGAAAAATATAAGATATCTGTGCCCTTGCGAGCTCATATACGGCTATCTCGCCGTAATCAATTCTTTGCAATAACTCATTCTCATATTATTGCAGGTATTCGATCTCCATTAAATCGAATATTTAAGACTTACAATAAAAAGCCAAATTCATTCGATTTATTCGCTAGCAATAAGCGTACATTAAAGAAAAATATTATTGAGCTATTGACAATAATGAACAGTCGTAATTGCTAACATTCTATTATTCTCTCTCTTTGCTCTGCAGACACACACATAACACATATCATATATACACACATACACAAATGTATATTATGTATATGTATATTAAGCACGCATGCTCACATTTGTTTATTTTATTTAACTTGTTTTATTTAATTTATTTATGCACATACATACATACTTGAGTAAATAATGTAACTATATTTATTAGCATTAAACATTTTTACATAATTAAAGGTAACACAGGTTCGCTATTTGTAATTCTCAATTGTATTAGGTGACCAGCAATATTGAGTTTGCAATCATTAAAATTGTATTAGTTTTAAGCCTTTTAATATAAGTTAAAATTGTAAACTTGTTTGTGGTTCCAATAAATAAAATAAAAATAAAAATAAACAGAATTTGTGTTATGGTGACTACATAAATAAAGGCTATTTAAACATGAGAACAGAACCCAGTAAAACACATACCTATCGTATATATTGTATCACAAGATAAAAGAGATAGTGTGGTTTTACAGGATTTTTGGTTTACATCACTATTATTCAATCACAAATTCTTGACTGCTGATCAGTGAAGAACCTTTGAACTCTATCATCTTCATTATTTTACTTTTTCATACTAGGTACCTACTTCATTCTTCAGAAACGTTATAAAAACTTGTCCAGATGAAGGCGAACGCCGTCTGCATTAAATCAGACTACTGGGAAAAAACACAATAGTTTATAATGCATCTTTAGTATTCCAGCCTGGACGCGTCAAAGTTGAAGAGTTTCCGAATGCAAATGAGTGCGTCCTAGTTAAAGCGATAGCGGAGGCGGAAGCGGGAGCGGAAGCGCCTAACATCAACATAAAATCTTTTCAACGGACTTCAAAAAGGCAGAGGTTTTCAATATGACAGCAGGTCTAGGTTTTTATGTGTATGTTACCCTATAATTATCTTTGCTAAATGTTCACAGATTTTGATAAAACTTTTATTATTTGAATACAAAAATTACCTTAGGGGTGATTCTACAAAAAAAAAACACCTCCAAGGAAGAAGAATATTAAAATCAGGATAAATATTATTGTTGGCTTTTCTGAAGACGGTTTTTTAATTTTATTTAATGCGTTTTCAAGTTTTATCAAATCCTTATTATTACTAGACACTACGACGAAATTAATATTTAATACTTATTGATATGACAATGCTTGATTAAAACATTATTACTGTTAACGCATGGTCGCATGCGTTTACGAGTTAAAATAGAGGGTAACAATAGATTCTCCTTAAAGGGCTAAGGGGATGAGATTTTCGCATTTGCTTAATTCACAGTATTTGATACACACTCCATTTTGATACGCACAAAAATTTATTTTATCTGATCTTAGATCCTCAGTACAGATCTACAAACTACATTTGCAAACTCGTGATTCGTAGCTAAAAGCCGTGTTTTAATTAGCCTTGTTTGCAGACAAAAAAAAATGTTTTTATTTTCAAAACACAGTATTCATCTTTATCATCATCTTTATTTCAGTCAAAGGACGTTCCGTTCTGAACATTGGCTTAACATGACTTCAAGATTGGCTAATTGGAGGTGACCTGCAGCAGCTTTCTGCAACCTTTACAAGGTCGTCTGTCCACGTTGTGGATGGACGTCACAGGCTGCCCTTACTGGTACGTGGCCTTCACTATAGACTCTTCTCGTCTGGATGTGTGACTTTTAATGTTTACGAATCTCCTCGTTTCTAATTATTTTTTATTTCCTTACATAATTATTTATTGCCTATTTATTTGTTAATCCGTTCCCGCGTCCGCTTATCACTAAGAACATGCCAACAGTTTATTGCAGCTACAAAAGATGGAACGAGATATTTTAATGCAAAGGCTTTATAAGCACTCTGATAAGAAATCTTAACTCAAGTTTTCATTGCATGAATATATTTTACGGCGATAGAATGATAAAGTAGGCGGACTTTGTTTTCTTAATGGGTTTTGTAACTAAATCGGTTAATAGCTCCTTAGAGTGAGATTTGTTTATGCTACAGGTTTAACAAAAGTTTTTCTTGCTTCAAAATAAACTGTGAATGTGGCAATACAAACATTTTAACGAAATAAATTAGATAGCACTATAAATAAATAAAAATATGCGCCAGTCAACACACCAATTTTACTGTCATTGTCTCAAAGTAAAGATTTATCTTCCTTGTATTACGAAGTACAAGACAATGAATTTTGCCAATTGCATCTCCTAGCATATTACCAATCATCGAGACAAATTTAAAAAATTCTGAGTGATTTATGAATGATATGAGTGAACCCAGATCAATTTCTTTTCAAGGTGAACTATCTCACCTCTACGCCAATCAGGCCGTCATAATACAGGGTGGCTGGTAAGACGAGGGAATCGCTTTAACAGGATATTTTTTTCTATGGAGCCAAAGTCGCAACACAGTAAAAATAACTGATACTCCATACAATATTAAATTTAATGCATCTATTTATCGTACAAGACATACGCGATGCTTTACGTTCCACATCACCGTACTTTATATAGAAAAAGTTTCGTTTTTCTTCGGATCTCCAGGACTTACAATACCTTCTGCAACCTTTACCAGGTTCTCTGTCCACCTTGTAAAATAAATAGCGAAATTCTATAATAATGTTGAAATAAAATCATTAATATTATTACATCGAGCGTAGGCCAAGTTTCATAATAACTCTTATATTAGATTAACACGTTTCGTACATGCCAAAAAATTTAATATTAAATCGCCATTAACTATTAAATAAATTAATCAAACAACCCCTCTACAACATGAAATCTCTGTAATTTTCTAATTATCGCCCTGCCTTTACATTTGAAAACAATGCCAAATATCTTAATGCGAATTAAAAGTACGTATAATACACATCAGGACAAGGAAACTTCATTAACACCCTTTCGCATTTGTTCAAGGGGTGGTAATTAATTCCACGATGTCTTGAACTTTGAAGAGCTCCGCCCAGTAATTCTATTAAATTTATCTTTACTTAATAATATGGGTCCTCGTTCGAGGCCTTAATACCAAGTCATAGCTAAGAAGGAACAAACAACCCACTTTTTACTTTAATAAAAAATAGGGATTCTTTATCTAGTCTATTTGAAGCCTGTAGGTACCTATCATATTATTATATTAATAGTCATATGTTTTTTGTCATTAAATTTGCCATAGAGACCTTGCCAGCCTACGATTTATAAATATTTTTCTTCTTGTATTACTATTAAATAAATATAAATATTGGACTACATCATATACGTGGCTCTGATCCTAAGGTCCAGAAACCACAGCATTTAGACCCGCAACGATAAGGTATAGTTCGTTTTCTTCGTCGATCGGCCCGGGACCTCAAAGATTGCGATGCCAAGTCCCGCGTGTTCCGGTATAGGAATATTACTTTATTAGGAATATTTGATGACCTCCGTAGCCGAGAGGCGAGCATGCCGGACTTGGTAGATAGAGATCACCTAAGAGATAGAGAGCCTCAGAGATATAGAGGTTCGGTTCTCCCGGTTGGTCAATGTAGAAAATTAACTTTCCTATATTGTCTCGGGTCTGGGTGTTGTGGTACCGTCGTTGTTTCTGATTTCTATAACACAAGTGCTTTGGCTACTTACCATAGGATAAGAGCAATGTATGTGATGTTGTCCAATATTTATTTATTTATTTGTTATGCCTGTCGATAATATTACGAACACAAGATCACAACACCGATCATAAACGCGTATTAACTTTATTCAGTCGTAAGCGTTGGTGATCAAAATAAGGAAGTCGAGACCAAGAAATGCATGAGTAATGTAATAATTATTCAGGCAAAATCCAGTAAACCACAAAGTAATACTCAGTTATTCTTACGAAATAGTACAAAAAATTATTAGGGGTTTTTACGGTAATTCAATTATTGCTGAAATTGATAATTCGTTATTATTTAACATTTTCTATTCGTACGATTTTAAGTAAACATAATATGAATTATGCATTTAAAATATCCAGGCTGCACTTGGACACATCGTACAGCATCTTAACAAATAAGTTAGAGATAAAGTTTAATAAGTATTTATAAAAATAAAACAGTTAGTACTGGCTGGTTTTACACGAGATGCAGCACTCAGCTAGTCACGCGAACCTGACAAACTAATTGGTTCGTTTAGCTTGATTTTACATTAAATAGTTTATTTCTTCACTAAGGATTAATTGGTGGGAGTCATGAAATTGTTGTTCACAATCATTAAATGATTTGTTGCTGATTATAAGAAGAATGACTGAATTGCACGAACTTAAGTAATTAAAGATTAAGTGTTTAAATAAATCAATGATGTTTAAAATACTATGAGTTTGCAATTATATTCTTTGAAGCTCTCTAGCCAAAATAAATAAATCTTAATGAAATTAATAGCTTATGAATTATGCATTATACAGAATTTTAATAATGTTGATATTTTTGTTGTTAATTGTAACTTTTAATTTTATTTGACATTTGTAATTTAATCCATTGATATAATACCAAGTGACGCTATTGACATAATTATTATAATCTAGGAGCATAAATAATAAATATTGTTTAATAATTGTAAATGGAATGCTGATATTGTTAAGATTAATTTTATCAAATAATTGTGTTCACGAATGCCTCATAGAGGTTATAATGTAACTATTTTAGTACCATATTTTTATGCCTATTAACTGTACTGCTATTGGTTTACATTATAAAGTGAATAAATGAATATGAAATTAAATCTCTAATAATTTCATCATATTTTGTCATAATAATTGTTATTCTTAATAGGTCAATAAATGTTTGAACATATATAGCTATAACAGTGGTGTTTATAGTCGATTGTTTGGGAAGAGTTTATTTATTTAATCAGAATAAACCAAATTATATATTAGTGCCTTAGAGGAGATATTTCGAGAGAAAGACCCTTGAAGATATTGAAGATTGAAAACTCGCAGTCTTTGTTTTATGGATGATATTATATATTATATAGCTAATACATCTGCTGTACAAACCTTGCTCGAACAACTGAGCAGTAAACCTTAAGGTTGGACTGATGATGAACGGGTTAAAAATGAAAGTGACAACCAATGCCACTAAAAACACAATAGTGGTACACGGAAGGCAATGTAAGAGTATAAAAGCTATATTGACCTTCAGAAATAGGCAGGACAGAATCGAGTGCCGCATCGATAATCTGTGGAAGAACTTTTGATCCATAAAAGCTTATATGAAGGGTAATCTTTCCATTTCACTAAAGAGGAAAGTTGTCGATACTTGCATCTTGAAAATCAATAAATCGTTAACTAATATTACATTTATCAACTAACGGCTAGTGTATCGATTTCCTCGTTAAGAGCTATCGATAGTATTGCCTCATTCTAAACTATCGATAGTATCAATAGTATTGCACTCATTTGATAGTATTGCCTCGTTCTGAGCTATCGATAGTATCGATAGATTACACTCATTTGATAGTATTGCCTCGTTCTGAAGGTCGATAGTAAAATCATCGATAATTCGGCACCACTACTAACAACTAAATGTGAGCTAAGTGCATATCTAGGTTCACCAGTGCCAGTGCTAACGCGTCTAGCAAATGTTAGTGTTTTAAATACAAGATAATTCAAACACAATACAAAAATCGAATGAAAAAGTTTATAATGTAAGTATTATAATGGAATAAATGAATAGGTACTGGACAAAATTGAAATATACGGGCTCTTTATTACGTTAAACTAAAAATAAACAATAATAAACTGGATTGTGCTCGTTTTATTGTTTCTTAAATGAATGGCCTTTATTTGGTTTCTCAGTAAATCGTTTGGAACACTTTATTTTCAGGTTTTCTTTAACAATAAACTGTATAAAATGTTTACTAATGTTAACATCTTGATTTGCTTATTTTGTAATTCTTTTGTTACTTGGAAAACATTACAATATGAAAAAAAAACCAATTATACAACAAAAAATAAATAAATACCATTTACAAAAGTTTTAGTTTTAACTAATTAGAAAATACAATTCCAATATTTTTTTTTTGCTATTATCATAGGTAATTATTCTTTATATTCTTATACAGGGTTTTTTTAAACATCAACAACCGCCTAGGGGCTGATTCTGGTTCATTAATACAAAAATATAACAACTTGTTCTATGGTAACAACATCGTAATCTAAAAAAAACAGCTGGTCGGCGGTTTATTTTGGAAAAGTGTTTTTTTTGTTATTCCGATGGGACCAACGTCCCATAGAAAAAGTTGTATTATTTGAGCAACAGAATCAGCCCCTAGGAGATTGTTAATGTTTTAAAAATAACCCTGTATAGCATGACAATAGTCAATTATTTGGGGTTGCTCTCATCCTGTCGTGTTATCATTTAGTAAAATTTAAGCTACATGCAAAATAAGGCACACTCGTATTTCTTGTGCAAAGAATGTCACTTTACATGATACCATTTTGAGGTTCCATAAAACGTGCAGATAATATAATGCTTATCTTTATTTTATTCGCGTACAAAATACGCCTTGCATTTATTAAAATATTTTATGTAGTTGTACTAAACTTAATTATTGTGTAGTTTCTTGTTTACAAACTTGATGGGTTATAGTTAGAGTTGTAAATTGACGGTCATATGCTATAAGCGTCCATCATTTATGATAAATGCTTGGTCATATTGGACATTTATTGTCACGATGGTCACTTAATTTTTTTTAGAATAAATTTTAAAAAAGAAGATTTCCTCTAACGTAAGTCTTAAATATTAAGTATTTGACAATAAAAACATACAATAATAAAACATGTAATTGGATCTGGATTAAACTAAAAAAAAAACTCGCGCGTAACGATACGACGCTTTTTAGCTTGTTCGTGCAGAAAGACAAATTAATTTTAGGAATTTCATTTCGTTATAGATCATCACTACTAAAGCCTATCTTTTTTATAATAATGCACTTATTTGTAACCATTTTTTTTTTCATAGTTTGTCAATAGAATTGATTGTGACGTTAGTGACAATAAATGTCCAAAATGTCCGGTCAAATTGAGAAAATGTCCAATTTGCTCGATCATATTGGTCAGACATTTATAAAGTGACGGACACTTTACAACTCTAGTTATAGTGAAAGTGCGAAGTTTCTTATTACATTTACCAGCCATATTGTAGTATTTAAAGCAGTTATATGACAAAGCCATATTGTTGAATAGTGCCAAGGTATACTACTAAATAAATAAGTTGTAATGAGTGTAAAGCTTTGGTTCTGAACCAAAGAGATAAAAAGAGAGATTTTTGTTGGAAAATCGCATATGCCAATAAACTTTGAAGGTATGTAAATAGTTCGTCCACCACGGGAATCAGATTTTTTTTTGTGATGTAATTACAAATTGACCGTTGTAAATTTTTCCCTTTTCTTGTTTCTTGCAAAACTTTATGATTCTAAGTCTACTGGTAATACCCAATATTAAAATATGCGGCATAAACAGTAATTTTTTTTTATCGCGTTGACTTAGAAATCTTTGATTTTTTTACTGCTTCAAGAGATTGCTGATCAGTAATAAACCTGATATTAATTTCACCTTAATACCTCCGGATGTTTCTAACAAAAATGATCCTTAGAAACAGAAGGACAGAAACACAAATAACAAAAAGATAATACTAAATAATACTCATATAATCAGTATATAGACCCTCTTCCGGGCACTTATACACGTCCCAAAATATAGCTTAGTCCTACCACCACTTCGGGAATACATATTGACGGATGATGAGGGGAAACGGCGCAATAAACTCATTCACCTTTGCCAGCCTTAGATCAGATCGTATGGATTCCTTTTTACTTTTTGTGGTAGCGGACAAAATAAAATAAAAAATAGATTTTAAAAAGTAAGAGTATATAAATGCTTAACCAAAATGTTCGTAATTGCCAAACTGATTAAAAGGTTTAAAAGAAGAAACGAATCATTCAGAACAAACAATCGATTTTGCCGCTATCTGTTTTCGTTGAGGTTTCTCCCAAATCCCGTCACGGTAAACAATTCCATTAAACAATAAAACAAATTCCAAACTTCTCAAACTGAAAACCTCGTTTTCTCTTTAAGATAATATTGTTGCATTTGCAAATTAATTTTTACGGTCCACTAAATCGTGATTTAATTTGCTAATGTACGAAACTCCTTTTAAATTCAAGGGACAGATCCGGCCCGTTTTAGGACTTTGTCTAACTTGGACTGGCGGAAATATTTTTCCCAAGATTCAAAAAAATGCTGAACGGGAACGGGACTTTAGAGTCAGACTATTTCTACCTATGCGATAAGAATAATACGATGTATTGGGGCAAAAAGATTCTAGAATGGAGACCACGTACCGGCAAGTGCAGAGTGGGAAGTCCACCTACAAGGTAGACAGATGACTTGGTAAAGAAGGCAGGATGCCACTGGATGCAGGTTGCTTTTAACCGTCCAATCTGGTAGTCACTGGGAGGCCCATGTTTAGCAGAGGACGTCCTATATATAATAATGAATAAGATAATGATAATGATGAATGCCTATAATAGGCATATGTATAAGAGTTTTATGACTATATCCTATTTGTTGCAAGTGTTGTATATATATGCTGTTGGTGTACCTTTTTAAATAAATAAATAAATAAATAAGATGTGTAAGTAGGTTTTTAGGAGTAAGATTTGTTTGCCTTGTTTCTAAAGTGCGTTTGCTCCATAAAAACTGATAATAAATAATATTTTCCATGCCATGCAGCGTCGCGCTACTTTTAATCTCTCCAAATGTAATTGATAATTTTAGTACCTATCATACTTGTAATTCAGGATTTGTCACGAAGTGAGAAATTAACACCCGGTTTTTTGGTACCAGACAGTGAAACTTGCCAAGGGATTTCCCGACACCTATACTCGAGGAGTGCATTCCAATGCTGGACGTAAGCATCTCCGACAGAGCGCCAAAAACAAGATTTCTCACTTTTTTCATCCAGCCACTGACAGCCGACAGCCATCTTCCTAAAGTCATCGGCCGATCGATCTGCTGTGCATCCCAAGGCATGGTTTCCACTCGAGAATCCATTTACTCTATCGACCGGTTCGGTTTTGGGACAGATAAATAAATACCGGCCCACTGCCACTTTAGCTTGCTACATTTTAGGAAAATGTACATTATTTTGGTCTTCCGCCGGATATCCTCGGTTAGGATTTTTACGGGACAGAGCACTAAGTTTCAAGCCGGTTGCTGTAGCGTTCTATAGGGAAGGCTCATGACCAACAGTGGACTTCCAAAAGTTTGATGATGATGAAGAAGAATGAGTTTAACTTTATTATTATTTATCGTCTGCACTAGCCCTTAGCTGCGTGTAACTGAAGAAACTCCCAAAGTAAAAACTCATTATTAAAATAATTCATGGAATAATTATTAAGAAAACGTTGGAATAATAACGTGAACATAATATCACCGGATGCCATAAAACTGTTGGTGTGTTTCTTAATACGTTGACGCCATTGTCCCGATTAAGAAAAATGTTCTCAAATAGATTAGTAATGGGAAAAGGCCCGGCGAATATGGAGTTACTTCAGAACTTTTCAGGGCAGAGGAGCTACCCGTTTTTGAGGAACTGATGCGTTTATTCAGCTTTATCATAGTCGAGCAAGAGCGTGGTGGCTCTGATTTTCAAAAAAGAAGATAAAACTTTGAGAGACAGGTTTAAACAGGACATGGCAAGAAGAGTGCAGCTTATCTGACCAGCATTTAGAAAGTTGCGTCATATTTTCTCGTCACTCAAACCTTGCTCTTCTGGCATTATGGCAGTCCATGCCTGAAAAGCAAGCTATTCAATCTAATCGATCGAAATAGGCGTTAGCCTATCGTGTTGGTGTTAAAGTGTAAAATTGACATCATTTATTGATTCATGTTTAATTTACATGTTGTTAAGTTTATTTCTTGTTTACTTTTAAGCATAGATTTTTATAATTTAACAATTTGATTTAATTTTATTCAATAAATATTATTACATTCTTTAATGTGAAAATGTTGTAATGCCCCACCAGGGTTCATTTGAGGACATTTTTTATAATTCTTTATAAGACCATGTAAACCAAATGAATCAACAATAAATGATTATGATTAATGGCAAAACACTTTTACACAATTAATAAAAATTTATTTACTCGACGACTCGATTGGCGTAGTGAAAGAGATGCTCCTGGAAAAAAAAAACTGGTATCTCGTAATTCAATTGTTTATTACTTCCTATGAGGCCATGACAACTAGTGAGTTGATATGGAGACGTATTTTTGAACCATTGGAAATGAATCTTGAATTCAAACCCGAAAACAAATTATTCGTGTATGAAAATAGTTTCTATTGCTCCCGATTTTACGCATTTTTGAATCACTTGAATTAGTTGATGCTATTAAATTGAAATCTGAAAATGAATAATGAAAATGAAAATCTATATTATGTAACAAAACTTTGGTTACAAGATTAGAGGTTGACCATGTTCTTTTAAGCGCGAGAACACTTGTGCCAGAAGAAGCCGCTCTTTAAACTGTTTTCGTTTCACGCAGAAAATATTATAAGCCGGAAAACAAAAACCCATTGATTTTAAAAACCGCTGATGAATCGCTTATATCGGAACGGAATAAAAAGTTATGTCTAATCTCTGTCAACCATTTGTTTACTTGTCAATGTCATTCTTCCGTATTTAGAAATCAATTACCGAGTGGGTAGGACCACTAGTAACAGAATTCACGGAATGGATTTTCAAAAGTGATTTTAGGTATTCGCATGCGAGTCTTGCGATTTCGTATTCGGATTGGAATTCGCATGATTCAAAAATACGTCTCCTGTAATGCTGATATTCTGTATTGAAAAATTTACGCAAATATGTGTATTAGATTTATGACATATTTTCACACCTCTCTAAAGATGATTCAGGTCCATTAAAGCTACGAGCTATACATCAGGCTTGTTAGACTAAGATACAAGGCCTGGTTAGGTGGAGACACATGTTAAGGCCCTTCTGTTTGCTTAGGACTGCCGCTCACCAAAAGTTAGTGTTGAATACAATTTCGAAAATATATTAATAAATAATAATCCAAAACTGTGTGTTTTTAAGTATTTAGAGACAAACTGATTGGTTTAGTTTAGTAATTCGCATTAAAACTTTGTTGTTTTTGGTTCGATTCCTTGTTTGGGCTAGTTTTTTTTTTTAATTGATTTGAGTCTTGGTGTATTTTATATACGACGCATCCACATAAATTAATTCATTTGGTCATGTAAAAAAAAACGCTTTTTTCGGTGTGTTGGGAGACGCTCTTTGCTAAATTCATTGTTTGAAACCTCGTAACACAATGATTTAATTTTTTTATTTCTAAAAACAGGTGACAACCGTGTTTATTTTTAAAAAAATGTGACTTCTTTCTTTTGAAACTTTTGAAATTTGATGCAGATAAATTTTACATGTTCAAATATTGCTTTTACTAGACCACAAGCTCGATAGTACTATGCGGGAGCGTGGGAATAGCTTAATGGGCCGACTGACAGCTTATGACTAACAGCCTCTACATGTAACGAGCGCTTATCTTCGGCAGATTAACATTCCGATAGTTAACGAATGGTTTGACACATTACTAGAGGATAAACCTTTGCGATAAATTTTGCGGGAGTTGTAACAATGGAATGATAATTTACCTGTCTATTGAGTTTATTCTTGCTATTACAAATACTATATTAAATTGATATTTTAAAATAGTCTTGACCTCTTAGGGTCTGATTCTGGCGTATAAATAACTTAACTTTCTTTATACTAACTTCTAAATAAATAAAAAAATACTGTTATCATGCAGATCCGTCTTGCTTCGAAAGACACGTAAAAGTTGGTTTCAACAAATATCCTTTGATGTTAGTCGGAAAGCCTAGTTATAGGTATGAGGCATGATTACATCTGATAGTTAAGGTCCAAACGCATTAGCGCTGCAGTTCGCAGCGCTGCACGGTGCGGCAAAATATTATTTGTATGAGTTTGTATGGAGCAAGACGCACTTGAGCGGCGCGGCAGCGGCTACTGCTACATACAAAATCGCGCAGTGCAGCGCTAATGCGTTTGGACCTTTAGCGTGAAGTGAACTAGTAACTGATCTTACAACATCATCATCATCATTTCGGCCAAGGGACGTCTACTGCTGAACATAAGCCTCCCATTGACTTCCAGATTGACCGGTTAGAAGAGACCTGCATCCAGCGTCTTCCTGCAACCTTTACCAGGTCATCTGTCCACCTTGTGGGTGGACGTCCTACGCCGCGCTTGCCGGTACATGGTCTCCATTCTAGAACTTTTCTGCCCCATCGGCTGTTAGTTCTATGAGCTATTTTACAACGCCCTACCTATATTTTTTATTCTGAGGCCCTACTATCAATTTATACTGGACCTGGGAGGGAGACTCAAAAGGTTTAGCCACGGGCCTTATCACACCCTTTCATCAACCCACAGCCATGTGATGGAGAATTAGCCTAAACTATTTCATAGTTAAGGTGAGACCCGTACCCTGCAGTTGCATGTATATCTTTCTTTATATTTCATTAGCATGCGTAATAGTAACTTATCTGTGTAAGTACCTATATTAACCAGACCTTAGTTGTAAAATTATTTAATTCCTTTATCATTCTCCATTCCCCGACAAATACTTCAGATACCAACCCACTATTCGCCGCAGAGGACGGTTCTCATAAATCGCAACTATAGGCGATAAATTCTTCATAAATTCAAGCCCTGCCGTAAATCAACTGAGGCTTGATTAATTTCGCGATACATCAACGGTTCTGTGCTTTTAATTTTACACGATTCGATGTATTCTGTAGTATGTATGTGGTGATTTTAAAATCGTCAATCAAGATAGTGTTTCAATAGTACAAAGGTGGAATTTTTGGAGGTGCTATGTATTTTCCTAGCATTTCACATCCATATCCCGATTGGCGCGGTGGCGAGGTAGTTCACGTTGAGCGCAAGGGTTCAGGGTTCAATTTTCGGTCAGTTCAATTTTAAATGCGCCAGCATGTTCTTCGCTCAAACAATTTTATTTAACTCCGGAGAGATAATAATGTCATTCTAAGTGACTTAGTTATTGTTTACAACTAATATCACATGAAACTTACTTTTTAAGCACAAATCTTTAGAACATTCGCGGTACCAAAAAATGCTTGGCATTCATCTAAACATGAGGCATGAGATCGGATATCTGATTACATGATGTTACAAAATCTTTATTAATTTTTGTTTATCAGATTTATAATAAAATGCATCTAGGTTCCTGATTCAAATAAAAAAAGTCAAACAAAATTAAAAACATTGGAAAAAATTAGCGACCATTAAAAGTCCTGTGAGGCCTATAGGTACTCTTTAGTAGGACATATAACATCAACACAATGTCAACCCTGGAGCGAATGTGCCCATGAGCAAGCGGCTAGCTTCTGCACCAGAAAAGATCACTCACTCTCAACTCCTCAGAGAGAGTCATCACCCTAAGTCGTCGACCTACCTCTGCAATAAAACTCTTTGCTTCAGACCCCTAACAACCTGTAATCTCGACAGCATTAAATTATATTCTTAAATACCTATAATCAAATTTTTGAATCGTCGTGACAGTGAAAACAAGAAAAAATCGAGATAAAAGCTGTTTTTTACGGAATCCTAAAAATCTTAGATGTCATCTCCACAAAGGCGCAACCCATCTAGATACCACCACGATAGTTCAGAAATGGCATTGTTATCTCAAAAACAAAGGAGGCTTCATACCAGAGCCTTAAAAATCAGCTTCCTATCACAAAAGATGTCTTGAAAGCTCGTTCTTTGAGATACGGAAATACAGGAATGCACTTAGGTCTAGTAAGGTTAAACCGTAAGGTTGCATTATTCCTATTTATAATTATCGATATAGAACTAAATATTTTTTTGTAAAAATTACAGAATTACAATTTCTATCACTGTTCTATGTTTGAAAGTGTTTCGAATACAAACCGTCTATACTTAAAAATATTTTACCACAACTGCAGTTACACTATATTACGCCTTTCATGAAACCATGCATTTAATAAGCAATATTAATATTTTTACAATATTTTAGTAACATTTTTTTTAACTAAAGTTGTTTATCGGTAAAACATCGGGGATGATTAAAATAGTTTCATATTATTCTCAATATTAAAATTGATATATCTACTTCACATAAAATAACTATGCGCTTCACACATAAAATGAATGTCATACCAACAAACAATCGTAGTTTTGTTTCTTTATTACATCCTCGCTCGGAATGTGAAGACCCAATTTTCGGCTTTTTGCTTAGCTCATCGACTTAGGTATACCACGTATTCCCTAATCCGTCTCTGTGCTTCATAAAAAAGATAGGCGCAGCGTTGATAGCTCACCACGTCGTGAAAGATCTCGTTATTTTTTTCCATCGAATATTCGAGAAACAGATAGCTACTTCGGTTTTATATGTTCGGAAAACAATGGAGGGGAGTTTTATTATAATTTTAATCTGCCACAACGCGTGAGATACGCGAAGCGAGCCCGTGGGAACGGTTTTCGGATTATTTGTATCGAAGTTACGACGAAGGTGAGCGTACAGGGTATTATCAGAAAAATGCTGAAGCAATTTATTGACTTCAGACTAGACATAATGGTTCCTATTCGAGTACGTTTAAGTAGAATTGAGAAAAAAGGTCGTAGGGTCAATATCTCGAAAAAACAGATGATTTGTAGCATTGTGATAAATTTTTGATTGATACTGGAGAAAGTTTACTTTTTTCTTAATTCAGACATTTATTAAGACTTTTGTTTCTCCTGTATTGCCCAAAACATATCTGTTTAGCCTAATGGTTGACTAATAGAGAATGCCACATTAAGTCCACCTTTGTATGATCTTTTAAATCTATGCAATAAAGTTTAAAGAAATATCTCTTAGCGTACGTTAATTCTCATCAGGCTTTTTTTTTCTTACCTCAAAACCAAAAAGAATCGAATGTCGACGAAATTGGGTAACTATAAAATGGGGCTATAAAGTATCGTTATGCCATCGATATTTGTTAACTTACTGCTGCGTCTGGATATTAACCACCACCATTATTAAAGTTTGCAATAAACATAGTCCGCTCCCACCGGCACAGCTCATGCATAGCGAACACCGCATCATAGCAAATGCTGTGATAATATACTGAGCGTTGATTCCACGCAAACGTATTGAACACTAGGTATTTGGAAACAGTATAGCTATACGGTACTTTCTAGAAATGTGAACAATTCACGTCATTAATGAAAATGGAAATAAATACCGAACATATTAAGTCATTATATTACAAACCTACTGTTCTTATGCTGATACAGGGTTGCTGAAAACCTTTTAAAAATATTTACCCAAAAATCTATATCTGTTATTATTTCATCATCATTTCAGATATAGGACGTCCACTGCTGAACATACGCCTCCCCCACTGACTTATAGATGGGCTGGGTAGAAGCGGCCTGTACCTATCTAGCGGATTCCTATTATTTATCTCTAAACTAAGTAAAGCTACTATGGTATTCAAACCCGCAACCGCCAGTTTTTGTAGTCCGGAGCGCAAACCACTACACCAGACGGACGTCATCGACGATCTCCCGCTTTTTTCATCCAGCCACTGCCAGCCTAAGGTCGTCCATTCATCGAGCAACATAATTATCTATGATAAAAAAAAACATATCGCGGACATTCCACTGTCTGTCCATCATTTACCTAGCCACCCTGTATAGACACTATAACAGGTAACAGTACGGTAAGCTGCCGCAATGCAGCGCCAATTGGGAATACTCGGTGTTAAATCAACGCGAGTCAACACTGTCCTGAACCGGGTCACAGAACACCCAGAATCGACCTTATATGTTTTACACATAAGGTTCATTTTGTAGAGGCTACTGTATTCATTGTATAATGCGAGCGACAGACGCGCGAGTGGACATTATTAATACGAGGTGTATTATTAAACGGGTTTCGTTTTGATATATAAATCTTCGTTTGTTAACAAAATTAAATGCACGAGTGCATTAACGAGTAATTTTAATGATACGATATTCATAAATGGACGAATAAGTTATGTTTTTTTTAACATTTTGAAGTGTCGAGATCTATACAAGTGATACACTGTCAGATCCGGGTATATGCAAGTGATGCATACACTGTCTTTCTACTACCTAGATCTGTGCAAGCGATCTGTCAGATCTTCAATCACGTAATTGCAGAGCTTCTCAAAACATTCTACCTATCTTGCCTCCATGATGATGATTCTGCTTCTATCAGTTTTCGTCCAAATTCCTCATCAGTTTAATAATACAAAGCTGTTAACGTTCGTGGGCATTGTTACGATTTATATCTGGTAAACATGACCGGCCACAAGTACACATACAGACTGTACAAGAGAATAGGACACTCGTTAAAACTGCGTGATTAGCTGATCATATACAACAACTTTTACTATTCGAGCAACATCGAAATCGTGTTTTTTTTTTCAGATACTCAATACATTACAATCGAGGTAGGGCGTAAGTTTGTATGGAGCATCTTACATTTGTTTTTGAGATTTCGATGTTGCTTCCATAGAAAAAGTTGTTGTATATGAGCAGCTAGTTGCGTGGTTTTAGGGAGTGTCCTATTCTTTTGTACACCTTTGTACCAATAAAAATAGCAAACAAAAAAACGGGGATGAAAACTTATATAGAAATGAAAATAATAAAACTTAAAAAACTATGAAATCTCTTAAAAACATAATAAGTCGAAAACAAACAGTATCGTTGAACATACATTAGAGTTATTTGGTTGGATAGGTTTCGGTACGAGGGACTTAAGGCTGATCGTTCCGCGTTATTTAAAATTTGTTACGTTTTTTTTTCAATAGTCACTCTGGTTTACTGAGTATAATTATGATTCTGAAACTAGCTCGGATGATCACAAAATTAATTCATAGATTCCAGTTAGCCAGTTTTTTGCAATCGTCTTAGTTTGTTATTGTCGGTAGAGTCTTTTCCATCTCTGCTGCTCATTTGCACTCGCCTTTCTCTACACATCCTGATACGACACAACGACGTTTGGCTTCTCCTTGATCTGCTGCATAAGAAAATGCTGCTTGCTTGCTTGCATAAGGGACATTTTGAAAATGGTTGACGAGAAGAGAACTTTGTAGGAGACACGTGAGAATAGGAGGGGAAGAATGTTGGGACACCGATTTATAACCGTTCGATGTCAAATTGTCAACCAAAAATCCACGTGACACCATGTGATTTAGCATTAGTATCACGTGATTAATAGATTGTCAATTTGTTTTCGATGGGTTCTGCTTCTGGATCGAGGAGCAGATTCGATACGACGATTTTATCAAAACAAATTATTAGAAAGAAGAATATAGGGAGCGAGGTTTCCTAATAAAATATTAAAATCTGTTACAAGTTTATGTAGCGCCAGATGACACTTTGCATCGCAAACCATAGTAACCGATGAGGTAGACATATTTCTAACTTGATATCACAACTTGGCAAACGTACACGCTTCTACGTGGAACCATGATATATTACTATGCAAAGTAGTTGGCAACGGTTGGTCCTTGCACGAGATACGAATTTGGCTCGTCCTGGCAAGCCCGTTGTGCTCAGTGGCTTCATGGCTTGCTTAAAACCACTATTAGATGTATCCAACAGAACCCAAAAAG
Organism: Anania hortulata; assembly: GCA_963576865.1. Lineage (NCBI taxonomy): Eukaryota > Metazoa > Arthropoda > Insecta > Lepidoptera > Crambidae > Anania > Anania hortulata. Next base: position 5,755,480 of record OY756408.1, on the reverse strand, counting down.
GAGTTAAAATTACGTTTCGCTTAAAAATCCCAAGAATCATGCACTGTTTCTTAGAAATTTGTATACGGTTGTTGCACTATTGGTCATTTGTATAGCGACTAGTAGGTAAAAGATACATACATACAGAATATAAACCTAATTATAAAAAAATGCTTGTAATGTGCTGATCACACAAATACAACACAAAAACACAAATATTTTCCCCTTGCGGGATTCGAACCCCTTAATCGTCTGGCTTGGTCGACAAAATTGTTATATTAAAATCTGGTCTGGTTTTCAGTTATGAAAATGATTTTTATACATATGAAAATGATTATACATAGTCTAAAAATAATAATAATTATAGAATTTTATTTTATTTTCAAACATTTGTTAAATTATATAAGCATTTAAAACGCGTGCAAAACTTCTAGATTGATATCAATTTTAATGTCCGATAGTTATTGGTCTCAAAGTAGCAGGAAATGTTCGGTTGCAAAAGAATGCTCCCGTTGAGTTACATCTTGTAATATAATACCTATCAAATCTATAGGTAGCCTCTAATATTCTCACTTCACAGAGCTTACAACAACATAAATTAGTTAAAAAAAAAATATTTTTATTTGTGGGTCAATGACGCTCTCTACCTCAATGGTTGCCATAGAAAACCAGCGTCATGGCAAAATAGCATAGTGGCAACCATTTTGGTTTTGTATCACTTATTGCCTTTTTTAATTTATTGTAAGTAATTATGTACATAATTGAAAAAAAAAAACATGTTACGCACAATTAAGGTCACCTACAACGGACCAGTTCAAAACGGTTTCTGAACTTACAGAATTATTGCACATTACCGTCCTGCTCATGGCGTTCGGCCGGAATGATCGGTAATGCCTACTGTGACTGGCGGCCGTGACGATTTCTTGATGCATAACTATTATATCTATATAACACACAATTATGTTCTTAATCTGTTCTCCACGCGAAACCTAATATTTATTTAAGTAATAATTATAACCTGTTAGTACCTATCTTTTTAGTAATACGCTGTCTATTCATTAGTTTACGTACTGTTTATTGTCTTTAAGTTTATTCCTTTTTATATTTAATATGCATATTATTTATCTAAGTTTCGTCGGCTGTCCGTCCGTGTACCTCACTCCGCGGGGCCTACTGAAAACCAGCGTCGCGGCATACTCAGGCCGTGGCTCAAGCTGAGTAAGGTCCCATTATCCCGGACATCACAGGCACATAGTGGCACCGCTTGGTTTACTCGTTTTTCAACCGACTTCAAAAAAGGAGGAGGTTCTCAATTCGACTGTATGTTTTTTTTTTTTTTTTTTTTTTATGTTTGTTACGCGATTACTGCGCCAATTATGAAATCGATTTTAATGATTCTTTTTTTGTTTGGTAGATCATACTTCAGAGGTGGTCCCATATAAATTTTATCGAAATTGATTTAGAACTTTTTGAGAAAATCAACAAATACATACCCAGATAATATTTTGGTTGTGGTTCTTGTTACCTATCTTCGACAAATATGAGCCGATTTTGATGATTTTTGTTTTATTGAATAGCTTATACTTCAAAGATGCTATGATAAAAGTTTGAAAAATAAAAATCACCCCTAAGGGTAGGAAAATAGGGGATGAAATCGGTGTTCAGCAGTTAGATTAGGATTTATCACTAAAAATAGATGAAATAAGTAAATTTTATTTAAAAAAATAAAACCGACTTCAAAACACTGAAATGCTAAAAATAATCCTAACACTTTAGTACCTAATCAGTTACTTTTGGAGTCGGTGCAAGCCGATGAGAGATTCAATGTTTTTGTTTGCAAATTTACTTGTCTATTATAATTTTATTTTGTTTTTTTTTCTTTTAATTTAAATAATGTATTGTCTTTTACTGTTTGTGTGTGATGTCCAATGTATAATAAATGTCTTTTCTTTCTTTCTTTCTAATTGTGATATGAACCAAATATAAAAAAAACTTTCTTTCTTTCTAATAAATTATAAAGCTAAAGATTTTGTTTGTTTAGTTTAATGCGCTAAACTATTGGTTCAAATTGAGAAAAAAAAATGTGTTAGATTTTTCATTTAATGAGAAAAGTTATAAGTTATATTAATAGGAGCTACAACCAATAGGAGGGAAGCATTAATGAAAACCGTAGCAAAACGAGAAAAATATTCCTTTTGTAAACTTCCGTTGCATGCGCCGAAGTAACGGTTTAAGTAAGGCAAAAAAAAGTTATAACAGATTTTTTCCGCTTTCTCAAAGTTCTAAAAATCATCTAAGTATATATAAGGTGCTTTGAAAATATCTGCCACGGCTAAATGGGTGAAAGTATTCCTTATATAGATTACGATAGTAAAGAAATTTTATGTCTAGAACATCATTTTTTTTTTTCATTAAAAATAGTATTAATTAATGACTAGGCTTTATTTAGTCTCAAACCGCCCGCAATCATCTAACCAGCCCGCTTGTACTATATACAAAAGTAATCTGTGGCTTGTACTACGTCCCACGCGCTGCGGTTATGAATTCGTTCATGTTACCGCCAAAATGCTAACAGTGCTGTCTTTTACTGCCTTTTCTCAAACAATTATAACCGATTCGGGGCACGTAATTCCTTCACTATTGTAATCTACATAAGCAATACTTTCACCCATTTCAGCCGTGGCAGATATTTTTGAAGCACCTTATATATAAAACAAAGTCGGGTTAGTTACACCATTTATAAGTTGAAAACGGCTGGACCGATTCTGATGTTTTATTTGTTGAATTTGTCTGCGTCCCGAATAGCAGAATAACTATAGAAAACACGGAAAAATTCACGAAATATAAAAAATATAAAGGGACGGTACGAAGTTCGCATAGAAAAATATAAAAAGCATATGTTAATCTTTAAAGGTTGACTCACTATAACCTTTATTATGATAAAACTTGTTCCAAAGTAATGCATTGTTTGGTCATTGATAAAGAGTGACTAAGTGCCAGTGACAAACCGAACTCCACGCGGACGGAGCCGCGGGCGGAAGCTAGTAAATTATAAACCCTTTAAGTTAGGGTTGCTCAACAAATGATAGGTCCATACTTTACCGGTCACTATTAAATTATAAGTATGTTTACAAAATTTTCATAAAGCTGAAAGTTTGGAATGGCAAGTTTTTATTTTTAACCGACTTCAAAAAAGGAGGAGGTTCTCAATTCGTCGGTATCTTTTTTTTTATGTATGTTCAGCGATCATTCGTTACCAGGTTAACCGATTTCGATAGTTCTTTTTTTGTTCGTACTTTCAGAATGGTCCCATATAAACTTGATCAAGTTCTGATGATGGGATCTATAAGAAAATCATCAAACATTGCATGAACTCCATACCGTGCCAACTGATTTTGTACCTATGTTACCCAATATCTTCGGCATTTGTGAATCGATTTAGATGATTCTTTCTTTATCGAATAGCTTATTCTTTAAAGATAGTACATTAATTTGTGTACAATATTTGGAAAAAAAAACTCTTTTAAGGTGGGAAAAATAAGGGATGAAATCGGTGTTCAGCCGTTAACTTATGTTTGCACTCAAATGATTCGTTTTGTTGACGATGCATCACTAAAAATAGATGAAATAAGTAAATTTTATTTAAAAAAAGTAAACCGACTTCAAAAAACTGAAAAGCTTAAAATAATATCAACACATAAGTACTTAATCAGTTACTTTTGGAGTCGGTGCAAACGAAAACATTCAAAATCTCAAAAACAAAATCTCATCGGATGGCACCGACTCCAAAAGTAACTGATTAGGTACATATGTGTTGATATTATTTTTAGCTTTTCAGTTTTTTTAAAGTTGGTTTACTTTTTTTTTATAATTGATATTAACATTGTTTACTTTGCATGAGGAACAGATGTGCATAGAGATATAAAATATTAGAGCAACAAAACTTAAAGCAACAAAACTACGAAGACTATTATTAAATTCACAAACGCATTATACTGTTTTTTCAGTTAAGAGGGGTTCTATTTTCTTTAACTGTATATAATGCTTAGCCAATGTCCCATTTTTTTTTAATTCTAATATTTTTTCTTCTTGTTCTCTAAAATAAGAAATATTTATTTATTTAAAAATAGTATCTTGTTCGTTTGCACTTAAAGTAGTAATAGCTAATATTAACACCATAATGAAAAAGGTTACCTATCTAAGGTCACTTATCTAAAAATTATGTAGTTCATTATTGCATTCCGTGGCAACTTGTTATTAAGACGACACTTAGTCTAGAGCCAATATTTACATAAATCTTACCAATTTTGTATCTGTCTTGTTGGTTTTCCTAGTAAAATAAATATAAATAAAATAAATATTTGTTGATTAGATCTTTGGTCTACGGTATGGCGAAATATCCAGCCAATATTTTAGCAAAAAAACAAAAAAAAGTTAGTAACGCGAAAATACGTGATCACGTGACGCGGGGGGTGGTCGAAGCGCCTGAAATGAATGTATTATTAGCTGAGGCTAAAGCTGAAAGCCGAACGCGTAGGCCATGCCTATTGCCTAGTGGTACTGGCAGTAGATTATAGTTCTGATTAAATTGAAATAAGCTACGTGGATAGATTGGGACTATAAAGAGCCTATGTATAGAGATTTTAGATTGGAATAAGGAAAAAAAACATACATCAGACCACTATTATGTTTTTTTTTACATATTTTGGTTGTGATTGGACTCGAAAAGATTGAAAAAACATAATCGTACAAAACATAAAGTGGTCTATAATAGTGGTTCGCGGTCTGAAGTCTACAACGCCAAGTGGTTGCGGTTTGAATTCCAAATGTGTAACAAATATAACAATAATAAATTCATAAATATAAGTATTTAAGTATGTTTATTTGTTATCTAGTCATCATAGTAAAAGCCTTGCTTAGGGTCATATAATTTCATGATTAAAGACACTTGAAGGTGTTCAAGTGACCGCCCCGTTTAAACCTTTATGTATCATAATGTTATTGTCATATATTTAACGTATTCTAATCTAGGTATCTACAATTTGTTTATGTCGGTTATCTTGGCTACTATATACTGGCAACGATACTAGGTATTATAAAAGGCTAACAAAGGTGACTAAGTTTGTTGCGCCGTTTCTTCTCATCACCAGCCAATATGTAGTCCCGAAGCATAGGGTAAAGCTATATTTTTGGACTTGTATAAGTTGCCGGAAGAGGGCATATATACTGAATAAATGAGTATGTAAGAATATCATCTGAATTGCCCCGTATTTTATAAAAATAAATAATATGTTCATTCAATAATTAATTAATTCATAAACGATTGAACTGAGGCATTGGCCGCCGACCACCCTTAACTTTCTAATTTCATGAACGCTAAAATAACAAATCACACTCCACATCCCTGACCGTTAACGTAAGCGTTAACGTGGCGCAACGTTAACGTGACACGCACGGCTGGTGCATGCCGTGAATTTATGATTGGCACTGGCCGAAATCTATTATTGCCACTTTAATGTGGCCAATCAACGCTAGTTCTGGCGGTAAATTTGACTCACTTTGGTCTATAATAATCTACTTTTAATTTTTCGGCTGCCCAGCGATCGTATAAGACTGTGCAACATTAATACCCATTGTGTCTCGTTGGGACACAGGACTAAGTCTTATAACTTAAGCCTATTTAAATAGATTGCACATTATACAAAGAAGTTATACTTAAAAGAAGGATGCAAAATTTAGGCAGTCTTCAATTAATATGATAAGTTACGAGAAATAATGGGTTCTGTCTTATAACTTAAGCCTATATAAATAGACTGCTCATTATACAAAGAAGTTATAATTAGTTCATATTAAAAGCAGGATGCACAATTTAGGTGGTCTTAAATTAATATGTTCAAATTTGAAAATGAATTTAATCTCATAATTACTAAGTAATAATAAGTTTTCTCTAGTCACGTCTCGCGTATACCTGCTCACGCAAATACTACCTTTGCGCTACTGAAAACGCTGTGTTATAGTGGCGAAGTAAGTACTGGTCTCGCAAAAATATTTTGTTGCCTTTGACACGTTACAAGAAAAAGAAGATATAGTACTAAAACTAATAATAGTAGTTCGTTCTACCTGGGGAACAGACGAACTAGTCAAGGTTGTGGAAAACCGCTGGATTCAAGCGGCCCACAGCCGCTCACTGTCGCGCTAAGGCATTCTTTAAGGAAAGCTTATGTTTAGCAGTGGACTTCCAAAAACTGATGACGACAATAATAACAGGATAAACATAATCCGTTTGCATCGCAAACGTTTCTTAAATAAGTCTGTGTGCATTTTTTGCACTGCAAACAATCCGAAACTGAGAAATTACAATCGTATGCCATCACGCAAAGTATAGTTTATATTATCCATATCAATAAAATTATTTTATTTTATATCATGCCTAGTTTTAAATTTTCTGGTGGAGTAATGCTACAATCGATTAACGGCATTTAATTTAGAAGCAAAATTGTACACTTTGCTAAAATGCGTTCCCAATTAATTTAACTGCCAAAATTCATCTATCATATAATCACTCAACGCATCTATCCGTACAGGTACAGTCATGAGCCGTAACGAACACGCTTATGTAAAGTGAATAAGGTTTAAAGTTGCATACTTTTTAGCTGGTTCTCATCATGGATAACCAAACAAAATGGCATCCACCGTGTAACGATATCAAACGTGACACGGATCACGAATAGGCCATGCGTGTGATTAATTTATTATATGCCTTTTAAAGCCAAAGCCGAACCCATCAGAAGTGGTACAAGCTGGATTTAGGTGGATTTTTGGCGACCTGATTAGCGAAAATAGAAACCGCCATTGACGTTAAGCGGGCACACAAAATGACTCAATTAACATGAGCGACGTTTTGATAATTAGAAATTAAACTGTTGGTTTTGGTTTGCCCCTTCTCCCTTACCTAAGCAGTTCTAACAATGGATTACTAGATTTATCCTGTGGTCACGAATTACTTTCATCAACATAATCATAATTTCAGCAGGCCGACTGCTGAATATAGGTTTCCCTAGAGACATCTATATTGGCTAGTTGGAAGCGGCCTGCATTTAGCGGCTTTCTGCAATTTTTACCAGGACGTCTGTCCACCTCGTAAGTGGATGTCCTACGCTGCGCTTGCTGGTACGTGACCTTCATTCCAGAATTTTTCTGCCGTCAGTTTTACGTGCCCCGCCCACTGCCACTCCAGACTTGCTTATCCGTTGGGCTAGGTCAGCGACTTTTGTTTGTTTACGAATCTCCTCATGCCGGAATGAATGCCACAAAGAAATACCAAGCATAGCCCTTTCCATAGCACGCTGTGTAACCTTGAGCTTTCATATGAGGCCCATAGAGGAGTGAACCTATTTACTTGTAAAATACTATTTGAATGCTATAACACTCTAATAGACACCACACTAGACTAGGCGAATGTAGCAACCATCAATCTATGGAGGTCTAAACATTTTTTGTTTTTTTCTGTAAACCTATTGAAACGTTAGCGTTGACGATCGTTAGAACTGCAATTTAGTAAAGTCAAGGTAACGATAGTGTAGTTATCGATAAACCGTGAAAATAATGTTTAATTTATAAATAGTTCATTTAAACTGTTCATTTAAGTAACACATCTATAAAAGTCATTTATCCAACGTTCGTTATTTTTTTATATATTTTTTTTATTATTTAAATTCAATTGCACACTCCACTAACAGCTTATAGCCAAAGCGTGGAGTGAGCCAGTTACAGTTTTATAACATTTTTTACTAACACACATACTATCAATATTAGCTTAAAAAACTAACACAATGATTCACAAATTGTCTATGCCTATTATAAAACATGTCAGTTTCTGGCTCCTGAGCAATCAGGGCATTGAGCATACAAATAGCCTGCTCTGTGGGAGCGTGCCGCGCCGTGAGCGTGTGCGAGGGCGTGCGGCGGCAGGCGGCGCGCGCGCAGGCGGCGGGACTGGGCGGGCGCGGACAGGTGGCACATCGAGAGGGCGAGTTTTCTACGAGGTTGTCTATTTTGCCGTTGAGCATCAGGTAGTAATGAACCATTAGGGAACATTTACGTCGCAACTCCAGTATGTCTAGACCGACCATGCCGTAGACGAAGAGCGACGGAAACAAGAAGGGGTAATATCCATACATTTTTTTGTACAGATAACGCGCGAATCTCCGTGTATAATAGTGTAAATAGCATAAAACTTGGTAGTAGATACAATTTAATGACTCGCTATAGTTCGATATGATTAGACTAAGATACTACCCAAATTAATCTCGAATCAATTAATTTCAATGAAAGTTAATTTTAAAGTTGGAATCAGTGTAACATAGGATATGTTTTGATAGGTAGTATCGATAGCGTTGCGATTATTGAGGTTCAATTCTATTGCTACTTTATATATTTCCATCGATATTCGTATTATTCATCAATAATACGAATACGGCTATCTATGGAGTATAAAAATTCTATCGATAATGAAGATTATAGCATATGAAGCGACGTCACTACTGCAATTTCGGACGAGCGAGCGTGCAGCAATATTTTTGTCGTTACGACACATGATATAAAAGCGAAGCGAAATTTGTTTACAGCAAAGTCTGAAGGCGCCTGTAATCATAGCGAACTGAAAATCTAGACTTCGTTAGCCCTTTAACTTAGTTCATAAAATATTTTTATATACATTTATTTTAAAAATACAAACTGCGGTGTACTGATATAACAATTATGGCTTAAAATTCAGTTGGTTACGTTTTAACCAACTTCAAACAAAAAGAAGGAGGTTCTGAATTCGTCAGAATTGTTCTACCCTGAGAAATAACAGAAACTTAAGTTATGCACTATAACCGACGTGAATTCAAATTATAAGCATAAATAGCTTAATTAATAGATTTTCCTCACCATCACATCACACAAACAACATAATACAATATCATTACAACACAACAGATTTTCTCTGTTTAACCTTATGGTCGATTGGCAGAAAATGAAACATGAAATTAAGTTCACCTTTTGTACTATTTTTATTAGTAGAATAAAGTTTAAATAAATATATTTTTTTATGGTTCCTCACGTCTGTCGCAGAGCCGATGAAAGGTGGAGTAAACGGGTTCTCAAGTGGAGACCACGTTTCGGCAAGCATAGTGTAGGACGCCCCCCATGAACCGACGACCTTAGGAAGATGATTGGCGTTGACTGGATGAAAAAAGCGGGAGATCGTTTTCTTTGGCGCTCTTTGGGGGAGGCTGGGACGTAATGAAAGTAAGTCCATTCACCTTTAATTGCTTGTTGCTTGAGCAAGGATCGAAACCGGTTAATATTTAATTCAGAATGTGTAAGACCCATTTCTACTATTTGATAGTAAGTAGTTGTAAAGATTTGATCATAAAACTAAATTTGCCATAGCTTTTAAGTCGGTATTTGGAGTATATGATAGTTAATTTAGCGAAAACCTTTATTATTCCGGTTAAGGTACCATAGTAAAATAACCGGTTTCCGATCCTTGTGCTTGAGTAGCATTGCGCTTTTTTCTGCAGTCTAGGCATCTACGAAAGACTTTTTTGTTATCATTCATCGAAACCACTTTGTAGTTATTTCTTTTATTTTCTGTTTTTTATGCTTTATAATATATGCATGGTGTCGAAACTCTATTTTAATCTGTTCTAAATTTACGTGAGCTGAGCGATGCATACAAAGCAAATTAGACTAAGTATTAGAATAACACAGGTTATTAAGGGCTTGTAACGTTGTACATCTTGATGAATATCCATGTAGTTGTCTAGCCAGTATTGTGGCAGTTCATCTTGGGAACCACACATGTGTAAAGGCCGTGAGCTAAAGCAGGAAGCATTAATTGCCTCATTCATCCGAGTGCGTCAACAAGCAGATGATTAGGACGCTTTGTCAGCACTGTGTCAGGGCTTAGGTGACGTTTAATTGATACCTACTTTATGTGACACCAATAGCCCCTAACGACCTGTTGTGCCGGGGTCACGTCACTAAAATAATAGTTCAAGATTGGCTTTGAAGGGACGTCGATATTAGAGAAAGCTTGAGAGTCTTGAGATCCAAAAGTAGCTAAAGTAGTTTTGTTATAGAAATCCGTTTTAGATCGGTACCACAACACCTAGACCAGAGCATTATTGAGAAGTTCGTTTTCTAATATTGACCCGACTGGCAATTTTGGAACTGGGACTTCAGATGTGGCACCGCCAACTCTGGCTTGCTCGTTTCTCGGGTGCGGAGGTCGTCAACTATTAAAAACATTAAAATAATAAACCACTTGTAACTAGAACCTGATCTAGCTGCCAAAACACAACAACTTTTACCATCGGATACACATCAAATCTCAAAAACCTATAGACGAGATTATATCACTCGATATCATTTGTATGGGGAAACCTTTTTATTTTATTTTATTTTGATGTTGATCCCATACAAAAAGTTATTGTATTTGACCAGATAAACCATCCCATATGATGTTTTGCGTATATCCATACTCAAATTCTTTACGATTTGTATAGAAAACTGAAGGTATTTGAGATTTCAATGTTATATAAATAGAATCTTCTTAAGAAGACCTACAACAAGTTGGTCTAGTAAGGCTGATGATGAAGAAAGAAGATGATGATAATGAAGCCACTCTTTTCGTATAGTTGGGTAACGACTTTTAAGCGGCAAGAGCGATACAAATTCATATTATGCACTTTGCGCATAAAAAAAATAAGAGAAAGAGAGAGAGATATTTTTATAGCACACACAAGTTTAAGTACAAAGAAGTATAACAAGAAGACGAAACAAAAAGATTACACAGCCTAAAAATGTGGCGCTCAATGTGTGCTGCAAAAAAATGGAGCTCTGATTTTAATGTGACGAAATTACGTAAATGGATTTGGAACGCAGAAAAATATTAAAACCAAATAGATCATTTATTTATTAATGCTAACCGAACAGCAACCAAAAATATTTTAACATGTTTACAGATTACGGCCGGTTGATAACGCATTTATTAAATGTTCACAATCGCGCCAATATGCGGTTAATCGGTGCAATCGATCATAACCGATTGTTGAATAATCATAACGAGCAGTGATCAACAGTTTAAAATTGGTGTCGTTACTCAAACAGCAGACATGATATTATTATTCCGCCGTGACACTAAGGGCCGTATCATACAGAGCTAATAAATATCGTGACGAAATATTCAATTGCTTCATAGTACAGGCTGAATACACAACCGTGTTTTTCTACTCATTACTCGCAAAACGGGTAAATTCGGTCCATTGGTCTCTTAGACTTAGCTTTGCTGAGCAATCGGGTAAATGAGCCAATTACGGCTTCTTGCTTTAGCTTACGGCTGTTACACATGCGTGGTTCCCAAGATAAAAATAGAAATGAATAGTTCTCAAGAGGCGACTACGGACTGGACGTCGCAGCGTGGGCAGACCTCCCACCCAGTGGACTGACGGCCTAGTAAAGGTTTGCAGAAGTGTAGCGTTCTATAGGACCTATATCCAGCAGTGGACTTCCAAATGCCGATGATGATGTTGTTCCTGTGAAAGTACTAGTCAGGCAGGGGCTAAGGGCTTACGCACATTGCGACTTTAAGCATCAACAATCAAAAATTAAAATTTGCAATTTTAGTTGAAAAGTCACTTAAACGCGATGCAAGCGCCAAATCACTGGTCACGGATACTAGCGATCAATTGCGAAGAATCGCTAAAACGGAATGCAGCATAGATGATGTCGCAAAATTACCGATTGCAGGTGTTAAAATTCCCAATGTGCGTAGGATATAATGCGATCGTGAGGCCAGTTACATCCGCCCACATCTACAATTCACGACGACCACGACCGCTCTGTCAAAAGCGTAACGACTTAGAACAAATTGAATATGAAATACACTAACATTTAATATTTTATTTTTATTTTTTATTTTATTTCTTTTTATATTGTAAAAATCATCACATCTTCTGATTCCCATTCTTTTTCACCAGTGGCAGCTCAGTGATTGGAGTCTCACCTCACATGAGTTTTGAAATTGCATTTAAGCACGTAGATATTACGTATTCACGTAGACACGACCTCTGGACTGGACATTTCGGAATCTATATACGGATTTATACCTCTCTCGTCGGTAAGGGATAAGCAATTGCAAGCACATTCAGATAACAATGGAAGTTTAGCCATGGTTCAAAAATGTCTGGTTACTGATCTAAGGGTTACTGGCGTCTGGTGGTACCTAATCATTTTAAATGTGTTGACCAGACTTGCCGCATCACGGGTCGAGGTCAGGCTAATCCCGACTACGAACGGGGCGAAGCGCTAGAAGAATAATTTTTATTCTAATACATTTTTTTTATCTTATTTTTATTTTAACGTTACATTTACAATTGCTTATTGAAACATGAATACAACTATCGACACGCACCTACTAATTACGGTCAATCATTTAAATCCAATCCAACTACGCCATAGATTATCCGATAAAAAGTTGATTGGAAATCGTTCCACATCTATCATTCTTTTGGAAATCGGAATGAAAAAGCCGCAAATTGGTTTACAGTGACATATCAACGAGCGATAATTGGTTGAATTCCTGGAACGAGTTCAATAATGGATGCCAACTTTTTTTTACCATTTGAATGATGAGAAACAAACGAAATAGTTTGCTATGACGACATTTTTAATTTTGGTAAATTATTTGAAGATGCGAAAAGAAGAGAGGAAGACCTATAAGGATAAACCCCATCAAAGAAGCGTTTCTACAGCGTAGGCGTTCATCAAACGTCTGCGCAGTGCCGACGCCTATGCAATGCTAGAGCTTCGTTTAAGTAAGAAGTTACTACAACACCAAAACACCATCTTCAAAGTGGACAGACGACCTGGAAAGGTTGCAGGAAGCCGCTGGATGGAAGGCGCTTCCAACCAGTCAATCTGGAAGTCATTATGGAAACCTAGCCTATGTTAAGCAGTAGACGACCTATGGCTGAAATGATGATGATAATGTTGATGATAAGCATTAAAACAAATAGGTGCATGACAATTACATGTTGCTTAAAATACGGAGGAGAATACCAATTAATGTAATAACAGAAGCACTCATATCACGAAAACACGTAATTTCACTCCCAAAAACGGGTACGCGCGAGTAGATGGAAGCGCAATCTGTATGCATATAGGCGAGGAATACAGGCGCTGAAACTTCTAACCTGTCATACAATTAATTGTTTTGGCGGTGTAGTACCTTTTACAATTACGCCAATAACAAATATTTAAGATGAACAGCTTTCAAACTTTCAATGGCAGTGGTCAATTCTTAAAGGTATTTAACTAAACTCCACATGCATAACATAACAATAAAAAAAAAGTTATTTACTTAAACAGAATAAACATACATATACGTCAAATTTTTTGCAGAATTCTTGAGTATCAAATAAAAGGCAGACAGACAGCATATAAACTTTCAATACTTTGAAATTGCCACGTGGCGGCGGAGGCAACGACTTTTGTGTTTGCATAAATATGAAATTTTCAACTGATATCCGATTCAATTTCTATTGGAATATTTTGAGCGTATTTTCTGTTGTGATATTGGGATTATGTGTTTCGGAATAGCGATTTGCCGGTTGCCAGCTGGAGGCTTTTTTTTTAGTGTAGGTTATCATTTGGTCCCATTACTAGTCTGAGCGATTAATCATGGCCCACAATGAGAAGCGATAAATAGCGAGGAGATAAATAATGAAAATCTTAGGAATATGAATGTAATGTAATGAATAATTAAGTGCCGTGTGAGGACGGCCGTAAAGAATACTTTTTCCTATCGCCAAAGGAGGCGTGTCGTAAAAGGCGACTAATTCCTGTAGCACGAGACGGGCAGCAGCGTCTGCGTGCGAAATCCTGTAAAAAACTGAGCTCGCCAACCCGCCTGCCAAGCGTGGCGAGTATTGGCAAAGCCCGCCCGATGAAAGTCATAGAAGGAGGCCTGTGTCCAGCAGTGGACGTTCTATATGGCTGAATAATGATGATGATGATGAATAATTTTATTATGAGACGTTGTAAACATTTGTCCCTTCAGATTGTAGATATATCAAATAAGCAAATCAATAAAATGGTCGGATCTATTTTATTTTATTATTGGACAATATCACATACATTGCTCTGATCCTATGGTAAGTAGCTAAAGTACTTGTGTTACAGAAATCAGAAACAACGACGGTATCACAACATCCATACCCGAGACAATATAGAAAATAGTTTTTTCTACATTGACCGTCATGGAATCTTAGAGATAGCGACACCAAGTCCGTTATGCTCGCCTCTCGACTACGGAGGTCGTCAATTTGGAGCATAGCTACGTCGTCATAAAACGTCGTTTAAAATATAAATATTTACAAGCTTGCGATATTTGGGGTACTTTAAAATATTTTTAGAGTTTATAAAAAAATATAACTAGTATTTAGATTTAGGAAAAACTTCAACATATATATTACATGATATATTAATTTCCACATCCTATATCCAGTATTTTCGCCAGAAAACTTGTATAAAAACACCTCTGTTACGTGTATTCTCCTTACCTTACGCCTTAATCGCTCTGTTTAGGTCATCCCTCTTGCAGCAGGGTAGGACACAGGGAGCCGAAGGGGTGCATGAAATAAGCACACACTAAAAAAGCAAGTTTTTTTTAAACAAACCAACACCAGTTGAATGAAGTGTTATCAACCGACTTCAAAAAACGAGGAGGTTCTCAATTCGACTGTATGTTTTTTTTTTTTTTTTTTTTTGTATATTTGTTACGCGATTACTCCGCCAATTATGAATCGATTTTAATGATTCTTTTTTTGTTTGGTAGATCATACTTCAGAGGTGGTCCCATATAAATTTTATCGAAATTGATTTAGAACTTTTTGAGAAAATCAACATATATATACCCAGATAGTATTTTGGTTGTGGTTCTTGTTACCTATCTTCGACAAATATGAGCCGATTTTGATGATTTTTGTTTTATTGAGTAGCTTATACTTCAAAGATAATATGCTAAAAGTTTACAAAATAAAAATCACCCCTAAGGGTAGGAAAATAGGGGATGAAATCGGTGTTCAGCAGTTAGATTAGGATTTATTACTAAAAATTGATGAAATAAGTAAATTTTATTTAAAAAAATAAAACCGACTTCAAAACACTAAAATGCTAAAAATAATCCTAACATTTAAGTACCTAATCAGTTACTTTTGGAGTCGGTGCAAACAAAAACATTGAATCTCTCATCGGCTGGCACCGACTCCAAAAGTAACTGATTAGGTACTTAAATGTTAGGATTATTTTTAGCATTTTAGTGTTTTGAAGTCGGTTTTATTTTTTTAAATAAAATTTATTTTGTATGGCTTTATCAAAAGTACCTAACCAAAAATATTTTGTCAGTTAACATGGAACACAGAAGGATTGTTTTTGTCTAACTTGTCAATTTTTTTTTGTTTTTCAGTTATCTTTTGTGTATGTGACATATGCCCTGGGCTGAAACCTGAAACTGTGCTGTTAAAATAAATCGAGCTGTACGTTATGTTGCAGTTTGTTATATTGTAGTTAGTACTATGCGGTTATAAATGGCCATATTTTCGGTCTCTGTTTTAATTACTAAAGCCTCAAGTACATTTTTTTTTCTGGGGTGTATTTCTACTGCTCAAGCAAAATCACTTTTCTCATAGGACCAAAACTTTAGATATTAAAAAAACAAAAGATCCAGTATGTATACACCCCGTAACAGCTGATCTGCTGGTAATTAAAATGTTTTTTTTTCGTTTACAATAATATTATTTACTCGATGTTTTAAGAAAAGTCATATTGTCCGACGCGACAATGTATGCGAAATGGGCGCTATCTGTGATACTATTTTACTTATTATTTTTTAACTCTTACATTAGGCGACTAGGGCCGATTCGACCAAACATCAAGCTATACCAGAATAACTATTACGGGTATAATTTTACACCCAGAATTTACCCTTGGATAACTTCGATTACCTTTTTCGAGCAATACACTATACTCGGTAGTGTTATTCTGTAGTTCAAGAGTAAACGATCAACGAATTAATAAACCTACCAAAATTCATGTAATCCATTTCTTCTAGGTTGACTTGAAATGCCACAACATTTTAATTTTGTAGGATAATAGAGTGTCAATGCTAGATGTTGACAACATGTCAGTTTCGAGGTGGCAGGAGTGGATTTGACAAGTGACAACTTTGACATTTAATTATTCTCAGTTTAATTTATACACTGTCAAAATCGCCCGTTTTAATATTTTTCATAGATTAGTGGTTTAGAATGAAAAATCAGCTTACTCTAGATTAAGCAGTGGTATACTCTTAAGTTAAAACTTACACCAGCTTGGTCGAATCCGGCCTAAGATATATATTTTTTAACAAACATTTTCTTTTGCGTAAAGATGTTGTTGGTTAAAATTATGAAAAATAAAAAGTAGATAATATTGGTTAGCATTAGTTTTGATTGCCTTTAAACTTTGTTTTTAAAAATACCAGTTTTACAGATGTTATTTTATTTCAATACAACTAAACATTTATTTTAGAAAACAACTACCTACTTTAACTAATAATCTGCAAATGGCTGCCAAGGAAGGTCTTGTGATGATATTTATTTTGTATATTATTTGTTAACATTTCCCCATACCAAATACCTTATCAGCTGTAGCATTTTGTATGAGAACACTAGTTGGGCCCGCGGCTTCGCTCGCGTGGAATATGGTTTAATATACCCTATTTTACTCGCTTAAGAGATGGAATAACAATAGTAGCTTATGTAAAGCTAAAGGATTTAAGCCTTTTTCCGTACAAAATTTCATCAGAATTGGTTCAGCTTTCACTACAGACAGACAGAGTTACTTTAGCATTAAAAATATTAGTATGAAAGAATAGATTAACTAGTTAGTAAGTAAGGATTAAACGTTATTGTGATTTTGATAGAAACAGTTTTTTTTTGTAATATAATCAATAGAATAACAGCTTAAGAAGAATCTTAGTAAATAAAATAGGACCTTGAATAAACTGATCATTATTTTCTATCATCCAAAGCGTGACCAATTTACTATTTAATAATACCTATCCCATTTTTCCGGCTTGCATTTTAATATTTTATTTTTCAAATTTCGCGGTTCCCGGCCAACGTTCCGGGACTCTTTTTATTCGGTTTTTATTCGATTGGACGTGTTTTTGTCAGACGGTAAATACACTCAATAGTTCGCCTGTGCAGAACTAAAATTGAGTTTTAATTCGATTACGCTGTCCGATTGTATTAGATTAGCCGTTTTGGTAAAATGATGCAGGACTTGTGCAAAATATCTGTACCTACATTGAAATTTATATCTTTACCCAAGTATATAATTCTATTTTATAGGTAACTCGACTATGACTTGTTTACTTTTAAAGCCAAAGCCTACCCAGCCGTGATAGTTTCCCTTTTAACTTTTTTTAAGTTTGAAACATCTACTATTATCGTGATATTCTTTTCACATTTTTAAAAACAGCTATTTTGCCGGCACCTGCCAACAAAATTTATACTTGACTCAAAACAGAAATTTGCAATTTTAGGCTTAGTAGTAGTATTTGTATTACATGCTCTTCTGTTATTGTTGTTTTTTTTTCTAACTAGTTTGTATTGTCATATACTCCTGTTTCGGTTCAGTACAGTAGGTAATATTAAAATATAAATACGACTTTTATTTCTGTATTGATTTATGTACAAAATGTTTTGTTAAACACATAATTTTATAACACAATATCTTTAGGATTACTTTAGATAAAATAAAGCTTTTGATTTAGTTATTGTAAATAGCCGTAGACTTTTTTAAGCAACATAAAGTTTTTGAGTGGTATTTAGATGGCACAAAGTAGAAAGTAATGACAGCACTAGATTTTGACAGTTTGACTTTAAAGAAATAAAAATAAACTTGTAAGTAGCTGACTGTTTGCAATTCGGTCATCGAAGTATAAGTGATAAAACTACTCTTTTGGTTCGTCAGCCTTCATGTATACTTGAAATGTAATAGCTCCATCTTCAATATAGTGGTTATTAGGATCCAGCAACTTGGAGGCTTCGATGAAGTCATAGTAACCCCAATTCTTTGCATCTTTGTTAAATAATGCTGTAAAATTATGGGTGATTGTTTCCCCCTCATCAACATGTAGGAGCAAAAATTCAACCTCCGCTCTGCACGACCATGTATTTGACACACTATTATCGTTATGGGCGTAAATAGCTAAGAATTTTTTTGAATCTTTACTGCTTGTTTCGACGCCGATTCTCCATTTTAAGTTATGTAGCTTAAAAGTTGAAGACCATGCCTTTTCGTCTTTGTTTATCAAATTTGCAATGTCAGGTACACGGAACTTAAATTTTATCTCCGGTAGCGGCTCGATAACTGAGACGTTTACTTTTTTCCTTGGATCCTTCTTCAGCGAAAACCCTGAAGGCATCGGCACCCCTGACTTGTCATATGCTATGTTAGCGAGTATCGCGCAGGCATCAGATGCAGACAAGACACTAGTAGTAGCTCGACCCTTAGCAAATTCCTCTGGAGTAAGAGAGAGAAAGCGAATCTTTTCCAAAATATTGCGTACAATGAGATTGCCACTATCAGCACTTTCACAATTGGACACATGCTTGGCGTAGCGGTCTGCTGCGTTCAGTAGATCTATCTCGCTGTCAATATCTAGGGACTCTAGTGAAAACACTGCAACAACCACGTCGGGGCAAGCTTCTTCAAAGCTGCTGTCAGACAGCACCGTCTTGGTGTTGGTCTTTATTACCTCTTCACACTTCTTCTTTAACTCATCGCTTTTAATCGAATGAAGAGCAATATTGTAGGCTTGAAGTACGTTCTCCGTAGTCAGGTTCTCGGCAACATAATCAAGGCACGCCTTCAATAAATACGGCATTAGATAGGTATTTGCCGCTGCAGTCAGATCATTTACAGTACTGAAGTTGACGTCAACGGAATCCATGTAGATGTACTTTAATATCGACTGGAAAATTTCTGGCTCAACGTCAGTCAAGATGACTTTAGGTTCGTCACCTGCAGTGGCTTTGAGCTTATCGTGAAGAACAGGGGAGGCAGCGGACAAGATGGCCTTGTGCCCCATCACAATCTGGCCGTTTTCTTTGCCTACAACGAAGCTACAGTCCGATAACACTTTCGTCTCAAACATATGACTCAATCTACTCTTCGAGTCCTTTAAATGTAATTGCCACGACGATGACATATTGAGTATGAGTGATTTGATTGGATACAAATAGAATAATTAATTAAGTTTTAACTAACTTGCTGTTTTTATACTTTTTCAACTATCATTGCGGTTGGAAATTTACAATGTAACGAGTATGATAATAACGTTGCACTATTTTTTCATTAGAACCATTACTGTTTGATAACTATTTGATAAACGACCGAGCACTTCCTGGCCACAAATACTGATTACATAAATTATAATAAAAAAAAAGGTTTTAGGCAAAGAAATACCTAAGTGGCCAAGTCCAAAAATGTAAGAGTAAAAATTAGAATATACAATTAATTCAAAACAAAAAATAGGGTTAAAAGATGATTAAATTGAAATGGATATCATTTTATTTCATGTGATGGATGGATAATATGGATGTTCAAAACAATTTGATTAGAATAAAATTTCTGAGTTTATAATTTCTGTTACGGATTAATTACGATTTGATGATTTAAAGTTGATTAATAAAAAGTCCATGAGTAATATTTTGATTATTATTCAGATTATTATTACACAATAAAGTTTGTCATTTAGGTACCTAATTATGACTCAACATTTTTTTCTACCTATGAACTTTGATAATCTTTTTTTATATATTTCTTGTATTCTCGGTTCTGAACAATCGAAATTTGGCTAGTCCTTTTTTGACACCACACCTTGTATAATTACATAACGTATTAGTAAAATATTTATTAAAGATTGTATTACATTTACTGATTCTACTCACCGCAGAAATGCAGCCGGATGCCCAGAAAACTAAGGCCAAACCAAACCTCCAGTTCTGTGTAGTCAACGGGAATTGGTACAAATGGAACATCCTAGCTTAAATACACGGTGCAATAGACACAGAATAGATAAAGTCAGTTAGTCCACTCTGTATATAACGAGTGAAACAACACACACCTAAATACGCTCACACTTTCACACACAGACGCACGCACGCACAAGGGTTGAAATGCGCCGTTTGGAACTTTCTCATTAGGTGGATATTGATTGAGCAACTAGACATTATCATTTGTCTTCATTTTAGGTACGACTAAGTATTGCACTCACACACACACACACACGTCTTGTGTTAAACAGTTATATATTGTAATGATAACCGCAAAAAAAATTCTTCGTCGAAATTATTCGGGCTCTTGATGGACGGGGACAAGGGCGATTAGCCATTGAGCCAAGCGTCATCTCAAGGAAATCCTTGGTGATCCACTGCTGCACTGCGCCTGCTAGAGTGTATATTGTGAGAACTGTGTTAGCCTTTATTAAAATAAATACCGAAACAAGACCGCTGCTATAGTGTTAGTTTATTTCGTAATTATTATTTTTTCATTTATTATGGCAACAAACAGTCTTACAATTATTAATTATTCATTATAATTTATAGGCTTAAAACAAAAACGACCTAACATTGCCAAATCATTAAGTAGTATAGTACTGTTTTTTTTAATGTATTAGGGAATTTTATTCTAGACTGTGTTAGCGCACTCAGTATTAAGCAAGCCTACTAAACCCTTTTGTTTTATGTTGTCGATGGAACTGTGGAACCGAATGAAATCGACAAACAATTACTGTGCGTTCCCTTCAGTGCAAACTGAACGTTGAATTTTAACAGAAAGGCATGACCAGAGATTTTTAGAAAAGTTAATACTGACTTAAATGGAAATGCAGAAAATGATTAATATTCATCAAACAAAGCAGCTGAGTTTCAGAGTTTATTTTGGATGTTAAGTTTGCAGTTTTTATTACAAAAAAATATATATAATATAATATATTCGACAATGTCACATACATTGCTCTGAGCCTAAGGTAAATAGCCAAACCACTTGGAATAGAACATAATCTTTATTTGCTATAAAAAAGTTACAATGAGTCTATTAATAGGTATCTATATATAGGTAGGTATATATATATATATATAGGTAATGTCATGTAACAATAGGTACAATAATGTCAGCACCTTTAACTTTGTCATTGTCAAGAAAAAATTACAAAATTAATATTAATATACATTTACATTTTATTTATTAAGATTAAACAATTTCCCTGTGCTCTAAACTAATTTACCTATAAACCAATTTCTCAACCCTCTCTTGAACTTCATCATCATCATTTCAGTCATTGGACGTCCACAGCTGTAGGCCTTCCCCATTGACTTCTAGATTGGCCGGTTGAACTTATTTATTTGCAACGCTTTTAAGTCATCCGGTAAGGCATTGATACACATAGCTCGAGTTAGTCTACGGTAAGATTTGGTTCTATGCAATTTATTAAAGAACAATCTCTGGTTTTTTACATTCAGTCTGGACTCCGCGTATTCCTGGGATATTACCCCGTGTTGTCTTGAAATATTTTTATTTTTAGAAAACAAGCAAGTTCAAACATGTAAGATATTTAACTTCCACATTCATATGTGAACACGAACACAATTTGGACAGTATCCTAAAAGCCTTTTTAGAGTCACATGAACCACCCTAGACCACCAGACTATACCACAGGACTGACAAGAAATACCTAACCATTAGGGTGTCCCAAAAAAATCAAAATACAAATTTTTCCACGCATACCCTCTTAATTTTTTCTAATGATGTCAAAACACTTGTTAATCAAATTTCGTGTACTTTGCTCGACGGTAACCTGTGCCGACTTGCATCCAAAGATTGCAGTACTTCGCACCTAGGCGGCCGCCAGTTTACGTGTTGAAGTGCTTGTTATTACAAGTTATTATGTTTAGAAACGCATTGTTTTTATAAATTAATAATGTCAGTGGAATTGCGAAGTTCTAGAAAGGGTGTTTTTTTAGTAGGAGATGTGAAACACCAAATAACGGGATCAAAACTCCCCTCTAATGGACAAATTCTGGCTGTTTTGTTTTACAATATTCGTGAAGTGAATTTGACCGTAAATGAAAGCGCAAACCTTGCAATAAGAGAATGTATTACCTTTTGGGAGAAGGCGCGTATACCAACCAAAGCTTTACCAAATTGCGTGAAAAAACTTGTTACTTTATATAATGTTTGGAGGGACCTACAGAAAAATTCTAAGAAAACAAAAGAGGTTTTTAAACAGCGCCAACAAGAGTTTGTTACCAATTTAGATAACTTGTTTGACATTGCCCACGCCGATGCGCTTCATTTGATTAAAATTGATGAAGATAAGGTCTTTCTGCAGCGGCAAAGAGAACCAGGTCGCCCGGGTCACTTAGGAGGTGTAGACAAAAAGCTGACTGATAAAGAAGAAAGGTCACGCCTGAGAACCATCCAGGAGGAACAGCGGCGTGTTAAACTTACGGCGTCAACTTCTTCGTTATTACTCGAGCCCCTGAAAACAGCTACATCTTTTGATTCAAACTACATTGAGAATTTAGACGAAGATTCTTCTGCTGTGTCCGAGAGTGATGAACCCAAAATAAGTAAAATAACAATGAGGAAAGACTTCATTACTCCTAAATTAGTAGCTGCACTAGACAGGTGTCAGTTAAGTATGCGCGACTCTGTTTTTATTCTTGAAGCTACCATTGAGGCACTGGGACATAATATTGACGAGTTTCCTATAAGCAAGTCTTCAATTCAAAGAATTCGGACAGAAAAGCGGAAAGAACGCGCTGAAGCGATAAAAGTTGACTTTCAAACCGATGTACCAGACGTTGTGACAGTTCACTGGGATGGCAAGTTGTTGCCCGCTTTGGATGCTCGAAAATCGAAAGAAGAACGTCTTCCAATTGTTATATCTTATGATAACAAAGAACAACTTATTGCTGTACCAAGGCTGGAAAGTTCTTCTGGTAAGGAACAGGCTTACGCTATTTGGAACGCCATTGCCAACTGGAATCTTGAAGATAAAGTACAGATTCTTTGTTGTGATACTACGGCTTCTAATACAGGCCGTATCAATGGTGCCTGCGTTCTTCTCGAGCAAAAATTTAATAAGGAAATGCTTATTTTCGCTTGCCGGCACCACGTATACGAATTGGTGTTAAAAGGAGTATTCGAAGTAAAAATCAGTCAAGTGACCTCGAGCCCTGATATTCCCCTCTTTAAAAATTACGCGATAACTGGAAGAACGTGGATCCCAACAAGATTCAGTGCTATACAGAAAATATAGAATCATCTTTGACTATTTCCGAAACTGAAAATTTGCTTGAATTTTACCGAACAGAACTGACCAAAAAAATGATCCGAGATGACTATCGAGAGTTGGTAGAGCTATGTGTCATATTTTTAGGCGGAGATGAAGAGAAAAAATATAAAATTCGACCTCCAGGTGCTGTGCACCAAGCGCGGTGGATGGCGAGAGCAATTTATTCATTGAAAATAACGTTGCTAAGCTCCCAATTAAAAATAACCAGCAAAGATAAAGCAGCGTTGTTAGACGTGTGCCTGTTCATAGTGACGTGCTATGTCAAGCCCTGGCTTCAATGCATTTTGGCAATAAAAGCACCATATCAAGATCTGTGCTTTTTGAAGTCCTTGAAGTCTTACGAAAAAATTGACAAAAGTATCTCAGAAGCAGCCTTGAAGAAATTTAGCCAGCACTTATTGTACTTGTCTGATGAAGTATCAGTCTTGGCACTATTTGACGATGACGTGGACCAAGAAACTAAAATAAAAATGGTATTGAATTTAGCCAAAGAAAGTACGTCATCCGGTAATAGTAAACGCTACAAGCCATCGAAAGAAGAAATTTGTGGTCAGTTATTCGAGAAAAGTATTGATGACTTTATATCAGACAAAAGCAAACCTTTGTTCGGTCGTCTCAAAATTGATGAGAGTTTTCTCAGGGAGTGTCCTTCTTTATGGTCTGATAATACTTCGTATCTAGAAGCTAAGAAAAAAGTTTCATCTTTGAGAGCTGTTAATGATACAGCGGAGAGAGCGGTAAAGTTGATGCAAGACTTTCATGGATTAATAACGGTTGATGAGGAACAGAAACAGTTTTTGTTACGTTGCGTACAAGAACACCGCAAGATTTATCCAGACTGCAAAAAGAAAACTTTGAAGAAAACGTATGTATAATTTAATTGTTTTATATTTTTATCTTATTTTTTTAAAGGTAAATTGTTCAGCAGCTAATAAAACCTAAAAAATTTAAACAAATTGGTGTTTTATTATTAAATTTACAGTTTATTCTAAGATAATTTTCTAACAACAGTACAAACTTATAATGTGAAAACTTTGACTTCAAGTCGGCACGAGTTATCGTTGTCCAATCGCAAAAATATTTTATTTTTAAGTTGTAAGGGTCAATTAGAAAAAAAATAGAGGGTATGCATATCGGATTTCGCATACAAAAAAATTTGCCTTATTTCCTGGGACACCCTACTAACCATGGCATGCCATAAGAGTTATAGACACAGCAGATATTTGTCTTAATCTAGCAAGAACATATACGAAACGATGTTCGTCAATTTTAAATTTTAAAAATATATCTTCAACCTCACTTATGTCAATATTTAGATTTGTGATTTTACTCTTATAGTTCAAGCTTTGCTTAATTTATGGCTAGATAAATAATCAGTGTAATAATAAATAAATAATAAATAAATATTGGACAACATCACATACATTGATTCTGTGGTAAGTAGCCAAAGCACTTGTGTTACAGAAATCGAAAACAATGACGGCACCACAACACCCAGACCCGAGACAATATGGAAAAGTTATTTTTCTACATTGACCCGACCGGGAGTCGAACCCGGAACCTCAGAGATAGCGACACCAAGTCCGGTATGCTCGCCTCTCGGCTACGGAGGTCGTCAAAAGTGTGATTGTTGAAATAATTTGTTATAACATATAATATTGGAGGTTGTATATTTATATACTTTACTTATATAAATACACAACCTACAATACGAACATGATCAAAATTGTCCTTAGACCGCTGCTGATTTAGTCAAAAAATTCATTCCATTTTGGATAACAAACCTTTTTCTCTAAACTATCCCTAACAGAAACATATTGATGGAATTTTCTACATGTATACATAATCGCAAACTTTCCACAAAGAAGCTGTTGCGAAGAAGATTATCGTTTTGGACATTAACAACAGGCGACAAGTCGTGCGACAATTATTACTATCTTCCTTAATCTATATCTTATAAGAATAAAACTCAGATTTTAATTAAATCACAACAAAAAAAGCTATAACAGTGATTGTTTTGTCTAACTGCAAAAAATTTTAGAAATTTCGAAATTTCCTTTATGTCTCCTTTTGGGGGTGTAAAATTTTTTTGTAGTAAGAATATTAATACCCATCAAATTTATTGGATAGACCTAGAATCTTAATATTTAGCATAAAAAGTCTCGCAATATTAACAAACGTTTGTAGTAATAATAGAACAAAAATAAACTATTACAATATTACTTTTAGTATTACCATTTTATACCATTATATACCATTTTTGCTATAGAGTCTGTAGATACGATGCTGTAATTGTCTTGAAATAAAACGAACAACAAACTTAGTGTATCTATCCAACAAATAATAAAAACCAGTCTAGCATAAGCCGGGTTCGTGCTAAAGATCCTAACCTAAATATCAAAAACCTAAACTAAATATAAAAAGGTAATATGTAACCTTCGTTGCTCGATCCCGAGTCGCAGTTAGTCGGTTTGTATGTTCGTTCGACCATGTCTCGGTATTCCAATATAGTATAGCTTAGTCTTCAAATTACAGTGATAACGATAAAATGTGACAACGACTAATAATACTTTTCCTTCTACCACTGGCCGCTGACATTCAAAACCACCCTTAAGGCGGCTTCGTGATATGAATCCTTACATTTGAAGCGGGAAAAACTATTTTCTTCACTAATTGCTACTACGCCGTCTTGAGTCAGCGAGCGGAATATAAAATGATAAGTTACGATTTATTGGGGAGTTGGGATATCTTATGACATTGGAAATTTCGTTTTTATATAAAAGAAAAGTCACTCGGAGTACACCAGGAACCGTCGGAGTTCACCAGGGTTCCGTCCTCAGTCCGTGTCTGTAGTGTGATATTAGACGTTGTATCAGATAGCATCAGAGACTCACATGAGCAGCCACAATGGCTGCTGATGTATGCTGACGATATCTCACTGGTAAACACGGACAGGGGCATGCTGATGAGAAGGGTGAACAAGTGGAGCAGTCGCTTGAGAGCGGTGGTCTGAAACTCAATGTGGCGAAGACAGAGTACCTGGCCTGTAACTCTACAGATCCAACGCCGCAAAGGCGGCGACATGGTCGAGCGCACGGACCAGTTTAAATACCTTGGATCTGTACTTCACGCGTCGGGAGAC
The DNA here is from genome assembly GCA_963576865.1 of Anania hortulata. Taxonomy (NCBI): domain Eukaryota; kingdom Metazoa; phylum Arthropoda; class Insecta; order Lepidoptera; family Crambidae; genus Anania; species Anania hortulata. Next base: position 5,728,898 of record OY756408.1, on the reverse strand, counting down.
ATCGATTGCGACGTCAAAGCACGCATTGCTGCGTGGGCCAAATGGCGAGAGGTGACTGGTGTCATTTGTGACCCCAGAATGCCGGTTAAGCTGAAAGGACAAATCTATAAGTCCATCATTAGGCCTGTCCTTTTATATGGCAGCGAAGCGTGGCCGCTACTTGAGCGAGACAAGCAGGAGCTGCGTGTCACGGAGATGAATATGCTGCGGTGGATGTGCAGAGTCACGCGGAAGGACCGCGTGAGGAACTCGCGCATCCGCGGTAGCCTTCGTGTCCGTGATATTGCAAACTGCAGGAGAGTCGTCTACGCTGGTACGGCCATGTTTTGCGGAAACCGGAAAGCTACGTAGGAAACAAATGTCTAGCCATGCCGCTACCGCCAGGTTCTGGCAAAAGCCCAAGAAATGCTGGCTTGACGTTGTGAGGGTTTACATGCGTGTCAATGATCTCACAACTAGAGACGCTCAAGACCGCGCGAAGTGGAGGAGTAAATCAAGGAAAGCGGACCATGGGCTCCAAAGCAATGGCTTTGGACGCAACCGGGATTGACCGTATAGATGAAGAAGAAGATAAAAGAAAAGTCACTGCTCGTATTTAGATGCTACTTTTGTAGTAAGAATAATAATGTTTTTAAGAATAATAAAATTATTTAGCTGTTTTGATATTTAGTAGGTATGTTACATAAAAAATCTTACAAATAATAATAAATGTATTTAAAATTAATCAAATAAATAATAATTGGACACCAACATACATTGCTCAGATCCTAAGGTAAGTTTCCAAAGCACTTGTGTCAAAAAAATCAGGAACAACGACAGTACCACACTATTCAGACGCAAGACAATAATATGGAAAAGTTCGTTTTGTACATCAACCCGACTCGAACCCGGGACCACAGAGATGGTAAAGACAAGTCTAGCTTATATTATCGAGCAATTCAATAAAATTGGTGTATCCTAATTGACGCACATTCTCTCCAGTGATTATTCTGGTGCTCACTTACAACAACTCTTTAAATAGGACAAAAAAAATAGGCGCAAAAAAAAACGCCTTCTCCATATTAAATGCCCAATCAGCTGTTACAATACGACCAACAAAATATGTGCGTTAATTAGGTTACACTTTGTATTGATAGTAATATTTTTAAGAGAAATATTTGTTTTACATTTGCTATTGTCAGTACACTATATTTTATTGCAAGTATCAAGTATCATACATAAGTGTATGTTTAACTTTATATTCAAATATTTTATAGTTATTTTTATGTATGGTGTGTAGGTTTACGTTTAAACTTATTAAAATTTAAATTGTATATGTATGTAAAATTTGGCAACAAGCGCTACGTTTAGAGAATTTCCGGGAATATTCCCCATATTCCTGGAAACGGCACATCTCTATCTGCGCGATTTTCCCTATCTCTATATTTGTCTCTGCATGAAGGTTGTCTGGAATAGATCCCTTTTAGCGATAAGACCGCCTTTCCCGTTTTTGTTTCTGTAAACAACCACTGTTAGTTATTGTATGGTGTGCAATAAAGAGTATCATCTATCCACACTAGACATCGTCTCCATTACAGACGGGCCATTTTTACTCTAAATGGGCTATCTTTCTATCCTTTCGGGCATTTAAAATTTAAAAGGGAGAATGCAATGCACTACCTGGATATCGGAATGCCATTGGGTGCAATATTTCCCGCGCCACTTTTTCCAGTTTTTCCCACTTTAACAAAACGGATGGCACTTGATAAAGTTTATCTTGGAAAATGTAGAATACAAAAATCAAAAGTTATATTTCAGGCTTACTGGCTTTTGAATTTAAAGTCTGGTTGGAAGAAGCTTTTTGTTATAGAAACTAACTTCATAGCTCAGTTTGAGCTTATCTCAAATAGAAGATAGTGTAAAATATAAAATTGTATGCATACAAAAATCTCTCCTGAAAGTTTGTACCTACTTTCAAACTATTGTAGTTCCCAATGTTCTACACCAATACTGTGACGTACTTACCTTACACCAGCTCTTTATCCTGCTACTGCGCCAAAGCAAAATAGTGTATTACAGCCCCTCTGTCTAGATATTCCGGCGTTACCATTCCATTGCTAGTTACATCATCTTCCTTTTGGACTGTTTTCTCGCACCGAGTCTTCTACTTTCTGGGCCCCTTCTTATATAACAGTCTTAATCACAAATTAGACATTTTATTCTACAACAAAGTTTTATTGTAAATTAAAACTGGTGCTCTAAAATACAGGCTTCGCCTAGTTCAGATGCCATTCTCCCCAATCTAATATATAACACGCAAAGGGTTGACAGTTCGGGTCAATTCAGAAAACTAACTTCTTATATTGTTGTATGGGAAATGCATCATTCTCCTCATTTTAGCTATAGGACTTCCACTGCTGAACAAAGGCCTCCCAATGATTCTAGATTGGCCGGTTGGAAGCGGCCTGCTTCCAGCGGCTTCCTACAACCTTTACCAGGTCGTCTGTCGATCTTGTGAGTGGACGAACTACGCTGCGCTTGCCGGTACGTGGCCTCCATTCTTAGGACCTTTTTGCCCCATCGGCCGTCAGTTCTACGTGCTATGTAACTGGGAGATGCTCCTGGTGTAAATCACTCGTCACCCGTGAATATGCTGCGGTGGATTTGCGGAGTCACGCGTAAGGACCGCGTGAGGAATTCGCGCATCCGCGGTAGCCTTCGTGTCCGTGATATTACAGACAAACTGCAGGAGAGTCGCCTACGCTGGTACGGCCATGTTTTGCGGAAACCGGCAAGCTACGTAGGAAACAAATGTCTGGCCATGCCGCCACCGCCAGGTCCTGGCAAAAGGGGTAGACCCAAGAAATGCTGGCTTGACGTTGTGAGGGCTGACATGCGTGCCAATGATCTCACAACTAGTGACGCTCAAGACCGCGCGAAGTGGAGGAGCAAATCAAGGAAAGCGGACCCTGGGCTCCAAAGCAATGGCTTTGGACGCAACCGGGATTGACCGTATAGATGATGATGATGACCTACACAAAGATGTTAATTCCTTACTTCGAGACCATGATAATTGATTGATGTGTTGTCTATCGCATATTTATATATATTAAATTTGATTTAGATTGACTGTGTAGTAGAAGTGCTACTCGTCCAATATGTATGAAATAGCTGTTTTTCTCTCTATGATACTATCAGTCCTAAAGTATAAGTTGTTTATATTCGTGAGTAGAGATTACAATTTAGCTAGTTATTACAAAATCTTTCTGTACAATAATGCGTAAAAAGATATTACGACGTGGTTCAAACTTTGGACTCTGTTACAACAAAGATAGAGAGAATTACCTGCGTGAATATTTTATAAGTCATCAAACTATCAGTGAATTGCATCCATAAAATACGAAGTAATAACAAAATGCATTAACGATTTTAATATTTCATCCTCATCGTTTGCGTGCCCAAATTGTATTATGAAAAATTCCGATCCACTAGTAGAGTAATACATTTAACCCTACTAGGTGTCCCGATTATTGTGCGACATGGACATGCAAAGGCTTGAGCTTTTTTGAATACGGGACAACAGAAAGCTATAGGTGGCTATTTGGTTGTACCACTCTTCTATAAAAGAGACAGCTGTCAAACGTAAAACCAGTCAAAGCTTTATTCAGAGACTATTTTAAAAGGAATGTGAACGCATCACTATTATCATAGTGAAAAAAGATAAGGCAAACATTTTTTTTTGATAGTCTAACACTTTTCATTGACCAAAGAGCAAAAAAAGATTAAGTTAAGAGAGAGAGAGAGCAAAAGATAGAGAAAGAGTGAAACAACCGAAATCCCCAGCAATATCAATAAAACTTTTTTTTTTTACAGTACCACCAACACAGATAAAAAAATTGATTTATTACTGTCCCATGTAGTAATGCGACATTACGTTACCCGTCCCTTAACTTCCTGACAACAGTATTTACACCTGATGAGCGTTCTTTACATAAATTGAGTCCAATGTTTATTCAGTCCAACGGCGTAATGAAGTGTTTAATATTAATCCTGTCTCTCTCCATTGTCGGGAACAAAGTCGATCGAGCTTAATAATTACTCTTCGCTGTTTATCTTTGAAGTCTATGCAAGTAGCTAAAAGGGTAGAACCCAAAAATGGGTAAATTACCCGAAGAAAGTAAAAATACCCCAAAATCCGTACCTCATGATTTTTGAATTATGTAATTTAGCCTTTGCAAATTTATCCATTGAGTTATTATAACACTTACTCGTAATAATGCTAAATTTAATAATGAAGTCTTAGAATTTCATTATGTACCTTAGATGTATATTATTGTACTTAATAATGCATATTGTAAGAACATGGATTATACCAAACATGTAATATACATGTGTATAATACACATAGATAATAACAGAGGTTACATTTATTTTAAAAAATCAGAACCTATCACCAAAAACTTTTATGAGAAATTAACCTCTATTAATTACTATAACTCTTTGAAACCAATACTTACCTAAGTATGTAAGCTGTACCTAAGCATATGTTATCTAATAAAATCAAAATCACTCACCTCTAATTTATGATTCACTTTGATCTATTCTTAGTTTAGCCCAGTTCCCCCAAATTAGATTTGCTGTCCATTAGATCTTTCGTAATTGTTTGGAGGTTTGGGATCAACCCTTGGAACGTACGAAGTGACTAGGGTAACCATTTATTGCTAGTAGAATAGTAGGACAATATTATAGGAAGTCTATACAATAAATATCTTATTAGCAATACGATCAGTTTAGTATAGTTTTGTTTTTTTGAAGAAACTTTTTGAAGAGTTTTTTTAGTTTAGGATTTTGGTCCAAAAAAAAAGTTTTTGGGTTTAGGCAGAGAGAATCAGCCCCTGATAGAATATTTGAGTTACTCCTTGTACGTCAATATTTAATTAGTAAGTCTTATACCAGTTACTCCTGAAACTCGTCTCTAAGTTAAGAAACTATTTCATAACAAAAACGCGGACGGCAAACGTACACTAACAAAATGATGTTGAGATAGGTAAGTGGTTTCAGGGGCAAAATCGTTTGTTATCATGAGTATGAACAAGCCCTTAAGTATTTAACACTAATAAACATTAATCCTACATGTATATTCACTCTTGCCATGTCACGTGCCAAAATATAGCTTTTCCTGCAACCTTTACCAGGTCGTCTGTTCACCTTGTAGGTGGACATCGTACATAGTGCTTGCCGGTACGTGGCCTCCATTCTAAAACCTTTCCGCACTTTGGGCCGTCAGTTCAACGTACTATGTGCCTCGCACACTACCACTTCAGCCTGTTAAAAAATTGGGTTTTGGGTTTTAAATTTTCTCAATGAACAGTAAAAATTAAAACGATATTTTTTTAGTAACAATATCTACTTGTTATCTCGTATCTAAATAAGTGTGTATGTACAAGTACTATTTCTTTGATTGATTTATTTTGATTTAATAGGCGAGTAAATAGTACCTACAATCATTAAGGCATACACCCATGTTTGCTTTGCTAGAAACGATAAAGTAAATTCCAATTATGTAGATTATTTGTTTAGTAAATAAACCAGTATCGCGACATGTTTGCCATTTTCTGCTCGTGTACGAGTGCTCGAGTGTACCACAGCCCAATACTAACAGCCGGCTCACAATGTTTTTTTGGTATAAAATAATACGCGCCCTGTATTACGAGGTATTCGACAGTAAGAAACACTCAGATCCGAGCCAATTTAAAAGTTCGTTTATTGAGCAGACAAGAATCGAGAATCAAACACAGGACTGGCGTTCAAGGCCAAATCTGGCCAATTGGTAAATGGGTTTCACATTCTAAAAATTACTAAGGAAATAAGTTTTTAACATTTTAGAAGGTATTGTGTAGGAGTAAGTATAAGAAAAAAAATGTTTTATTATAATCAGCCAACGTCATTCTACTGCTGGTATCTCATAATGCAAACCACTGAGCCCGGTCCTCGGCAATTCATTTCAATCCACTGCCAGCATACTAGCGTATATCGTTGCTACACCTTGTTGAAGGGCGCCCCTCGCTGTGCTTGCCTAGTCGCGGTCTTCTCAAAAACACTTCTACCGCATCGGTTATCGGTTCTAAGCATATGGGATGACTATTACTTCTCTATCTGCCGCACTGTGAGAATGTGGTCTATGCTGCCACAACCTCCTCGGAAACCGGTTTAAAAAAAACTGTCTTTGTTATCTCCAGTAATTTATAATCTCTTTTGTGCATTTTTTTAAACCTTAAAATAGACAGTAATTGATAAGTTAACAAATGGGTTGTGATGTTTTTAACTTCTCCGCTTTTTCGGCATCATTGTGATAAGCTTTGTTAAATGAACTGGCTGTTTTATCTCAATTTGTGGTACTGTGCAGATGTTTATTTTCATCAGAAAGCTACGGGGTGTGAATAAAACAAATGTGCGCTATAATAACATTTATTTATCGCCACCACCGTTTGCGTCGGGGTTGGGAAGAAAGTACACTAAAGTCGCAACACCTGGAAAAGAAATAAAATTTAATACAATAAACGAGGGAAATAAGAAACAATTCTACTAGCTTGTAGGAAATAAAGAAAAAAAATATTTTCACTTAGGCGGTTGCACCAATACTTATTTAGGTTGCACATAAAAAGCAAAAAGTTTAAAAACCAGAATGTTAATAATGTAAAAGTTGCAAAAACTAAAATTACCAACTGGAAACGTATAAAAATCTTCTTACGTTTTTCTTTAAATAGTGACTAGCCTTTTGTTTATACTTAACAAACTGTGATTTTCTGCTGCAATAATAATAATTTTACTAAAAAACTATCGTTTTATTGATTTACTTCATTGACTTATAAAATTGATTAAACCATGATATTTTTAACAAATATGGATTGTCTACAAAGAAAACATGAGCAGTTAGCTATTTCTAAAAAGGTAAGAAATTTTAATTTTGCGAGCTGCTTGAACCAATCTTCATTAAATAGATTTCTATATGCACTGCGATAGTACCCGCATCCGCAAAAGATTCATATACTATACATATTGTCAATAGTGCGGATGCTCACAGCTAATCGCGTATTACGTATGCGTCATCATCATCATTTCAGCCATTGGACGTCCACTGCTGAACATAGGCCTCCCCCAATGACTTTCAAAGTGACCAGGAAGCCAGCATCCTGCAACCTTTACCAGGTCGTCTGTCCACCTTGTGGGTAGACGTCTTACGCTACGCTTGCCGTTATGTGGCTTCTAGAACCTTTCTACCCCATTGGCCCTCAATTCTACGTGCTATGTGCCCCGCGCACTGCCAATTCATGTATCACGTTTGCTTAGTCAATGCTAAAAAATTTAGTAGGTACTTACACAGTGTTAAAACACTAAGTGCCAAAAACGGCACCATACATCCGTAAGTCAACATCATCGGAAACAGAACACTGCCGAGTAATGAACCAATTCTTCCTATCATAACAATTATTTGTATTGAGAGTGACCTAAAACAACAAAGAAAATGTGTAAGCACATTGTTAAGTATTAGTACGTAGGTACAGTAATTATTACACAAAAATTTAATATATTTACATTATGTAACGTTTTTGTATTATGAAATAAATAATTTGGCAAATATAAAAAACACTTAGTTAGTTATGTTAAGTACAGCAAATAAACCAATCATCAAAAATAAAATAAAAATCTTACAAAAGCTAAATTTAAACCAATAAAAATAACATTCTATGACACAAATAAAACTTTTTTTACATATCATATTATTCAATCTTAATATATTTAATCAGTAGAATTCCTTTTTTTATTTACTTATTATTACAATCAGGAGCATACCCGAAGAAGTTCGAATATATACTGTTATATAGTATATAGCGATTATATAGTGATCGGAATAGGTAGATTGATTTGATGTACTTTGGTAGTGCTAGTATAATATGGATAGGCCTTTTTTCAAAAACTGATACCAAGAAATGCAGGAATCCCGGAGGCATGTCCATATTAACATCAATGTTTGAGGTCATTGACCTCAAATCAATCTACTTACTCCGATCACTGGTTATTAGTTGTTTTTTATCTCGAAAGAATTGTACAAGGCGATTAATATCGTCTGTTTTTTCCGTTCCAAATATAATTTAGGTCAACATCTCGAAAATGTCACTTTTGTATTTAATCTCGACTTCATTAAGGACATAAAATATTGTACATTTTGTAAAGCTGCGTTCTGACTGGTGACATCTGCGATGATTGTGCTCCGAGCATTCGTCACCGAGCGTTACAAACTACATCTAAGATTATTTTAAAACTTCAATATATTAACTGTATTTGATTTATGACTCCTACTTAATACTTCAAATTAAAAGAGTAACTATTTTAAAGTACGAGTATTAACATCTTATAACATATATATATATTCTCATCACATCCACACTTACACCCGTATTTATAAAGAAGTAATTACTTGTTTCTAAGAGTAAGTCATTACTGTATCAGATATTAAATATCTAAGGATTAAGAATGCCTTTTTGAAAATCATATTTTATCATTAAGTTAGGTAAGTTACTTGTTAAAGTAAATGATAAGTAACAACAACTAGTGCTTGATAGTTGTTTTCCTTTGTTGCTGTGTTGTATTGCATGAGAATATGAATATCGAAAGTATAGATATCTATTTCGTTAGAATTTTTAAAATCAATTAAAATTTGTCTTCTTATTAGTAATTTGTAAGTACTTTTATAACAATATGCAAACCAACGCACAAACTATCAAAAGGTCGTGTTCTAAGCATGTTCTCAATTCTTAAGTAAAAGAAATGGTAATATAAAAAAACCGGCCCCTAGTAGCTCCAATCGCAAAAAAATCGATAGAAAAGCCAAAAAAAAAAAGATATCTTTAAAATTCAATATCTCCATAACGGTTAGGTTTCGGATACCATATTATAGGATCAATTAGATCAGAAATGACCTGAATAATAACGTCCTTCAATATTCTGTACGACTTTCCCTGTAACCCTGTATACATGAAAACACTTGTGCTTAACGGAATTCGAACCCGCGTTTATTAGATTTATGGTCTAGAGCTCAAACTACTCTGTAGATCAAGACGACCGACCAATTTCACGAGCTTCTACCTTTTATATCTAAGAAGCTCTTGTTAGTGATATCTATGTTTCACTACAAACAATATCTTAAGGCGAGTAGTGCCCATAAATCAGTGACTCGACTCGTGTTAGTACTAATATCGCACGAAAACTCATTAAAATACGGCTCATAACAGCGCGCAATGAAACATGGCTGTTACGACTATTTTTGCGTCTTTAGATAGCGAAAATTGGAGAAAATTGCATGGACTCGATTGTTCGATTAAAAAAACCCTATGCTCAGTTTATAGCTATTAAGTTGGCCTATCAATCAACGTTTAAATTAATTAAATTGGTCAAGCGGTTAAAAAGAAAACAGAGTTAGCATCTTTTTGTTTGTTTTTTCAAGATTTTTAAAATTTTTTTACTCCTGAAGTACTGAAAGAAGAAACAAATGCTATGAAAGTTTTGACAATTCTTAGCAAATTTTAATATTTTTTTTTTACAATTTGTTGAAAAGACATGCTAGTTTTCATACAGCAACGAGTATACTCGCCTTATGTGGTAAATGGTTACATTTCTTGACACATAACCGACAGCCGGCGTAAGTGGAGGCGCTCTTGTGGTTAGTCGCAATGTTTGTTTACCAAACACTTTTTGTTCGCTTAAAGATATTCGTCTATGACATACATTTCCAAACTTATACACGTGGTTCTCTACAAGTTACCAATTACCACATACACTTAGTACCTATTACGTTTAGTTTCCTGATGATTGCTCGTGGATAAATGTTCCCAGTTAGGAGGCATCCTTATGTAAAGACTCAGGATGAGCCAGCAAAATTGCCCCTCAAACATTCTCATTATTCGCGAAAAATAGCTATTCAAAAAGTGTCGAATCAGCATCAGGTTATTGATGAAAGCAGGCGACAAAAATATTATAAATCCACGTTTATGATGATTTTCATTCTACCGATAGTAATTTTAGTAACAGTAACATTTTATTAGCTTCTGAATATTAGGATTTCGATTGAATTTATTCGCATATAATATGTTTTTGTTAGTAACTGAGTACCTACGAAAGCTAAAATAGATCCAGGCAAACAAAAAAAAAACTATTTTTTGACTCAAAATGTCCAAATATTTTATCAAGATAATCATTTATATGCAGTCAACAGCAGCCCAAAAACTAGAAGTTCATTAAGCCGATTCTCAACTTTAAGTGCGACAAGTAAAGTTCAATATCAATTGAGAAAATTTGACGTTTTGTAGTAGGTTGATGAGCTGTTGTCCGTGCATGAAAGTAATTTAATTACATAAAAAACTACGTACCTCAAAGTTGTTGGAAAGACCCTAACTAGCAAGTTCTGCTGCAGACTCAGAGCCGTTTGCATGAACCCGCAGGTTGCTGATATCAGCAAAGCGATCCATATCAGTGAATTAGTCCAGTAGAGGGAGCCTGAGCACGAAGCACAGAAGAGGAGAAGAGTGAACATTAGCGGCTTATGGCCGAAGAAGTCGACTGCATAAGTGCTGATGCCAATGCCAAAGAGAGACATGAAGCCAAGGATCATTCCATTTGTGTAGGTTTCTGTACCGCTTACACGCTGAAATTAGATCAAAATGATAATACATTAAAATTTGCTATACAAGAAATTTTATACATTTAATTATTAAGGATGAAAAGAACTATGATTGATCTATACAGTATTAGACTCAAGGCCAATTATTTTGTACAACTTTGATGTTGTAAAAGTTAATTGTTTTAATGAACACATTTTAGCTTAAGACTAACTAATTAAATCTACACTAAATAGTATTTTTTATTAGTGGAGATTACTTAAAATATTGTACTATATACTAATGTTAACAAACAAGTTTTCCCAAGAAACGAATTACCTTTCTCAACTAGGCTTATTTGTTCGTTAATGTACAGTCGAGGTAAACCTACCCAAAAAGTTAAACGTCATTATCATTTTCAACCGACTTTTTGTGGTAGGTTGACGTGCTGTTTTCTGTACGTTTGCTGATCGCTTTCATATAAAAAAATTGTTTTCGCACACTAACAAAGTAAAGTTTACCCAAGAAACAAGTTAACTAAACTAGTTTCTTGGGCAAAGTTGTTTGTTTTCATGAGTAACAAACTCTTAAGTATTTTACTAACTTAAGTATAAAAAATCACCATATATTGTCGTTCAGATCTTTTACGTGTATCTTTCTACTGAAATAAATTACTAAGATTCGGGATTAAAACCCGGAATTAGTTATTTTTAAATAATTTATTTCTGCCATCTTAAACTTGTATTTTAATTGTGTATATGTTGGACAACATCACATACTTATTGCTCTGATCCTAAAATAAGTATCCAAAGCACGTATGTTAAAGAAATCCGACGACGGTACCACACAGATCCGTGACAATAAAGAAGTGTTATTTTCTAAATTGACCCGACCGGGAAGCCAACCCGGGACCTCAGAGATGGCGACAAGTCCAGCGTTCTCGCTTTTCGGCTACCGAGGTCATCCGATATACTTAAGGATAACTTTTTATAAGTTAAAGTAATTCTTACCGGTATACAAACTTCGGTCTGATTAACAGTCAGGTTTGTTTCCAAAAACGTTGTATTTTTAATATTCTGCGGCAATGCGTCAGTGTAATCTGTTATCATGACGCAAAACCAATCTGTCTCGTTGTGACTTTTCTGGTAATTTTCTACTATTGTGGATATTTGAGGGTACCATAACCGCAGAGCGCTATACCTGTAATTAGATTTATGTAAATATTTCAACAATTTTTACAACGGTAACCTTAAAATATGTAAATTTTGTTAGGGGTCGTTTCAACAATCAATGAAATTCTTGACAACCTAAGGTCGCCCCGCGAAGCCTGTAAAAAACCCTGGAAATTTCTGCGCTTCGGAGCAGAGCTCGGATTATTACATTCGTAACTATCACATCCTCCACGCACAAAAGATCGAATTTGAGTCTAAGTTCTGAAAAAAGAGTCCACTCTCATACTCATAACATCTTGGTTACGTCTCACATTATATCATTTATACGGGGAAATAATTTTTTTATTTAAATGTTTATTTCATCTCAAAAAGCAGGTGAAATATCATTGAGGTGTTGCGTATTTTTAGATATACGTTGTGTAAATTATAATGAGAACTTCACTATCCTAGCTTATTGTTTCATTTCTAGTAGGGTAAAAACTGGCCGGCAGCCTCCTCGTGGCTCGTATTTTTAAAATGTATTTATTTAAAATTTTCGGTTGTATTCTAATTTGCGTTACAATTACACGTTTCTTAAGTTTAGGTAAAAATAATAACTTGTACTTAGGTATAAGTGGGCGTAAGAGCCGCAGACGTTAGATAATTTAATAAGAGCAGAAACAATATATGAAAAATTACACATTTATTCAATATTTTTAACGTTACCAGAGTCGTAATATTATTTATTGTTTAATTCTTAGTTAATAGAAACTTAGTTAAAAGGGTAAAATAAATAACTTACGCTAGCAAACAAACAAATGTTATCACAGAAAATAACAAAAGTCTTCCAAGGAGAGGCTTTCTGAAGAGATTCTTGACCTCACGCAATGCGTCTGTTAATGTTTTCTTCAAAGTGTCTTTGCTGGATGGAGTGTAAGTTCCGCTTACACTTAAGGATGTTATCTGAAAAAGTTATCATACTAAGTAAAAGGAAAAAACCGGTCAAGTGCGAGTCGGACTCACGCACCGTATTTTAATCGTTATCGTTAAGCAAGCTCGGCTAACATCTGACAGGTTTTAATTGATGTTGGACCTAATAATATTTTTTCTAATATTTGGAATTTTTACTATGGAAACAACAATAAATTCGTGCAAAAAATCTGCTGTTCTTACATTTTTGAAGTGACTTTTTGTGTAAAGTAAATTGATACAGGTTTTTTACGATTGGCGTTACTTTTACAAACAATGTTAAGGGTTTTTAAAAGTTAAAATGGTTTTTACGAACAATTTAAAGTGATACAGGTTTTTTATACTTAGTGTTACTTATGGTTGTACTAATAATCTTTTGTCATCATCATCATCATTAGCTTTTAAAAGTCCACTGCTGGACAAAGGCCTCCCCTAAAGAACGATAGTACGAAAGACTCTGGGCCTATTTGCACACAGAGGTTACCCGTATTCTTAACCAAGTCATCAGTTCACCAGATGGGAAAGACTAAGTCCATCGGGTACAACGTGGGTAGGCCGCTCACATAGTGTCTTCGTTGTCGCCACTAATGAACCTTTCTTCCCCAGTAGTTATCAGCTCTGTGAGCAATGTTAGCTTGCCTATTACCACTCATCATCATCATAATTTTAGCCATATGACGTTCATTGCTGAACACAAGCCTCCTCCAATGACTTTCATCGGGGAGGATGGCCAGTACTCGCCACGCTTGGCAGGCGGGTTGGCGAGCTACAGTCTCGTGCTACAGGAATTAGTCGCCTCTTACGGCACGCCTCCTGTTAGCGATGGAGAAGTGTATTCTTTACGGCCGTCCCCACATGACACTATTACCACTGGATTTTGGTTCTTTTACTATTATAATTTTCATTATGATTTCACAATTCTAACATTTGAATAACCTATTAAGCTAAATACACACACAGATTAAAAACAAACACTCTACTTCCAAAAGCGTAAACGATAATTAAAATCAAGTATGTTTGCATCCGCTTTGAAAGGCATTATTATTCCATTATTCTGTAATCCCGGGTTTTAAATGTATCCCGGCGAATATGACCAATGTCTAATAGGGCAGGTCTAAATTTGGCATGCAATCATAAAATATCTAGCAAACTGAATCGGTTTTGCACGGATATAAGAATTATACACTAACACTCTATTTTTAAGAAAGAAAAAACTAAACGAAAATCGGTTCATCCGTTTGAGAGCTACGATACCACAGACAGATACACGGACAGACACGTTAAAAATTAAACTCACAAATGACTTAATGTAATATTATACCCGTACCCGTAGAAGAGGGAATGGCTTTAACAGGATATTTTACCTAATAAAAAGTATCACTGCTCCTTAAAAAATAATCATTTACCTCGACGATTAAGTATATACCTTTTTTTTCGTGTTGCAACTATGGCCCCATAGTAAATAAAAGCTGTGTATCATAATAGGCAGAATATCTTATCTTAATAAGAATAAGTATAGAAACAAAAGCTGACTGACTGAAATATTAATGTACAGTCAAAACCGCTAGACATATTATTATATTATTCTTGCGCTGCTTTTTCTCGGCACTAGCCCACAAATTGTCCCGAAGTAGTGGTAGGGCAAACAAATATTGGAACGTGTAAAAGTGCTTTTAATAGCCTATTTGTAAAAATAAATTATTTTAATTTAGATTTTTTAATAATTTTAAACTTGCGATTTTGCATAAATAACGTAAAAGGGCACAAACGGTTTTATGGAGGTGGAAGTTTGAATGGTATATTTGTCGACAAGTCGCAAGGAACAAATGAAACCTACTACATATTTAAAAAAGTGCGTTGCCTGTTTTTAAAAATAATATTACTAGATTTAACGTATAAAGAGTCGCCATTTTTGAGTTATAACTATAACCTTGTATATTATTTTGTGCTTTTTTTTAAAATAAGGGGTTAAGTACTAAATTAGGTTATACAATTTTTATATTTAAGAAGCAAAATAATTTTGGTGCAATTTTAGTACACCAATATACTATACATAGGTAGTACATCTAACATCGTCTGAACGAATACTAAAATATCCCAGACTCCCATGTGCAAAATTTCACATTTTAAAAACAAAGAAAAATATCAAAAAAGGTTAGTCTCCCCTGGGTTAACAATTTTATAACTTACAGGGAACGTACTCCTGTCCTTTCCAGTATTTGTGTGGTATACGTCTTTTAAAATTTCCAAAGCTTCGTTTTCTTGTCCATGCGAGAGCAGAAACTTGGGACTCTCTGGTAAGTAGTAATAAGACACTCCGGCTATAAGACTCCAGATTGAGCAAACCTATAGGTAAATATTCCAGGAGTGAAGCTCTGAAAAAGGGATAATATTTTTTAGTCACAACAATTTTAAACAGATAAATAGACGTAGCTAAATTACATAAAGTTCACTTAGTAAGCACATTTTGTCCAAAAAAAGGAGCAATACGAATTCACCGCAAGCCATTTGACCTTGCCATGCTCTCACTTTCTCATAAATTGAATGCACCACATGAGTACGATTCTTTAAAAGAATTATGTCAAAATACATAATGGAAAATTTCTTCAGTTTAATGTTGAGTGGTGTAAGTGACAAAACTAAGTGCAAAATTAAACAATAAAAGTCGCTTAATATATCACTCATCGTTGTAATGGATGAGACAAGAGTGTTATTAATTTTATTTTATTATAGTCGCTTACGGAGACACACGAAGACATAAATTTTTTTGTCAATTTAAATAATGGCTTGAATAATATTTTTATGCAAAGTACGTAAACTGTGTCGTTCTTTTAGGGACGCCTATAGATGTCTAGAAGTAAACGTCTAAAGGGTAATGATGAAGATGATGATGATTAAGGTAAAGTAAACCTTTACATACGCCCTACTGCAGGACATAGCCCTCACCTCAACAATTAGGTATTTTAAGGCTTTAGAACTCAATTCCGTACTGGGCCTTCATGGTGACGAATGGCCCAAACCACCACAATGTTGAGGTGAGGCCTGTATCCTGCCGTGGAACGTATGAAGGTTTACATTACATTGCGTATTATTACATATGCGGCAAGATTGGTGAAGGGATGATTTGAGGCAAGGACTAACTATATTGTCAGATGTAATGAAGCCGCTTTAAATCCCCTGGGACTGGGCTGACCACGATAAGCCAGGACCAAATTTTACTGGTCACGTTAACATTGGGTCCTTTCACTAAATTGTTTAGAATGATCACTCATCAAATCAAAACCACGGCGTAGGTTGCTTTACTTAATAATTTTGATATTAATTACCAAAGCACTGTTGCAACTGAACTACAAACACCTCTCAATGATTTAATGAATCAAATAAGATATAGTAAGAAAAGTGATGTTCAATTAAACTTGTTGCACACAATGTGAGATTTGACCATAACCCTAAATTCAACAAGTCACTTTGGAACGATTGCAATCTGGTACCCAAAACATGACTTATAAAAGCATCATTAAAAACACTTACCAAAATATCCCTCAACCAACACGTAATCCCACTTATTAGGTAGCAGCGCCCAGGACATAAGCGCCACCAATATCAGCGAAATTGACATAAACGACGCGTTTAACAACAACACTCTGTCTCTTACACCCTTGTGAATGAACTCTGATACCATTACTGCTGGTGTGGTGAAACAGAAACTTGAGCTGAAAATGAAAGTAGATAGCAATTACATACTTAATTGAATGAGACGGCTATTTATCGATCAACGAATAACTATGCACAACTTTTGGTTAAAGTAATTTTGCTGCATTTATTTTGATTGAAACGATGGCAATTTTCATAAGTTAAAATGACCTGGAGAGTAATGGTCCCGTAATATTGAGATATTTTCCTGTAAATCATAGGTGTAGAACTAAATATTTCTTGTTTTTTGTTGGCTCAGCAATTTCGTTAAAATTTTCATTATATAATATATTTCCTTAAGGGGCAATTTTTCAAATGCTACATAACTTTTATTCGATGAACAAAATTGACGTTTTCAAATTGTCAAACTTATTTTTCACCTAAAAGTTAACTACCTAATAACTGACTATTGAAAAATCGGGCCTAAATAAATATATTATTTTTTTCTAATTTGCCTCCAAAAGTTGCTCCTAATTCAATATTAATTAGTTATTTATGTTAATAAATAAAATAAAATCATAAAATAACTTTATTTCTTTAAATAGGCCTAATTTTACACGTCCTAATTTTATTTTAACTTTACCACTGCTTCGGAACAATTGGGATTTACATACGTTACACGTCTGTCTTTAAATCACAAAAAATAATATGTGAACCAAACGTCAACTTAATCATCTTAGTAGATTTGGAGTAAATCGGCTGAGACAGACGGACAGACAGATATACTAATGATCCTATAAAGTTCCGTTATTTTACTCGGATTTTCGGAACCCTATAAAAAGAGGTAAAAGTATAAAGCAAAAAACGCAGACATACTGTGCTGTATGACCCAACACAAATTTTCAGAAGTAGTCTCGCGTTAAATTGCTCAAGCATATCGACATAATGTTAAAAAAGAAGGAATAATCATCAGTTTCAAATGAAAAACATAGCCCTTTAGCAAAAATAGGTTTAAACTAGGTTTAAAACATCACCTATCTTTACCATACAATGTATAATGGCTAGTCCATTATACATTGTATGGTAAAGATAGTCTAGCTAGCCAAGCCGTACCTTCTCTAGACTTCTCTCACGTGGAGTACAGGGTGTTTGGTAGGTCTCTCTCATTTTAGGCAACGCTGTGGTCTGCAGTGATGCTTCACTGCAGACCACAGCGTTATCAAGAAAATAGCTTTTTACTTTGGACTACCCTACCTGAGATACTAGATAGTATCTCAGGTAGTGGGGATTATTATTATGTGTTTTATTACAAATTATTTTTCTATTCTTTAGTCCTAGTTTAAACCATCAGTTTTATCCGGGAATGGACAAGAATAACGAGTGCAGTCCAGTTATCCCACCTCGCCAAAAACAAGTTTCGGGAGCTGGTAGCCATAGCCATTAGCCATTTCAGTAATTGGAAAGGCACTATACGCAAAAGATGAGGTTTAAACCACTTTAGCACGTTTTAATTCATAACAATCATCATCGTCATCATTACAGCCAAAAGACGGCCACTGATGAACATAGATCTCCCCCAGTAACTTCCAGAATAGCCGGTTGAAAGCAGTCTGCATCCAGTGGCTTCCTGCAACCTTTATTAGGTCGTCTTTGGACCTTGCGGGTGAACGTCCTACGCTGCGCTGGCAGGTACGAGACAATGTTCTTAACAATGTTTTTATCTAAACAGCAGATTTCTTACATTACACGTGCAAGCAAGAACTCTCACATGTTGAAATATTTAACCAGCTGAGCATATTTACTGTTGTAAATTTGATCTTGTCATTTATATTACAAAATAGATAATAGTTCCTTAACAACCACTGCGATACCGCAGTTATTTGATGACACAATTATTTTTTGACTTTATACACTGAGAATTTGACAGAAAATATTAATTTTAGGGTTATTTTAGGGTTTTATCAATAAGATTGTTTTAGAATTCAGCTTTTTATGTATAGATAGTGTTTACTTTCTATGCTAGAAACTCTTTACTGTCGAAAATTGGTTTTGACGTTTTGAGTCAAAATATATTAAATATCTTGGAAGGTTTGGTAAATCTCCTCTTAGTTAAATTAGAACAGTGACCACAATATAATAATATGTACCAGAGACAAAGTTTACCTGGTACAAGTATGATAGTACGTTTCAGAATTTTAATTGATTCCAGAATTCAAAATTGGCTTTGACTGGTTATGAGTTTTGAAAGTAATTAATGCAATGATTTACTATAATTATTGTCAATGCAAAAGTAGGATAAAATAGTATAACGCCAGCTAACGCCACTTTAATTCCTGGTCCCATACAGAAAATGGTTTGTTTGAGGAGTTCACCCCAATAGGAAGTTAACTAATAAAAAGCCGGCCAAGTGCGAGTCGGATTCGAACACGAAAGATTCCGTACCAGTATCTGTTCAACATAAGACACTATATTATAACCTTTTATTTAGTTTCACTTGTAGTAGTTGTGTTATTGGGTAATTACGAGCATAAAATGGCATTAAATCAGGCTTGTTGTATGGAAGCACTCTTAAATATTTTATTCTGTTTTTAGTATTTTTTTGTTATAGCGGCAACAAAAATACATCATCTGTGAAAATTTCAATTGTCTAGCTATCACAGCTCATAAGATGCAGTCTGGTGTCAGACAGACAGTAGTAATAGGGTCCCATTTTTACCCTTTGGGTACGGAACCCTAAAAAGGACATACAGGTGTAGATTTAGTCAGTGTCCATATTAAAGGAAAATAATGTGTTCATACGAACACATTTTATTTTGGGATCAAAATCGAAAACGAGAAAAAAAACTCTTATTTACCTTTAACAATATCTATTAGTGTTTGTCGGAGAATAGTGCTTGTAGCGTAAAGTGAGGTGAAGTAGAAAAAGTGTAGGTTTTGAGACCCGTATTATAATGATGATGATGATGAACGGTTGTAAGATTGTTCCGTCAAAGTTAAAAAGGTTAGTGAGTGATACAGCATTTTTTTCCGCTCTATCATGCATAAAGTTTAATTTAAAAAATAACGATACTGAATGATTAATCATCTGTTTTGAAATGTTTATTTTTGTCATATTAAGATAACTTTTATCTTTGAAAATTTGCACGTTATGACAACCTTAATTAATGTTGTGTAAAGGAATGAGATGTTGTTGTTCTTAAATTAGTAGCTATATTTTAGGCTTTACTGTTTATAAAAAAAATTACACTGTTTTCCAAGAATGGAAATTACGAATGTGCTTGTGATTTATTTTTGCATTTTGTTTATTATTTATTTTTTTACAAAAAAACAATGAAAGTATAAAACATGAGCCTAATTTCTGAAAATCAAGAGTTTTATGACTATTTGGCGACTTGTGGTTTAATAGTGCTAACACTTTCAATACAACAAACGAACTTATAATGACTAATAAAATTAAACAATGAAAATACTTACAATATTCCCTCCATAAGTTTTCCGAATATTAACATCCAAAAATTTTGACTAGACCCCTCTATGATTGAACATACAAATATGCCTAACAGTCCACTGACTAAAAATTTTTTTCTTCCAAAAGCATCTGTAATAAATCCAGTGAATAGTGCGAAGCCAACTTGACCTGAAAATAATGAGTTATTTTATGTAAATCATATTAAATGTGCGCCAGATAATAAAAACTACATTAAATCGGTCTATTCGTTTGGGAGCTACAATGCCACAGGCATTACACACGTTAATCTTATTTTAGCCCTCTTTTTGTGTCTGGGGCTAAAAACAATTGTCGTGGTCTCAAATTATGGAATTAAGATCTTGTCCGTCTCCTAACATACCCAGACTCAAACCAATTTTTAGTACCATAGTCCGTACGCTATACCTTAGTACCGTAGTCGTAGGCACAGATAACAGCTCGTAAACCGGTCACGGGGCGTCAAATTTTCTTAATTAATATTGATTTCTGCGTGACGGACTTAGAGTTGGGAATCGGTTGAGTGGGTTGACCTGCCGTTGACTGTGCTTAAGATAATAACAAAAGTGAAAAAAAACACCTAACAAATGTGAGTAAAGATAGTACTTAGCATAAAATTGTAGACGAGAACTACTGACGACAAAATGCTATGCAGTTTGGCAGATAAAATATTGTGAAAGTGGTTATTTATTACTTCCGAAATAAATGAAAATAATAATTGAAAAGTTGTCTTAATTGAACCGGACCCGGATTTAACACGCCACTATGCCAATCGTGTCTGCATTTTATGGCAACTTCCCATAAGTATTTTAATACTTTATCTTGCAGTTACATAAACCGGTTCGATATGTTTTTTTTTAAATAGATAGTTTATGGGCCAGAGAGTAATAGGCTACATTTATATCTCGGAAAATGTTTTTTTTTTGAGAAATAGTGAATTTTTGTGATATACGTACGTAACTGACATCATACGGGCAATGCTGCCAGTGGACAATGCTAGCTAGCTAATAATGCTAGCGCGCGATTTTTTTAAAACTTAAGATCACATAATGTAGTTCGTGTCATTAAGAGACAGAAATTTAATGAAGACTTTCCAAACAAATAAACAATATGTTTTTGAAAAGTGTATTTAAATTTAAAGGGTGATAAATATTTTAATTTGTTAAGCTAAAAATCTAATTTAAATATATTAAGTACACACAATTAAAAAAATATACAATGTTAAGCTAGCAAAAATTTTTGTTAAACTTAAGATTATATAATGCAGTTCGTATCATTAAAAAACAGAATTTATTGATAACTTTTCAAAAAATAAACAGGATTCCAATGTTATCTATTTAATTGTAATGTATTTGAATTTGCAGTGGTGATTTTTTTAAATTTGGCTAATAATCTAATTAAAATACTTTAAGTACATATAATTAATAATATTAACAGGATTTCAATGAATCAATGTAACTTTAATGTATTTGAACTTGAAATTGAGCTAATAATCGTTTTGAAATAATATTTCAAAACGATTATTAGTTTATATAAGGCACATCGATTACATTTTAATTTTAGTCGATAAACTGAATTCATTTTGGCCTCACAATAATTGGCCTTTGGCCATTATGAATCGTAGAAAATGACAGCATAACTGATAAAAATTGAACTTCAGTTATCAGTGATGTGCTCTTTTTGAAGACCAACTAATAAATTATGAAATTAATTACCAAAATAGTGACGTTGCGATGACACCGTAAAAGTAAGATTTATCTTACATCAACAGTTGCGTTCATGTAATTATGTGGAGTCATGCTTAAAATATTTTTCCC
This sequence comes from Anania hortulata, assembly GCA_963576865.1. Classification (NCBI taxonomy): domain Eukaryota; kingdom Metazoa; phylum Arthropoda; class Insecta; order Lepidoptera; family Crambidae; genus Anania; species Anania hortulata. The sequence continues at coordinate 5,707,210 of OY756408.1, read as the reverse complement.
GTCAGATAATTTTAATGAAATGTCTTGTATCTTATAGTATATTTACTTTGTGTATTGCGCAATAATGAGTATATTATATATTCATCGCCACAAGAGGTAACAAATCCACAATAGAATACCCACAAACAAATAATATATTATTATTTTCTAGTCTTTTTGTTGCTCTGTATGCGGCTAACTTAATTTTATTGGTTTTTACAAGTAAGCAATGACAAGCGAATTAAATGTCGTTTTAACTGGAGCGGGGCTTTAAGTAGGTACGTATTTTTTAAAAGGTCAAAAAATATTTAATTTTATATTACGGACTTAAACAATCATTGGCTTCTACGATCTTCCATCGAAAGGCGTATGATATCGTATGGTAGTTACGTGTCAAATTACTGTTTCGAATTAATAGGTACTTTTATTCCATCGACAATTTTTACTTTAATTTTAAGTGCAACTAGTCTTTAGTTTATCTTTTTTTTTTAAATTAAGGTAGGTCAGCCGAACTACGCCTATTTAAGGTAGATCTGTCGAATTACGCCTACATAAGGTTTAAACATTTGTCATAAGGGGAAGAAGAAAACAGTGTAGGTTCAAGACTACGACGGGACTTGTTAGTTTAGTGCGTAACATTCAATTGGGCGATATCATATATCAAGGTTTTTTTGATCATTTAATAAGCGTAATTCGACAGACCTACCTTATAAAGTAGTCACTGGCTCGTACTACTATAATAATACGATACCTAATTTATTCGTTACTTGCTCCTAGGGTGTAATTCTACTGATCATATAATGCAACTTTTTTATGGAAAATATCGAAATCACAAAAACAAAATTGCTTTCCTAAACTTAACCGGCCGATCAGCTGACATCATTTTGTATAGAAATATGGAAAAGTAAAAAAAAGAGATCTCGACGTTTGTTCCCTATAAAAAGGAGTTGTATTTAAGCACCCTCTTGAAGAAAGTTAACTAGTAAATTAGGGCCCTTATATTGAGACAAAGTCAAAAATCATTTATTCAATTTAGGGCAGAAAACTGTCACTTATGAACGTCAATAATAACATTATTGGCCCATATGGGGCAGAACATGTCTCCTTATTTTTTGGGCCCTACTAGCGCTTCGAGATAAGACACAGACAATCTGGCAAGTGCTGAGAAGAAACGCCGGAACAAACTAAGTTATCACTAGCTGCCACACAAAAATATAAATCAAAATAAACAGGTAGGTACATCAGTTTAGTGCAGGCTGGACTGACCATACATTCTTGTCATCAAGATAGTTTTGAATTTTATAATACCCCTTTGACATTAGGGTAGTTTTGACATACAATTTAAATTTATTAATAGGAAGTTCGATAACATTGTAAGGTATATTATTATTAAAAAATTTAATACAATTACCCAAGAATGAATTACTTGTTTTGGCCAATCTGAAGTTTGGGACTACAAGTTTGTTTTTGTTTTTTGTTTTATATGAATGAATACTCGTATCACTCTTTTTTATAAAAAGATCTAAATTTTTGCGAACGTACATGATATTATCAAATATATATTGAGAGGCTACAGTGAGTATGTTGATTTCTTTAAAGAAATCTCTCCGGGAATGGCTCTTTTCTGTAAAATAAAAATGGTATCGATGTCCGCAGTAGAACCGCACAAGAGAAGACCATAAGACATAATACTGTGAAAGTAACTAAAATACACGAGCCTTGCCGTTACAACGTCAGTTAGATGTCAAATTTTTCTGACCGCAAAGGAAGCCGAAGCAAGTCTCCCAGCCAGAGTGTCAACATGTGGTCCCCATTGCAACTTCAAATTCAGTGGAGTTTGATAAATCAAGTTTTTTACCATTTAGTAAAATTTCTGGGTTAGTTTGCTTTACGTTAGGCATAGTGAATTTAATACATTTGGTTTTTTTTGTATTAAGAAGTAAGTTGTTACTTGTGAACCAATTTAATACCTTAGAGAGAGCTCCGTTTACATCGTCAAATATTTCTTCGCCTCTTTTTGATTTGAAGATTAAAGAAGTATCATCAGCAAACAGAACTATCTCACAGTAGTCTTTGGAACACACATCACACATTAGGACAGATTGGTACATCCCATGAAACTAAACAAGGATTCCAAAAAAATATGAGGTAAAAAAAAATTAGTCCTGTCATACAAACTACGCCAAACTTGATCAATGGGCAAGTTTCCTATAAAAATCTAATTAGTCCGTCAGTTGGATTAACAGTAAATATTGGACACGTATTTTTATTTTCTCAATCAAACAAAAAATTATGAAGATGTAGCCCGTTAAACTTTGACGTCACACCTTGCGGACACTTTTTAGCAAGGCGTGACGTCATGTGCTGACTTTGGTGTGCTTTATCTTCGTCATTTTTTGTTTGATTGCAAAAGACAAAATATGGGTCCAATATTTTATGATAATCTAACTGACGGACTAAATTAAATACTCTTTTTTGACCCAGGAAACTAGCCTATTTATTGTGGAAGGTTAAAAAATAAATTTCTTGGGCAAATTTGTTTTGTTTTTATAACCACAACCATAATTATCCTGATACGGCTTAACATTGTTACAAGTCTTAAGCTAAATAGGCAGGAAGAAGATGGCTTACCAAAAAACGGCATCGAATTCAGCACCCCTTTCTGCATAATTGTCATGTGTAAATCACACTCCGCATTCGGTAATATGTACGATGTGGTCGTAGTCACCATGGTGGTTGCACATTGAGCTATTAGAGTTGTCAAAAGTAGTCTAATGTGGAAGCGACCGAATTTGCACGCGACGAGGGCATCTTCGAGAATATCCATTGAATCTTTGGCTTTTTCTTTTGTTTCTGAATGATTACTGCCATTTTCTTGTGGTCCTGTAATGTTTGAACTGATTTTAATTTAATTATACATATTCTTCCAAAATATAAAGGGTGTAGTTTTAAATAGTAGCTAAATTTAAGGAGACGAATGTTTTTATCAATACGAAGTACTTTTTCTACAAGGTCAATATCAAAATCGCTAACTTTTAGTATCTATTGAATCTTTGGCGTTTTTTTTTTGTTACTAAATATTTGTAGGCATTTTCTTGATTTCTTGGTGATATCGTAACTTGATTTAAAAAATAAACTAAAATAAATTATTTTCTGGATAATCGTTATGTTGGTTTACCTCTTCCACAATGCAAAAAGGCACATGATAGATTGCAATCAATTGCTAATCATGATAATGTTGATGGAAATTTTAAACTTAGATGATTTATTTTCAGTTTTATTGACAACTTTCCCAGTTTACTGAAGCTAGATTAATTACAAAACAATTAAGGTCTTGAAATTTTTAAATTTGGAAATGCTTATTAACTCATGGTCATATCACAAAATGTTAACGTTTTGTAGCAGATTTATAACCTGTTGATTTATCCACACTTGGTTGCCTCGAAAATGCATTACTACTTTTCCTGCCTTTAAGAAGTTTACAAATAACATTTAGCTTAATTTTGTTGAGTTGGAGTCATTATCATAATTAGCCCACGTTATCTTACTGCTAGACATGAGCCTCTCCTAAAGCACCCATGATATTTATTTTCCATACGTTATCAACAGCTTTGCGTATACCAACACTCTACCTACCCTAGGTTTGCTAAGTATCAGTCTTTGCCAAAGAATCATCTATTAAAATAGGATTAGGATTAACTTTATTATGAAATTACTTGTTATGTGCAAAGTATTCTAAGTAACAGTATGTTCCATTCTCGTAAACAAAACGTTAAACCCTTTAATGAATAATGATAACCTTTTACTGAGATAATTAAGCATTTCACTTCTAGACATAAGTCATTTAAGTCCAGTGATAGACGTATTACATCGGTAGCAATAACAATCTGACTGGACAGATTATTTCTTTTTTTTTCAACCGACTTCAAAAAACGAGGAGGTTCTCAATTCGACTGTATGTTTTTTTTTTTTTTTTTTTGGTATATTTGTTACGCGATTACTCCGCCAATTATGAATCGATTTTAATGATTCTTTTTTTGTTTGGTAGATCATACTTCAGAGGTGGTCCCATATAAATTTTATCGAAATTGATTTAGAACTTTTTGAGAAAATCAACAAATATATACCCAGATAGTATTTTGGTTGTGGTTCTTGTTACCTATCTTCGTCAAATATGAGCCGATTTTGATGATTTTTGTTTTATTGAATAGCTTATACTTCAAAGATAATATGCTAAAAGTTTACAAAATAAAAATCACCCCTAAGAGTAGGAAAATAGGGGATGAAATCGGTGTTCAGCAGTTAGATTAGGATTTATCACTAAAAATTGATGAAATAAGTAAATTTTATTAAAAAAAATAAAACCGACTTCAAAACACTAAAATGCTAAAAATAATCCTAACACTTAAGTACCTAATCAGTTACTTTTGGAGTCGGTGCAAACAAAAACATTGAATCTCTCATCGGCTGGCACCGACTCCAAAAGTAACTGATTAGGTACTTAAGTGTTAGGATTATTTTTAGCATTTTAGTGTTTTGAAGTCGGTTTTATTTTTTTAAATAAAATTTACTTATTATATATAATTTTATATAAACGGGATATATATTTTAACTAAGAGTTACGGCGATGGTAATTGCTCTAAATTTAATAACTGGTTAAGAACAAAGCGCTTCGAAGAAGGTGCCCATGAGATATGGAATCAGTCACCACCGAGTATTATGCCTTATGATGTAACTGACAGGCAATTATAAAACTTACGAGCGTTTCAAACAAACTTTCAACATTAAAAATCTTCAAAATGGATAAACCAATACAATTTTTTAAAACGCACGATACATAATTTTTAGGACTGAATAGAGAATATTTAGAAATCTATTTAATTTATTAAAAATAATGTTAAAATTTGGTAAAGCAACCAATCTTTTTAATTCGATTAAGTTTTTTTCTAAGTCTACTAACTTTTTAAATCTGCCGAGATCTTCAGTATAAAATTTTATTAGATTAGCCATTTCTGGACCTAAAATTAAGCGCTTTTCATGGATTATTAGTTTTTATATTTAACTGTTTAGGTAATTTTATCATGAAATTAATTTTCTGATTGTTTTTTCGTTTTTTCACAAAACTGTTTTATTTATTTAATATACTAGTACTTGGAGCATCAAATATTAATTATATTTTCGTATTAAATTGAGAACATTTTATGATAAACATTTTTTTTCTATTTCATAAATTTAAATATTTAAATATAAAAGTACCTTTAATATCTTCTAATTTGCCTTCCTCAGTCATTTTAATATTTGTAGTTCACAGAAAATAAAAAAAAAACACTAACAGTACACTTTCTTATTTTTTTTGCTAATATCACAGAATTCATAAAAATACAAACACTTAGTTTCACAGTCACTTTACAATAAACGTAACTTATTATAATGATACTAATATATATTAAGATAGCGTGGATCTATAAACACACACAGTAAATACTTTTATCTCGATGTAACTGCGAATTATATGAGAGCAAATACGCTACGGTCACACTCAGAAATTGATAAATTTGAATAACAACTAAGTGTGACGAGTTTTTTTTTCAATGATAAAACAGTTTAGGATGAGATGACAAATATCTAAGGTGGAGGTCGCCAGTCAGAAAATTCATACAGGGTGTTCCATTACTCAAGGAACACGACATATACTGTACATCATAGTCAACAACTTAATTTGTTCTATAACTTTTAAAAATATGCATATATAGGGTTACATTGCAAAGGGGTGCAAAATTTTAAAAATAAGATCTAGGGATCAATATAAAGTAGCGTTTAATCGTTATTATTTTTAATAATCGTATGTTACGAAAAAAAAAAACTAAAATTTCTGAAAATAAAGTCAATAGAGAGAATACGAAAGCCGCGTAGTCAATTATCAGAGGCGAAGGTACGGCGAGCCAACAAGGAACTTACGCAGTGCATATACGGTGTAATTTTTTCATGAATGAGTTAAATTATCCATACGATTTTTAACAGCGGATAGGAATAATTAAAAGTAAAAATATTTTTTTTTATTGTTGTTTGCATAGTTCGATTAAGTTACTTATCATCTTAATCATTCATCATATTATCATCATATTATCTTAATCAGAGGTCTGCCACATCGTTGGTTATCATCCTACCTACAAAATCGAAATCAGTATGTTGTTCTAAATAAAATCCATGAAAACGAAATGAAATTCTACTCATCTTGCATTATGAATAACAACCATGGCGTTCCACAAGGAAGCATATTAGGTCCAATCCTTTTTATCTTATATATTAATGATATAGTAGATGCAGTGGATCATAAATGCATACTATATGCTGATGACATTTCCATAATAGTGACAACTGATAAAAAACTGAATTCAATTAATAGTCATGAAATGGACATTAACTCAACAATCGACAAAATAATCAAATGGCTACAATATAATAATTTAAAAATCAATCTATATAAATCGAACTACATCCAATTCAATAAATCAAAGCATCCTAATAACAACTTTAAGTTAAACATCCCAAAAATTGAAGAAGTGTTTCAAATAAAATTTTTAGGGGTGTATTTAGACCAAGATTTAAACTGGAAAACCCACATAACGAACCTCTGTAAGAAAATAAATAAATTTGTTTACGCAATCTATCAAATTAAAAACGTAACCAATAGAAAGACTGCTATTCTATCTTACCACGCATATATTGCATCTTTGTTGCGTTATGCCACCGTAATGTGGGGTAACAGTACAGAATGGAAAAAAATATTTATTGCGCAAAAAAATGCATTAGGGCAATCTGTGGGATTAGACCTGACCAATCATGTAGACCGTATTTTAAAAATCTCAATTTATTAACTTTTCCATCCTTGTATATTTATGAGATATGTAATTTTGTATTTAAACACAGGGACTTGTTTAAAACGGCTAGTGATTTAAAAAACTCAAGATCACGTAGAGACCCCCACAGACTCATACTCAATGACGTTCCAAAGTCAGCTAAATATAGTAGGAGTTGTCTGGCTATGTGGATTAAGATTTACAACCTGAGGTGAAAATGCAAAACGCGTCGCTGTTCAAGAAGCATTTGTTTCGGTGGCTCAATTGTCAGTTTTTATAGTATAAAAGAATTTTTAGACTGGAAAAAGTAGCACAATTGAAAAAATATATTGAAATGGGACTAAATTAATAATGAATACAATTTAACTTGGACATTATATTTTTTTAATGACTATTTTAATAATGTGATTTAATTGGAGAATTTTAAGATTGTTTTTTAATTTTATCACATATACTTACTTAAACTTGTAACATTTGCATGCTAACCCAAGTAGCCTAACATGTGACTCAGAAATGTACCTACCTATTTAATAACTATTTATACCATGTTTGACGCAAATAAAAATTTGAATTTGAATTTGAATTTATTTACTGATTCTGAGCCACTCCTAAAAATTTGGCACTCCTTTGCAATGTAACCCTTTATATTTTTTTGTTTATACAAATTCAATCGGCTGTTTAGTAATTCTGTACGGGTCGACAAATTTTCATGCAAATTTTTAAAAGTAACATAATGTCACAAATTAAAGTTGTTTACCATGATGCATAGAGTATATGGTTACAAGGTTATCTTTGAGTTACGGGACACCCTGTATAATATAATACAATAGGCTATATGTGCCGGTCAGCCGGAGTAAGTGAGCGGAGCGGAGTACACGGAGACGGATGCGCTGGTTCACGGTGATGGCGGCAGTGTACTCGTAAACGGTGTCTCTAGCTGATGCACGCTGTAGATCGGTGGTGGATCGTTGTTACGTCTTGTGAATGTTTCGTATAGCGCGGTCCGACGTCCGATGTTCGTAGAGGCGGGATGGAGTCGGAACGCGGCTCGTCGATGCTCGGTGTGGCAAGTCTTGATCGGGATCCGGCGATGGTGATGCTGTAGGTTACGGTCGCTGCGTCGATATTCAGAGTTTCGGAGTCTTAGGGTGCGACCGGGGTCTGTAGAGTATCGCTGGATTCGCCTTGGTTGATCGCAGGAACTGACATGCGCTAACTAAGTGCGCTGCTGTTGCGGAGTGATGTGCACTATTGCAAGTGTGTAGGCAAGTGAAGTATAAAGCTCGGTCAGCCCCTTTTATATCCAAAATCTTCGATGGTTCCAGAATGCGACGGGTGGTGCGTCGGGTCCCGGCTGCCTGCCTAACGGAATTTGTAACTTTCTAAATTATTGCCCATATGGTTGGGGCGCACATGGTCGCGCCGCTGGAGAGTCCGGTGTGCCGCTCTGTTGTTCTTTTGTTCCAAGTGCAGTAATTTTTATAGTTGCACATTTCTATTTGTTGTATTTTCTCGAAAGTTCGTCCTGTTCGGCTTATAATTACTCTCTCCAGCGTCCGCGCAGCCGTTAAAATGTCTTTTCTATTGTTTATTTGATTACTCAGGCCGGTCCCATGCCAGTAAATAAATAACTTTATTAGGGTTTACGGAGGTGACTACGCAGAAAGGATAATATTTCTGAATAGCCTGACAGACTGGGCATGTTTCTTGTTTCCCATGGTTTCGCTGTTGGTAATTTCGTAGAAAGGGCCGAGTTTTTTAGTAGTCGTCGTGAACATACTCCCGCCGTGCAGCGATGGACTCAGCGCTGCATTAAGATCGATGGAACGATGACTACGCTGTGTTTTCTTGCTGGACTGGGAGTATGATAAGTTTCTTGGTTGGTCTTCTCATAACACCTCCCCGTGTACAAATATCTGCTGTACGGACTACTCCGTCTTGTCCTGGGTATGTTGCGATGACCTTTCCACGTGGCCAAGTATTGCGGGGAAGGTTCGGATCGACGATTAGTACTAAATCACCCGTCTTCAATGGGACTCCACGTCCTTTAGGCTCCCGCCGGTGTTGAAGTTGCGGTAAGTACTCGCGTAACCATCTTGCCCAAAATTGATCAGCGAGAATTTGAGCTCGGCGCCACTGCTGTTTGTTCACGATGTCGGATTCGGTAAACACTCCTGGTGACTGTACACGACCAGACCCACCAATTAAAAAATGGTTTGGTGTTAGTGCTTCGTCATCTTCGGGCGATGTAGAGACATGAGTCAAGGGACGACTGTTGACAATGTACTCAGCTTCGCATAACAATGTTCTTAATACGTATTCTCGTGGATGCTGTTCATGTAAGGCAAAATATTCTTCTTGATGTGTTCTTTCTCGATGTGATTCGGCTTTTAATAAGAACGATGCTTTTATATTGACGCCCTGTTGTGGTATCGTTAGAGCAATACACGGCGAAAAAGTGGCCCCGGAGATTACTGTCTTTATTCGGAATTCGGTATGTGGGCCCTCCCGCCGGTTTTCACGCCACAGGAAGCGTAGCGCGTCTAGATCTTGCTTCCGGATACTGATGCGTAGAAACATTTCTTCTATGTCAGCAGCGACAGCGATTGCGTGTTGACGAAATCGCATTAATATACCTTGAAGCGATTGGAGTAGATCTGGACCGGATAACAAGTTGTCGTTTGACGACGTGTTCCCAAAGCGGAATGCTGCATCCAATACTACCCGTACTTTGCCTGGTTTGTTAGGATGCAGGACTGCAGAATGCGGTAAGTACCAGGTCTTGCCTGACGTCGGTGGTTCACCGCCTTTGCTCTTCTTTACTGTATTTTCTTCTAGGAGCTTCGTAGCTTGAATTTCTGGATCACTTTTCGGTTGTTTCGGCTGTATTACTAGCGAATTGGAGGCGAAGTGTCTTCTTACTTTTTCGTCGATTAGGTTTTCTTCAGCTCTGTAAACGTAGTGTATGGTTTGACTTTGACTTCGTGATGATGATCCGTGTAGAACCCATCCTAGCGCAGTTAGTGAAGCGACTGGTAGGTGTTGCGGGCCTCTTCGAAGTTGCTTCGCGACGAGAAGGTGCCAATTATCTTGGCCAATTAATACGGTAGGCTTCCTCTCTTCATACTGTAGTAGATTTTTAATTCCTAGGAGATGTTGACACTCCTTTAGGACTGAGTCTTGTACTGATTGCGGTGCCAGGTTAAGCCCCCTGATTGTTCTTGCTTTGATGTTATAAGTCTTGGTCTGTCCTTGGATTGCGATGCTGATTCGGCGTGATCCATCGGCGCTGATTTTTGTGCCGGCTACGCCTTCTAATTGGAGTGGATCGGTGTCACCTGTTGCTCCGACGCGGTCGGCTAAGTCTGCGTCGACAAGGGTGACAGTGGATCCATCGTCGAGAAGTGCTGCTGTGTCGAAGTAGCCTTTAGGGCCAGAGACCCGGATCGGGATAATTTTAAGGTATGCGTGACCTTGTTGTATGTGCGTGTTAGTCGATTCGACTATCTCGACTTTCTTTTCAGTTTCAGGTACTTTATCATAATGAAGTAACGGATGATGAGTTTTTTCGCAGCCACGTACCATACACGATTTTGTTCTGCAATTGTGACCCATTGTTTTATAGCGTAAACAACGGAAGCACAGGCGGAATTCTTTAGCATAATCCCAGCGGCCATTGTTATCCGCATTCTTCATCTTATTACAGTTGGTCACAAAATGTTCTTCTTTACATATTGGACACCTCGGTTTTTGTATTTCCTTTTTCTTTTCTTCTATACTAAAGGTACGTTGGGTTCGGTTTCGATGACTAGAATCTTCGTTTAACACATGCTCGGCTTGTGCGTATTTGCCGCATCTTTCTGCTTCGTGTTCAATAAAACGGCTGAACTTGATAAGATCTGATTCTTCTGATTTATCTTCGGCGGCGAAATCAAACCAACGGTAGCGAAGAACGGGCGATAACTTTTCGATGATACACTTAACAACTTCGGGGTTGTAGAGGTACTGTGTTCGGTTCAAAGCACGGAGTGTCGCGACGCTATTTTGTACTTTACTTGCAAATATGCAAATTTCCCTCGGTGTATCGTTGACTTTGGATAAATTTCGGAGGTTTTCGATTTCTGTTAAGGCAATCGAATCCGCTCGACCAAACCGCATTTCCAGCGTTTTCATGATGTCATCCGCTTTGGCGTTCGCTATCAGTAAGCAGCCGACGGATTCCTTCGCTTTTCCTTTTAGAGACCGTCGGAGTCTTGCGATATTTTCATTTTCCGAAAAATGGCTTGCCGTTTCTACGAAGGCTGATTTAAAGGCGAGCCACTCGTAATGCGCGCCGTAAAAGTTTGGTAGTTCCGCTAGATAACGCGGCGGGTGACCGGCGCGCGCTGCGGTAGCGATGGCGGATGCAAGCGCAGTTAGGTCGATTGTTGTTGGCTGTGCGGTGGCGGTGGCGGTCAACTCGGGTACTGGCGGCGATTTGTGTTCTTCATCCATTCGTTCTTGTGGTTTCTGTCTGGCTTGTTTACGGAGGTTTTCTATTTCACGATTTTTTTCTGTGTGATTTTCGGTTTGTAGGCGGTGATTTTCTGTATATTGGACGTGGTCTTGAGCCTCCATCCATGTTTCCACACGTGTCTGTAGGTTTGAAGCAACGGAGTCATCGTCTTCTTCCTCTGATTCTTCCGCTTGAATGGCCTCGACCCGGGCAAGGGCGAGTTCTAATCGCATGCGAGCGACCTCTTCTTTGGCTTTGGCCAATCGGCGTGTGCGGTCGGATTTTATTGTGGATGCCCGCGACGATCTAGTCGGTAATTTTTTCGTCGTTTCTAGGGCTGGCGCTGACGATAATTCAGGCTGAACTAGTTCCTCTTGGCTGACGGATTTGACTTGCGTTTCTTCGATGTCAGTAGGCTGCGATGCGTCGATTTTTTCTTTTTGCGATCTTGTCATCGGCATTATGACGACGTTAACGGAGATAAAACTTCACAAAGACGTTTCGGAGGTCTCAAAGTGGTTTTTGAGGTGGTTAACAACGATCCGGCTCGAAGGACCAGAAAAATGTGCCGGTCAGCCGGAGTAAGTGAGCGGAGCGGAGTACACGGAGACGGATGCGCTGGTTCACGGTGATGGCGGCAGTGTACTCGTAAACGGTGTCTCTAGCTGATGCACGCTGTAGATCGGTGGTGGATCGTTGTTACGTCTTGTGAATGTTTCGTATAGCGCGGTCCGACGTCCGATGTTCGTAGAGGCGGGATGGAGTCGGAACGCGGCTCGTCGATGCTCGGTGTGGCAAGTCTTGATCGGGATCCGGCGATGGTGATGCTGTAGGTTACGGTCGCTGCGTCGATATTCAGAGTTTCGGAGTCTTAGGGTGCGACCGGGGTCTGTAGAGTATCGCTGGATTCGCCTTGGTTGATCGCAGGAACTGACATGCGCTAACTAAGTGCGCTGCTGTTGCGGAGTGATGTGCACTATTGCAAGTGTGTAGGCAAGTGAAGTATAAAGCTCGGTCAGCCCCTTTTATATCCAAAATCTTCGATGGTTCCAGAATGCGACGGGTGGTGCGTCGGGTCCCGGCTGCCTGCCTAACGGAATTTGTAACTTTCTAAATTATTGCCCATATGGTTGGGGCGCACATGGTCGCGCCGCTGGAGAGTCCGGTGTGCCGCTCTGTTGTTCTTTTGTTCCAAGTGCAGTAATTTTTATAGTTGCACATTTCTATTTGTTGTATTTTCTCGAAAGTTCGTCCTGTTCGGCTTATAATTACTCTCTCCAGCGTCCGCGCAGCCGTTAAAATGTCTTTTCTATTGTTTATTTGATTACTCAGGCCGGTCCCATGCCAGTAAATAAATAACTTTATTAGGGTTTACGGAGGTGACTACGCAGAAAGGATAATATTTCTGAATAGCCTGACAGACTGGGCATGTTTCTTGTTTCCCATGGTTTCGCTGTTGGTAATTTCGTAGAAAGGGCCGAGTTTTTTAGTAGTCGTCGTGAACACTATATGCCTTGTACCAAAATTGACATAACTATAATTTAATTTAGTAGTTGGCACCATATGGAACCGAAACATATCAATAGTTATTAAAAATAATACATGATTATTGAAAAAAATACCATCGACGAAGGTTTTTGACATGCCTGTTCTATTACTTTATAAGTCAATGGACATTCAAAGGCTCGTGACGTCATGAACAAGTACATCATGGCCTACGGCGTTTTTTCAGGCTTTTAAAAACTTAAAGCATGAAATACATTTTTTTATTAGGCTCAAAGGTTCAAAAATTTAAATAAAACTTCTGACGCTTTATTTGAATCTTCTTCTTCTTCATCTATACAGTCAATTCTGGTTGCGTCTAAAGGCATTGCTTTAGAGCCCAGGGTTCGCTTTCCTTGATTTACTCCTCCACTACGCGCGGTCTTGAGCGTCTCTTGTTGTGAGATCATTGGCACGCATGTCAGCCGTAGGTATGTATTTGAATATTACCAACAATAGTAACTCTATTACAGAAAACAATCAAATAGCCTATATATTTATTAAAAAGGTATTGTAACGTTGTTGTAAAGGATTTACTGCGAGGTATGTAATAAGTTGCACCTGTTTCACAAGCGGGTTTCAGTGGTTAACAAAAGATCACCTACTCTTTTGCCCGCGACTCCGTTCGCGTGGTCTTTACTTATGAAGAATTTTATGCGCAATTTAAAAAAAATCTTTCGTATGAACCTTTTCCAGACAAAAATAAACGCAACATAAAAAAAATATTGAAATCGGTCCATCTTATAAATCATCTGGCGCTCGCCAACCCGCCTGCCAAGCGCTGCGAGTATTGGCAATCCCTCCAATGAAAGTCATTGGGGAAGGCCTGTGTTCAGGAGTGGACGTCCTATAGCTGAAATGATGATTTATTATTATTTATTCAATCACTGTCAAGTGAGTATAATCCAAAGCGCACACAAGTTAAACAAATTAATACATACATAATACAACATTGTATTATGTATGTATTAAATTGTTTAACTTGTTTAAGTGACATCACTTCATAATAAAATATAAAACAAAATGTCAAAATCGTCAATTGATAGGATTCATAATGTCAAATAGAATAAAAATAATCAATGCCAACAAAGGTCAAATAAAAAAATAAAAACTGAATTAGAACAAAAAATACAAAACATAGTCAATTGATATTATTATACAGTCCAATTATTGCATATCACTTGATTATCTAAAATTGTACGGAATTTATTAATTAAACCCCCCCAGCTGTCATTAAACAAGTCAATATCATCGTGCCGAGCGAGTATATCGCCTATCAGACCTAATGCGTGGTTAGTGATGATGATCTTTGCCCTCGTGCCATTTGATTTGTCGCAGAATTTTGTGAAATTCTTTCCTTCGGTTAGGTTTCCTAGATAGGCACTTCTATCTTATGTTCAAGACTGGATTAAGTGTGTTAGATTTTGTCAAGATCTATTGAACCTATTGCTCAATCACTGTTTGAGTTACAAACAAACAATCAACTTATGAGGGTTAACATCCTACTTCCTAGAGCCTTTTATACAAACTTAATAGTCCTTAATCTTCGAATATGACTGAATATCATCATCACCTCAGCCATAGGACGTCCACTGCTGAACATAGGCCTCCCCCATTGACTTCCAGATTGGCCGGTTGGAAGCAGCCTGCATCCAGCGTCTTCCTGCGACCTTTACCAGGTCGTCTGACCACCTTGTGAGTGGACGCCCTACGCTGCGCTTGCCGGTACGCGGACTGACTGAATATAACAATAGTGAAATTTAAAATGTACATTATCGAAAATATAAAAAATATCATGCCGATCCAAAAACAGGCTGACAATAGATTGTGTGAACAAGTTTCTTGCGCTGCTTGTTCTCGGCGCTAGCCCACAATTATCCAGAACCAATGGTATTGTGAAAAACAAATATTAGGTAGTTTAATATAGATAAATAAACTAAAAATCGATGCCAGGAAATCCTACATTTTCGAATCCATCCAATAAGTAGGATTTTCTGGCTTCGATCGGCCGCGAAGTATAGCAGGAGTTAATGAATAAAATGGAGGTTGAATGATGATGTTGTTTTAATTCTAAATCAAGTAGGTACCACGTAAGTTGGGCAGTGACCCTGTATGGTCTGATGGAGGATCAAAGTGAGTATACTCCATTACGTAAGTTCGTTTATGCCTATATAATTCCCACGGCAGCCCCCCCCCCTAGCATGACGACCAAAATACGCCGTGCCGGTGACGTCACCTATTATGATCGCAGTTCTATGCGTGTTGGCGCTAAGTTAGTGATTTCACACATCATTGTCATATCCAATCCGCTCCGAGTGGTGATATGAATGGGTTGTAAACACTCTTTAAATTTCTTATATAATTAAAATTTTACAGTATTTATACAACGTTTTTCAAAAAAGTTATAACAAATTCCCTCAAATGTATTATGTATAACTATATATATATATATATTATATATATAATACATTTGATTTTATAGAATGGAACTAACGCATTTACAATATTTAAACAAAGATTTAAAAAAAAAAACATTCATACTATTAAATTGATGAATTTTTATAATATAAACATTAAACTACTACTAACTGTCATATTTTTTAACGAATTTAAAAAAAAGGAGGATAAAGAAATCGGAGTTCAGCACTTATCTTTTATTTGCACTTTTATAATTCGTTTTGATAAGGATGTATCACTAAAAATAAACAAAATAAGTAAATTTTATTTGAAAGTTACGACTAAAAAACTAAAAAGCTAAAAATAATACTAACATTAAGTACCTAATAAGTTACTTTTGGAGTCGGTGCAAACGAAAACATTCAATGCAAAGTCTCATCGGCTGGCTGAAGTCGGTTTTATCTCCTTATTTCTGATTCGATCTCGCAATGTAACACTGATCATACCTAGCACTTTCCATAGCACGCTGTGCGACGTTGAGCTTTTTTGTTTGTTAATTTGCTTATTAATATAAAATAGTAAAATAATTGTTATTTGATTTTAAGCAAATTTTTGTAATAAATTTACCCTTAAAGACATTTGTATGCCTATCAAGACCGATCACAGCATGCATGTTAATTACATCTTTAATAACATCAAATTTACCTGTATTACAAAACAAATGAGTGATTTGCTTAGATTTGATTTGAAAACGTAACCTGTGTTTCATCATCATTTCAGCCATAGAAAGTCCACTGCTGAACAGAGGCATCCCCAATACTCGCCACGCTTGGCAGGCGGGTTGGCGAGCGTATTTTTTTATGAGAGTTAGTCTCCTCTATCGACACGTCACCTGTTGGCGATGGGGAAGTGTATTCTTTACGGCCGTCCCCACACGGCAAACCTGTGTTTGTAAACATTTATTAGTATAATTCGATCCATGTGTCAGTTGTGTTGATAATTTTGTCATGACCAGTTATTATTAATTCGTGTAATTTCATTGATCTTTTGCATATAACTATCTAACGGGTCAAAAGGTGTTATCTGTATTTATTTACAAACAAATTCTCTAGTTACTAGGCATTAGGTTAATGGTTTGGATAACCTAAAAACGATTACGGTAAAACTCATTACACGTGAATATCTGTCAAGCTAAGGAGTCTATCGTATATCTTTTGCATAGTCTCTTTCAGTATAATTTATTCAAACGTTCGTTAAAGAAATGTATGCCATAATGCTAACACAAGTACCTATATTAAATACATTTTATTTGTAGTCCAGTAAAACTAAATCTGTTTATACCTATGGGGAATGTTGTGTTAAATATTATTCTGTTGTTAAGTGATAGTTTACATAACTTCTATCCTTCAGAATAAGAACTTCCAAACTTCTCAAGAAACCACGCACTACAAACCGCTGTCTGTGCACACATTTCTTTTGTAATTTTAAAGCTCTATTCATGGTAAAAACACTTACACTATACATCAATACCGAAGACACATAGTCATAATAAGCAGCAAGGGCTGTTCATTGGGGCATTGTTTAAAAAAAAAGAATTTATGAACTCGATCCCGTTCTATAAACAGAGTAGTGATACTGCAAATGTCGTATGTTTTTTGATAAATAGTTCACAATAAATAACGGGTGTTTAGTTTTTATTGGTTTTCATGGATTCAGTTATCAGGTCAGGTATTTCAATAGTTTTAGATCTGTATCACTTCACCAAATATTAGAACACAAACTACACCAAACTTGCACTTTAAAGCTCTTTAAATGATATATAAAAACCATTAAAATTGATCGACCATACTTTTGCGTTCGACTACCCCCCCCCCCCACTGAATCCCTAAGAAGGGCCTCTTACACCACTTGCTGATTAGTTCCTGATTACGTATTTGGCACTTATTTTGACAGATAACCCATACAATTAGCTGTTAAAGAAGTGCCAGATAGGTTATCTGGAACTTATCAGCAAGTGGTGTAAGAGGCCTTAAGTATTTTAATACGTTGACTTTTACTTGTCATTAGCACGCACTAGAAAAAAAACCTAATTCCAACCTAATTTAAAATAAACAATTCACAGAGATTCTTAGTACGGGTCTTATAAATAATAATTTAGATAAAGATAACAGCTATTGCTTATGAACGAATCCTTTTGAATATTATAAACTAATAGAGATAGCATCAATTAGCAATCATAAATCATATTAACAAGTATAAGGTACTATCAGTAATTTAAATTAATTACAAGTCTCGATTTTGATTTGCTGTTGATAAAATGTAAGTAAATATTACACGGGCGGGATTTCAGAGCATATACTTATGGTATCTATACAGATGTAAATTCGTAATAAATAAGTCATGATAAGTCCGTTGCTGTCGCGACAAATGCTGAGCGGGTCTTTTTGACACATCAATCCCTTTAAAGTTTATTTTGTTATGCATTTTTCTTTTTTAACATACGTAGGTACCTATTAATGGTATTTGTTTAGAAAATGTGTCAAAGCATAAATTTAATTCGTCAGATACACCAAAAACCGCCTAAATGCTTGACGGACCAAGCGTAATATAGGCTGTCATAGTTTTCCTTCACAATATAAGGGTTTTACTTCTTTATTTACATTTTATCAACATCACCTAAGTAGTTTTCTTATCTAAATATATTTTACAAGGTAACCTACCTAGCTGTGATAGTTTTCCTTTTAACTTTGTTATTCAGGGGTTACATTGAAAATTTTTAGAACATAAAAGACGGATCAATGTAGAAACTTGCTTATTTTGTTATTGTGTTTGAAAATTTTGTTGACCAATATTGCAAATTCAGTTAGATATAGCCAAAATTCGCTTTAAATTTTTCTAGGTTTTTAAAAATTTAAACCAATTTATGTGTATCGGTTAATACAAAGTCATAAGATAATCCGAAAATATATTTTAATTCCATTTTAATATTTTCTTAACTCTCCCCAACATTTAAAGTAACTTAGTTATCTCAATAACAAATGCATTAACTAGAAATCCCTTTTTCTACTCCAAAGTTTAATTTTAAAAGACGCAAAAACTTGTAACTCGATTCTGAAACCCTCTCCAAAGAATAAATGCAAATTGGAAGATATGACTGAAACCTGAAACTTTGCTTTTTTGTTTTAGTTGGCGAAACATTAGTCTTTATACGAGTATGGTTTAACTACGATTTTATAAGCTTATTTACAGATTCATTTGCTGAACATTTCAAATAGAAAATACTGAAAGCTAATTTTAATATAGAATATATTATAAATGTAAGACTTTTAACGTTTGGATGTTTGTTCCCCAGTCACGCTGTAGTGTATCAAAGAAACTCATTTCATTAGGTAAATAATATTAGAGTTATAAAAAACAAGAGCCAGTGAAAATAAAATGGCTGCCGAACGTTACCGCGTGGAAAAGCAAAAGTCCAAAGACAATGGCCTATCAACTGGGTTGAACAGAATATACACCATGCTTTTCAGCCATGTTAAACGTTCACAGGATATTCGCCCTAAGAAGTTAAACAACTTTTTTGCCAAAATCAAAATCTAAAAAAAAAATACTTTTCAGACCAATTGATGTCAGCTGGTCGGCGACTTAGTTAACGGAATAACTTTTCTTTGGGATATCGAAGTTGTTCCCATAGGAAAAGTTGTTCACATTCATAAGGATAATTCTCCTGTGAGGTGCCGTGTGGGGACAGCCGTAAAGAATACACTTCCCCACCGCCAACAGGAGGCGTGTCGTAAGAGGCGACAAATTCCTGTAGCACGAGACGGGCAGCAGCGTCTGTGTGCGAAATGTTATAAAAACTGCACTTGCCAACCCGCCATCCAAGAGTGTATTGGCAATACCCCCCCGATGAAAGTCATTGGGGGAGGCCTGTGTTCAGCAGTAGGCGTCCATGGCTGAAATTATGATGATGAAAATCCTGTAAACATCTTTAAGACGATTAAAAAAGCACGGTGTAAAAGCAAGCTACAGAACCGAAATTAATACATGATATAATGATAATCTTTCCCTTCTTTGTGTTTCCGTGGAAAGATGATACACTTTACTTCGGTTTAATTCAGAAGCCTACACAGACGTAGCTGCGGGCAAAATATAGTACTGAAATAGATTTGAAAATTATATCTTGTTCATAATAATTCACAAGTCAGTAATCCATTTAACCATAAAAGGGTATAATCATATAATTAGCGTATCTAATCCTTTCATAATTGTAAGTGCTTTTAAGAGTAGCAAATTAATTTCAACTACACGCTTAGTATGAAAGCCGATATTATAATTAAATTTGAGACCTGCCTGATTAGATTTCACTGAAATAAACAGACATTTATTAGAAACATAGTAGGTAGTTATAATTTAGTTGTACGATTTGAAAAAAGTTTGAAGAATAATGCCATACATTTTGCAGTCCTATTTGTAGCAGGTAAATTTAAGAATTATAAGAACTTTTTTTTACTATAATTTCACAATTACCTTTCATTTGAATTTGTATCGCCTATATCGCACCGCCCACAAAACATCTCTGTTTAGCCTAATGGTCGACTGGTAGAGAATGCCTCATGGCATTAAGTCCACCTTTTGTATGATTTTTTAATCTGTGCAATAAAGTCTAAATAAATAAATAAATAAAACTTTGCACCACCTTCTCCTTTCCCTAATGGTTATCCTCTACCTTAAGGTTGTCTGGAAGAGATCGCTATTAGTGATAAGACCGCCTAAATTGTATGTCTTTCTGTAAAAATCATGTGTAATTTAAGAATAAGAATAAAAAGAATAAATTTATTTATTTGGCACAAAAAAAACACATCATAATGACATTATGTATATAAATAAAGATAGAAATGTGCCAAAAAGGGTCCCCCGCTCAGTATAAGTCGTAATTTACTTGTATGGTGTGCAAATAAAGAGTATCTATCTATCTAATAATCATGCCAGCCTATTGCAGTTCACTGCTTGACGTAAGCCTCTCTTAAAGAGCCCCAAAGAGCACGATCTTCCGCTTTTTTCACCCAGTAACTGCCAGCCATCTTCCTAAGGTCGTCGGTCCATCGAGCTGAGGGGCGTCCTACACTATGTTTGCCAAGGCGCGTTTCCACTCCAGAACTCGTTCACTCCACCTTTCATCGGTTCTGCGACAGATGTGGCCGGCCACTTTAGCTTGCTACATTTTAGGACTGTGTCTATTACTTTGGTCTGCTGCCGGATAATCTTTTGATTTTCTCCCTTAACGAAATTCCAAGCATTGCCCTTTTTATTTTATTTTATTTTATTTATTTGGTATATACGACAGTTGACAATCGATGGTTAGTATTACAGCGAATGGTTAGTAATTTAGGACTAGATTGACAACCTAATTGTATACACACTATATGTTAATGTTTGGGTGTTACAGAGTATAAAGCATCGCTAATAACTTGTAGTATACAAACTTGTTCATTAAAAGAAATTAAGATACCAAGTTGTTGACCGAGTCGAAATCATAAATACTAATTAAACTCGGACAACAACCCATTTTGAACACTACAGTCGTACAAATTAAAAAGATAAAGTGAGAAAAAAAGAAAAACAATATATATTTATATTTGCATGACAATTAATTCGACGGAGAGCTATGTGACTAACTTGGCTTGGTTATTGTTGCATCTTGACGACCCGAGTACATTCATAACTTGTCGACGAAATTTAATGCGATTATGCTCGATTTATTATTATTTATTTTTAATATCTCGCTGAGTTACTTGGAGATTAATTTCGTTAAATAAATAGGTACTCTATGTTTAAACTTTATTGTACAGATTTAAAAAAATATACAAAATATGGACTTGATTAAATTAAATTAATTTTTGTGGTGTACAAACACCACACCGGCTGCATGCCTAAATTTTTTTATACATTTTGGAAATAGGCTATTTTTCTTGTACCAAAATTTACCTAACTATTTATTTAGTTTGATAATTTACACTTTAGGGAACCGAACCATATCGGTATTAATTAGACATGATTACTGTAAAAAATACATTTCTAAATGTTATATTTTTGCCGGTATTTTAAATTGTCAAAAAACTCCAGCCACAATGACATGCACGTCACCATTGATTAACTTTGTACGAGAACTAACATCACAAAGTGAGATTTTTAATTTGAGATTAACTGTAAATAGGTAATTCAAGCGGGAAGACTGATCCTTACGACACAGGAAATTTTAGTGTGGAGATCATTGATACTGTTTCTCTCACGTGCTTATTTATTATAGTCTAGTAAATAATAATAACATTGTAACGTGTATTGTAACAGTGACTTAATTTTGTAATTGAGTTAACTTGAACTAAATAAATATTCTATTCTATTTTGCACGCACAAGGTATAAGTAATCTGACTGTTGACGGAGATTTTTGAACATGCCTATTCTAGTACTTTATAACTCAATGGATATTTAAAGGCTTGTGACGTCACGTAACAGTACATCATAGCTGACGGCATTTTCGCAGGCTTGGAAAACGTAAAGATTGTAATACTATTTTTATTTTTCATAAAGGTTTTAAAATTTAAATAAATTTGTTGACGCTATATTGGGATATTACCAACAATAATCCGCTTGCGTGCTGAATTTTTTTTAAGGATTTTCCGTTCTACTCGTATATGGGGTAAGTGGCATGCGAAGGAATATCTATTTCAGAAAACAGGTAAATAGCCTATTGCACGACTACCTGCAAGCCACTGAGCAATCTGTTGTCTTTACTTAAGTCAAGATAAGTAAAGAATTTTATGTACAAAAAGCCTATCATTTCCTATAGGTTAGACTTTTCACCCATTTATGGATATTTGAGAAATGCGTTTTAGTTACTTATTTAGTTGAAAATGTATTGTAATTTTATAATAAATACTAGCAGTTTCCCGCGACTTTATTCGCGTGGTTTTCAGTTTAAAAAAACTGGATATGGACACCCATATTACCTGGAGGTATTAAATAATTTACTACCTATTATCATATCTATGAAAGTGGTCTACCAGTTTAGGCATGTGTGAGTAAAATAGCGATAAGGTTGAGCTAATGGACTTATTACCTTTTTAACAATGAGAGAGATGCACAATTTTGACGTATTACTTATTTATTTTTGACGTTAAAGAGTGCATTAGTAGCTGTCACAATAATTTTGTATGGGAAAATCAACCCTGTTGTTCTATGACGCGCGAATGATTTTAAACCTTAGGGTGATAGATCACTTTCTTGGCCGACTGTGCATAAATCATTAAACCCTGATACGAGATTTGGATTTATACAGATTAAATGATCATTCTGGTATAGCACCAAAACTATTAAAATCCTACTAATATCCTATTCACAGAAATTTGAATTGTTTCGAAAGTTTCATAAAAAGACAGCACTTTGTTTACATAAATTCTTCATTCGTCTTATTCCAAATGTAAGCGTTAATATGTGGATTTAGTACTTCTGCACCATTCCCCAAAACGAAGATGTCACTAGATAAATGGTTTCAATATTTGGTTTTCTAGTTCTACGTTGGAAATGTGAGGCAATTGGGTTCGCTTATTAAATTTGTATGGCACAATTTTGCTGGAGCACCCGAGTTTATACGTTGCTGCGTTGGATTTGCATTAGACTGAGAATCTGGTGCATTCAAAATTGTTTTTCCGAGAAATTCAGTGCTCTTTTCTGTTGAATATTATTTCCCGTAATATAATAAATGTATAATTTTTATTTGCGTCTGCTATCGCTAAGAGCAGAGTTCTTAATAATGATTTGACATCCAGCATTTAATAGAATCTGACATTTTCAATTTGCTTATGAAGTAAGTAAATAAATAATTTGACAATAATAATATTAGTGTTCCGTTAAAATTGTGATTTCTGTTTCCTTGCCAGGCAGCATTATTTTATTTTACTTTTTTTAAGTTTTTATTTTGAAAACCAACATTAACTACCAAACTTATTGTGTCAAGGGTCTGAAAACTATTTAAATTTTATATTAAACTATATTTACATTGTTTTATCCTAAACTTTTAAAGCAATACCTAAAAGCCAAAATTCGGGCTTTACAGCAGTAAAATATATATATACAAATCTTTCTTAGCTATTAGCGAAAATCCCTTAGAAAACATTTTGGAAATTTAAATCTACATGTACCTATTATTTTTTCCCCGCATTTAGGTCACCGCTCATAGTACATACTGTAAAAAAACGACAAACGACCACAAAAACTACTGCGAAGGTTAATTTACTCCATGTAGTTGTAACATCGGCCTGAGGGTAAGGCGTGTCTAAATGCACGCGGGAGACCGCAGCGAGTGGCTTACAGGTAGGGTAACCACATGAGAATAAAACCCGGACTTATACTATAGAAGTAAACTTTCTTATAGCGTATTGTCCCATTGTTAGTCGGGTTATGGCCGGGGCGTAATGTAAATTTTGCGGTGGTCATGTTTTATTACGTCATGTACCAGAATCCGTCTCAATCCAGCTCGTTGCTCGCTTGTCATCTCGTACTGAGCACGAATGATCGCTTTGTAATATGCTACAATAAGCCTTTTAACGCCAGTCAGCATCCACCTTTACGCTTTACTATTGGATCAAGCGTACGCCGACCTACAATACAAGGTGTTATACAACATTTCATAGCTGATACAACTTTTCTTATACGAGACAAACTTTAAAATACAGGGTGTAGTTTTGAACACTCACCAAATTTAAGGAGGTGAATGTATTTATTGATACCAATAACTTCTTCTATGAGGTCAACATCGAAATCGATTTTTATTTCCATTTCTCCATACAAACTAACGCTCTACCTCGATGATAATGTATGGAGTAGCAAAAAGTGATTTTATGATTTCGATGTTGGTCCCATAGTGAAAGTTGTTTGTATTGATGAACCAATTCGCCTCCTTAAATTTGGCAAGTATTCAAAACAGCACCCTGTATATCTTTTTTCATCTCCATCCTTACTAAATGACTAATCAGCTGTTGTGATTTGTTCGGGGAAATGTTTGATATGTGAGATTTCAATGTTGCTTACTAAGAAAAAGTTGTTGTATTTAAGCACTAGCATGTAGGTAGGACAGTAGTCCAGTCTAGTCTCGTTTACACACAGTAGTATTTGCCATTTGACCTCCACAGCTCATTTGCACGTGGACTAAGCTAATTAGATAAAAATATGGATATTTATCTAGTTACTAACATATACCTCAGCAGTATTTGATTAATATCGAGGTTTAATTTGTTCACGTAAACAATAATACTATATTATAATATAATACTTTGAATATTATACTCTTTACAATCATTGTTGGCTAATTTTAACGTCACTGATAAACATAACATAATAACGTCCAATAATAATATTATAATTATAATGTGAACTACAAAATCCTTAATTCTGGAATCATCAGAAAGCTTGGTAACCCTACCCACAGGAAAAACAAGGTCCTTATCTGATGTGAAATATCGGCCATTTTGTTTTAAAACGAGGAATTGCTCGATCTTTTACTTTTTGTTGGGATTTAAATGGCTTCTTCAGACAATCTAACATACGATTGCTTTAAGTTCCCAGAGAAGGACGATCTTGTCGTTGTAATTGTATTGATATCATGATTTATTGTATTCTATTTTCTACAGGTGTTATATTTTTTTACTAAAGTTATAAACCAAATAAAGAAAAAAAAACCTAGTAATATTGACGTGAATGGACACGCATCAACAAATCTATTTAGTCTTGAGACCCATTCGTTCTCCTATCCTTCGCCTCACACTGCTGATTGGATGCTATTAGTAATTTATGGCGATGAGTGACATTCGATGTCCACCATGGACTAGCTGATTGATTGATTAGCCATTTGTGAAGCTTTTATTACACAATACAGATTAGTGCAGTTGGCCTACTTCGCTAAACTAGCCACCGGGGCTATATTAGAAGAACTTCATACCCGGATATTAAAAAAAAAATTGAAAGCCCAACATTTTACGAGCAGCAGTTTGTTATTGCAATTATTAATCCCTTTCTAAAACTGAAATAAATTCTTTAATAAGTGAATACCATCGACTTTTTTATTTTATTTTTATTTAGACTTTATTGCACAGATTAAAAAAATCATACAAAAGGTGGACTTAATGCCTTTTCTAAAAATGCAGAAGAAAAGCGCTGGATTCTCGGCCATAAATTGAAAATTACATGCTGATTTACTTCAGGCTCAATTGTAATAAAGAAATTAAATAAAATATCTTCTGCTTCAATCACAGTTGTAGTCAGTCACCATGTAAAAGGAAGGCGAATGTGTAACAAACAAAGTTTTGTATCTTAATGGACGGGAATAGAATGGCTTCTATAAATAATCTAAAATAAGATTGCTATAAGTTTCATCATCATCATTTCAGCCATAGGACGTCCACTGCTGAACAGAGGCCTCCCCCAATGACTTTCATCGGGGGGAATATCCAATACTCGCCACGCTTGGCAGACGGGTTGGCGAGCACAGTTTTTTTTTATAAGATTACGCACGATGTCGCTGCTGCCCGTCTCGTGCTACAGGAATTAGTCGCCTCTTACGACACGCCTCCTGTTGGCAGTGGGAAAGTGTGTTCTTTACGGCCGTCCCTACATGTCACGGCTATAAGTTTACGTTACTTTAACCAAATTTCTTTGCAAAAGTAAACACAGTAATCTTTAAAATTATATTCTGTCGTAACTTAGTTAGAATTTAGCCAAAAGTCCATAAATTCTTCTTTGTGCTAATTTATTTTAAACTAAATAAATAAATAAAAAAAACCGTTCAGCCGTTAGAGCGTAGTACAGTCTGTACTCACCTAATTTTTTCTGACAAACAAATGGCTACTATCAAAAATTTTCTTCTCAATAACTTGCATCACGCGCATGGCCTATTCATATTAGAGTACATACGTACAAGAGCGAGCCTTCTGCACTTTACTATATAAAAGCTTGAGTGTCCCGAAGGCCCCATTACCACTAAAGACCCACTTGAGACCGCAGATGGTTTGCTGCAGATATTATTATCGATAATATTATTTGTGTTTATTAAAGTTATCGCTTTACAATACAAGGCACTGTTAGTAAAAGTGCATTTACTATTTCTTCAAACTTTTTATTTTCGTTCCTGAATAGATTGTTTCTTTAGAACATCGAGGACATATTGAAAAATTCCACTCCGTACCAATTAAGCGTTTGGTTCTGTTTTTCGTCGATTGTCCAGTGTCCAGGATACGAAAGCATGTCGTTCCAATATTGCTTCGTTTAAGAATTTAATTGTTTGTTTTACTAACTCTTAGTGTTTACTATAATTATAATAGCATGATTTTACTTCCCCATAATAAGCCCCGTCGACCAACCGATATCTGGTTTGTATGGAGATGTGGTTTTTTTTTAGATTTCGTTGTTGGTCCCATATAAAAAGTTGTTATATTTAATCAGTTTAATCACCCCCTAGACGAAAATTAACTGATAATCTGGGACCTCATTTTCAACCGACTTCAAAAAACGAGGAGGTTCTCAATTCGTCGGTATCTTTTTTTTTTTTTTTTTTTTTTTTTTTTTTTTTTTTTTTTTTAATGTATGTTCAGCGATCATTCGTTACTGCGTTGACCGATTTCGATAATGATTTTTTTGTTTGAAAGGTAATACTTTCAGAATGGTCCCATATAAATTTGGTTAAATTCTGATGATGGAATCTATAAGAAAATCATCAAACATTGCATAAACTCCGTACCACGCCAACTGATTTTAGTATCTATCTTACCTATATCTCTGCCAAATGTGGACCGATTTTGATGATTCTTTTTTTAATGAATAGCTTATACTTCAAAGATACTATAATAAAACATTTTCGGAAAAAATTTCACCCCTAAGGGTGGAAAAATAGGAAATGAAACCGGTATTCAGCAGTTAAATTATGTTTGCACTCGTAAGATTTGTTTTGATTAGGATTTATCACTAAAATGGATGAAATAAGTTAATTTTATAAAAAAAATAAAAACCGACTTCAAAAAACTAAAACGCTGAAAATAATCTTAACACTTACGTACCTAATCAGTTACTTTTGGAGTCGGTGCCAGTCGATGAGAGATTCTATGTTTTCGTTTGCACCGACTCCAAAAGTAACTGATTAGGTACGTAAGTGTTAAGATTATTTTCAGCGTTTTAGTTTTTTGAAGTCGGTTTTTATTTTTTTTATAATTATATTACACTAGCTGTTGCCCGCGATTTCGTTCGCGTGGTCTTCAGTTTAGTCATACACAATTAAACAAACAACAATTCTTTTAAAAGAACCTTCTCCTGACAATAAATAACAACAAAAAAATTATTAGCGAAATTGTTCCATAAATTCACGCGTGATGCAATGACCTAGAGGAAATTGAGATTCATTTTTATATATATACAGATTACATTTAAATTTTTTAAAATAACTTTAATTACTGAAATAACTACAGCGGAGCTATCAAGCTATCTATTACAGACTTAGATAGCTTTAGTATTGGATGTAATCCAACAAACAACGTAATGTTAACGTCAAACTTGAACGCCCCGCTGTACGATCTGCCGTTCCGAATTTGAGGCCTAAGACTAGATTCATTATAACCATCCCACGTTAGTTCATTTCTGGACATAGACCTCTTCACTGAGCCTGATACTCGGCTCACACACATTATTTTTCATTCACTGCCAGCAGATTTGCATATACCATCGCTTCACCATGTCGGAGAGTCACTTACGATGCGCTTGCCAAGTCGTGGTCTCCACTCAAGAACACGTTTACCCCATCGGTTATCGGTTCTTCGGCAAATGTCACGGTCACCAGCCCATTGCCACTTTAGCTTGGTTTGCAAAACTTATATCAAAATCCGTTAGCGACTTTACATATAAATACTGAGCTCAAAAACACAGCAGCCTTGCTACTTCTAACTAAAACAATTTAACGTTTGAATAAATATGTAGCAGACATAACGATACGAATAAAATGATCCAAGACAGCTTTGTTCCAGTGCGTTTCTGTTGAATTTCATGAATAAATTGTTGTTGCTCCACAATACAGAGTTGTGTACCGAAGGGTCACCTTTATTTCTTTAAACTGAACAAGCACCTGGTCTAGTCGTTTGTATTCTGAATTATAAACTCAACGGTCATAGGTTTAAATTCCGCAAGGCAACTGTTTATGTAGTAAACACGAGCATTTGTATCTGAGTCATGGTTTCATATATTGCAACATTTGTCCTAATCATGGATTCCAATTCTGTCATTACTCGTCTCTCCAGAACTATTAACTAACTATATTATTGCAGTGGCTCAAGTGATTTTTTCGATGACTCAGTTGGTAATCTTGCCAATGGGCATCCAACTAACTACCAAACTATGAGTATACATCATCATCATCATGATCAGCCCACGTCCGTCCACGGCTAGACATAAGCCTCTCCAAATGCAGGCCAGTGAGCCCGATCCTCGGCTATTCTTTTCCATCCACTGCCAGCAGCCTTGCGTATATCTACTCACCCACGTCACTCCACCCACACCCAAAAAAACGAACGTGCTACCACAATCATATTGTATAAAGCATCTTAATTTGTTTTTCAGGATTTCGATGTTGCTTTCATAGTATAAGTTCTGACATGTCCTATTCTTTATAAACTTGCATTATGCTACTTAATAGAGTAAGGTGCGTCACACATTACAATGTGAGCCAACTCTATCTTACTGTATTCCTGTTGCTATTCCTACAAATATACTTTACGACCTAGTTATTCATGTCCCTCAGACTTAAAGTTGAGAAGTACTTATGTGACGTGTTTGTAGAGAAATCTTGCTTTCATATTTAGTTCAGTGAATGTGTCTTCATATAGAAATCCGTATATTTACTATTTTTACTTTTTCTTAGCAGACAAATCTAAAAACAATTTTTCTGTGGAATCGGTATTTTTGACTGAATCCGGAATATTGTTGTGTAAATGAACAAAATCTTTTACTACTACTACATGAAATAAAAACAAATCGACTATAAATTAAACTGGTAAGTAACATTTTTTGTGTGAAAAGATAGATAGAAATTATGTGTTCTTTATTGGAAACCGTAAGAAGAAGTAACAGTTGATGTTTACAAAAAATTTTACCACTATGGCGATTTTTTTTTCATGAAAAATGCATCTTTGATGAAAGGGGAAAGTGTGCTTAATACCTATAAATTTAAGAAGAAAGTAATATTCTATCTTCTTCGTATGTTTGTTTCGTTCCTAGTCTTGTTTACCCATGATTCTAGATATGTTTAGTTAGTTATAAGGACAAAAATGAAACAGAAAATAAAAAACAAGAATTTTAATTAATCTTTACCCATTCATCAGGCTTATTTCCCAATAATCGGATCTAACAAACCAATCTTCTCGTTGTTGTTTGTCCCAAAAGTCCTTAGTTTCAAAACAAGCATTTATATTATAATTTTTGACCTCGTCTTTAATAAAAGCTGCTTGAAATTCCGTCGTGACCGAAAGTTTGGGGCCCCAGTTGAATAAGAATAAGCTTTCTTAACGAAGGTTCTAATACAGATAGACGTTGTCACAATTTTTGGTTCTAAATCATACTTTGTTGATGTTAAGTATTAAATAAGATTTCAAACTTTCAATTAAACTCATGTCGATAATAAAAAAACTTAATGATATTTAATAAAAATGAAAAATTTAAATTTGTAACGAGGATAGTGATGACGAGTGGCCAGATTGCATGGAAGAGAAAAACATACTCCGCCCACCTCTGATAATCTGGTTGCAAGGCAGGTAAATGATGAAGCCAAAATATATGATGATTTGTGTAAAGCATGATAATATTAATGGTGATACAACATGCAAACGGAAAGCTTGAATCAGATAGCATTTAGACTGTGGCCTATAATCTTTATAACAGTCACAACTTTTGACTTTTTATCATGTAATGAATAAATAACAATAAAATAAATATTGGACAACATCACATACATTGTTCTGATCCTACAGTAAGTAGCCAAAGCACTTGTGTTTCAGAAATCCGAAACAACGACGGTACCACGCCACCCAGACCCAAGACAATATAGAAAAGTATTTTTTCTACATTGAGCGACCGGGAATCGAACCCGGGACCTCAGAGATAGCGACACCAACAAGTCCGGTGTGCTCGCCTTTCGGCTACAGAGGTCGTCAATAAATAAAATAAAATAAATATAAATCATTATTCAAAACATTTTTTTTATGTTTTCTTCTTTTTCTTTTTACTCCTTCGATCAATAATCATCTGAGGCCCAATTACCGTAATTTGTCAATAGTCGCAATCCGGTGTCAATCCGCTCCCAGTAACATTACGATGACAAACGGTATTCTTGTAAACTTCTAATTTGAGGTAAAATTATCAAAACTATCCCAACACGACTGAAAATAGACCAAAAAATATATAATTTTGGTTTCTTCCATTTTCAGTCAAATTACGAACTATAATTGTATTTTTTGGATTTACGAGAATACCGTTTGTGATCGTAATGTTACTGGGAGCGGATCGACATCAGATTGCGGCTATTGTCAAATTACGGGAATTGGGCCCCTGTTTTCATAATATATAGTATAATAGTACCCATATTATATTTATAGCATGTATTTATTATTTTGTATGTAACTAACTGTGTTTCAAACATGTTGGATACTTTATATTCCACCACTGGCTACGTCTTCTGCTTTGCTTCAAGGTTGACTGGAAGAAAATGCTGAGTGCTGTATAGAATGGGCTAGTTTCCTAAAAAAAAACTAATTAGTCTGTCGGTTGGATTAACAGAAAATATTAGACACGTATTTTTTCTTTACAAAAAATTATGAAGATATAGCCCATTACAGTTCCGCGTAACGTCACGCCTTGCGACACTTTTTAGCAAGGCGTGACGTCACGTGCTCACTTTGATGCGCTTTGTCTTCGTAATTTTTTGTTTGATTGACAAAAGACAAAATTGGGTCCAATATTTTTTGATAATCTAACTGACGGACTAAATAGAATAATATTTTTCTGACCTAGGAAACTAGCCTATTAAATCTGCCAATTGTTATTACCTGTGCAATAACGTTACAATAATTTTGTTAAGTAAAGTAAATATGTAGTATCAGTTAGATAAAGTAAATATAATGTAGTTGGTGCTACTAACAGTGGTATATGTATATATATAAATAAAGAATTTTCGACTTACTCAAACCAAAGATAGCTATTTTTATGTTTTCTTAGATAAAACCTAATACTTTAATAGCACCGAGCGTATGTCATTCGAGCCAACGTCTGTCGCTACGCATGAGTTTCACTCATGAACTTGATGGGCTATAATAACGAGTGTACTTCGAACTCGCAGACGTTTAGCTCGTGTCGTCCCGATATTTAACACAACCTAAAGTCGTCTTTGCACTTTCTAAAGTTTTAATGGGAATATCACTTTGCTACGTGGGTTTCCATCGTCATTACTCGGTGCACCGAAACTTTGGGGTGGGTAATTAACCAGGCCACGGGTTGAGGTTTACGAGAGTTGTGTGTTGAGTTGAGCTCATTGTGGTTACTTTAGGACGACGTGTGGTAATGATTTCTTCAAGCTGAGATTGAATCTCATCCATCGGCGGTAATTGTTTGTGTTTAATTGCTTTATCGTACAAGCAGAAAGAGTCTTGCAGATTTGCGAAAGTTATGTGTTTTGGTTGTGAAACATAATTGGCGGGTAGAATTATAATTCAAGAATATTATTAAAATAATCATGTCAGCGTATTGCAGTCCACTGCTGGACGTAAGCCTCCTCTTATGTCCAACAGTGGACGAGTGCAATAGGCTGACATGATGATGATGATAAATAAAATCGAATATTTTTTTTCAGTTATTTATTTATCTTAAAATGTCTATACAGGGTTACATAGCAAGGTAGTGCCAAATTTAAAAATTAAGGTCTAGAGAATAATATAAAAGTGCGTCTTCATCGTTTTTTTTTTCTATTATTTTAATAAACGTGACCTACTCGGTAATTATTCATAATAACAGGCGTACGCCGCGGCGCCTACGCCGAGCCAACAACGACCCTATCCATTGCACATACGGTGCACCGTATGTGCACTGCTTTGAACCTTTCAACATAAAGGCTAAGGATTGTTTTAGCGCGCCATTGTGACTTTTAATGCATTGAACTTTGCAGTTCTTGGTTGCACAGCAATAACGCATGCGTATTTTTTATGAATGAGACAAGATTATCCACGCGTACCATCTTTTAACAGCGGATATTAATGATTTAATATTAAAAAATGGGTTTGTTTTTTACGTAGATTGATTTAGGTACTGACTCTGAGTGGTCCCTGAAAAATTGGCACTATCTTGACATGTAACCCTATATAAATAAATAAATAAAAGATTCTGAAAAAAGATTATACTTAAGTCTTTTTTAAAGTATTTATTTTTACTCTATAATCTACTTTTGGAGTTACAACAGGGTGTTTGCCCATGTTTGGCTTAATTTGATGTGGCTATTAGTCATAATATTGAATCAAAAAAGGTATCAGTAAATGAATATCAGGAGCATTTGTAAGTACCTAAATCATGGATGTTTATAAACGTATTTAAGTATGTTTATCCGTTACCTAGTCGCCATAGTACATGCTTTGCTTAGTTTTGGGCTAGTTAATTGGTGTGATAATGGTTTTTTATTTTTTATTTATTTAGATGGCTGATCAATTAAAATAATAGATAGTAATTCCAGATCACCTGACTGGATATGGCAAAATAAAACACAGTTTAAAAAACTATAAAACAAACTTTTAAATGTATTGGACTTGCCAAAACAAATCAAATGAGCCTAAACACGAAGGTTTCTCTACTAGTAATTGACAAGTTCTACCATTCACCATCATAGTCATCAGATAATCACGATAGTATCAAAATACGAGTAATTATATTGTCATCCAAATGTCAGACATTGAAAACTTTCAATACTCAAAACCAATGATCAAGTAAAACTACGTGCTCAAAACAAAAACTTAAACCGTTTATTGCATTGTGGTGTTAAATGATTTTTAAAAAGGTTTGCAGTACCATAACATGAACTCTGGAAAAGGGTGACCTTTCCAACAAACAATAGTTTAAAAAAAAACAAATTGTTACGTCAGTTAGAAGTTGGTTAAAATTACTTCCAAGATTTGATTACTTATCTGTTAGTTGTTTACAAGTGTAGCTAATAAAAGTATGTTAAAATGCTTTTTAACTCATGCTAGCCATGTTGAAACATGAAAAGAAAGCGCAAGCATTCTATCCCATCACAAAGGTACACAGATCGATCGGTCCAGTTTGCTTTGACCGTCAACATTGAATCATAGATCCTTACCATTCATTCTGTGTTCTGTCTGCATTCAGATCTAGTCTTTAGAAAGCATTGTGAGTTACGATTAAAAGATGGACGACACTTGAAATGAATAAAGCAAAGCGTAATACGTATCTATATTGAAATATGCCGCGGCGAGTGCAAAATTCAAATTTTCGGTTAAAAATTTTGTCATTGTAAACCTTTAAGAAATTACTTACGGTGTAGTAGTAAGTACACTTGTCTGAAGTTGCTTGTACAATAATGCAAACTTGCGTTTTTAGGGAATTTAAAAAAATAAACTAATGTTTTTAATGAGATTTATATAACTTTTATTGGTTATTATAAGTGAGTGTTAAAGTAAATGGTTGTTATTCTATAATATAAAACCGGCCAAGTGCGAGTCGGACTCGCGCACCGAGGGTTTCGTACAAACCTGTAGGTACCGTTATGAGTAAAAGTTCACCCATCACGACAATCGAGTCATAGTTATGGTATTTTTATTGCAAAATGAAATCCATAACATTACAAAAGTTAAATTGCGGTTTACGATTTATGACGTATTAAAAAAAAACTAATTACTTGATCTCGTTCAAACCAATTTTCGCTGGTAGTTTTTATGGTAATGTACATCATATATATTTTTTAGATTTATCATTCTCTTATTTTAGAAGTTACAGGGGGGGGGGGGCACATTTTACCACTTTGGAAGCGTCTCACACGCAAACTATTCAGTTTAGAAAAAAATGATGTTAAAAACCTCAATATTATTTTTAAAGACCTATCCATTGATACCCCACACGTATGGGTTTGACGAAAAAAAAATTTCGAGTTTTAGTTTTAAGTATGGGGAGCCCCCAAAATTTATTATTATTTTTCTATTTTTTTGTGAAAATCTTAATGCGGTTCACAGAATGCATCTACTTACCAAGTTTCAACAGTATAGTTTTTATAGTTTCGGAAAAAAGTGGCTGTGACATACGGACGGACGGACGGACAGACGGACAGACAGACAGACATGACGAATCTATAAGGGTTCCGTTTTTTGCCATTTGGCTACGGAACCCTAAAAATGAATCGCTGAATGTGTTGCTAAGCACAAATCTTGAGAGCAGCTAAACCGATTTCGCTAATTCTTTTTTTATAATATTCTTTGAAGTACGAGGATGCTTCTTACGGAAAGAAAAATTTAAAAAATTGCCAGAAAAAGTCTAAAAACCACATTTTTCTATATTCCAATACAAAAGATTTGTAATAATACTTAAAAGCCAGATTGAACTTTAATACCATACCATAAAGTTTAAGTGTTAGTGGAGGGGTTCCGGGAAGGCAAAACAAATGAGTGACGTTAGTATCGTAAAACAAGGCGGTACGAAGTTCGCAGTGACAGCTAGTCTTAAATAAAATTATTATAGAATTTAAGATAATAATAATATGAAAAGTTCATTATATTAAGGACCAATTTTTTAATCGCCAGATAACTTTATTCGACGAATAAAATTGACGTTACACAATTTCTATATAAAAACTGTCAAATGTCAAACTTATTCTTCAAATAAAAGTTATCTGGCGATTGAAAAATCGGCCCTAAGTGAGTTATTAAAGACAAAAAAACACTAAAGCGTTATACTTGCAATATTTTATTTGAAACATTACACACCCTTATCTAATTAGTAGTAGCTAAAAGGAATTACGCTAATTGAATAGGACTTTATATTTTAATTGAATGCAAATACGTTCTATATTCAAATACCCGTGATTAATTCGTTGCTGATCGAACGTTTGTAATATGCTCACAAAATACTGTTTGTGCTGCAAACATAATATTTTCGTAGCAATTTTCGAGACTCAAAGAAAAAACGAGAAACAGAAGTCAGGTTTGTTTAGGCAAATGCGTTATTTGTTTGGGACAGAACGCTTTAATAACTCCATTTATCGAACACACAGATAACTTTTGGTTACGGTATAACATACGAAGAATTTTGTTCTCGATTTAATGCCATTTATATAGTAAGAACTTATAATCAGAAATCGGATTAGGTAGATTTATTTGATGTACTTTGGTAGTGCTAGCCTAATATGGACATGCCTTTTTTTTCAAAAACTGATACCAAGCAATTCCGGAATCCCGAAGGCATGTAAGGGTCATGTGTATATGTGTGTATGTGGCATGTGTAAGGGTCGCAGGAAGACGCTGGATGCAGGCCGCTTCCAACCGGCCAATTTGGAAGTCCATGGGGGAGGCCTATGTTCAGCAGTGGACGTCCTATGGCTGAAATGATGATGATGATGATGAAGGCATGTACATACTCGTATTAATACCAATGTTTGAGATCATTGACCCAAAATCAATCTACTCCGATCCGATCACTGCTTATATATAATACGAGTACATGGAATAACATGATTTTGGCGTAAATTTAACCGCACACGCAACGGAAGCTCTCCAAAGGAATATATTTTCCCGTTTTTTGCAACATTTTTTATTGTTTCTCCGCTCCTATTGGTCGTAGCGTAATGTTGTATAATCTAAATCCTTTCTCGATAAATAGACTATCCAACACAAAAATATTTTTTCTGTTAGAACCCGTAGTTCCTGAGATTAGCGCGCTCAACCAAACAAACAAACTCTTCAGTTTTATAATATTAAGTAATACTACTTCTACTAATCTATACATATTGAGTGCTTTATGATTTGCAAACACTTCTAAAGCAGATTTTGAAACACACAAACACAAACATAAGTAATCGTAATGCACACTGCACGCACACTATTCTTGTAACAATTTTAATAAAGTGCCAATCGCTCGAGGTTCTACGTGAAATTCAGATTGTCTTAGAAGGTAATAATTTTCCGAAAATCTCTTGTGCTTGCGTCTGGATGGTAATATGTTGTGTAAAGCACAATTTGTATATTTTAAAGCACGATCGTATAACGTAAATATACACTTCCCCACCGCCAACAGCAGGCGTAAGAGGCGACTAATTCCTGTAGCATAAGACGAGCAGTAGCGTCTATGTGCGAAATCTTATAAAAAACTGCGCTAGCCAACCCGCCTGCCAAGCGTGGTGAGTATTGGCAATCCCCCCCTATGAAGGTCATTGAGGGAGGCCTATGTTCAGCAGTGGACGTCCTATGGCTGAAATGATGATGATGATTTTTTAAACATTTTAAGTTTAGAAATTCGTCTTAAAAATACGTGCAATATTTACACAAAGCTCTAATTTTACTTTCTGCTTAGTTTATCCAAATGACTACTATCCCAGACAAAAGAAATCATCATCTGAACAACGTCGTATTTGCATAAGTCACGTCCTTCTTCGGCTCGTTCAAGGTAGACAATGCGCGACGTGCGGCGTTTACCAGATTTTACTGAAAAAAAAGAGACAAAATATGTGAAATGTGTGTTTATTTGTTTGGATACACGTGAGAACAAAATAAATCGTGTATTTCACTGAGAGTACTTTCTTGAAAAGTGACACTGAATGTTTAATATTATGTGTACAAAAGTGCCACTTACACGTCTCTTAAATTTAGACCTAACCTAAACGTGGATTAAAACATCTTTGTATTTCTATCAACTTTAACTGCTATTTGACGACCGTCTGGTGTAGTGGTTCGCGCTCCAGACTACAAAGCCAGCAGTTATGGGTTCGAATTCCGCAAGAGGCGAATGTTTGTGTGATGAGCAGTGATCAGAATAGGTAGATTGATTTGGGGTTAATGATCTCAAACATTGATGATAATATGGACATGCCTCCCAGATTTCGGCATTTCTTTGTATCAGTTCTTTAAAAAAAGACATATCCATATTATGCTAGCACTACCAAAGTACATCAAATCAATCTACCTATTCCGATCACTGGTGATGAGCATAAGCATTCGTACCTAAGTCACGGATGTTCGTCATTGATGATTCGTTATCTAGTCGCCATAGTACAAGTTTTGCTTAGTTTAAGGCTAGATAATTGGCGCGATTGTGAAAACAATTTGCGACCTCCGTAGCCGAGAGGCGAGCATACTGGACTTGGTGTCGCTATCTCTGAGGTTCCGGGTTCGATTCCCGGTCGGGTCAATGTAGGAAAATAACTTTTCTATATTGCCTCGGGTCTGGGTGTTGTGGTACCGTCGTTGTTTCTGATTTCTGTAACACAAGTGCTTTGGCTACTTACCACAGGATTAAAGCAATGTATGGGATGTTGTAAAATATTTATTATTTTATTTATTAATTTATTATTACGAAAAACGATGTTTAATCGTGACTTGTAAAGACTGAGCAAGTGAGCTTTTAGCAATGAGAACAAAATAGAACCGCACAGAATTAACCACAATGGAAGTTATCTTCTCATTATCAACTTTTCCATTAAATTAATTTGATTATATTGTCAAAGGCCCATTATAGTAAAACTCCTCTTTATTAAATGTGAGAGCTTAATGTGATTTATAAAATGACGTGACTTTCAAGTTACGGTTCTTTTGACGACCTATGAATTATTTATATTTAGATTTATAATGCTATAATAATAGACAAGCATTAAAATTCAATTTGCTTACATTACGATTTACCTCTAAGATAAATTAACGAGGCTTTTTACCAAAAAAAGATAAATTAAAAAAAATACAAAATAATGTTTTGCTTATAACTATTAAATCTTATCAATCAACCTGTCGCTTCAAAAAAAATAAAATAAGAGTTAATTTAGTGTTAATTTAATGACCCAATCAATGTATTGGCGCGGTAATCACTTTTAACGCTAAGGACCCTGGGTTCGTTTCCCGATTTGGGTCATTTTAGAAAACGATCTATTCTAAATTGGCTTGAGTTTAAGTGTTTTAGGAGACGCCTCTGGCAATTTACATTGTATAGTACGGTGTACTCGTAACATAAGGTGTAGTGTCTGGCGCTTAAGGCGAGTGGTGCCTAAATGAGCGACTAGACGCGTGTTAGTACGAATATCGCACGAAAACTGATTAAAATACGGTTCATAGCAGCGCGCAATTAAACGTGGCTGTTACGACAATCGCTGCGTCTTTAGGTAGTGAAATTCAGGGGACATAATACTTTTCGCATGGACACAATAGTTTGATTAAGAAATCCTTTGCTCAGTTTGTAGATATCAAGTTAGCTTATGAATCGACGTATAAACGAATTAAATCGGACAAGCGGTTACAAAGAATAAGGAAAATTTGCATGTATTATATGGTTTTTCAATTATTTAAAAAAAAATATCTTCAAGTATAATTACTAGAAACAATTGCTATGGTCGAAATATTGTGTAAGTTTTAAAAATTCTCAGCATATTTTAAAAATATTTTTCTGTCAATTGGGGCCTAAGTAGTAGGTTTTTGAAACCAAAAGTTAGTTTACATATTTTGCCGAATATACGAGTACTCGCCTTAACATACAAATACCTACGAAATAGTTTAAATTTTAAAAAATACAGTATTTTATACTAAATCGGAAATCCTATGTTTTGAAGATCCTAACCACCATAAATAATAATTATATTTTATTTTAAAGTGTCCGAAAAGTGAGTTGTACCAGTTGTACCATTGTGACTAGATAACGGATAAACCTACTTCAATACATTTACAAACATCCATAACTCAGGTGCAGGTCATAACATTTTTTCCTTGTGGGATTCGAACCCGCAACCGCCTGGCTTACTGGATACTCGGGAGTGCAAACTAGAATAGCGTCGTCCAACTTTGTTTTGTTTAACAATTTAAATTAAACTATTCATTTCGAGAAGTTGAAAAGCATTCAAAATAAACTCTTGTATCAAATACGCTGCCCAGAAGCAACAATAAAATCTCTTCCTCCAAATAAAATTTAGAAATCCCCAAGAAATAAGGTTATGAATACAAACAGGCTAGACTATGAATTTCAAGGAATGACGTAATTCAATTTCAACTCCGTACACACCAGCCGGGATCCTTACAAATAATAGAAATGTAAGTCTGTCTATTCCAAGACAGTTTAGCTTTTCCCAAGAGTGCTACTAGATCTTTGTAGTTCATAATTGTCTGATCACTTCACAAGAGTTGGTAGTACAATAGTTAATAAGAGCAATATGTATGTTTAAAAGATTATAATGAAGTAGCGGAACACTCAAATTTTAATCGCGAATTCACATTTTGCATACCTAGATAAAAAAGCACAACTCGAAATACACGATAGCTCAACACAAAATAAATGTGTCTTTGGAGTTTATGAAGTTATATGAGATCAAATTAAATAGTAGCACGTCTCGAGTACACGGGTGTCTTTGAAGTTAATGTAGATTCCACGCACATGCCGCACGCAACAACTTGATATAGTACTTATTATTTCCAGTTGTGCTACTCTTTATCTAGGTGTGCGATTTGTATTTTTCTAATCGAAAATCGAAATATAATATTGGTGGAACAACACTGGCTTACCGACTGATAAACACTTTAAAGACTCGACAAGTAATTTATGTCATCTGTAGCTCAGTTCATCATCATTTCAGCCATAGGACGTCCACTGCTGAACATAGGCCTCCCCCAGTGACTTCCAGATTGGCCGGTTGAAAGCGGCTCGCATCCAGCGGCTTCCCGCAACCTTTACCAGGTCGTCGGTTCACCTTGTAGGTGGACGTCCTACGCTGCGCTTGCCGGTACGTGGCCTCCATTCCAGAACCTTTCTGCCCCATCGGCCGTCAGTTCTACGTGCTATGTGCCCCGCCCACTGCCACTTCAGCTTGCTTATCCGTTGGGCTATGTCAGCAACTTTTGTTCGTTTACGAATCTCCTCATTCCTGATTCGATCCCGCAAAGAAACGCCGAGCATAGCAGTTGGGAGAGCAGACGCCCTGATACCAACAAACTGACATCATAATTGAAAATTTTCGGATATTTTAAAATTAGATACAATCGAGCAAAGCTACAGACAGAAGCTATATGTCTAAGTATATCCAGCGTTTAGTTTGAAAATAAAAAGCAGAATATAAAACGCCGGGAAGGATTGCACATAACCCGCTGGTCTTTTGGGATTTCTTTCACTCGGTTTTTATAACGGATACATTTACACCACTATAACATCAAAGGCGCATTTTTAATTGACGTTACCGCCCGCATTTAGGGTGCGGGAGATTTCTGTAAGGCATGCCATAGTGACCGCATGCGGGGATTCGTTTTCACTAGGCGATATGCTGTAGCCCGCATGCAGTATACCTAGAACTGACATCTAAAACAGTTGCTTAAAGAAACTAACCCTAGATGCACAATAATATTGTGCTAACTTTAACTTTCATTCTGCTTTTCTGTTTTATAATGTGATTGTGCTTTTTATTTTTATTTTCTATTATTGCGTATGTTTATATGAGAGAGATAGAGATATATACATCTCATATATCGCATGGAACTTATTGCATACGGTATATCGACTGTGTTATCGACAAATAAAAAACCTTTGTACTTAAAATAACTTTACAACAGTTTAAACAACACGTTCCAGTTCAAAGCATCCAAGGACCGGATAATTTTGCTTCTCGCAAGTGGATGTTTAGGATAGATACTTTTTTACTGATTGATCGACAGAAAGAGCGAAAACGAACCCTTTTCTCATTATTTCTATCCTCCTAACTCTAGTAGAGAAAAAAAAAGAGCAGCAAAATCGATGATTAGTCTCATTTGATTTCTCTTTTATAGCCACGGTTACCTACTGCAGGGAAAATATCTCTCCCAAATCCCATCAACCCTATCTATTGCCAAATTCAAATATGACAAGTACTCCTTCAAATTGTATCACCACCTATGTCTACCTATACCTATGTCACCTTGGTCTACACCGAAAGTAGATTCTGTTCGAAGAACTATTGAATGACGATACTTTCCAAGGATGCATTGTACAAACGTACTCCCTTTTCCCTAGATTTATTTATTTTGGATACCAAGCACATTCTTTAACTGGTGACAAACATCCAATTAATTGGTTTTTAAAAAAGGTTTTAATGGAAGGCTTTTCTTTGTGTACCAGCAGCTATTTCAGGCTTCTTTTGGGAAAAGAAAATTTGCTATAAATTATAAGCTACTTTAAATATTTTTATTTTATTCTTACAAAACGGTGTGAGTGTCAGACGCCGTTATTCGCATGTAAATGTGAGAGTCATATTGAAATTCTAAGGATTCCAAGGATGTAGGTAATTCCTTTTTGTAGAGGCTTCTTTGTGGTCTCAATTCTGAGTAGATTTGATGTTAGTTACAGGACTAGGTAAGGTTAACCTGTTGTGAATGTGTTGAAGTAATACGTAAAGTAACTTAATATTGTGTAATTTTAGTTAGAAAAATAAACATAAAAATTACTTAACCTGTATAGATTAAGACCTAAGTCAGACTTCATCATAATATTGTAGATGTGCTTGCTTCTAGTTGCGCAACAGCTCAATTTTAGTTTTTTTTTCTCTATTTTTTCTCGTATTCGTCTGTGGTTGCCTAGTGCCGTAATTATTAACGTCGATTCTTTTTAATTTTCAACAAATCGCAACAACTTTTACACACTTAGATCATTTTATAAGTATTCTAAAGACCTATTACAAACAGCTTAGTGTAGTTTAAGTCTATCTTTCCTTACATCACTGGATGGAGAGTTCAAATACCATTTCGTACCTCTATAATTATGACCACTTGCGTAGCGGTAAAGGCAAACATTGTAGGGATACTTCTACATTCAGATAACACTAGTGTAGCCTTGTTC
Source organism: Anania hortulata (assembly GCA_963576865.1). Taxonomy (NCBI): domain Eukaryota; kingdom Metazoa; phylum Arthropoda; class Insecta; order Lepidoptera; family Crambidae; genus Anania; species Anania hortulata. Next base: position 5,664,819 of record OY756408.1, on the reverse strand, counting down.
CACTGGCATATCATGTAATAGCCAGATATGCCGTATCTAGGCCAGGTCAAAATAAAAAACTAGACAAAATTTAATGCTACCGGGAGGAAGGATTCAAATAGACACCGTCATCACTGTCTGAACATAGACTTAAGCCATTATCATTATTTTCCATCCGTATCGATTCATAGCAGCGTTTTATTATGTTTAATTAAATATTAAAATGGGTTCCTCAACCAATATCAGGTTATCTCTCATGTCCATATCAAGAAAACAGTCGGCGGGTTTCGTTGCCTATGCGAAGTCTCCATTTGACCTTTAGGCAAATTACGCTATTACGCCAGTGAAACTAATTCCACCTACAATCACCTATGGTAGTAGCATTAAATACTTGTAAGCAGTCTTCTAAGCGTTTAGATTTTTCATGCGGTTGTCAATGCTGGCGCTAGCGCTTTCTCTGTCAATATTTTCCATCTGTTGGCAGTTACCAGCGACATTTGTTTCTAGATATTGGATTCATCTATACCATCAGTAGTTACTGGCAACATCGCTGGCTTGGTGTAAATCATTGAGCACATAACCTTTAACGCAGCAATACGAATCATCTTTCTTCGAAACACCTTAGTGATTTTTCACTAACATTTAGTATGAAATCACAAGTCCTGTCAACTCTCGCCCATACAAAAGTATAGGTACAGATTCAAAAATTGCGTTTTTTTTTTTCGAAAAAATCATACATTTTTGTTCTACTGTGTACGTGCTCTGTGGTCTAAAAATTCCATTGGATTTTTGCCTTTCTATCGACCGTCCAAAGACTTATTTCAGAAACATATTCTGAAATATAGGTACTGTTTGTGTCTCTGTCAGTGAGTGGATCTGTTTTACTTACAGATAGTAATCTGAAAGCCCCAAAGCACTTTCTCGCTATAACTTACTTTTTTGTCATAAAAGAAACCCATAACAAATGACGTTACCAACCACAAAGGATGCAATAACATGTTTATACGACAAAGACCGGAAAAGACAGTAAAAATAAAGAAAAATCATAACAATAAAGCTTCAAAGAGTTTTATGTAAAGTTGCTTTAGAGGTGATATTTCGAAAGATGTAGAAATGAAATAACATTTGCAAGGCGTGATTATATCTGATAAACATTATGAATGAAAATTGATTACGCTTTAGGGAAATTAAAACGTGTTACTTCAATTTCTTTGAACGAATTTATTAGGTACAGTTATAAGCAATAATGTCCACATACTATGGTGACTTTGGCCTGACGTGGACCAACATTAAAGCTTATTTTGTATATCTTTCGTTAGAAAAATTTTATAAGAAACAGAATATGAACTTAATTTTGTATCAGAATCAATAAAAATATTTTTTACGTTTGTGCAAGTTTCGGTGTCCGGATTTGAGCCAGGGTCTATGATAGAGCTAAGGTCAGTGTCGCCAGGGTCGTGGGGAGAAGAGATATCAGGATCCATGAAAAGAAAACAAAATCGTCAATACAGAATTCACAAAAACAGTACTCACGATGCAAAAATACAAAGCGAATGACATTTACATTCTTTTTTGTCGCATTGCTGCCACACGCATACTAAAAATAAAGAATATTCGATAAAAAAATCGATTTTATTTACTTAAATTAAATGTTTTTTTAGAACATATCTCATAAAACTTTTAAAATAATGCTAAGTAAAAACTGTTTTTTAAAAATATTAATAGGACGAATAAGCATCAAGTAATACATTTAATGCGCCCAAGACCTTTATACATCGAATGGAATCGAATACTATAGCAAATTTTATTTTGGCAGCATTGAATCTAGATTTATACACCGGATCTAGGGTAACTATTGAACTTGTTTACTATAAATTGACAGATTTGCTTTAAGGTCAATTAGTACAAATATAAACGAAGGAATGCTTGTATAATTATTAAAATAATTATTGGTAAAATTATTTTTTCGCTAGCGACATGTTCACGCTAGGCCAAAAATGAACATTGCTTAAAAAACGTATTTTATTTCTTACTTTCATTCATCAATTGTTTTAGGTTTCAAGCAATTTGGTTCCAGAAAAAGAAAACCCTTATAATTTCTACCTCTCTCTCTCTCTCTCTCCTCTCTCTCGGTCTTTAGTCTGTTTTTACGTTACAGATAAGTGCCAGATTTTTCTGGCTTAATAAATTATAGGTTAGTTACGTTTTGCCCTTTTTTTAATAAAAATTGACTCCTGGGCTAAAGATAAAAAAAAGTAAAAATCTACATGTGAATGTGAATCTTAAAATACGAGTATTAACATTTTTAAAAGGTTTCCCAGTAGCCTGATTGAAATTTGGATCACGTGAAAACTAGTTTTGAAAACTAGTTTCATAACAAAACGGAAATTGAATGTAAAGCTGTACATAGCCACTTCGGTTTTGGCTTCATCATTTCAGCCATAGGACGTCCACTGCTGAACACAGGCCTCCCTCAATGACTTTCATCAGGGGGGAGGGATTGCCAATACTCGCCACGCTTGGCAGGCGGGTTGGCGAGCGCAGTTTTTTATAACATTTCGCACGTAGACGCTGCTGCCCGTCTCGTGTTACAGGAATTAGTCGCCTCTTACGACACACCTCCTGTTGGCGGTGGGGAAGTGTATTCTTTACGGCCGTCCCCAAACGGCACTTTGGCTTACACGAGCCTTATAAGTAGGGTTTAAAATAAGGTGCTATGATAAGAACTCCCTTGAGCTATTTAAACTTAAACTTGTCTAGTCTTCCTTGCAACGTGACATTCACAACTTATTCTGGTTATAGTACATGCTGCTTTATTATTATAAATTAGGAATGTATGTCCTAAATAATTTACAATTACAGGTTAAAAAAACTATAAACCTATCAAGTTTCTCTACTTTCCTAATGGTTCCAAGTTTATATTTGCAAGTGTATGCTATTTATAAATAAAACAACATTTTATCTGAACTAAAACTTTATTCTTAAACACCTGGCACATGGCACATCATTTACACGTTGTCAGATATCCAATTGATGTAACTGCTGACCCTTGTGCTTACTGTAGGCACTTGTGGATCGCTGCAGGCAACTCCAAAGGACCTGATACCGACGATAAAGCCATTGTGTACCAGCGGAGTGCCAGGCTCACCTAAGCATTTGTCGTTGGCATTGATCGCATTGACCTGAGACGGGTCAATAAAACCCGAGCAAATCTGAGTTGGTCCGATACCTAAGCCATACGGAAATAAGTAAAATTGGCAAATTTCGGAATCCAACGTTGACTGCTGGTGTTTACGTAGATCTTCAAATTGTCCAGGGTGCCACGATGGCATCTGTAAAATTAATGAATCGGATATTTAACGAGTTAACAACGGTATCATTTATCAATAAATTTTTGCCTACTGCAGGCATATACCTGACTTTTATCCACCGCAGGGTATATGTCTATGTTACTATATATTACGATTCTACACCATGCTTATCTACTGAGATCTAGTTATCTAAATAAAGAGGCTCGGTTAAACTAATACCACTTTGGTCCATCAATCTTGTTGTTTAACTTGGGGAAGAGTCCTGACCATCTCTTTTAATATCTATTCTATTTCTTCTCATTCCTATTGTTTATTCGGACTACATGCGATTATTTTTAAGAGTTTTCGATTTAACCTTATATTTGGCTATGCGATACCCAAAATTTATGGTAGAGCTGCCAAACGTTTACATCTGATATACAACGAATATTATACCGCCAACTCAAAGAAATGGATGTTAAATAAAATGTATTTAATGTTAACTTCACTTAACTATTGCAATCAATTGAGTGAAGTCAGTTGGAAAATCAGTTAGAAAGAAAAAGACGTGGTTTCGATTCCAACAAGAGAACATTAAATATCAACTTACACTGATACGGCCCCATCCTATAGTAGTGACGGTTTGGTTGTCTGGAAGGTTGTAATTTGTGCCGGCAAAGTAGCCCGGTTGAACACTGTCGCTAGGAACAATAGCAGTCGAGGTTCGGACGATGGCAATATCCCAACCCATGGACCATTCGTCAAAATCGTTGTTAGCGATATAAGTCACAAAGAAGACTGTTCCGCCGCTGCCGTGCGTACTGGATCCAACGCGGAAGCGCCATCTAATAGGTGAAAATATTACAACAGTGCTTTTGAATTTACTGTTACATATGAAGATATTCCTACTTATCAACTATATCAGAAAAAAGTGAAGGTTCTTATTTTTAACCGACTTCAAAAAAGGAGTAGGTTTCTATTGAGGCTTTGTCAAGGAGACTTAGTTCAGCCGCTTAAGCTGTGAGAAAGATAAGACAATTAACTGATGTCTAAACGGCAAGATTAGTGTATTTTAGCTATTTTCACAGTATAATGTCATATGGAATAATGTTATGGGGTTCAGCTGCAGATGTTGAAACCATCTTTCTACTGCAAAAGAGAGCTGTTCGGGCTATTTATAATATTATATATTATATAGACCACGAGAGTCTCTAAGATAACTAGTTAAAGAAATTAACATACTTACAGTTGCTTCTCAATATATTTATGAAAATATTATGATTACAAACGGTATTCTTGTAAACTTTTAATTTATTAAAACTATCCCAGTACGTATGTTTGCAAAAATCTGCACTTAATTTCCAAGAAAAATGACATACATAAGTATAAAACGCGGCATAAAGATAAATTTGTTGTTCCAAATTTCAGATTGCACAAGGTTCATTCCAAAGTTCATTCATTGGAAAATGTATTCATATTTTTAATAAATTACCACAATCCCTTGCTGAACTGCCAGTATTTGAACTTAAATTACATGTTAAGATGATTTTAATGAAAAAAGGGTTATTACACCGTTAGTGATTATATAAATGATAAAAATGTGTGGATTTAAAACTGCTTAGCTAACACCAAAACTTGTAAAAATATTAATTTTAAAAGAGGCTGACAACAGTGACCCAGTTTCTTGCGCTGTTTCTTCTCGGCACAAGCCCACAAATTGTCCCGAAGCAGTGGTAGGGCAAAAAAAAATATTAGGACGTGTAAAAGTGCTTTTAATGGCCTATTTGCAAAAATAAATGATTTTGATTTTGATTCGCCGTGATTTTTTTTGTATTTTTTTTATATATGCAGTATACCCATAATTATGACGCATTAACCTTGTGACTGTGTATTTTTATTGGATAAGGCAAAGTGTATTGATAATGGTCCCAGTTCAGTTTAATCAGCAGTTTCGTTAAAATTCTTTTTCATGAGACATGCTGACGAGTTGTCAAAGTATCATGTGAAATTGAAACTTTTAGTTCATGATATTTAATGTGATTGATGACATCCTATAAAATAAATAAATAAGCAAACTAAAGTGACGGGGGCTAGTCACATTTGCCGTAGAATTGATATCCATGGGGTAGACATATTCTTGAGGAGAGACCGCGACAAGGTAAGGACAGCGTGGGGCGCCCTTCGACAAGGTGAAGCGACGATATACGCAGCTGGTAGTAGATAGAAAAAAATTGTAATAATCAGTCGAGTAGCCAAAGACACCAAAGCCAATCTTACCCGAGAATAAACCGAATAAATTCGATCGATATCAGAATATCAGCGGTAAGCTAATATTCTTCTAAATGTAGTTAAATAGCGTTCTCCTTCAGAGTACTACACTTGCGAAGTGTGACACAAGAGCGTGGGGGCACTTTTTTTTAAGAAAGGTGAAAGGCTGAAAACTATAGACTCATCTCACGCTTGAACTACATGCACAAACTATTATCCAGGGTCGAATCGTCTCGCACGCAGATAAGTTGATTTCTAGCCCCCCGAATAAGCCAGATTCCTATAAGGCTTCAACACATGATTATATCCACACGCTTCGCTAAATTGTACAGAACTTTGCATAAGTGTGGCACGACCAATCCAACGCGACTGAGCAGCGTCCGGGAAACAAAAAGTACGTGAGATCCTTTCGCCCAACATCTCCTAGAGCCTGAACACTAAAGTCGCGCGTGTTGCTAAAGATAACTAACAGCAGTAACACCTGAGACGTTGTTGTGAAGAGCTATGCTTGGCGCTTTTATGCGAATTAATATCTGAAATCGAGATATTCGTTGAAGAACCAAAGTCTGAACCAAAGAACTGACAGCCACTGGAGAAGAAAGGTTTTTTAGTAGCGAACACGAACAAAAAGTCGCAGCGTGGACAGGCCTTCCATCCAGAGGACTGATTACCTAGTCGGGGTTGTGGTTTTCTATTGAAGAGACCGATGTGCAGCAGTTGACATCCAAAGGCCTATGATAATAATAATGATATTAAGTCCTACTTAGCTGCTAGACCCTGTGCTGATCTAATAGAGCTTTGTAAACTTTGTTGTTACATAATATTATTATAACTTAATCATCTATAAGTAAGCCATAGAAGATTTTTATATAGGTTTTTCTTTTCATTATTGCATGAAACAAAGTACAATAGGTGGACTTAATGCCTAAAGGCATTCTCTACCAGACAACCATTAGGCGTAGCAGAAATATTGTATAGCTGTGTGGTACTTAAAATACTTTTAATAATTAACAAAGTACAAAACGAAAATATATAAATAGGTATAAATAAATATACTAAATAAACATACATGTATTACTAAAAATAGATAAACATATAAATACTTAAATAAGTATGTACTATATGCAACACACAAACACGTATACATACGCAACTAAAACAGAAACCAGTACATAACAAGAGAGGTGTGAGGAAAGTGGTCTAGGTCATCGACGCATCAGAGCTAAGTATTAGAGGCAGTAAAAAATAAATCGCGGATAGACCTTTTAAAGATGAGTTTGGAGGAATCCTCCTCCAGTGTTTTACAGTGTAAGAAACCAAGTTCCAGAGTCTAATAGCAGATAGAGTAAAAGAGTTAGAAACATAAGCGGTCTTGTGAAGGAGTGTACAAAGTTTAAGAATATAATTTGGACCGAGATTACGAGAACTCACGTCATCCTTAAATTAATGTGAATTCATTTTTTAAATAATTATGAAAATTTGGATCTCTAAGGATATTGAAGATAAGTATTCTAAAGTTTCACGCTGACGAATATTAAGCCATTTAAGGTGAGAGCGAAAGGGAGATATTATGGTCTACTTACGTATGCCAAATATAATAATCGATTACAGTTATTTAGAAGACGATCGAGTTAATTAAGAAACAGTAGGGTAAGTAGAACAGCGAATATCAGCGTAATCAATCACGGGCAACACCAACGACTCTATCAATAGGATCTTGGTGCTTAAAAAAGGAAATTTTTAAACCTGTACAAGGTGCGTAACGTATACTACACCTTCCTACTAGTAACAGAGATATGTTTGTCCCAGTTTAGTTTGTTGTCCATTATTAACCCTAGGTTCTTGACATGGGGACTGAAGGGGATGGTGATTCCGTTATAATTTAAACAGACATTTGATCCATTAATCTACGCTAACTCACGCAAGCTACCAATAGCAAGATCCTGGCACTTAAGACGAATTAACGATATGCCATAACGCTTCGACCATTCAGAGATGCGCACCAGATCGACATGCAATGCGCTGATGGTATCATCAAAAGATATTGCGTCTGTCGGAGCATAAAGTTGCAGATCATCCGCGTAAAGATGGTAAGAGCAAATATAGCAAACACTAAATATCACAAAAAGAGAAGAGGGGAGAGAATACCACCTTGCGGGACACCAGCCTGCCATTTTGAATGATCCTGTTCAACACAAACGGCCTGTTTCCGATCGCGAAGATATGAACTAAATCATTCGAGAGCCGGCGGTGCGTTGCGCAGGTGAGATAGCATCGAAAAGAGTATATCGTGATTGACGACATTGAAAGCATTCGAGAAATCAATGAGCACAAGCACAGTGATCTTGGAGTCTTTCAGACCTCTGATATCTTCAATGACCTTTAATAGAGCGGTGGTGGTACTATGCGCTGGCCAAAAGCCGGACTAATTTCTTATCGTACAGACAACAGCAGGTCAACCCAAAAAGTTAAAGGTCATTCAATTGATTTTCAACTTAGAGATCAATAACAATTGAGAAAATTTGACGTTTTGTGGTAGGTTGACGTGCTGTTGTCTGTACATTGCTGGTTAGACGAACTTTGTTAAAAAATAATAAAATTATGGTTATTCAATATTATTCAAATTTAAATCACATCATGGTTACTGATAGGATGTAAGATTGTATTTCAATGATAAGTTTCTGTTATCCGGCACACCCAGTATTATTTACCCGATTAACGTTGCTAGCAACAAATTAGGTAACCCAGTTGCTAGGGAAAAGACCTAAAATGTACACAGGTCTGTGTATGCTAGAAGATGCCCCTGGAAAAAATTCCAGAAAAACCTCGTAACCCCATGTCTATTCCTTACTACGAGACCATGAGAGTGTTGTCTAGCGCTAGTCTAGATTATTTCAATGTAAAGTACGTACTACACGCATTGGCCCGCGGTGAGTACGGCCCTGTTGTTAAGGATGGAGCCGCCGCATCTGTGCTGGTAGTTCGTGAAATCGGTCGTGCGTAGCAGGGCGGCCACGTATGGGACCTCCTCGATGGTGGTCGGTTGCAACGCTTTACCGCTTTGGCTTACGCCATCTGTAATTTTATGTTATCTTGATTAACTTATTAAATATTTAGAAAATATATCTTAATATACATTTGAAAAAGTGACTGTAGAAAATATGAAAATAAGTATCTGGTCAAAGTAAAAAAAAGATAGAAAATGCATTACTTAAATAAAAATTTTAATCCACAACAGATTAAAAACACCCTTTAGGCATAATAGAAAAAGGAAGACAGAACAATAAACCATACCTGAAATAAAGTTTTATAGAAATATCAAACACATATTTACAATCCAATCCCAAACGACGGCTGGGCTGCCGGTTCATACAATTTATTTATCATAACACTTGTTTAAAGACACTTCTGCAATACATGTCACTAATATCACGTAAGAAGGTCTTAAGATACGGGTATTGTAGTTTGTATAAAGATCACAATAGAAATAGTTACGTCCTCACATATTTTTACAATTAGCAAAGAGCAAGCTACGTACCGGCGGTTAGGACGAAGACCAGGATCACAAAAGAAATGACACCTCGCATATTATTATTAAAACTCAAAAAACAATATGCAAATTATTTCGAGTTCATTCACTTTATAAGAAACCTTAATCTAATGTTATCTCTTAATTACCCAGCTATCTTTTTAAGAAGGCATTATGAACGACGTAGGCAAAATAGCAATGCTATGCTTAATATACAGCATTGTTACTATAGTATTATTTTTCTTTCACCACAAAATACTAACACATGCTTTTAGGCGTTAATATAATACTAACCCATACCCACCACCATACCATAACCCATAGATCATTGTTGTCCGTAATAAATAAATAAAATTGAATTAATTATTCCTCAATTCACTTTTTTTTTAGGTTTTTGGGAAAGAAAGAACGTTTTAGAGGATGAAAATATCAGAAAAGGGGCACTTTGTTGCGTCTTTGTTAAAGCGGAATTCTCATCTTGGTCTTGCATTTGACTGGGATAAGTAGGTTTTTATAATCATTTTGAGAAAACACATGTTGAAACCAAGGGTCATTTTCAACCGACTTCAAAAAAGGAGGAGGTTCTCAATTCGACTGTTTTTTTTTGTATGTATGTTACGCGATAACTCCGCCAATTATGATTGATTTTGATGTTTCTTTTTTTGTTTGGTAGATCATACTTCAGAGGTGGTCCCATATAAATTTTATCGTAATTGATTCAGCAGTTTTTGAGAAAATAACAAAATATATACCCAGATAATGTTTTGGTTCGTGATTCATGGATACATAAGTATAAATAAATAAAGTAAATTTTATTTAAGAAATAAAACCGACTTCAAAACACCAAATAGCTAAAAACTTTGAATCTCTCATCGGCTGGCACCGACTCCAAAAGTAACTGATTAGGTACTTAAGTGTTAGGATTATTTTTAGCTTTTTATTGTTTTGAAGTCGGTTTTATTTTTTTAAATAAAATATATGGGAAAAAGACATTATAAACCAGGTACCAGACAATGTTTTTTCTTTAGAGGGTGTTTTAGTCGAATGTTTGACAGCGTCTTGTCAAAATTAAATACTATAGTCTAAAAAACAAACTATACTAAATCCTCTCATGTCTGAATAAATTTTGTTTTTGCACCGTCCGCAAATGAATCTCTATGATACTGAACTAAATATTAAAACATGATACAATAATATATACGGTGGTACCGAACCCACCCGAGGTACGATTTCTACTCCCACTTAGACAGTATGTCACAAAAAAAAACTCCTACCAAAATAATTGCTGATCTTTTAAAGGGTAGTTTTATTTACACAAATTGTACAAATTGAATAATAAAAGCTACCCCCTAAAAAGAAAAATATGTGAGTACAAAATATTTACATGCATAAAATGTGTCCCAAATCGCCGTTTAATTATTAGGACATGGTGCCAAGAAGGCTAGCCGTATTTCCACGCTGAATGGGTGTTACGCACTGCTTCAGGCGTCAGATATTATAAAGGAAAAGTACTTAGTTGGATTGATAGAAAAAAGTAAAGATTGGTGTATGATTTCCATACATTTATTTATTTTTGTTTAACATTCACTTTATCTTTAATCTTGCATGATCCATTCAGAGGCGGCAAGATGTATGATTTCCATACATATCATTTATATTTGTATAACTTTATTACTTTAATTTAGTTCTAGATAAATTATTGTTTGCAAATAAAAGCAATTACCTTGTAATAACAAACGTCACACTGACGTCGCTATTTGACATTCTGTCAAATAGCATTGTACGTAATCTATGCACAGACAATATAATCAATATTGTAATGCCATGCTCACAATTGACTGATACACATCATAAATAATTTATATCTTTGTTTAAAGTGATTAGTTAAATCAATTAGGTTGATTTATGTTGATATTTTAATTTAATAGTAAATACTATTTGTTTGTTATTATGTTGTCACAACAAAACGTCACTCAAAGAAAGCGGTCATTAACCTGCATTTGTAAATAATACAAATGCAATACCAAAACGTAGATGCATTGGGCGGTTAATGACCCGCATTCAAATTCAATATAAATATGTCACACAATTTAATAACGCTCTCTTACTTTCATCCTCCACTAGACCATACGGGGTCACTCTGCCCATTTGTAAAATAAAAAACCATAATTTCTTCAACGTCCATTTTATTTATACTCCTGCTAAGCTTCGAGTAACATTAGAAGTCAGGAATTATACAATTGGTTAAATATTTGATAAATATAATATATTGGTACAACGGTCAAAATTTAAATGAATAGAAAATCAAATCGTATAAAAAACGCGCGAGTGGACTGCTTCTATGCAACCATGCGCAAGCGGTGCGCATCCCTGGTGCGCAGGGTGAGGGGCAGCCGCAAAAGTATTTTGAGCGCATTCGCGGAGCGGTTTGACTGTCAGTACCTGTACCACTGCAATATGGTTCACGTACTGACTTGCGTCAAAATAATGTACTAACATAGTATTAAGTATCCATTTGTTACTAACCATTATTGGATCAATGTTGTCTTATGAATAAATGAATAATAATAAAAACAACACAAACGCAGTTCTGTTTTACTGTCATTTTATGGGGGTGACATCTCTGCATTTGGTGCCACACCACCTTGATGTCAAAGAGATGTCACCCCCATAGATTTAGTATGTACAAGATAGACAATGACTTGTTGAAAGTGATACAAAAAATTTGATACGCATGTGTGTTTAGTAGTGTTGTCTACGTTACAAACTGATACGTTGGCCAAGAAAGGCGCCAGCCCTCCGGTCACCCGTATAGTCAATCAGACGCTTGGCTTACTGATTGTACAGTCGATGTGTCATCAATCATAATTATATCAGATGAGTTTAAACAAATGTAAAACACTCTTTTTATAACAATTTCTGTTGTATAAAATAACGCACTTAAAAACATTTTAATAGACGTTTGTCGTAAAACGTAAAAATATATCTTTTTTCGTTTGTTACAAACATAATAACTCTAAAGACAACTTAGCTGGTCTTGCAGAAAAACTACAAAACTCTGAGACACACAAAAGGGGTTAAATGAACAAAATGGAAACGAGCCCTTCATTCAAGGAATGAGCTATAGGGCCTGAATACATTCTTACTAGCCCCTACTTATCTAGTTTTCAAGGTCTTATTTTAAAGACGTCACCAGTTTCGTTGCTAGGTTAGTATTTTTCAACTAATTTGTATATATCAGGGACCTAACCATAAACTCAAAACAGTTACTAGGCAACAGTTTATATTATATACAGGGTTATTTTTAAAACATCAACAACCCCTTCGGGGCTGATTTTTGGTGCTCAAATACAACAACTTTTTTATCTTCTATTCGCATTGTTTGTTATAATATAAATAATACAACATATTGATGGAACTAAAACTTTATTCTTTAACACCTGGCACATCATGCTTACGCGTTGTCAGATATCCAATTGATGTAACTGCTGACCCTTGTACTTACTGTAGGCACTTCTGGATTGCTGCAAGCAACTGCAAAGGACCTGATACCGACGACGACGCCATCATGCACCAGCGGAGTGCCAGGCTCTCCTACGCATTTGTCGTTAGCATTGGTCACATTGACCTGAGACGGGTCAATGAAACCCGAGCAAATCTGAGTTGATCTGATACCTAAGCCATACGGAGTTAAGTGATATTGGCAAATTGCGGAGTCCAACGTTGACTGCTGGTGTTTACGTAGATCTTCAAATAGTCCAGGATACCACGATGGCATCTGTAAAATTAAAGAGTAAACAACGCTATAAATGATCAATAAATTTCTACCTACTACAGGCCTCTACCTGACTTATCCACCGCAGGGTATATGTGTATGTTACCATATCTCACAATTCTATACCATGCTTATCTACTGAGATCTAGTTGTCTAGCTAAATAGGTTTTTGTCCATCGATCTTGTTGTTTAACTCAGGAAAGGGTCCTGGCCATTTTTTAAGATATCTATTCTATTTCTTGTCATTTCTGGTGTTTTTTCGGACTGCATTCGATTATTTTTCAAGATCTCCGATTTACCCTGATATTTAGATTCAAACGTTTAGTTGCAGTCGGAAAGCAAAAGGACGTGGTTTCAATTCCGATAAGATCGATTTTTTTAATGATTATCTTATAATAAAATATCAACTTACACTGATACGGCCCCATCCTATAGAAGTGACGCTTTGGTTGTTTGGAAGGTTGTAACCTGTGCCGGCAAAACGGCCCGGTCGAACATTGGCGCTTGGGACAATAGCGGTCGAGGTTCGGACAATGGCAATATCCCAACCCATGGACCACTCGTCAAAATCGTTGTTAGCGATATAAGTAACAGAGAAGACTGTTCCGCCGCTGCCGTGCGTACTGGATCCAACGCGGAAGCGCCATCTATTGGGTGCGTCTTCGCTGAAAATATTACAACAGTGCTTTTTAATCTGCTTCTATATAGATATTCCTACTTTGCAAAGCGGCATGACAAATCCAACGCGACTGAGCAACGTTCGGGAAACTACGCGATATCCTTTCGCCTAATATTCCCCAAAGCTTGAAGACTAAAGCCGCGCGTGTTGCCAGTAATAACTAACGGCAGCAACACCTGAGACGCTATGCTTAGGGTTTTTATGCGAATTAAGATCCGAAATGAAGATATTCATTGTAGAACCAAAGTCACTGACATGGCTCTTTGAATTACAAAGGTAAGATGGCAATGGGTAGGCCTCATTGCTCGCAGAACTGACAGCCATTGGGGAAGAAAGGTTTTTTAGTGGCAAACACGAACAGAAAGACGGAGCGTGGGCAGGCCTCCCACCCGGTGGACTAGCGACCAATCATCGTTGTAGCTTTTTACAAGCTTTATATTAGCTTGCAATGTTATTGAAGAAGTCGATTTGCAGCAGTGGATAGCCAAAGGCCGATGATAATAACGATATTGAAATAATCCTACTTAACTGAACCATGAAAAAAATAAAATTAAAAAATAGCAAAAGAGAAGGCGCTATGTGGTAATTCTATTCTCCGAGATATAGACAACATCTAAGTGGTTCATAGGCAAACTACCGTCAGTTGGTAGAAACTATGCTGAGCTAAAAAAACTTTGTAAACTTTATTGTTAGAAAATATAACTTTATTATCAAATGTAAATGTAGGGTGCGGCACGTAAAAGGAGCAATAATTTCTAAGTGCAGATACTCTAGGCGATCTTTCCTACGATACCATGACATTTAGTGTGTTGTCTAGCGCATATTTATTCATTATTTAAATGCAAAGTACATACTACACGCATTGGCCCGCGGTGAGCACGGCCCTGTTGTTAAGGATGGAGCCGCCGCATCTGTGCTGGTAGTTCGTGAAATCGGTCGTGCGTAGCAGGGCGGCCACGTATGGAAACTCCTCTATGGTGGTCGGTTGCAACGCTTTACCGCTTTGGCTTGCGCCATCTGAAATTTTATGTTATCTTAATTCTTGATCATGACCTCTTGATCTTGATCTTGATGGATGGATGGATGACCTAGGATAGTTGGAGTAAAAAAGACTAAGTAGCACGCACAATGGCCCAATCATGAGGCTAAGTGTGGAGAAAGCCCAGCTAAACTAACCAACTAACTAATTCTTAATCAACTTATTAAATGTATTATAAAATAAATTTAAATCTACATTTTGAAAAAAAAAAGACTTGTAAATAATATAAATAAGAAAATATAGAAAATTCATTAAATAATATTTTATATTCACAACAAATAAAAAACACCGACGTTTAAACACGACAGAAAAAGGAAGACAGAACAATAAACTCTACATTTAATAAAGTTTTATAGAAATATATTATGTTTACTAACGAAAGGCGTTCCCGTTAACCCGTAATACTATAGCGTCCATACTAAAAAAAAATTTTTTTTTTAAATTTCATAATAAATAATGAACATTCGACCCTTTTCTCGCCGCGCGAGCAAGATAGGCTAGCAACGTTACCAGTTTGCGCATTGTAATTACGCTTGTTACGACAGGCGTTTAGATTTATTATTTTTGGATTTTTATTTGCTTATTTTTTATATTTATGTTTTTATTTTTATCTATCAATGATGTAGGTAAACTGACTGTAGGGAACGCCCTCTGTTATTTTACATACTGTATAGGCTATTTACAACCCAATCTGACGGCCGCCGGTCCGTACAATTTCTTTATCATAACACTTGCTAGACACTTCTGATATGACACTAATAGTATGTAAGAAGGTTTTAAGATATGTATAGGGTTTCGGTGGGGGTAGTCGAACGAACACATGGTCGATCTATTTTAATGGTTTTTATATATCATTTAGAGAGCTTTCGAGTGCAAGTTTGATATAGTTTGTGTTCTAATGTTTGGTGAAGTGATAAAGACCTAAAACTATTGTAATATCATTGTATTCAATGCCGTATCGAGTGTCAAGTGATTTATTTCAAGACAATTTGCTTTAGATCTGATAGCGTCTTGAAACCTACTTCTACGGGAAGAGTAGCCTGTACTGAATCCAAGAAAAGTAATAAAAACTAAACACCCGTTATTTATTGTGAACACTAAATCACGAATTACTCGACATTGGCAAAATCACCGCTCTGCATATAGAGCTAAAGATATGCATACTGTAGGCTGTTTGTAGATCACATCAAAAATAGTTACTTCTGTACATATTCTTACAATTAGCAATGAGCAATTTACGTACCGGCGGTTAGGGCGAAGACCAGGATCACAAAAGAAATGACACCTCGCATATTAAAACTCAACAAACAATATGTAATTGATTTTGAGCCCATTCACTTTATACGAAACCTTAATCTAATGTTATCTCTTAATTACCCAGCTATCTTTGTAAGTACCTAGGCATACTCGTAATGGATGACGTAGTATATGCATAATATAACCTAATAATACTAACCCTTGGATCTTTGTTGTCTTTGTTAAAGGGAAATTCTCGTCTTGTATTTGGCTAGGATAAGTGACATTTATCATCATTTTGAGAAAAGTACATTTGGGGTCATTGACAATCATTTTTTCGGAGGCGTTTTAGCCGAATGCTTGAGAGCGTCTTGTCAGAATTTAAAACTGTAGTTAAAAAACAAACTATGATAAATATCGTCCCATGTCTGAGAAAATTTTGTTTTTGCGTTTTTGCACTGCGCGCAAATGACCTGGGAGCAAGGCAGGCGAATGATGATGGTCAAGTGTAAATCAGAACCATTTTATGGATACTGATATAAATGATAGAATATGATATTTACGGTGGTATTGTACGTTACCCCTGGGATACAAGTTCTACTCCCATATAGACGGTATTGCGCAAAAAAAGGCTGATATCAGGTGATTGGCCATTTCGTAATCATTCCTATAGCTGTTCTAAATTAGGTAATAGATAACAAACGTCATCAATTGATTTGATTAAAACATAATTATATTAATAAACAGGATAAAAACTTTAATCAGCTTTGTTTTATCAGCAAGTAATTAATGTAAGAAGTAATGAGCTTAGCAAGGATCGGAACCGATTAGTATTTATTACAGAATGTATAAGACCCAGTTCTAATATTTGATGGTAGTTCTAAAGATTTTAACAATAAAACTAAATTAGCCATAGTTTTTAAGTGGGTAGTTGGAGAATGTGATAATTAATTTTGCGAAAACCTTTATTATTCCGGCTAAGGTTCCATAGTAAAATACCCGGTTTCCGATCCCTGGAGCTTAGGCTTCTATCACACTGTCGTTGGCCGAGCGCTTAATTAATGTGTGACGGTAGTGAATGCAATGTCTGTCGCGGCTTGAGCAAGGTTACGGCGTGTTTTGAACGGACAGGAGCAGGAATGGAGGATAGATAGATAGATAGATACTCTTTATTGTACACCATACAAAGAAGTTACAATTTGTGTTCAGGAGTTATATCAAGGAGTATGTCGTGAGAACGATCTTTTGTGTCAATTTTGATTAATCACTGGCAGCCTGGGCGTGAGGGCGCGCGCTAACGCGTCCGTTGCACTACTGAGAAATGTTCTCGCAGAGAAAGCGCTAATGTGTTGAAGACCTAATTGCAGACTAGGCTATCAAAGATAAACTAAGTACAAAGCCAATATTATCATACATTTTGCTACGTAATAGTTGTTTTTTATCATTTATTTATTTATTGTCCCTTGTAAACTGTAATTTTTTTGTTTTTATTGTTATATGGCTATGCAAAAATTTTATAACTAACACTCAATATTTAGAAAAACTGCAACTTGATTGTAAACTAAATAACTGTATGTTTCTGTTCTATGTTTAATTACGCTGTTCTATGTTTAATTAAACATTTAACAAAGTAACATTGTCAATTTAAGTTAATTAAATGGAAAGTAGTATTTTATTTGCATCAAACATGGTATAAATAATCCAATAAAAATAAAATACCTAATTATATGTACAAATTCTTAAACTAAACTCTTTATACAATCTCAGATATTTTATTCATAGGAAAGATCCTATAAATAAAATATCTGACTGAGATCACCGTTCAAGGGAAAGGTGCCCAAAAAGCTGGCAATATTACCACGCTGGATAGCTAGGCTAACCCGTTGGCCAAGGTATAAGCCTTTGGATCGTGAGATGTCTCAACTAAACGCTTAGACAACTCACGGTATAGCTTGTGGGCACTCGGTCCCCACGGGCCTAAAGTTAAACATAATATCAAAAGAGCGACGGCAAATTTTCATGACTTACAAAAGTTGTCGCCTTAAACAACGATGAAAATCAGAAAAACGCGGATATCTCTTAACTAATGGTTTGTAAAATTTTCAATTCTGCCTTAACGGCGATGATATTACCTGCCTAAATAGTTAATAATTACAGTATTATTAAATTAAATTAATATAACTTTGTTATGAGGTACTTACTTCATAACAAAATACCACATAATGCTTTTTGCCAGGGATGAGTGTTCCAGAATACCTGGTCCTAAGCTATTGCAGTTTATTTTCTGAATTGACCCGAACCAGAAATCCAACCTAGGACCCTTTGCGTTCCTTTCAAATTAAACCCAGGGCTAATTTCGTTTAGCTACCTAGATAATATAATTTTCTGTTACCTCCCAAAAAAAATGGTATTGGTTGCCTGAGTAAAAATAAGTTGTCATGAATAAACGTCATTTATTGATTAGATTAAAGAATATTTATATATATATATTTAAATTAGCTTTGCTTAATCAACAAGTGTTTAGTGAGTTAAGGCCTTTAACACATTAGCGATTGCCGAGCGCGCGCATACCTCAAATATAAATGTGACGTCGCGCACCAAGCGCTGGTTGCAGAGCGATTTGTACGGACATTATTTATCATCGGTAGCAGGGTTATTTAGGATATACAGTTTCAGATTTGGATACGGATAGAGAAATAATATTATACCGGTTTCTGATATGGTTACGGATGTGAAATTGTTTCGGATTATCCGTTGGTTTCGGACAGTTTCGGTTACGGATATTATATAATTAAAAAAATTGTAAACGTAAAACATAAAGGTAATAATTTGACTTCATTTCTAGACTTAAGACGCACTTTGTCGAAATTAATCAATTTAGAAACACAACGCTTGGTTTTCACTTTATCGAACTAAGTACTCGTAAATGTAAAATTAGAATGTAATCAATTCAAATCAAATCAATCATTTATTTACCAGAATACACTTTACATAAGCAAGTTACACAGTGCAAATCTTAAAATAAAAATCCCTCAATGGCTAACTAGTTATTTATGACTAAGTAATAGAATTAATAAACAAACATGGAAGTGACGCGCACGACTAGTGGGCGGGCTATTTCGGCTGGGCAGAAAAACCTGTCATATCATAACGCGTCTCCTGTGGGCTCCGCCTCTTTTCAATTTATGTGAATCTTTTATATCGGATTTTGTTACGGAGAGATTTTCATTACAGATATCCGATAGTTTTGGATACGCGTTACGGAGTTCCTTAACATCCCTGATCGGAAGTTTGGAACTCATTCAAGTGTCAATCCTTCTGCTTCAAACTAACACCTAATTGCAGACTAAATAATTAAAGATAGCCTGTGATAATACTAATTTTGGCTTATTAAATTTGCTATGTTATCATTATTTTTTAAATTAGCATGCTACAACGTAACATTTCCGCCATCTACATGCAGATTCTATTTATAACCTGATGATGATTGATAATTAGCGTGCAGTCAGCAAATTGAATTAGATAAGAATGGATAATTGTGTTATTATGAAGAACATTAATTAGGAATTTGTAATTTTAAATGAATTGCGCCAAACACAAATACGGTTGTATAGTTCGAATCATAACATATACACATAACCGATTAGTAGGTAATGTCAAAACTCAGGTTTCCTTTCAAAATGTATAAATATTTCGCCTTTTTTTATAGTAGGTAATGTTGATAATAATTTTTAACCCCTGACGAAAAAGAAGGGTGTTACAAGTTTAACGTGTGTATCTGTGTATCTGTCTGTGGCAACGTAGCTCCCGAACGACAGGACCGATTTTGATTTCGATTTTTTTGTTTAAAGCTGGTATTACAGAGATTTTCTTAGGTATATTTTATGAAGATCTGTTCAGCCGTTTGAGGGTTATCAGCTCATTTCCTACTAGACAAAAGGATTATTAGCTCATTGCAAAGTATCACAGATCCGGTGATTTGGAATTTGATGCACTGTTACCTTAGTAGTATTCCCAAGACATGACAGACATGACACACCTTAAGCTAATGCTGCAGCTGATCTAAGGGATTTCCAACCCCTCAGCAACTGACAGCAGATATATCTATCTATTACCGCCGTGCCGTGTTGGGACGGCCGTAAAGACTACACTTTCCCACCACTAACAGGAGGCGTGTCGTAAGACAAATGTCGTAAGGCTAAATCCTGTAGTACGAGACGGGCAGCAGCGTCTGCATGCGAAATGTTATAAAACGCTTGCCAACCCGCTTGCCAAGCGTGGCGAGTATTGGCAATCCCCCCCCGATGAAAGTCATCGGGGAAGGCCTGTGTTCAGCAGTTGACGTCCTGTGGCTGAAATGATGATGATGATGATATCCAAGTTCGCAACCCTGAAAACCCTGTGCTACCCCCATAATGCTCGAAAGACTTTCCCTTTAAAGGTAGGCAATATAAAAAAAAAGTGAAAATGTTGTGTTTGGGTCATTTTCTAAGACACGTACCAGCTCAACTAATGCTTCGTAAAAGACAAAATTTTATATAAAAAAAGTAAACCGACTTCAAAAAACTGAAAAACTAAAAATAATATCAACACATAAGTACCTAATCAGTTACTTTTGGAGTCGGTGCAAACGAAAACATTCAAACTCTCATCGGATTGCACCGACTCCAAAAGTAACTGATTAGGTATTTATGTGTTGATATTATTTTTAGCTTTTCAGTTTTTTGAAGTCGGTTTACTTTTTTTTTATAAAATTTACTTATTTCATCTATTTTTAGTGATACATACAGTGATAATTCTCAACAAAACGAATCATTTGAGTGCAAACATAAGTTAACGGCTGAACACCGATTTCATCCCTTATTTTTCCCACCTTAGAGGTAAAATTTAAAAAAAAAAAACATCAAGATCGGTTCACAAATGCCGAAGATATTGGGCAACATAGGTACAAAATCAGTCGGCCCGGTATGGAGTTCATGCAATGTTTGATGATTTTCTTATAGATCCCATCATCTGAACTTGATAAAATTTATATGGGACCAATCCGAAAGTATTCCCTTTCGATCAAAAAAAGAAGTATTGAAATCGATTGACCTGGTAACGAATGATCGCTGAACATACATAAAAAAAAAACAAAGATACTGACGAATTGAGAACCTCCTCCTTTTTTGAAGTCGGTTAATAAAAAGAATGTATAGGAAATTGAGTTAGCTTCAATTTGATACCAAAGTAGTATTTCTAGGCCTCATAGTTTACTCAAAGCTATCAAAAAACGTAGAATATAATGGTTGTCCTCTACCTAGAGGTTGTCTGGAAGAGATCGCTATTAGCGATAAGACCACCTAAATTGTACGTCTTTCTGTAAAAATCATGTGTAATTTACTTGTATAGTGTGCAATAAAGAGTAATTTATGTATCTATTTAATTTTGACTAAATAATATAAACATTGTACTGAATAATGTGAGTAACACAATTTGTATGTTACATTTTTTATTTGTATAATATTTTTAAATTGTTTAATGCTTGGTTTAATAAAGTATTGCTGTTGTCGCCTATAATTAAGTTTATATTAAGCAAAAGTATCATGATAAAGTACTTGTAGTTGGCAATATGTTGGTGTAAACTTGTTGGCTAACTAAATAATAAATAAAATAAAATAAACATGATTTCTTTGAAAAAACCATGCAAGAATATAAATAAGTATAGAGGTAATAAGTATATGCCCAGGCCGGGCATATCTCGAGGGTATGCTCAGTCAGTGTCCTCGTCGCCGGTGCTGCAGTGGTAGCATGCGGCTGTCGGCTCGCGCCCTATCGCTGCGAGGTAGGAGCCAAAGCAGCCATGGCCGGACAGCATTTGGGTCAGCCTATAGTTTAGGCGACCGTGCTGGCGTCTCACCCACCTGTGTGTGGTCACTGTTCTAACCTAACTTAACCAATTTTAAGACTGATTATGCAGTCAAAACTGGTAACCGATTACTTGTCCGTAGTTTACTTGACAGAATTTCAGTTGACCGAAATTTATTTTGCTATATGTATTATTTGACATTTTTTTAGTCCATCGAAAAATCTCTTGACATAAGTATCATTTTATCGAACTACGTTTCATCGATTTTCAGAATAACTTTTTACTGTTAGCCGAAGTCTCTTTTGAACTTTTTTCATTTACCAGAATACTGCGTATACTAAATTAGTTAGGTTAGGTCAGAACAGTAACCACCCACAGCGTCAAGGCAATCGTGCCGCGGTAGCGGCCACCGAGCGCTTAAAAAAAACTAAGGATAAATTCTAAGGATAATTGCTTGCTTGCTTGTTTTCATGCATGCATGCATTGATTGCTTGCATGCTTGTTTGTCTGCATGCATTGCTTACTTGTTTGCATGCATGCATTGCTTGCTTGTTTGTATGCATGCATGCAGTCACGCCTGCAGACTTGCACGCATTTATGCAGCATGGTTAGGTTAGGTTAGAACAGTGACCACACACAGCGCGAAGACGAGCGAACATAGCGAGCGCAGCGAGGGTAGTGAGCTAGCTGCGGTAGCAGCCGCTGAGCGCTTAAAAACTAAGGATAAGGATGAAGGATTAATTAATATAATATTGGAAGCATTTTTCTGGAAACTAAATCATCTAACATTAATAGCTTTGGCAAATGTTGTATGTAACATAATGCATACTTAAAACATTATGCTTCGAACAAATTTTGTTTCGGCCAAGCCAAGTTTGGTAATAAGTTTTTGGAACAAATGAAACGTCGGGCTAACAATAAAAAACGAATTAATAATAGGTCAACTAATACAGTGGCAAAAGTCATTTCGATGAAATGAACAAAGGCGAAACGAAATTAGTCGTAAAGTTTTCGGTGAAATAAAATTCGGTAAACAACCTTTCGAACATAAGATAGGTAACCCAAAAGGGGCTAAATAAACCATGTATTTAAAAAAAATCTACAACAGTAACCTGAATCAAACCAGTTCCACTTAGATGAAAAAAATCTGAAATCAAGCAACTCTTCGGATAGAGAAGTTAAACTACACTTCGTAAGTTACATTTCTATACGGGGTGTAAAAAAGAAACAGGCCCTTCATTTAAGAAATATATTTTTTATATTATTACTAGCCCCCATTTGTCTACTTTTCAAGGTCTTATTTCATAGACGTCACCAATATCGTTGCTATGTTAGTATTTTTCAACTAATTTGAATATAATATCAGGGACCTAACTGAACTTAAAACAGTTACTAGGTCACAATTTATATTTTAATTTACTCTGCCAATAGTTCCAAGTCAATAATCGCATTGTGTGTAATAATAATATAAATAATACAACATTTGGGCGGAACTAATACTTTATTCTTAAACACCTCGCACAGATCATGCTTACGCGTTGTCAGATATCCAATTAATGTAACTGCTAACTCTTGTGCTTATTGTGGGCATTATTGGATGGCTGCAAGCAACTCCATAGGATCTGATACCGACAATGACACCATCGTGCACCAGTGGAGTGCCAGGCTCTCCTACGCATTTGTCGACGGCATAGGTCACATTGACCTGAAACGGGTCGCTAAAACCCGAGCAAATCTGAGTTGTACTGATACCAAAGCCATACGGAGTTACCCGATATTGGCAAGTTGCAGGGTCCATCGTTGACTGCTGGTGTTTACGTAAGTCGTCAAATTGTCCAGGATTCCACGATGGCATCTGTAAATTTAAGGGTATGTAACGAGCAAATAAGGCTATCTATAATAATCTCCTAGTAAATTTTACCCACTGTAGACTTATACCTGACTATTACCTCCTGCAGGGTATAATAATGTAGCTGCCTACCTCTACCTTTTTGGGAATAACTTTGGATTCCCGTCTGCAATGGGGTGCTCATATTGAAACTGCCAGGAAGACTTAGTTCAGCTGCTTATGCTGTGAGAGAGATAAAACAATTGACTGATGTTGGAACGGCAAGATAAGTGTATTTTAGCTACTTTCATAGTATAATGTCATACGGAATATTGTTATGGGGCTTAGCAGCAGATATTGAAACTATCTTTGTACATCAAAAGAGAGCTGTACGGGCAATTTACAACCTTCAACCCCGAGACTCGTTAAAATAACTGTTTAAGGAAATTATTAAACATACACTGGCCACTCAATTCATTTATGAAAATATTATGTACATTAGCAAAAACCTGCATCTATTCCCTAAGAAAAGTGACAGACATAATTTTAATACCCGGAATAAAGATAAACTTGCTGTTTCAAATTTCAGACTGCATAAAGTGAGTAATTCGTTCATGGGGAAATGTATTCGCTTTTTAGGGTTCCGTAGCCAAATGGCAAAAAACGGAACCCTTATAGATTCGTCATGTCTGTCTGTCTGTCTGTCCGTCTGTCCGTCCGTCCGTATGTCACAACCACTTTTTTCCAAAACTATAAGAACTATACTGTTGAAACTTGGTAAGTAGATGCATTCTGTGAACCGCATTAAGATTTTCATAAAAAAATTGAAAAATAATAATACATTTTTCACAACTCGAAATTTTTTTTTTCGTCAAACCCATACGTGTCGGGTATCAATGGATAGGTCTTAAAAATGATATTGAGGTTTCTAATATAATTTTTTTCTAAACTGAATAGTTTGCGTGTGAGACACTTCCAAAGTGGTAAAATGTGTGTCCCCCCCCTGTAACTTCTAAAATAAGAGAATGATAAATCTAAAAAAAATATATAATGTACATTACCATAAAAACTACCAGCGAAAATTGGTTTGAACGAGATCAAGTAATTAGTTTTTTTTAATACGTCATAAATCGTAAACCGCAATTTAACTTTCGTAATGTTATGGATTTCATTTTGCAATAAAAATACCATAACTATGACTCGATTGTCGTGATGGGTGAACTTTTACTCATAACGGTACCTACAGGTTTGTACGGAACCCTCGGTGCGCGAGTCCGACTCGCACTTGGCCGGTTTTTTAACAAATTACCACAGTATATTGTTGAACTACCCATGTTTGAGTTTAAATTGCATGTTAAGATTATTTTAATGAAAAAGGGTTATTATACTTTTAATGGCTATTTAAATGACATAAATGTCTGGAATTAAATACTGCCCTGCTCGTTCAGGTGTACATATTATCTTTTTTTTGTGGCAGCTAGTAGTGACTGAGTTTGTTTCGGCGTTTCTTCTCAGCACTTGCCAGATTGTCTGTGTCTTGTCTCGAAGCACTAGTAGGGCCCAAAAAGTAAGGAGACATGTTCTGCCCCATATGGGCCAAAGATGTTATTATTGACGTTCATACTCGTAAGTGCCAGTTATCTGTCCTAAATAGTATAAATGATTTTTGACTTTGACTTTGACATGACTTACGCTTCAGTATCATACTATTGAATCTAGTGGTCTAAACTAAGTACGCTTGGTTAAACCAATATCACTTTTGTCTATCAATTTTATTGTTTACTTCGGGTCCTGGCTATCTCATTTAATTTCTATTCTATCTATTGAGCTGGTCATTTCCATTGTTTTTTAGACTGACAACGATTAATCCGATTTAACTGAATATTCAGCTATGCGATGCTTATAATTCAGGTTAGCGCTGCGCTACTATATGTTTAGATCGGATAATCAACGAATGTCAATAGTCTTAATATTAATTTTTACAGTATATAGGCCCACTTCCGGGCATTTTTACACGTCCCAAAATATAGCTTTGCTCTACCACCGCTTCGGGATAACATATCGGCTGGTGATGAGAAGAAACAGCGCAACAAACTCAATCACCTTTGTCAACCTATTTTACTTGAAATATAGTTACAAGACAACATATAGTAAATGCAAGCTTATTAGGTTTAGTCTATGCACTCTTGTCGTTTAAATAATCTTAGTTGTTAAGAAACTCGACTAAGGCCATCGAGCATTGTGCCAATGCCTTCAAGCGATTCTGCCATGACCACGATATCGTCGGCAAACCGAAGGTGAGTGATGTACTGGCCGTTAATGTTGATACCGAATCCTTTACATTCCAGGAGCTTGAAAGCGTCTTCTAATGTAGCAGGCCTACTACGAAAATGTTTCGTTCGTTAAGACGTTTAAACCTAATAAATTAAAATAACCCTCTCCTTCTCACTTATGCCAATCCTTAGAAAAATATGACCATCTGATACTAGCTGGATAAAAAACACGACCGTTTTCAATTGTTCATAAATTGTCAAAGGTTTGAAACAAATAGGTTTTTTATTTGTTCTCTTTATATGTCCGAACGAACGAAACATTTTCATAGTAGGGCTTCAGCTTCAGAGATATAACATCTCCCTGCTTTACGCCGCGCTGCAGAGGAATCGCCTTTGTGCTCTGCTCCTGTACTCGGACCGACATGGTGGCGTTTTTGTATACACTTAAGCACCTTGATGTACCAATCAATAGTCAATACAGCATCGCTGGAGAGACTGTAGCACTGCCCAGGTATCGATCGAATCAAAAGCCTTCTCATAATCCACGAACGCCTGATTATATATGAGTTAATACTATTTGTCTCATTTTAGTTTTTTTAAGTCGGTTTTAGTTTTGAACGAACGTCGATTTTTAATGTAATATTATCAAACATCAACTTACACTGATACGGCCCCATCCTACAGTAGTGACGGTTTGGTTGTCTGCAAGGATGTAATTTGTGCCGGCAAAGCGGCCCGGTTGAATATTGGCGCTAGGGATAATGGCAACTGAGGTTCCGACAATAGCAATATCCCACACCATGGACCACTCGTCAAAATTGTTGTTAACAATATAAGTCACAGAGAAAACTGTTCCACCGCTGGCATGTGAACTGGATCCAACGCGGAAGCGCCATCTATTGGGTGCGTCTCCGCTGAAAATATTACAAAACCGTGCTTTTTAATCTAGTTTTATATGGTGCTAGCATTTCGCGAATCGCTCGCGTTTATGTCGATTTAAGGCTTAGCGGTAAAAAACAATATTTGTGAACAAATGAATCGCAAACATACATGTATTTCTAATATTATGGTAGGTAGCAATTATATATGCTGTATATGTTGAAGCGCGAGACATCAACGCACATCTGTTAGTCTGATAACACAAAAAGAGACTGCGTTTTAAAATGTGCTAAGCGCCGAGATATTATAGTACTAAACATGAAAGGCACTTTAGTAAGATGTTACGAAAATTTCATCCCCTTTTCACCCCTTTAAGGGTTGAAATTCCTACAACATCGATATATGTTGCGAGTGTTTTCCAAGGAGACACGATAGTATAGTAAACTGCTTACCTACCTTACCGTAATTAATGGTTAGACGATATTTGTTAGAAAAAAAAAGATTTTCAATCTTAATCAAATCGAAATCACACCATCGTTATTGATAAGGTGAAATATTGTATTTTAATGATTTGGACCTGTTATCAGCCACACTAAGTGTTATTTACCCGATTGGCGGTAACCCAGTTGCTAGGCAAATGTCCTAAAAATTACTTGAGTTTTGATGTGCTAGGAGATGCCCCTAAAAACCTCAACCTCGGGATGTCAATTCTTTACTACGAGATCATGACATTTAGTGTATTGACTGGCGCTTATTTATGAAATGTATAGTACGTACATCACGCATTGACCAGAGGTCAGCACGGCCCTGTTGTTCAGAATGGACCCACCGCATCTGTGCTGGTAGTTCGTGAAATCGGTTGTGCGTAGCAGAGCGGCCACGTATGGGAACTCCTCGATGGTGGTCGGTTGCAACGTTTCACCGCCTTGCCTTTCGCCAGCTGAAATGATTAAGATATTTTGATGAAATTATAGAATTGTATCTATATTAATTGATTTTGGTTCCATTGCAGATTGAAATGTGCCATCATGACGATGGCACATTTCAATCATAGCATCAGCGCAATCATTTCAGCCATAGGACGTCCACGGCTGAACATAGGCCTCCAGCAAGGGGAGAGGGGGTTGCCAATACTCGCCACGCTTGGCAGGTTGACAAGCTGCCTGAATTGGTCGCCTCTTACGACACGTCTCCTGTTGGCGGTAAGGAAGATTGATTTAGCATAACACTTGCTTAGACATTTCTGATATATATATATATACAATACATGCCATAATGTAAGAAGGTTTCATGTGCGATGAAAATATTTTAAGATCACAAATAGTGATGTGCATATTTAAACATTAACAAAGTGCAAGTTACATACCTGCGGTTAGGGCTAAGACCAAAATCACAAAAGCAGTAACACCATGCATGTTAGCACGCAACTATTAGTATTTTAATTTCGAGTCCAATCACTTTATATGAATTCTATTATCTCTTTAATCACCCAGATATCTTTTTAAGTAGGTAAAATAACAATCGTATATCTAAATATATGAAAATAAATAAAATTGATGTTTGTAATGTCATAATAAAACCATTTCATTAAATACATATAAAAGTATTTACCATACATAAAACAAAAATAAATTTGTAAAACTTTTAGTTAGACATCACAAGTATGAATATGTTTTTGTGAGTTTCACAGAACAAGTAATTTTTTCAAAACAGAATTTTACGCGTTAAAATTTATTACATTAAACTATTTTTAAATAATTTATGGATTTTGACACTTATGCTTATCAAATGTATGTTTTTCTATAAGTAACTTATTTAAATTATGCCTCTCCATGTTTATGTTAGATTTTGGCCACATAACTTTATTTGTTATGAAATTATGCTATAAAGAATTATGCCAAGTGCGGCTTCCATCTTGTGGGTGAATGTCCCACGCTGCGCTTGCCGGTAAAGAAATAAATCGCTAATAATAATTTACATTCTGCGAAAGAAAAAATTATACTTGTATAATATGTTAGGCCATGAAATTAAAAAAAAAAAACTTTTCCGTTTTAACCATTGCCAAATCTTGAAATGGTTTCCGAATTTTTGTACCTACCTAAAAAAGAAATTAATGTTGTCAACTGGATTAATTAAATAGAAATAGGATAACAACTTCAATCAGTTTTATCAACAAGTAAGTAATGTAATTAGTAATGAGTTTAGGCTTTTAGTATACTAGCGTTTGACGAGCGCTCAAATTAATGCGTGACGGGCTTGATTTTGACGTATGTCGGTGGTTGCAAGGTTGCAGTGCATATTGTACAAACAAGAGCAGGAAAGGATAAGTCATGTCCGTTTTTGTAAACCTATAAATAAATACATTTTGGTAAACATCGCATACATTGCTCTGATCCTATGATAAGTAGCTTAAGCACTTGTGTTACAAAAATCAGAAACAACGACATCACCACAACATCCAGACCCGACACAATATAGAAAAGTAATTTTTATACATTGACCGCCAGGGAATCGAACCCGAACCCTTAGAGATAGCGACATTAAGTCCGGTATGCTCGCTCCTCGGCTACAGAGGTCGTCAAGTAAAACACTTAACGTGCTGATTTGCAACCTGGACGTGCGCTCACGCCTAGCAAGCGTAAGTGTGGTAACGACTTAATAAAGATAACTTGTGATAATACTTATTTTATCTAATTTAATTGGCTACGTAATCATTATTTTTTTTAATTATCATCTTCCGCCATCGAGCTGCAGAGTATATGAATAACCTGACGATGATGGATAATGCTTAACAATATTAGCAGGAAGTCAGCGGATTAAATTATATAAAAATGGGTAATTATTATTATGACTTACTTTTTGTATTTGTGTGGATCGCGCTGAAAACCGATGCGCTTTTTTCATAGTTCGAATCAAAAATAACAATGTTATTTTAATAATGTGGCAACATTAATAAAATAACATTGTTATTTTTGATTCACACAACACAATAAGGATATTGTTTAACGAAATTAGTAATTATAATGATTTTGCTTCATAACGATATGCCGTCTACTTAACTCAAAATTTATGAAAAACATACTTATGTTCATTCAACGGCAGGTCACCCTACCCACAAAGTTAAAAGTCATTGAACGGATTTTCAACTTTAAGTCCGGACATGTAGAGATCAATATGTAGAGATCAATATCAATTGAAAAAAAATGACTTTTTGTAGTAGGTTTGTATTTCGATGTCGGTCCCATACAAAAAGTTGTTGTATTTGAGCACCAGAATCAGCCCCTAGTAGGTTGTTGATGTATTAAAAATAACCCTGTGTAATCACAAATATTGGGACAACATTACATACATTGCTCTGACCCTACGGTGTGTAGTCAAAGCACTTGTGTTATAGAAATCAGAAACAACGATGATGCCACAACACCCAGACCCGGATAAATTGGAAAGGATGTTTTCTACATTGACCCGACCGGGAATCAAACTCGGGACCTCAGAGATAGCGACGCCAAGTCCGACGTGCTCGCCTCTCGGCTACTAATAACTGCAGTAATATTATAATGAATTTGTTGTTGATAAAGCTTTGTTTTATAATTTCCTGCAGTATAGCTTTTATAATTATTATTTGAAGAGTGGAAACAAATTAAATGTTGGACAGAATACATTGCTCTGATCCTGTGGTAAATAGCCAAAGCACTTGTGTTACAGAAATCAGTAACAACGACGGTACCACAGCACCCAAACCTGAGACAATATAGAACAGCTATTTATCTACATTGACTCAACTGGAAATCGAACCCGGAACCTCAGAGATAGCGACACCAAGTCCGGTATGCTTGCCTCTCGGCTACGGAGGTCGTAAAATGTAAATACAAAATACTTACAGTATTTCTTTTTTTATTTGTAATTAGCTGTGCCTGCGGCTTTGCTCGCGTGGAATATGGGTTTTTCACACCCTAATTTACTTGCTTAAGAGATAGAATAAAAATAATAGACTGTTCTTTCTTAAGGTCCAAGCTTTTTCCGTAAAATAAAAATAAAACTTAAAAAATACATCAAAATTGGTTCAACTTTTACTACAAAAAGTAGCCTATGTCCTTTCCCAAGCTCCAGTCTATCTTTGTACCAAATTTTATCAAAATCGAATCAGTAGTTTAGGCGTGAAAGCGTAACTGACAGACAGACATACAGAGCATTTAGGTATAAGTTATTAGATTAATTTCAGGGAGATTATTTTGAGCTACGAAAATCTAGTAGCGGTAGAGGGCTGCCGGACCTTCATAATCATAGTGCCTTCATAGCCATAGACCGTATGAACCAATAGGACGAAGAGCACAGGATCCTCGAGGTCCAAAACCTAAAATAGTATTCCTAATGTATCTTTAAACCACAAGTTAAAGATCCATTAAATTCGGAATACTTTCCAGGCAAAAAGTACACAATGGGCTAGTTTCCTAAAAAAATCTAATTAGTCTGTCAGTTGGATTAACAGAAAATATTAGACATGTATGTTTTCTTTTCTCAATCAAACAAAAAATGATGAAGATATAGCCCGTTAAAGTTCCGCGTAACGTCACGCCTTGCTAAAAAGCGTCGCAAGGCGTGACGTTACGCGGAACTTTAACGGGCTATATCTTCATCATTTTTTGTCACGTGCTCACTTTGATGCGCTTTATCTCCGTCATTTTTTGTTTGATTGACAAAAGACAAAATATGGGTTCAATATTTTTTGATGATCTAACTGACGGATTAAATAGAATAATCTTTTTTTGACCCAGGAAACTAGCCCATTGCTGGACTATTAACAAACTTAATGCATAAGTTAATAAGATCAACTTAGCTGGCCTTGCAAAAAAAATCTATAGATACTCAAAGATACACAAAAAGGGCTAAACGAACCAAATACCTAAAAATCCAGTAACCTTCGAATTAAGCCACATTCACTTAGATGCAAAAATTCCGAAATCAAGCAACCCTTCGGGTAGAGAAGTTAAAGTACACATCTGAAGTTACATTCCCATACGGGGTGTAAAAAGAAAACGGGCTCTTCACTTATGATAAATCATTTTTTACATTAAGACCGGATTCGACCAAGCTGGTATAAGTTTTAACTTGAGAGTATACCACTGCTTAATCTAGAGTAAGCTGATTTTTCATTCTGCCAACCACTAATCTATGAAAAATATTTTAACGGGCGATTTTGACAGTGTTTATATTATACTGAGAATAAGTAAATGTCAAACTTGTCACTTGTCAAATCCACTCTTGTCACCTAGAAACTGTCAAGTTGTTTAATACCTTTGGCATTCTGTTATCCTACAAAATTTAATTGTTGTGACATTTAATGACAATCTAGAAGAAATAGATTACATGGATTTTAGTAGGTTTATCCATTCGTTCATCATTCACAATAAAATAAAACTAAGTATAGTGTATTCCAGTTATCAAAAAGTAAATTCAAGAAGTAAAGTTATTCCTGTTATAGTTAAACTGGTTTAATTTTGTGTTTGGTCGAATCGGGCCAGTAATGCCCTCATTTGTCTACTGTTTAAAGGCTCCTTTGATAAACTTTACCGATTTTGTTGCTAGGCTAAGTATCTTTCAACTAGTTTGTATTTATCAGGGGTCTAACCATTAACTGAAAACAGTACATAATACATAAACTAAAGCAGTATAGTTACTATGTATAAACGTTTGAAATGACGCTTTCACACAGATGCACGCCTACACAAGATCCACGCCTACACAAGATCCCCAAGAAGTCATCGTTTCGCTGTCAGTCGTGGTGCCGAACACTAAAAAGACGAATTGTCAGTTGTCACATTTTTTGATTAGCCATCTCTATAGAATGCGTCCTAAACAAATAACTATTTCAATTTTACAAAAATTGAGAGGCGAATCCTAACTGTAATCCATTGAAACGTAGGTATTTATCTCAACAAATGGGCTTAGTTTTGGTACTGCTTTAACTTATGTTTATACTGTTCCTAAGCAGTGTTGTTTTTACGTCCAACTATAAACAGAATAAAAACAAGGTTAAAATAAAACTGCTTTGAGTGTTCATGCTTAGGCCCATAGCCAGTGTGCCCTACACGCAGCAGGTGGATTTTATTAAATTCAGTGTCAAAATACGTACAACATTATTCACGGTCAAAAGTTTTCTTTACTAACTCTATTTCAAATCACAATATGTCTACTTCAAACAACAAATCAACATCAAACCAAAATGTAGCAAATACTCATAGATGTTAAACGAATAAAAGCATGCTTAGACTTAGTCCTACTGCAGGGCTCACTTGGTAAACGCGGGTTGTGAATTCAAATCGAATAATATGCGAAAATATTGATATGTTATACATTTATCAAAAACCTTGAACAAAGTTAGTTTGCCGTTCTCCTCAAGCTATAGCTAAAGTTACAAGCCTACACGTTTTCGCGTCGTGAATACCAAACGCGGTGTCGGCGAATTTAAAAACTTATTCGTATTTTTACTTCGGTTCACTTAGCGGATGGTCTCGGTGTCACGACGTACATTTTTGCTGAAATGGATCTTATTAAGGACTTGGAACTCGAAATAAGATCATGGGTTTGCGGTTTCTTGTCAAGCTTAGACTTTTTTACAGAATAAAAACTGAAATGAACGCCATAAATTGCAATTATGTCTATGAGCAATGATAGCCAGTACAGTCACTTTCTAGTAATTAGATCTATCCTCATGCCTTCGTCATCATCATCATCATTGAAGCCACAGGACGTCCATTGCTGAACATAGGCCTCCCCTAGTGATTCCCAGTTCGGAGCGGTTGGAAGCGGCCTGCATCCAGCGACTTCCTGCAACCTTTACCAGGTCGTCTGTCTACCTTGCCTTATTCACATAAACTGATCTTACTATCCTTATGCATATTGATACAGTGACGACACATTTTATTATGGTTCTTTTCTAATAATGCAATAACTAATTTCTTACTTTGTGACCATAACAAAATATGATGTCTTGACTAGCGCATAATGTTTCAAGTACATTCTCCCAAAAAGTATTTCACACACTCTTATCACTGGCACACAACTTCGTGGTTATACGGTGGAAAAAAATAAAATCCAAGACATCTGACGTAAAATATATTAGGAAAGAACCCTCGTCAGGAGATACGACGAGACTGCAGCACGTTCTCGGCTCTGACTATAATTTGAAAGGTACCTACGTGGATAACAGTTGAACACTTGACCATTATGTTTTATTGTTTTTGAATTTTCCCCAAGAGGATAACTGTCTCTCTTTAATAAAATGACATAAACTCATGCGAGAAGTGTGCCTACAGTAAAATTGTTGCTAATAAATTGATCATTACAATCATGCACTAGCAAGTGCAGCATGTGTCATAATCCTCTAATGAAAAAGACTGAATTTATTTTTAACTTTGGGTTTTAAAAATACTTTTACTTACTTGTGTATCCTGTAGATTTCAGATGATGCTGCAACATCAGTCTAAGATAACTATGTTCCTGCAATATTATTGAAGTAACAGGATACTGAATTTCAATTCAATCAGCCTTCTAATATAGATTTTTCTTACATCAGTTAACTAGAAAAGACCTAATAATCTTTAAGCAGCTTGAATCATAGCTAAGAGCACTCTCGATCAAGCTACCTTTTATAAAAAAATGAATCAAGAATTGGTTTATCTGTTTGGGAGCTACGATGCACAGACAGACATACAGATGAACTCGTGTATTATAACGCGCCTCTGTTTTCGTCAGGAATTTATAAAACTTAAAAAAAATATTTATGGCAAAAAATAATATTTCTTATAGCTTTCCTTTTAACCATTAGCTTATATTATTGAGAATGTTGGATTAGTTAAATGTTTGAGGAAAGTGTGGTCACTAAAAGTAATTATGTCTAAATGTTCAGTGAAATTGACTTCACGGGGTTGTATAATGAATATCTGGGAGAAAAGTAGGGTTAGCAAGTGAAATGGGGATATTTTAGATCTGAAGATTTAAAAACGTAAATGTAGTTTTTTACGAAATACTTTTTAAAATTTTTGCATGGTAAGTAAACATTAAACAGCAACACTATAGCATAGTACTTTAGTCAAATGACAAAAGAGAATCAAATTAGAATTCTTTTTCTTCTTAGCATTTTTTCCCATTCTTACTCTAGGTACGCTTGACTATGATCCCAAATCTGACAAGTCTAACTAAAACATTTGGAGTGATTGTCATCACACCTCTGTAACCCTAAAAAAGGGAAATTTATTTATTTATTTTTATTTTATTTTATTGGTATACACAACAGGTAACAATCCTAAGGGTATTAGGCAAACAATTTAAGAACTTAGATCTAGATTGTAACCTAAAAACATGTACACACAGCATGACCAACTTAAGTAAACACTATGCTACTAACAATTCAATTCCAAAAATGTGCAACTAAAGACAGTTTATCAAGTGTTATTTCATAAAATTCTATTATGTAATTGCTAAAAAAAAAAAAATGAAATTAATGTGAAACAAGTAGAGAGTTCAGTGGAGGATAAGTTTGACATTATAACGAAATGTAACGTGTTTGGACACAAATATGTCAAGGTTATTGCTCTGCAACAATTCATTATACAATCTGCACATGCGTATAACAGGGTTATAAAAGGAAGTATTGTTCTTAAAAACATACAAAATGAAGGTCTTCATACTAATTTATTATTTAATTAGACCATATTGCACCATGTATTGCTATCAAATCAAATCTAGTGTTATCCGAATGTAAAGGTTTCCTCATGGAGCAAGTGTTAAAGACTGTACATATATTGATTTATTTATTTATACTTTATTGCACAGATACAAAAATTAATTATACAAATGGCGGACTTAATGCCAAAAACATTCTCTACCAGTCAACCATGGGGCCAGACAAAGATGGTACAGGCGGTGCAACAAAATGAATTAGTTTTAGACAAAATATAGCAAAATATAGATAGATTCTAAAAAATCAAGAGGTCAGTTCATGCTAAGAAGCAACTTGAGATGCTGCAATGGTGTGCGGCGAAAATATTAGATGACGACGATAATATCTGAGCTATCACAGCTATTTTTGATCTAACTGATCCAAATTTCTAAATACAACATGAGTCCGAACTATCATATCTGTTACTGAACTACTTGACTAATTACTCGCCAGTCGACTAAAGTACTTGCCTTGTCAGATTGTTTACTGTTAGACATGGGCTTCTCCTATAGAACGCCACAGCGAGCGGCCATGATCATTTTGGCAAATATAAAAACTAGCTGTAAATCTCGATTTTTGTTTGACATGCTCTGTACACATGTCTGTGGAGTTACAGCATATTATTTTTATATATTTTATAACCACTTGTAATTGCTGTTTTTATGTTTCATGTATAGAATAAATAAAATAAAAAAACATTATTTTTTATACATTCCCAAAAACTTTTTCGTCTATCTCTACTCAATGCACTATCGGAGCGTGATGTCTCCATTCCCTGCCCACAGTGCGGACACATTCACGCTCCGCAGGTCTATTGGTGCTTGGTGCTGGCCGGATCCAATTATAACTTTCATTGTTGGAATTATTCGATTTTTATTTTTGCTTGGAACTTCTACTTAGTTGCTTGCGGAACGGACGTTAAAATGGTTAAAGTTAGAAGGCTTAGACGGTTGATAGCATTATCCTGGTTAGTCAATTACTTTAAAACTGCAACGTTAGGTAAATATTTTTACGAGCATACCCAAAGTGCAAAATGGAAACACAACTATCGTCATTTTGCTGACTGTATATTCGTCCGTTTGTCAGGGTTTATACTGAGAATAATTTGTGTAAAATGTTGATTTAAAACCATTTTAATTTTTATACCTACTCTCGAGGTCATTAAGTACAATTTTAATAATGTATTACCGGTGCATTTAATTTTTTTTAATTAGTCCCTTAATTTAATTAGTGGTGTCAGCCACACAGTCAAAAATGTTAAGTATTTTAACCGACTTCAAAAATAGAGGATTTTTCAAAAGTATGTTCAATGATCATTCGTTACTACGTTAACTAATTTCGACAATTATTTTTTTATCAAAAGGTAATACATTCAAAATTGTCCCATATAAATTTGGTCAAATTCTGATGATGGCATCTATAAGAAAATCATCAAACATTGCATGAAATCCATGCCAAGCCAACTGATGTGTCTGTTACCCAATATCTTCGAAAAATGTGAACCATGATGTCTTTTCTTATTGAATAGCTTATACCTTTAAGATACTACGTCAAAAATTTGCATAAAAAAGTTCACCCCTAAGGGTGGATAAATAGGAAATGAAATCGGTGTTCAGCAGTTTTTGTTTGCATTGTTAAGATTAGTTTTGATTCTATTTTAAACCTGAGGTCCTTTTAGGAAAATGGAAGAGTGCTGATAAATAATCTCTACGTTTAGGTAACAATTTAACCACCCCAGACAAGCTTCTGTTCAAAAATGCGTCCAAAATGGTCCATCCATGTAAAGTAAGAATCTGCAGACAGACGGACACACAGACACAAGCGTTAAACTTATTTCACCCTCTCTTTGCATCGGGGGTTAAAAAACAGTAAATAGCAAAGCAATCAGCCAGAAAGCTAGTAGTAACACCTTTCAACACCTTTGTTTCCTACACTGGCAATTTACTTGAAAGTGATCTTATGTTACATCCTGCGGCCGTATTTGTTACCGTCCCGGAACAAAGTTTCTCGGATAAACTTACA
Organism: Anania hortulata; assembly: GCA_963576865.1. Classification (NCBI taxonomy): domain Eukaryota; kingdom Metazoa; phylum Arthropoda; class Insecta; order Lepidoptera; family Crambidae; genus Anania; species Anania hortulata. Next base: position 5,627,452 of record OY756408.1, on the reverse strand, counting down.
TTCGCGGTTGTGTTCGTGCTCGGCTCATTAATTTGTGCTTTTTGTTTCACTTTTGTATACAACTGACTTAAATAGGTTCAACTTGGATGAGGGTTTTTGAAGAATTAATTGTACGAGTACTATTTTGTGTAAGTCTGTACTTATTACTTATTATAAGCACTTTGCAATACTTTCCTATTGACTGTATTATCTAAGTGTTAGTAAGAAGGGGCATCCTTAACTTGCTAAAGGGTCATGCCATTTTTAACCTTGACCCTTGTAGATACCTAACCAACCTCGACCCTGTGAGCGTCTTTCGTCAGTTTCGGGTACCTCGGGGCAGCACCAGCGTGATTGTTGTCAAATACAAAGTATTTAATTTTGGTGTTGCTTAACAGATACTCTTTAGGTACCTATGTGTACGTACACACCTAATTTACAACAACTTTTAATAAGGAAACAACTTCAAAAACGAGGAAAAGTATACGTTTCTATAAATGTTAACGCGCAAATCGATAATAACATACAAGGACACGCATTTGTTTACTTGTTTACTTCTTTTTCGCTTTTTGTATATTTTTAAGTGTCAGAAAAAAAACATTGCGCCATGGCTACCTTAAAGACCTTAAAAGATAATACTCTGAAGAAATGAAACACGTTTATACCGAAAAAAATAGCTTCAAGAAAACTAACGAAAAGTTACTTTCTGTAATAATTGGCAGGATTTCCGAACAGAAAACTTGGCAACTTGCACCTTCTTGCGGGTAATAGTGACAGTTTTGTCATACTAATGAGCCAATTAGCTTTATTAGTTCACAGCCAGCAATCTTTGCTGAAATGGCATAGGATATGAAAGTTGGGAAAAAGTATTATTGGTTGCTGATAACTTCATTTTCACGAAGAAAATATTAACGGTGCTCTTTTTAATCAATTGTATAACTTTGGACAACGAAGTATGTTTAGTAACACAATTTACCGTTTTCATTTATAAACGTTGTTATTGAAATAAGTTAACTTAAAGTTTGAAGCGAAGTAATTTCCCATCACATGTCACATGTCTTGTCTCGAAGCGCTAGTAGGGCCCAAAAAATAAGGAGACATGTTCTGCCCCATATGGGACAATGATGTTATTATTGACGTTCATAAGTGGCAGTTTTCTGCCCTAAATTGAATAAATGATTTTTGACTTTGACAAAAATTTCTATGTGGCCAGGATTCGAAAGCCAAATTAGTGAAGGTTGAAACGTCTTAAGACTATTTGTTGTCGCTATCACAGCGTCCTTAGCTCGCATTTAAAATCAGAATAAGAATCAGATTTAGGCGTTGGGCGAAGCTTTGCATTTATCATCGCTCTCATCTTGTCGTACAGATAAATAAGTAAAAAAAAGATTTCTTACTTTTTTTTACTTATTTATCTGTATTTATAAGTAAAGTAAAACTTAGTTGTGAACCTTCTGTAAGGCTCTTGTATCAGGGAAAGAGTGGTTTTCTCGTTAGTCTTGAATCTGCTTAATCACACGCACCTATGGTGAAAGGGACAATATGAATAAGATCAAAGATAGTACGAGATAGATAGATTGTACTGTATTGTATTTACCATATAAAGAAGTGACAATTTGATGCTTACAGAAAGATGACGAACATAACATAACATAGCGATAACGCTAAAAGCGATCTCTTACAGACAACCTTCAGGTAGAGAAAGGGCAAAGTAAACTTTAAACTTAGGTATTTACTGTTTAAGTCGTGCAAAAGTGTTAACTGCATTAAAATTTGAATGAGTCATAATACCCCATTATCACAGGCTGCTTTGAGTCTACTCTCCTGAGTAAACTTTACCCGCTTGCGAAAATAGATCCGACGTCAAAAAAACCGTTTCGTGTGCCATAGAAAAGATAGGAACTACCCCAGCATCAAACTCATGGCTACCAAGTACCCCAAGTAAGATTGAAAAGCCAGAAAAGTTTTGTGAGACTGATTGGCGCCATCACTACCTAACCTAATATATCTGACTGAGATCGCTGTCTAGAGGAAAAGTGCCCAGAAGGTTGGCCATACATTAAGCTGGATACCTAGATCCTTAGGGCCTAGGTATTAGGCTAGCCTTTAAATCGTAAGATGTCAAACCATTAAATTTAGTCCACCTAATCCCAATGGGACTGTGGAGACTAAGTGGAATCTCGTTACAGTTTCCACTCCAAATGGTTTAAATATGCTAGACCAAGACTTTCATATTTGCGCCTTTTGAGACCATCTATAGAAGCAGCTGCAGAACCCGTTGTATTTACAATACATGTAGGTACTATATCCTGTAAAAAAGCCGCAACTCCCGTATTCTGAACTCAGCCTCAGAGTTAGGAAAACACACCGCTCAGCCACTTTACATTCTCAGCTCCGTGGCTCGCGTTACGCTGGAGTCTGCCAACTGTATTAGCGCTAGGTAATTGCTTTTACTTCCGGGCTCGGGTTTATTTTCGGCAAAACCACATATACACATACCTTTTCTAAGGGCTTTTTTATTTTAAATTGGAGAATGTAACTGGCCGTTTGGAAACAAATTAATTGGTCCGTATCAAGCGGGTTAAAGTTAATTTAGACTGCTGATGAAAGATAATTATGGTGTTTCTTTAAATAAACTGTTTTTATTTTAGAGAATCACACTAATGAATTAGCCAAATAAAGCAAAGCTTGCACTATGGTGCCTAAAACTGGATAGACATAGCTAGGTTGGTTATGATCCAGCAAGGGGTAAATCCGTGAACGAACAAAAGACGCTGACATAGCAAGATGAAGTGGCAGTTTGCGGAGCACATAGCATGTAGAACTAAAGACCGATGGGTCAAAAGGGTTTAGAAATGGAGGCCACGTACCGGCAAGCGCAACGTAGGACGTACACTCACAAGGTGGATATACGACCTGGTAAGGGTTGCAGGAAGCCGCTGGATGCAGACCGCTTCCAACCGGCACAATCTAAAAGTCACTGGGGAAGTCCTATGTTAGGCTGAAATTATGGTGATGATGAAATTTTTGTGAGCACTAGCATTTGTATCTAAGTCATGTATATTTAGAAGCGTATTTTAATATGTTTATCCTTTATCTAGTCGCAATTGTACAACCTTTGCTTAGTTTGGAGCTCGATAAATAATTATAAGAATTAAATATGCCAGTTTCAGTTCCAATTGTATGAGCATCACACAAACACTAGCATCTTGCGGGATTCAAACTTGTGACCGCTTGAATGTTTATTCCGGATAACTGCTGTAAATGTTTAATCTAGAAGTTTTGCAATTAATAATGTTACTAAGAGAGCAGCTGTACAATGTTTTGTGTATTTAATTTTCGTGGACGTAGGTATATGCTATTTATGTGTCTACACTAAAATTATGATCTGGAAATACTAACTTACTAACTAACTAACATCTTTGAAACTAAATATTCCACTCTATAATAAAAACGTCAAAAAATAGTTCGCTGTAACACCGCACCTTATGCTATCAAATCAAAACGTCAAGTCAAGATACGAGGCAAGTAATGTAAGTCAAATTTATACGTGAAATATTCAAACCTGAAAAGTTATACTAACTTGTCTAACATGGGCGGTCAAGCGGGCACTCGCGAACAAGTCTCATTCGTATGCAGCGGCCGCGGCTCGCAGACATGCACGTAACGGGAGCTAGTAATGTTATTACTTGCCAGATGGTTCCGGGTGCTTCTAGAACTTGTTTTAAGTAATTTTGGTGACATTTGCTTCAATTTGTCGGGTATTGTTACTTAAAACATTTAAAAATTTACGTCATCCAGTTTTTATTGTAATAGTTCATCCAAAAATATTGTATAGGAATTCGCAAATAGTTTTTTTAAAATATAAATATTGCACTAATTCGTCCCTCTTAATATCGTTTATCTTGAGTTAGTTTACGTATCAAATTATCAACCTATTGATATTGGATATAACTAAATAAAATGGAGCTGAATATACTCAATCCTGAATCCTGATAATAATAAACAAAACAAGATATAGTAAAAAATATTTAAAAAACAGTCGAAACGTAACCTCGCCCTCTTTAAAGTTGGTAAATATAACAATGTTCATAAAAAAGTAAGAGAACGTTTTATTAACTAAGTTTAATACAACTGCACACAATAAATCATGCCTAGATTAACGGATTTGTGCTAACATTTTTCTCTCTCTAGAACAATCCGTCATGCTCCGCATGCTAGTTTTATTCATCATACCTACTCCCCTGAACTGGAAAATACATTTGGCACAAATATCCGGATTCTTTCACCGTTCGCATTCCGCTCAAGTCATAAGGTTACGTTCACCGGAATATGATATTTTCTGCCTTATATCTTTTTAATCTTATTTCACGAAAGATCTGGTACATCCGTCTGTATTTTTGTGACCGTTTTTAACTTCTGTTAACGTGACTAGACTGATTTGTTTAGCAAAAAGTTAAGGTATCCGTTTTCCCATTGTTGTAAACAAAAAGCTCTTAAAAACAATGTAAGCTTACAACGTAAGCACTTGAAATAATTCGAAATGAAGACATTATTTAGCAATCTTACTACTTACCTACATCAATTGATATTTGTCAAAAGCCGCATGTACGGAGTACGTACATTAGTTAAGATTAATTGTAGCTAATATTTTCGATCTAAGCATTTGGCTGAATAGTTTGTTACTATGAAGTTAATTACACAGAGAATATACTTGACAATTTTGGTGCAGTGGAACTTTGATATTTTGACGTGAGCAGACCAGTTCTGGTTCAATTCCCGATCAGGTTAATTTAGGAAACTAACTTTTTTGTATTGACTTGCGTCTTACTGTAGCACCTCGTAGCATAGGGATGTTTATATCTAATCGCAGTAAAATTATAAACATCCCTATCTATGGTACGAGGTACCACAGTACTTATGACTTGTGCGGAATGGTCTTGAAATATCAAGAGAATGACAGTTCGGTTGCTGTCTGACCTGTACTTACATAATACACTAACGAGTAAAGTAGCTAATAGTTAAATTCCGTAACTACACCTATTGCTAATTTCATTTGGATCTGTCACTCGCAACCAATTCACGACCAAAAAGAAACTAAACTATTGCAAACTCTTTAATAACTCTGGCTGAAAACTTATCTGACGAAAAGATCGAGATTCTTCCGCCTTTGCTATTCAGCTCGAAGCCGAGAAATGCTAGACCACAACCGCCATATTTCCAACATCACAATAGCTAGCAACAGACAGAGCTTGCATCTAGATTCTTCCTCGTCCATTTTGTATTACAAAGCAAATTTGGATCTCAAAGATGGATTGTAGTACGGTTTGCAAGCTTAATAGCTTCTTCCAGCTGAAGGAGATACACATTTGAAAATAGAGGAAACGAAAGGGAGAGCAAATTGCCCATTTTATGGACGTTACAAAACAAAAACGTTTCTCTATTAGCATATTAATGGTAAAGTAACGCTTTCAGAACTTCTTTACTTGAAATATAAAACTACTTTAATTTGATGGATACAATGTTTTTAGGTAATCCAATTTTTTGCGTATTAAAATATTTTTTAATTTTACATTATAACTTTTAAATTTAAAACAACATTCCAGTTTTTAACACTGCCATTGCTTTAAAACAGTTGTGGTCCCAAGAAGAAGAGGTTCTTGGAATTTGGCCTATATTATATTCTTCTTTTTTAATAAGCATGATTAGAAAAATATACTAGTGCGAGCCAGGCAGATTTTAAATCCACACATTTTAATTCAAAAAAATACAGTTTTAAAAGCATTTCTAATAAAATGAGATCATCAAAGTGACATGAATTTACAATAAGTACCTATAATCTATAGAGATACAGATATAAGTAGCTATACAGGTCAAAAATTAGGACCCAAGAAACTTATCAATTAAAAAAATGAATTTGACGGCTCTTTCATAGCTGTACTCTTTTAAGTCACAATAAAAATTCCATTGCATATTTTGTTGATCTTAGATTCATAGAACAATAACTACAGACTAAAATATTTATGAACCTTTATGATTTCTATGTAAGTAACTAAACTAATTACTTAAACATAAATTCTTGACTCGCAACCTTCGAGAAAATCTTGTCACGCGACAAAAGTCAGAACACAAAAGAAACGCCAAGAACTAACCGTATTCGGAAACGGCAATCATTACAGAAGCGACCGAACGCAAAACCGTATTACCAACCATTTGTACAAAACGAAATATTTATCAGGGTCAAGGGAAAAACATGAGAAATGATATTTTCACCGTCGAATATAACGCGGGATCGAAATACCTCGAGAAATATAATATTCGAGTGTTTGGCGATGATGTAGAGTGAATACGAAAGAAGTGGTTTGGTAAGTAAAGACTTGCACCTACTGAAGCTGTAATATAGGTTATTGTGATCTCTGTAGGTAGCGATTTAGAAGCGATAAGATTTTTTTATGTCATGAGCAGAAAATGGCTTTACTAACCGCAAGACAGCGTCTTATACAGATGCGGTTGGTGGATTGTCTTTGTGAGTAGTTTGTGGTCCAAATTAATATATTGATAATCTGGTAATTATTCTAATTGACTAAATCAATATGACTAAATTAAATTATAAACTTCAAACAAAAACTCTTAACAAACTTAAACTTAAATCTGATTCAAAATAATTTAACAAAACTAAAAAAAGTTGTTGCGATGATAGAGGCAAAGTAGCTAGCAGTCAATAAAAAAGAATAGCCTACGATCGATGTAATAATAGAGGCCAATGCCCAGCAGTATCTAATTATGATGTTAAATTATAATGTTAACAGACAAATACTCGAGTGGCATTAGTTATAAAGATTATGTCCAATAGTGGTAGTCCGATTTCGTTAAATTGACATTATTTTGCAAAAAAAGAATAATTTTGACAAAGCAACAAATCTTTGACTTTCAATGTCGTTTATTCACGCGTATACAGATCAATGTGTGCAAGCCCTAACTCATCATCCTTTTGGCATTCAATGCGCGTAGCAGGAACTTTTCTAAGGTATAATTTCACTTGTGAATAATTTTCTGTGCGTTCTCCGGATAAATTCGAGATCGGGCTATGTTTGTAATGGTAATTCTTAGCTTGTTTCCCAGAAATCGAAAATTATTTGATAAGATTATTTTATTTACCTTATAGTGGTTGGTAGTCCTTTTGATATCAAATCAATATCTTATTTTTTCCAATTCGTTTTTTTTTTGTGAATTTAAGGAGCCATTGATATCTTATTAATTTGTGTAAATTAAATTCAAAGCTTTCCAGAGTTATCTTTTCATGTCAAACGTCAAATCTTACAACAAAAACCAAAACTATTTCTGCAAATAGGCCTTGATTAAGCTCTCTACACGTCCGAATTATTTTTTACCCTTCCACTGATTCGGGATAACATTGTGGGCTAGCACCGAGAAGGAGCAGCGTATGAAACTCGGTCACTATGAAATAGTCAGACTCTTTTTGAATAGGATGTTTACATTACAAGATAAAATGTGCCCATGTGAGCAGGGCTGTATGTATATATTTCCATACATTTTTATCATATAAATAGTCATCAGTATAATAATCATTTTTATTAAACTTATCTTAACATGCGTTTGAGTTATAAAAATACATATATATACTCTGGTAATTTGGTAAAAAAAAACAAATACAATTTATTTTCTCATGACCGAATTACCCACTTTAATGGTCTGAAAATTTGGAACGGTAAGTTTAGCATCATAAAATTTTTTAGGGAATTTTAGAAACTTAATGATCTTAAGACATTATTTCCACTTAAAAATGAAATTAGTTACGTACAATGAATGATTAACGGAAAATAGTTAACCTTCAAATGTTTAAGAAGAAAAAACAGTTTAAAGAAAAACCTTTGGAAAATATTCATTGGGTCCACGTTTAGCCAACTATTAGCTCAATAAAATTCATCCTTGTAACCTTTTTTATATGATAATATAATTGTTACAAATCAGTTACTGTTCTTTGTACCTATAGTGTTGTTTTTCTTTTTTAAATACATTTAAATATATATTATATATTTCCACTGTATGTTCCCAACCTTTTTTATCGTAAGTTCTATTGGTTTATTATATCTTGTTTTTTCTATACTATAAACCTTATTTACCGTAATCCCTAGTAAAAATACAAACCCATATAACGGCTACTTACAAAATATTTCCATCATTATTACTATAATTTAGGTCACGACAACATTCATCTTAAAACATTTTAAAGAAATCAACAATCCCAAATCAAGAGACCTTTACAATGAAAAGACCGTTCAATTCAAAACAAAATATAAGAATAACTCCTATTAGCCTGAACGGGAAATCAAACGTCCTCAAAAGGAGCTCGTTAAGACATTTTGCCGAAATTTGCCTTGCTCTTATGATCGCGTTATTCGGTTGAAAAGTTCTACAAATTGTATCACAGCCGTCTTATATTTATAAGACATAGATACACATACACTGTTTACGCCTCTACCCGTGCCAAAATAGGTTTTCGTCTAAATACCAATAATTCTGTAATAAAGAGAATGATTAACAAATTTAAGCAACACATGTCGCTGTAGTGTGATTGTTCTCAGCATATTTAGTAATATTTATCACAAGCATCTCTTTGCTTTGGAAGGCACGTAAAAAGTTGGTACCGGTTAATATCGCTTGATACTTGTCGTAAAGCTTAGTCAAGCCCTAAGGCTTGATTACATCTGACAGAAAGGTTTAATAACTGGCCTCACATCATTCCTACACCTGCAATCCACACTGGGCCCGCGAGATTGAGTATGGCCTAAATCACCTCATAGTTGAGGTGGGGCCTGAGCCCTGTACTGGGACTTATATAGTCATACTATACTTTTTATTAGAAGGAATATTGAAAACATAGTCACATCATCTGAATATTATTTTGATCATATTCGTAGTTAGCCCGATTGTCCGTCCGTTTAAATCTTAACAGACGACAGATTAACAGGTATTATCAGCTAGATATAATATATCAATGCCGTGTGAGGATGGCGGTAAAGAATACCGCCACCACCAACAGGAGGCGTGCCGTAAGAGGCGTTTAATTCCTGTAGCAGCGTCTGCGAGCAAAATCTTATAAAAAACTACGCTCGCCAACCCTGCCAAGCGTAGCGAGTATATGCAATCCCCTCATTGAAAGTCAAAGTCAAGTCATTCCTATATTGCCTTATATATATGGACTGAAATGGCTGAAATGATATCAGCTATATAAAGTTGAAGCGGTAACCTCGAAATGTAACTCAATGAATATTTGCTTTTAATACACAATGTTACACTATGAATAGGTATTTTGTTTTACAACAATGGCGTGATTTTTAACATTTCACAAAGGCGAAACCTAACCTTTTTTGTTATTTTAAGGGACCAAGCCTATTGATGTACTCGTACTTGAAATTTTATTTGTTTTATTCTAATTGTATTTAGCCTAGCATACAACAACTTGCCACAGTCATGTGTACTTTTCACGAAAGGTATTTTGAAATTAATTTGCCCTATTAAAAATGTGGAACTTCATCCGTTATTTGAGACATTAATGTTGGTTAGTATCAATTTTGATAGCAGGATTTAGAGGGTTCCAAGCCCAGTTTTTATGGAAAAATAATAGTTTAAGTTTTTTGTTGGGCAAAATGCTATAAAAATCTAAATAAACAGCGCACTCATTTCTGTATGCACTATGACGACCTCAGTAGCCAAGAGGCGAGCATACCGCACTTGGTGTCGCTATCTCTGAGGTTCTGGGTTCGATTCCCGGTAATCAATGTGGAAAAATAACTTTTCTATGTTGTCTCGGGTCTGAGTGTTGTGGTACCGTCGTTGTTTCTAATTTCTGTAACACAAGTGCTTGGCTACTTACCACAGAATTAGAGCAATGTATGTGATGTTGTCCAATATTTATCTATTATTTATTTATTTATGTAGTTGCAATTTATAGCGAGATTAACCAATTGATAACGTTAAGCAGGCTTACTGTGGTTTTATATTTTATGTTCCAAGTAAATATTGTACCAAAAAGAAATGATCCCAATTGGGAGATGTTTTCTAAGGAAACAGTAGTTAATTCTGTAGGTCAGCACTCCGGTGGAATTAAGTTTGTACGTGGCTTTGGCTTCAGTTTAGGGAACGTTGGCGTTCTCTGAAATATAGGTTAATGTTGCATTTTGCTACGAGTATAACTAGATCCATTTTCTTCTTGTATTACGGACTATTCAGGACTTTTTGACTCTTAAAAAACCATTGTATGATAAATACCACCTTCAAAAGGGAACGAATTCAGAACGAATTATTAGTGTTAGGTAGTGTGACTCATCAAATCATGTAAGAAAATCATTTATTGGAAAATGTATTCATATTTTAATAAATTACCACAATCCATTGCTGAACTACCAGTGTATGGACTTAAATTACTTGTTAAGATTGTTATGATTAGAAAGACTTATGAAACCGTTAGTGAACAATATTAATAAAATATAAACGATAAAAATATGTTGATCCAAAATGGCTAAGCTCGTAGCAAATCTTGTAAAAATATTAAAGTATTTAAAAAGAGGCTGACAATAAAAACCAATTTACTTGCTCTGCTTCTCCTCGACACTTCGACACACAATTCTGAAGCAGTAGAAGTAGAAAAAATAATTTGAGACATGACAAAGTCCTATTTGCAAAAATATTTTTTTGGACACAAGACAAAGATATCTACAGTAACCAGACAATTTTGATGAATATATAGTACTTTTAAAAATAAAAAGTAGCTTCAAACCAAACTAAAAACTATATAATTTAAGTCTCATGTATCCAATTAAAGTTCAAAGATCTGAGTATTGTTAAACCGTTTCATAATTAGAGAGTCCATTAGATTGTTAGACTATAGAATAGTTATTTTATATGTAGAAGGTCAATTATTTTTTATAAGTATCTTAACTTTTGTTTCAATATTGAAATGTAATTATATAAATAAATAAATTGTTTCCACAATCACACCAATTAGCTAGCCCCAAACTAAGCTAAACTTGTACTATGGCGACTAGATAACGGTTAAACATACTTAAATACTTTTATAAACATCCATGACTTAGGTACAAATGCTTGTGATCATCACACAAATATTTTTGCCCCTTGCGGGATCCGAACCCGCAACAGCTGGCTTTGTAGTCTTGAGCGTGAACCACTACACAAGACGGTCGGCAAAGGTGTGTCATTTTAAAACAAAATTCACTTGTGCTAGTTAAAAAATACTTCAAAATTGCTTAAGTATATCCAAATTCGATTATGAACCCTATTTATGACATAAGAGTGCCTGTAGTAGAAAATAAATAAAATACTTTTCAATGGGCTAGTTTCCTAAAAAAATCTAATTAGTCCGTCGGTTGGATTAATAGAAAATATTGGACACGTATTTTGTGTTTTCTCAATCAAACATAAAATTATGAAGATAAAGCCCGTTAAAGTTCCGCATAATGTCACGCCTTGCGACACTTTAAGGCAAGGCGCGACGTCCAGTGCTCACTTTCATGCGCTTTATCTTCGTCATTTCTTGTTTGATTGACAAAAGACAAAATATGGGTCCAATATTTTTTAATAATGTAACTGACGGACTAAATAGAATATTTTTTTTTGACCCAGGAAACTAGCCTATAGTATTGCAAACTTGCACACAAATTACACATTAAAAAAACTCATAACATTTAACTTCTTATAACTTTAATAGAATTAGTTTACTAGTGTGTCATACCACATAATGATTACACAATGAGAACGTGGTCTGACATACCAATGTGAAACACAATAACAAAAAATATCGCAATATCTTCTAGCTGTCACGTAAAAAATGCCCATGGCTGTTTACTCATAACAAACAAGCAAACCCAAGGCCCCTAATATCCGACGGGCAACGCTTAACAAGTCCCATTATCACTTGCAAGGATCAATGGCTCAGCGAAACGTTCGCTCAATAAGGCTGCGCATACTGGAGACTTATTAACGTCTGTGATCATTATGCAAACTTTTCAGCGACTAATCGCAACACGCTTTAGTTAATGCTTGCAACAAAAGTAAAAACAAAAATCAATTCGGCTACGTTAGTTCTGTAAATAAACAATGACGATTTCCAGCGCTATACTAGAGAATCACAAATTACTTTGTAAGTCCTGGTACAGGCTCTAAAATGGCTACTTTTGGATACTTACAGCGCAGAACCCACTGAGGCGCTAAGTGTACTGGTACTTGTAGTGGACCTGCAAGAAGCGATTGTATGCTACCGCGGGCGGTTTCTGTGTGACATGGTGCATAGCAACTCGAACATTACAACAACCGCCGCTGTGGTCTCAGCGCCTAATTCAATCAGTCGTTGCGACTAAGTCGCCAGTCGTTGTTTTTAGTCTCAAGTCTAGATCCCATAAACGGCTGGCTCGTAAGATACGCCTCTAGAGGTCGCGCGTGAAATTGCGCTCCTCATTATTGACAATGACCTCTCGCTTCAGAAATATTCCTGTATCTCTCAGTTGGAAAATATTGGGTTTCTCGTAAATAGACGTTGCTCAGAAAAATGGTTTTTGTTGCGATGGGACGTTATTAAACCTTTGAAGTTCTCACTGTCATTTGACCTCAATATTGGGATGATACAATCGTTTTAACATTGTCACTTTACTTAGATTAAAATAGTTTTGTTTAAAAGGTCATTGTAGTCCAAATGTACTTTTGATTAGTTTTATTCTTTGAGAAAAAGCAGGGCCCTACTTTTTGGTCATTTTTTATTCTCTGTAGACAAGTCCAACACATCGCATTCTATATGTTCTTTTTTGTGTACCATTCCGGTAATAGTAAAATATAAATTTTTGACAACATCACTTAAATTGCTTTGATCTAATGGTAAGTAGCCAAAGCACTTGTGTTCAGGCACACATGCATGTTTTGTCCAAGTGGTGGAGCGGGTATAGTAAAACCTGCTGCAAATTTGGCTCCCGCCAAATTTGAATTATCGCGCGCAAAATACGCGCGAATTTACATGACGCGCGACGACAGCGCCGCGGCCACTGCGGACGGCTAACAAGGAAAGCTGTCTCTCGCAAAACGCCGGCCGGCGGAACGAGCACGTTTTTACTCGGCTTCAAAATATATGTGAATTATGTGATTCTATCCGGATAGATTAAATACAATTGACTGTGTGCTGTATCAGTGACAGTGTGGACAGGTTTTCTGTGGTGTTATATAGGGAACGCGGGATGCGAGTAAAACCTCTGCTTGCTGTAGACACACTGGTTTATTTATAAGTACAGGCGGTGGTCGCTAATATATCATAATGTAGAACTACCCGCATACACAACATCTCCTCCCCTTATTTTACAAATTATTAATAAGAATTAAACTTAATGCTAAGTAATTTAGAGAAATTGTTTATAATCAATTCTGGGAATGTTCCGTAACAACCTTGTAGGATTTCTAGAATGGAGGAGATCATTCTCGGGCTCAGCCTGTAGTTGTATCTCACTAGTTGAATTAGTTTGTAACAATTCTCCATCCGACCTTTCCCCCTCAACGAGCTGTGGTTGTGGGTCCTGTACATCCGGTGGAGAAAGCAAAGCTGCCGAGGTAACCTCTGTATTATCATTGTCCATATTATCAAAACTAACATATAGTGGAACAGAGTTACCTTTATACATTATTATTTGATTTTTATGTTTTTTTATTGTTGTACTTGATGAAGTGCTGTCCTTTAATAAATACAAAACCTTGCCTATTCTTCTTATTACAGTTCCCATACACCAAATAAACTTATTATTACTACAATTTTTTTTGTATAAAACTTTTTCTCCCGGTGCAAAACATTGTTTATTTTTACCGCCGAAGTTTTTACTCTGTAAACACTGTTTTCGAGTCACGGTATTTTCTAATGAGGTGGGCGCAGCAGACGATTGGGAAGGGTTAAATAAATCTAGACGAGATCGTAGTTTGCGTCCGTACACCAGCTCAGCTGGAGAAACACCTGTGACAGAATGCACGGAATTCCTATAGTCAAACAAAAACTTGAGTAACTTTAATTTTGCGTATTTTACGTTGTTTGTTGATAACAAACTTGACTTTAAACCTCTTTTTACTATTTTAACAAAGCTTTCGGCTTGGCCGTTACTAGCTGGATGGTATGCCGGGGAAGTCATGTGTATAATACCATTTAGCAAACCAAAATTTTTTAAATTCCTGGGAAGTGAAAGCTGTGCCATTGTCACTAACTATGGTGTGCGGTAATCCGAACCTTGACATAAAGTCATACAACTTTTCCACTACTGATAAAGAAGTTGTGACGTTACCCATGTCGTAGACCTCTAACCATTTTGTATGTGCATCCACGACTACTAAAAACGTGCGACCGTTAACTGGTCCCAAGAAATCTATATGTAGCCTATAAAATGGTTTTGATGGATATTTCCATGGCGCGAGAGGGGCTCGCGGCGGCGTCGGCCGCAGTTGTAAACACACATCACAAGAGTTTACCATATTTTCCAATGCTGCATCTACTCCCGGGAACCAGAATCGGGCCCTCGCTTCTGCTTTAGTTTTAACTATCCCTAAGTGTGAACTATGTAGCTCTTTAATCACTGATTCCTGGAGTTTCACAGGTATAACTACTTTATGGCCTCTCATCAAACAACCGTTTTCAAATGCTAGTTGTGTCCGGCACAAATAATAAGGCACTAACTTTGCGTCTCTAACTTTACTGGGCCAGCCGTTTAGAACGTATTCTATAACTAAAGCCAAAATGTCATCGTTTGCCGTTTCTTCGCGAAGAACCTGTAACGTTACCGGCATAGTACCTTCTACAACAAAGTTAATATAGGAGGCGCAGTCGACGGCCGCGGCGCTGGCGTCCCGGCCGAGCGCGAGCGCGCCCGCGCCCGCTCCCGCCCGTGGCTCAGGCAGACTGGCCCGCGACAAGTAGTCCGCGCTGTTGTCTCCGCTGCGTATGTATTCGATACTATAATTATATGCGCTTAAAAACATAGCATACCGTTGTAACCGATTCGCAGATACCTCTGGGATTCCTTTATAGGGACCGAAAATTGAGACAAGGGGTTTATGATCTGTACGTAAAACGAAAGGATGCGATCTGCCATACAAATATTGATGGTATCTACGAACTCCGAAGATTATCGCCGTTGCCTCTTTTTGTATTTGCGAATATCGCTTTTCGGCCGAATTAAGTGTTCGCGATGCAAACGAAATTGGTCGTTCTAAGCCGTCGCTCCCTACTTGGGACAATATGGCCCCGAGTCCTGATGGTGAAGCATCTACGGTAAGAATTAACTGTGCTTTAGGGTCAAAATGTGTTAGCACCTGGTCAGAGGCTAAAATGTTTTTTATCATTTTGAATGCTTTATCGTGTGATTCTAACCAGTGCCATTTTGTGCCCTTTTTTAATAAGTCGTAAAGAGGGCTCAGTATGCTGGATGCTCCTGGTACAAAGTTCCTATAGTAGTTTACTAATCCTAAGAATGACTGTAACTTATTTACATCCGTAGGTACAGGTGCATCAACAACGGCTTTAACTTTATCAGATGATTTTTTCAGGCCATTTCGATTTATGACATATCCCAAGTAACTAATTTCGTCTTTAAAGAATTCACACTTTTCCCTTTGCAAAGTTAACCCCGCCTTTTGTAATCGGTCTAATACAGCGTATAACCTTTCTAAGTGTGTTTTTTTATTTTCAGCAGTTATTAAGACATCGTCTAATAGGCATAAAACACCGTCCATTCCCGAGAGGACGTTTTCCATTGCGCGCTGGAATATAGCCGGTGCGCTCGCTAATCCGAAAACCAATCGTGTATATTTGAAAATACCCCGGTGCGTGTTTATACAAGTTACGTTCTGAGACTCCTCATCAAGTAAAAATTGATTATATGCCATAGATAGATCTAATTTTGAAAACTGCTGACCCCCGTGCAATTTAGAAAACAATTCATTTATTGTAGGCAATGGGTACTGGTCTACGATCAGCTGTTTATTGATCGTTACGGAATAATCGGCGCACAACCTTACAGAACCGTTGCGCTTGAGTACCGGGACAATAGGTGACGCATACTCGGCACTATCAACCTGTTTTAGCACCCCGAGCTCGACTAAACGTTCTATCTCTTTCCCGACTTTGTCTCGCAGCGCAAACGCAACCGGCCGCGCTTTAAAAAATATTGGTTTGGCGTCCTCCTTTAAACGTAGTTTAACTGTATATTTGTTAAACTTGCCTAGTTTGTCTGAAAATACGTGAGGGTAACGCAACTGTAACTGGTTACTCAACGCAGAATCGGATGTGTCGCTAACGTAATTACATGGTGATAACTGAAGATTAAATAATGATATAAAATCACGCCCCAGGAGCGGCGGCCCGCCATCTCGCACTACGTATACATCGAGTGTGTGTGTGCGGCCCAAGTACGTAGCCGGCAACCTAGCTACCCCGATGCAGTTTATTCGGTCTCCTGTGTAGGAACACAACCTTTTGTTAGTCGGTGAAAATGGCACGTCTTTAAAATGACTAACAAATGTTTTTTCCGACATCACAGTAACCCCTGAACCACTATCGATTTCAAATTTTAATTTTATACCATTTAACAAAATAAATTCTGTCATAGGTTCTCCCTTGTGAGCACGGATTACGAACAACTTACCGTCGTCGTCGCTCTCGCCCACCTCATTAGTAATTACGTTCACTTTGCACATTCTACGCAGATGGCCCTTTGTGTTACACTTTTTGCACTTATAGTTCGCGAACCGACACTGTGACGCTTTATGATTCGAATAGCCGCAAACACTACACTTCTCTTTGGCTGCCCGAGTATTAGATGAATTGGCCGGCCGTGGATGAATTTTGTACAGCTGATCCTGGTGTAGCAGCGAACTCGGAGCGGCACTGGCGGCGGCACCCAGCCGGGCGCTCCGCACGCTCTCCGCTAACTCCACTGCTTTCGCCAGGTCCAGCGTATCCACATCTTGCGCGTACAATTTTTCTTTCTCAGGGCCCGGTGACATCCCCATTACGAATCGGTCTCGTAATGTTTCCTCCACTTTGCCGAAGTTACACTGAGCCGTGAGGCCCCGAAGTCTCGCCGCCCACTGTGATGGAGTCTCCCCCGGCTCCTGAACCGCTGCATAAAATTTATGCCTCTCGCCAAATCCAGATTGTTTTGGCGTGAAATGTTTATCCAGGACCTTCAATATCTCTTCGTAGGTGACCTCTTCGAGCTTTTTCGGCAAAGCTAGGTCAGCCGCGAGCTTATAGGTAGTGTCGGTGAGTGCGCTCAGCAGTATTGCTCGCCTTTTGACGCCTTCCCCGTCTGTTTTCGCACCGATATCGTTTGCTATGAACCACTGGGCTATACGGCTTTTATAAGTTGCCCAATTCTGTAGAGTGTGGTCAAAACTGGAAAGAATACCGAAATGCGACATTTTTTATTTTATTTGTGGGTACAAGTCGCCAGTGTTATATAGGGAACGCGGGATGCGAGTAAAACCTCTGCTTGCTGTAGACACACTGGTTTATTTATAAGTACAGGCGGTGGTCGCTAATATATCATAATGTAGAACTACCCGCATACACAACATGTGGTGACAGCGTCGTCGCACCTTGGAGTCGCCCTCATCTTCAATGCTAAAGCGGATCAACACGCATCACAGGTACCTACTTGCTCGTTTCTGCTACCCACGATAAACTGTATGTTGTGCCTGAGATTAGGGACCTAGCTTAATCAGATCAGCTATCGAAGGAAGTATATAACAACTTGTGTTACAGAAATCAGAAACAACGACGGAACCACAACACTCAGACCCGAGACAGTTTTCAGACCGATTCAACGGCCACCCAAAACCTAAACTAGGGTCATCGGTCTAACGGGTGAGAGGCCTATTCACGCTGCGTTTGCGTCCCCTACATAATATGAATAAGATAATTGACTTTTGAGACATTCAACATAATCTATTGTATGGCCTATGAAATGCCCATCTCAATCCACAAATAACGGCTGCCAACAATTCTAACCATAAGTGACTAAAGGAAAAGCAAAGTGAATGGTGCCTTTAACGACGCTAAGTTTTAAGTCCGATTAACAAAATCTACATGCTAGTTTGAAATACTGTCGAACAAAATTTCTGGTATTTATCATAAGCCTTCAAGTTTCGCTATTCAGTAATAGCTAGCATGCCAATCTTATCTTTAATGTACTAAAATGAAGCTGGAATGATCCAAATTTGCTTTAATGGTTTTCTTTTACTTTCAGTTATATCTCACAATTATGACAATGCCACAAATGTTTTTTTTTTTTTCAGTTTACTTATTTGGAATTCTTCCCAATTGCTATTCATTTGTTGTCAGCTCAATGCCAACTGAACAGATCATGTGTTCCACAATTCCATACCAGAGGCCCTCAAAGGCGTCGAGAGGAATCAATCAATATGAACACTCAGATGACATTTACATTCATATGAATCTATTTTCTATTTGATATATCGGCTTCGGTATTTGTATTTCTTTGCGGTTTTATTATTGTTTTATTTGTGTCTTTTTCCAATTTTGGAGATGGTGATAGATCTATGAGTTTTGTCCACGTTGAAGTAGTAAGTACAATTTTTGTATTTCAAATGTGAGCTTTGAAACCTTAAGGAGTAGATGTCAAATGTATGTGGTTTTAGAAAAATGTTTAGTGCAACATCAACATTTTCAACTGCTGGCTTATTTTGCGGACGTAACATTTGATCTTTAATGATTACATGGACAATTATATTTCAAGTTTAGGTACTATGAATGCCAATTACCAACTAATATTATTGACGACCTCCGTAGCTGAGAGTCGGGTATACCGGACTTGGTGTCGCTATCTCTGAGGTCCCGGGTTCGATCAACGGTCGGCCAATGTAGTTTTGGGTGGTCGTTAAATGAAAAGCTACTCGTTCTGGCGTTTTATTAGAAAGGCATAATATCTCTTATATCTTCTGTCTTGTCCCGTGTGGGTGGGGTGCACACCTGCTCACCCCAAGACATACTTCACGCCACTGAAAACGCTGTCTACGTGGCGGAGTATTGGTCACATCAAAATATTTAGTTGCCTTAGACACGAGAAGAAAAAGAAGAATATCTCCAGCAGAGGAAAAAGAAGAATATCTCCTAGAGGCTGACTAAGATGATTATTCTATCTTATAGTTGTATGAAACCTGAAAGCTTACTGTCAAAACCGTAGCCAGATCAATCCACAAAGTGTTTATAACTGTGTTTATTTCATAAAATTCCCTTGTCTATTTCTGTATCCGTTAGTTTTTTTTATAGTTATTTTGGTGTATGTGCTGATTATAACTGTTGTTGTCATGATATCCATTAGTAATTAATGTTCCTATGTGTAATAGTATTTAAGCCTTCTAAATATCCCAAAACCTATTAAAATGTCTATAACAATCCATAAAGTCTATACACTATATATCCGCTAACCACAAAACTTCAGGCTCAGGTATTTGATGTATTATTTCTAAGGAGACAGGCCCGCTCGAAGCAACTAAAGTCAATTTAAGAATATAAGAAAAGAAAAAAACATAGAGCCTATTCGGTAATTAGAATTGTAGTACAAACTCGTCAAAGATAATGTTTTTATGATAATGTTGCCTTCTTGAGCGGCGAAGTCAAACTCATGTAACATATTGGACAACATCACAACATTGCTCTGATCCTGTGGTAAGTAGCCAAAGCACTTGTTTTACAGAAATCAGAAACAACGGTGGTACCACAACACCCAGACTTGAGACAATAATACATAAAAGTTATTTTTCTACATTGATCCGACCGGGAATCGAACCCGGAACCTCAGAGATAGCGACATCAAGTCCGGTATGCTCGCCTCTCGGCTACAGAGATCGTCATTGTATGTATTAATCAAATGATTGTAGACTAAAACCAATGAATTATTCAGTAACACTGAATAATTTATTGGTTTAAAAATATTATTATTATTTTTAAATGGTTCATTGTTAAAAAATAACATTTTTTTAACATCAACAACCCTCTAGGGGCTGATTCTGGTGCTCGAATACAGCAACTTTTTCTATGGGACCATCATCGAAATCGCAAAAAAAAACTTTCCCGTACTACGCCGCCGACCTGTCATCTGTTTGTGTGAAGCAGTGATTTTTTTTTGGATTAAGATGTTGGTCCCATAGAAAAAGTTGTTGTATTTAAGCACCAGAATCAGCCCCTAGGGACTTGTTGATGTTTTACAAATAACGTTGTATACGGATAAATATTTTAATTGTCCACTAATAAATAAAAATGCCGAGATAATACTTGTTTTTCATTTCACTTTATAAACATTATATACATAGAACCACACCCTAGAAGGAAGTTATCTAATGAATTAGGACCCTGTAAAAATTTAAAATATTATTTATTTATTATTTAAAAAAGTAAATAAAATCAAACCGACTTTAATTTAAACGAGTCAATAATCATAATGAAGTCGAGCGAGAGGGAGTAATGATGATATATCGAAGATTAGATATTTTGTCGACATACGTGCAGTTGCGTACATGGCCACTAACTTCAAAATATTTATTAACTTATTTTTACTTGAAGTCAATTAAACTTTTTTGATAAAAAAAACATATTTCGATTTTTAGTTTGACATTTGTAGTATCTCCAAAGTAGAAATCGTTTTTCAGACACTAGATGTAAACTAAATGAAACCAATTTCAATAAAATAGATACTTTTTATTGCACACCAAACAAAGAAGTTACAATTAATGTTTACGGAAAATTTGCCAGACTAATCATCCATCTTTTTGGTAGATGACAACTAAAAAGTGGCGCGCAGTGCCTAATGTAAAATTGTATATATGTCGTAGCCAGATCGTAAAATTGAACACTTCATGATGTGACCGATCATTTCATAAAATGGTGGTATTTCATGATATGGCCAACTAAAACTGAGCATATCGTTTAAACGTCATTCAATGAAATATCAATCTTCGTTTGGCCATATCATTAAAACCAAAATACGTTTACATGTTACGTGAATTTGTTTAATATTTGTAATCTTGGTTGATAGATAAGTTCGTATTTTAAATAGTTATTATTTTAAAACAAAACGAAAAGATAAAAAGACTTGAATAACTAAATAACCAAACTAACCTCTCAAATTACGTTCAGAACTCCTTGATTTTTTTGACGTTGAGCTCGTATTTTTAAGTGACTTTTATATAAATCGCCTAGCTTGGTGTCGTAACGTTATTTTAAATAACTTACACCTTCAATTTACTTTTAGAATAAAATATTTGTCCGCAGCAATTATTCATCACAACAACAAAGCAACATTAGCGCCTCTACCGGTGGGTAATGTAAGGATTTTACGATATGATCACTAATGTTTGACCATTTCATAGAGTAGTCGTGCGTTTAGCTGTTTATATCATCAAACGCTGAGTATTCATTAATCTGGCCAGACCACATCATGATGTAGGCAGCGGGTTTGGTTCTATATCATGAAATACCACCATTTTATGAAATGATCAGTCACATCATGAAATAATCAATTTTACGATCTGGCCACGACATATACATAATGAAAATATACTCTTCTTTTGTCAGTCTGTCAAAAGAGTGCCTGCAGACAATGGCAGGTCACTCTATCCAAAAAGTTAAAGGGGATTAAACAGATTTTCAACTTTAAGTCCGACATGAAGAGATCAATATCAATTGAGAAAATTGGACGTTTTGTGTGTTTTGTATGTTAAAATTATATTTTATTTTTTACCTTTTTTCGACAATTTATGTTCTTCTTTGTTTTTTCCTTACTCCGCAAGGAACTGCTAAACTTAGCTAAGGGACGTTATTGATAGTACAACTTTGCAGAAAGCCTGGGCTAACTATCGTAGCTTAGTGGATATCAGTTTGTGAAGTTTAATTCTACTCTTTGTTATTACTTTGCTTATTCAAGTGACAGTTTATAAAATACCTCGTAGTGGTTTTTCTATCTACATAACTACTTAGGGATCCATAAAATCTAAATTTTGTTCATAAGTCAGTAATTTCGTTGTAATGTCAACTTGATTAGGGGAAACCGGGAATAGTTGAACATTGAGATATAAGGTAGATATTGAGGTAAGTACTTATACTTTATTAATTAAAGTATTATTATTTTCAGGTACTTACCTACTACCTAAGTACCTAAATAAGCTATTATTAACAGGTGTTAATTTGTTACTAACAGGTGTTAGTTTGTGTTCTAGCAAATAAACGTATTTATCTAATCATTTTTGACTATTGTAATTTTATCTTTTTCTATAAAATCACTAATATCTTGGGTAGGTTGTTTAACTGTCAAATCTTGACCTACTTAGAAATGTTGCATTATTCAACTGGGTGAGCAAAACCTTTCTTAATTTCGCTTAGTGACCGGACAGACGGCATTGCATTCGCATGCTTAGTTTAATGACGCAACACTTTCAAACAAGTCTAGTTTTCGACATTAGTGATTTTATAGAAAAAGATAAAATCACAATAGTCAAATAAAAAAGTAAATACTTGATAATTGTTAATCTCAATTTTCAACATTACAATATATTTTTTCATCTTGACAATATATTTTTTTGTATTAGAATTATCAAAGAATTGTCTTAAATCCTCAATTTTAAGTTTCAACTCACTAACAAAATTTTTAGTTAGTGCCAACATCTGAACTAAATAACTTTATCCCTCACAACCATAAACAAAATGACAGTACCTAAATAAAATAAATTTGATAATAAAATAAATCGACTTCAAAAAATAATATTAATTTAAAAGTACATAATCAGTTACTTTTGGAGTCGGGGCATACGAAAAAATTCAAACTCTCATCCAAAAGTAACTGATTAGGTATTTAGGTGTTAATATTATTTTTAGATTTTTGAAGTCGGTTTATTTTTTAAACTAATATTTACTTATTTCGTCTATTTTTACTGATACATCCTAAACAAAACGAATCATAAAAGTGCAAACAAAAATTAACTGCTGAACACTGATTTCATGGTTGTAGGTATCTATAATACAAATACTTGCCTCTGTTTGCTGCTCAGTTATCAATAACAGTGAACGTGAAAACAATAATTTTATTTAAATACCGTACCTATTTTATGCGAGCAAAGCTGCAGGCTCATACAAAAAATGTTATTTTAACCTAATTAATGCTAGATCTAAGAAGGTTATGCAAGGACTTCAATCTTATATAAAGCATTTGGTATTTCAATATGCAATATCATTGAAAACTCCACAGAGAAGTATTTTACAAAGCTAGTGACTTGTAAATGTTTGGTTAACATTTTAATCACCCTTGGTTGTCTTCTGCTTGTATATTAACGAAACTTATTTTAATCAAGACTCGGAGACATCGGCGTGGATGTCAGAATACGACTGGAAGTTGCAAATGATTATATAACTGAAAATTTAATAGTTGATATTTAGTGAATTGTGAATTCTGTGGATAAGATTTCAGGACCAGTCACTTGGCACACTTCTTACGACATATCAAAAAGCAATCCTTCTATAAGTGTGCAAACCATGAATGTAATTTTTTACTTAACTTATATTGATCATGATCATCATTTCAGCCATAGGACGTCCACTGCTGAACACAGGCCTCTCACAGTGACTTCCAGTTTGGCCGGTTGGAAGCGGCCAGCATCCAGCGGCTTCCTGCAACCTTTACCACCTTGTAGGTGGACGTCCTACGATGCGCTTGTCGGTACGTGGCCTCCATTCTAGAACCTTTCTGCCCCATCGGCCGTCAGCTTTACGTGCTATGTGCTCCGCCCACTGCCCCTTTGTATGTTTGTTACTCCATTTTTTTTTTTAATTTATTTATTTCAGGACAACCAACAAAGCATACACTTTACATTCAACAATATACAATATTAAACAACAGGCTGTAGTGTTCCCTTAATTAAAGGCTGCCACGATATGCACAGAAAAATGTGTGTTCAAAACAAGCTATGACTAGCGTAACTTTAAAAAAAAAAACAATTTAATACGTTTCTAAAAACAAATAATGTGCTGATAATCATTTGACTCTCCGGGATTACTTATACAATTTAGAAACAGTTAATTTAAATTTGCGCAATGTCAATATAGGTGCTAGTTGAGCGTGAGAAGTTACTAAATTGAGACTGAATCCTGTTTATAGCGGAAAAATAGCCTAACTTAGTCCTAAAACCATTTGCCTTAAACGGCAAATACCTGGACAGCCGAGCCAGTCTAAAGGGAACATTGTCATTTGTTAGTGCAAGAAGATCGGAACTGTCAATATGACCGTTAATTATTTTGTACAAGAACATGCTATGCAGCATTCTCCTACGATTTTCCAGGGTAGTCAGTTTAAGTGTTCTAAACGTGAGTTGTAAGTAGGAAGTCGTTTAGCTAACCTGCTTTGATATGACAGATGCCATAGGAACCGCTTTTGAATAGATTCCAACTGGTGCTTATGTATCTCATATAAAGGAGTCCAGACAACACAACAATATTCCAAGCCTGAGCGTAATAATGAATTGAAAACAGCTACTTTACTAGAAGAAAGTTTAAAGCCCCGACAATCATGAACAATAAAACCCAGTAGTTTAAAACCTTTTGAAGCTATTTTCTACATGAATATGAAAGCGAAGTTTGTTATCAATGTAAACGCTAAGGTCGCGTATCACATCCACTTCCCGTATCATATGGTTTTTTATTTTATAAGAGTTGAAATATTCATTGTTTTATATGCACCTACCTGTTTTAAGCTCCAATGCAAGAAATCAGGTAGAAAAAGCAAGACACAACTCATTGAATTTAAAACCACAGTGTGTTTCACCGCAGCCCGGTTTGTTGCAAGCCGCATAAAACTTGAACACAAAAGTTAGCCTGTATGCAAAACAAGTCAGGTCACACCAATATGGCTACCTGCCAAATAAAAAGAGCACAAGGTGCAATATGTTTTTTATTCCTGGAAGAGATTATGTACCGCGATTTTTTTGTAAAAATATTGAAAGTGCCAATTTTTTTTTCTGGCTAGCGACTTTTCCAGTTTCGCTCGGATATTTATTATATTAACGACTTTCCCTTAAAAAATAAAAACTGCAAAACTCAATATAGTAGTTACTTAGATGATAAACCTGTATAAGCAGATAGGAAAACCGGCCAAGTGCGTGTTGTGCCGGCGAAATGTATGGTTCCTTAGTTTCCTGTCACAAATTATGCGGTATTTGCTACCTGTTGTACATAATTCACAACATCATCTAAGTGATTATCTTCTCGAAGTATATTTCACAAGTTTGCTCGTTAACTTGTAAAGCCTACCTAGCTGTGATAGTTTCCCCCCTCCCCCCTTTGATTCGGTGGGGGGTAGTCGAGCGAAAAGCATGGTCGATCTATTTTGATGGTTTTTATTTATCAGTAGCTGTCCCGGCGAACTTCGTACCGCCTCTTTTTTTTTGTGAATTTTCAGATTTTTTATTAGTTATTCTGCTATTCGGGGTGGAGACAAATCCAACAAACGAAATCATAAAAATCGGTCCAGCCGTTCCTGACTCATAAATGGTGTAACTAACACGACTTTCTTTTATATATATAGATTTAAAGAGCTTTAAAGTGCAAGTTTGGTGTACTTTGTGTTCTAATGTTTGGTGAAGTGATAAAGATCTGAAATATCATTGTATTCAACGTCGCATCGAGTGTCAAGTGACTTGTCTCAAGTCAAGACAACTTGCTTTACACCCGATAGCGTCCTGAAACCTGCTTCTACGGGAAGAGTAGCCTACACTGAATCCAAGAAAAGCAATAAAAACTAAACACCCGTTATTTATTGTGAACTTTATCAAGCTTTGATTATAAGTAAGCGATACACTCGACATTGGCAGAATCACCGCTCTGCTTTATGAGTGGGATGAGTCCACAATAAAAAAATGTTTCCCTTTTAACTTAGTTATAATACTACTGTCAGGAATTTTTTCCCATATCTTAGAGCAACCATTTAGCTGGCAGAGGAAGGGGAATACTAGACCATAAATTATACACCTACAATATATTTTTAAACTACCTATCCTGTGACACCCCACACCACCCATAAAAATCGTAGAGAAGTTAAGTAATTTATTGTACCACATTGTCGTTGGAGTGATTAATTTGTATACCGTTGTGAAATATGGCTTTTTAGTACTAGTAGTTTCTAGACTCTGAGCAAAGCCGCGGACAGACAGACAGACGGACGGACAGTGCGAAACTATAAGGGTTACGTTTTGAATACGGAACCCTAAAACCGACAGATGAATGCGTCGTCTTCAAGGAACTTTAATATAATAAATTCAAAATACGTAGTATTATAAATAAATAAAATTATTCTTATAAACAAACTACTGACCGAGACATCGAGTGACTGAAGTATTTTTAAATCTAATAATAAAACATTTTTACTACTGTCTAAATATCTTTGGGACCTCAGTTTCTAAATAAACACAGCATTTTTGGATTGATTTGTATGTCATTTTATAATAAAAAGTATTTTTAATAATGAATAGTCTTTAATTTAAGGTCTGCAATTTCTTTTCTTTAAGTTCCTTTTACACGCAAACTCTAACAACCAAAGAAACTAATTACACAATAATTACGCCATCCAGTAACTTCTGGATCCACAGCAGCTGTCTTGCCTCCACCGAACAAGTTAGTTGGGGAGTTAAAAGGAATTTTAAGAGGGTGTCGTTGCTTCTACTTGTTGTGTAGAAAGCGCTTAAGTAAGTAAGTGGGATGTAACCGAGTCTAAAAGATTCAAGTTTTACCCGCTATTTATTGAAGTGTTAGTTGTGCGAGGTAATGAAATGCAAGATGGTTTTAGTTCCTGAGTAAGTGTTATATGCCTTGATAGTATGTTTAAGTGAGATCAGCATCGCAATGTTAGTCGATGCAAGCTATGAGTAATTAAATGAAAACTTCTGCGCACTTAACACATCGAGCACATACCATAAAGAACAGCAATACGATCGATCAATCTTTCTCCGAAACTATTATGTGATTTTTAACTTACATTTAGTATGAAATGACAAGTCCTGTCAACTCTCTTCCATACAAAAATAGACCAGATACAGATTAAAATATGACGGAAAAAATTGTCAAACAAATCACAGGACATTTCTACGCTGTAGGGTAAGTACATTTATGCTCCATGACAACTTTACACATAACGGGTTTAGATTTAGGGTGCAGGAGAAAATACATACTTCCCCTGGTTCGCTTTCCGATTTGGACTTGGACAAGTTTTTTTTTAATTGTGGTTAAGAGTCACCTTTGGCAAAGTTTACTGTCTGGATCGTCCACAATAATTTAGATAGATAGATACTCGATCTTTATTGCACACCATACAAAACAAACAGTACAGAGGATAAAAATACATTTAGTATAGTACAATTTAGGCGGTCTTATTGCTAGAAGCGATCTCTTCCAGACTACCTTCAGGTAAAGGAACGTAATTGCATACAAACCATGACAATAGGGATGTCAAAGCTAATCTCAGATGGCGCTAGCATGTTTGGTCTCGTCTACCGTTGTCAACAAAATTTAATGTCCACGCAAATGTCAGTTTGATTTTTTTCTGTACTCGCTAGTATGACGCAAGTTTGATACACGTTACTGATTCTTATGATAACCTTTATCATGGAGATAGGCTTTAATATTTTGGCTTTATTACGCATTTTTCAATATAATTTTTTTTCATGACACGGTGGATCTGTATGCCAAGTAATTCAATTATTTCTAGCGTTTGCGTGATTAACAAGCAAAAATGTTTAAATACTGCCGCATTTAGATATGTCAATTAAAGTGCTGATTAACATTTTTGTTCATTCAATATTGTCTTTATTCGTATCGATTTTAGAATCAGATTTTAGTAAGTAACCATTTAAGTTAAGTGACGTCTCTGAGTGCGACAGTTAATCTTACCGCATACACTAAGATCTTTTGTAATCATGGCATTAGCAACCATACAAGATATTTTTTCGAAATGCACTTACCAAATAGCTTTGAAAGTCTTTTTTTCTATTTGACAGATATAGTGGTCATTTTATATGTCGTATGCAACGTATGAAACTAACATTGACAGCTGTCCAGTGAATTCTTCAAAGTTTATGTCCCAATAAAATAAATACACACTGAGCAACTCACCTTAAAACAGAGTAGAATTACTTGTATCAGAGACTAAACAAAAAACAAGGTAACTACATAATATATTTTGAAACTAGAACTGAACTTTCAAAAAGGTGCTATAAAATATCTGACACGGCTTGAATTGGAGAAAGTAGTCATAATAAATAAATATTGGACATCGTAACATACATTGTTTTGATCCTTTCTTAGTAATTCTGTTACAGAAATCACAAACAACCACAGTACCACAACACCCAGACCCAAGACAATATATAAAAGTTTTTTTTTTATATTGACTGACCGGAAATTGAACCCGGAACCACAGAGATAGCGATACCAAATCCGTCAAGAAGGTCGTCAAGGTCAAGGTTAAGAGCGTCAAGTGTGTATTCTGTAGGTAAATACAGCAACTATTTCTATCTATATAACTACTAACATTGAAATCGCAAAAAAAAGAACTTCTGGACCCCATTCAAACTGATGTGAGCTCGGCCGTAGTTCAGTAGGATTGAAAAAGTTTTTTTTCTAAATGTCAATGGGACCAACCTACGAAATTGTGTTTGTAAACAAAATTTACACAGTACTGTCTTCTATTTCAGCTTGTCAGATAGTTTTGAAGCACCTTATATAATGGAAATCAGATTAATTAAAATAACAAATTAACTAAAGATCTCTACTTCAATTATAGACGAGAAACACTGAGTCAATCGTCGCCATCGTCGTTGGAATTAAAATAAAACTTCAAAGGCCAAAATGGTTTCTTCTCTTTATAAAAAAACGTTAGTAAATCGAAATATGCTAACTGTGAAACTTAAATGGTTTCGCTATTTTGCTTCGACGTGACTGCTCGGAGTGTGGCTGCAATTTCACTACTTGTCAAATTGCATCATGTTCTGAAACGAATTGGCTTGTTTATGTAAAGTAAGTATATTAGTAAGCATTAATACCTATGCCGTTGTTGTTGATTATTCGATTCCTAAACTATTTTCTATCAAGTCTATCAGCTCTTACTAATACAATTTGTATTATTTACCATGTTATAAACATTACATTCAATATGATGAATATTACAAACAAATGTAATTATGACATAGCTTGAAATTCTCTGAAAAATCTAAATACAGTTAGTAGTTAGAACGGGTAAATGAATATGAATATTGCCTACCTCATATCAAACTAAAAAATATATTAACTTTTTATCAGAAACAACTATACTTTAAACATATTTGATTTATGGTTTTTAAGAAGAAAGTAAACAATATGCTTCTGGTCTCTTTGAGAAAGTAGCACCAAGTTTGTTACTCTATGACATACCCAGTTTGAAAGATTGGGATTAATCTAATTCCCAAAGTTACATCAAATAAGAGTTAATCATAGTAAAGGACTGACATAAAGAAATCCAAGAATAGAAAAACTAACATAAAAAGCCATTGACATTGAGAGTCAGAAAAAAATTAACAGACAAAACACCTAATAACAAAATATACAAAACTAAAAAGTGTCGAAGCCCGATCTAGTACGGTAGTAAATGCTATCGTGCTAAAGCTAGGAGCTGCCGAAGGCGCGTCAGCACCTTTACTTTTTAATAAATCCTCACTCATTTAAAAAACGTGTATACTCGTAAATTCTGCAAATAAAAAAAATTTAAGACGTAGATACTCCAAATATAAGGAAAGGTGGTTTTGGTGGTGATGGTTTTATATGACACTATGAACAACAAAATGTGTCTAGTTTCACATGAGTACCTACCCTTTACCTATCGTTTCCACTTTTTTGATAACATCTGCTCTTGATAGGTACGCCAATTTAGCTGAACGAGTGCATGATCGGAAAGCAATTTGTTCAATGGATAATAAGCTCATCACTTTTCGCTAGAACACAGAAATTTTCAATTATTTGCGACGGGAAATTTTCGTTCTGAAAATTTCTTCTACCAATTGAAACTTTTCGGATGAAAATTTATGTCAACGACCAATGCGTACTTTTAATTTCCCGTTGCGAAAACTGTGGTATTTTTTAATTAAAATGAATAATGAATTTAATTTATCACGAGAGCGTCGATATTATTAAAATTTAATGCTTATGGATTGGATTGCTTTTCCATGATTAAAAATTGCTTTTGTAAGTTTCGGATTTATTTTAATTATCAAGATTTTTATTCAATGTCTATCTGACTTGGAAAGTTAAGGGTAAAATGATTTTGTAGATCCCTCTTCATTGATTTAAATAGTAAAGATACGGCTTACAGAACAAATCACTCTACACGTTTACCATACATAACACACTAACGCCATCTATTAGAACTACCCTAAACTGTGTTGTAAACGATTAAACAGCAACACATCATGCGTTGCTTTCTATTATGCTAAACGTTGAGAGGAAACAAAATTTCTAAAACGATGTAAATATGTTTCTTATTTAACATATTTTCGACTTACCTGACATATTAATTATCGTACTTTTTATTAGTTGTGCTTTTGTCGTAGTGAACACGACAAATCTTATCATTTTCCTAATTTTAACATACCGCCGCTCTCGACGACAGCCGACAGCCGACTACGTCACTTCGGTCTACAGAGGATCACTTTAGGGCCACGTTAGTGGCAACAGTTTAACATGCGGTCCGCCCTGTCCTTACGAAGTAATAATTATATAAGTCAATGTTCCTCTTCTGTAAATGTTTTTATTGTCTACTGTTAATGTTTGCATGCTATGTTGTATGGCTAAGTAGGTCATGGCACTGTCTCAAACCAAAGACCACATTTTTTCATGTACTGTACCCTACTTAATAGCAATTAAAGATTTTGTATTTATTTGTATTTGTATTTCATCTCCATGTAGTATCATAATTAATACTTAGAAAAATTTTAATGTACAGGATGGGCACCGTTGGTCAATTTTTACAAGATAATGTTCTGAACGGCCAGCTTATTTTCTGTTTAAAAGTTGCAAATCAAGTCGTTACTTTTTCCAAATAACACACTGATTTTTGGACTGATATATTTAGGAGCAGTGTTTTTAGTTTCTATTGTATCAGAGCACGTATCTAGGTTTTCGTACTAATTTTATTTAACCACTTGCTTGGTAATGAAAGAAAACATGGAAGAAACCTGCTCGTTCAGTTTTCACTGGATCTGCCCATGGTCATGTTTATTTTCACTGGATATGTATGGACATGACCAGACCATGGGGTTTGGTTATTGTGTCTAAGAGTTACTGAGGTTTTGAAAATTGTTCTAAATGTAACTAGACTTGCTGCACCTAGAATCATATAATTAGTTAGTTAGTCTTTTAATGTTAGTAGTTAATTTGTCTATTCTTTAATTACGAATAGGATAACACGCTAGGAGGAAGATTAAGTATTATTTAATTTTTACAGTTAATTGTTAGCTAAAGAAATGGTATCTAACATTGCATATTTTATGTTTGAATAGTATGTCATTTTGAGATTCTTTTCTTACATCACAATAATTTTTGAGATGTTTTTTTAACAGATGAGTGAAAGTTCACTAAATGGTTTCTAAACGATGAGAAAGTAAGACGGAAGGTGTGTGCGCAAGAAGAACGATAGCTCTCTTGCTAAGATGGCCGCGCTCCTATTCTCTATGTGCGAAGTGGGTGGTGGGGGCCGTCAAATCGATCGCAGCACGCAATGTAGCAGAAATATGAAAAAACTCTGGACTGACATGTGTCAAATTGCTAATTCCCATAGAATTCCATACTAACGTTAATAAGTATTTTTAAGTGAAAACGTTAAAATTCGCGATAGGGGGTCATACGTGTTCTGTTATAAAGTGTAGAAACAATGGGAAAAACATTTCGTACATGTTTTATTGTTTCAAACATCAAGATGGAAATTGGAGCAAAGAAATAAATGGATAGCTGCAGCTGTTAAACGAAAAAAGTTTGTAGGGAATTTTTATTACAGACGTTTGTCTTATGATCACAGATCTTATTAAGTAGCTTTGTCCGTTGGTTCTGAGCTCTTCAAAATCTTTCACACGCTGTGCTGTTACGATTTTTTTCCCTTTTTGCACATTTTGTGTTTGGAAAATTATATCATGTTGTATTGATTAAAATCCCGTAGGTATTATAAAATTCGTATTTTAGTTCAAGTAAGAAAATCACTTATTATAATATGCGCAAGCTTTTTAGATATTTTCATCTAATTTCGAAGAAAAACAATCCGAAAATCATTCTCAAACCATCCAGTTGCCATAATTTGAGAGACTCAAGTCCACAACAATTGTGGTCACTAGGGGCGCTGTCATCGCGCACACAGCGAATAAGACGCCCCCAATCTTGATTTTTTTTGAAGAATAAAAAAGCTTTATTTGAATCAAGGTTATCCATCTTTTATTTCACATTTTTTTTTGGAAATACGTAAGTTTAGTTGCAGGTAGTATAACACTGTATTTTATTTAGCTTTTCTATGTACAAAAACACCTTTTTTATTTTACGAGAACACTGCTTAAGCCCAAATCATGAAAAGGGCCTACAATTTTTATGAATAAATGAACCGCGATGATTCCACGGAAACCTGAAGTGATACTGCGTGAGTAAGATTCACGCATCCCTGCATTCAGTGGCTCATTATTTATTACCACCGACGGTTCAACTTTTTCCTTAACACACTTCACTCCTGGGAGGCCCTACCAATCTCTGTCTTGAGCCGGGACAATTTTCTGGGAAATAAGAGCTTCATGTTCAGTCAGTGTTGTGGGAAAGGACAAATCGGCTTTGACCTAATTTAACGACCCCTTTTTTGAATTTTACGAATTGTGACCCAAATTTTCGGTATTCACAATATTGTCTGTTGGTATAATATTTGACTTGCCGAGATGTGATATAAACACACGGAAAATGAGCATATTTTATTATTTATTATTAAGTAAGTATAGTGCATAATTCTTTTGTTTTGTCGTTGTTTTTGATTTACTTTAGCTTATGTTAGGATCAGAGCTAGATTATGTGATGTTGTAAAATATTTATTTAAATAAATATTTTGGGGTCCAATACGATGCTTAAAATTTTAAATATTTTTTTAATTACATATTGTAGGTATATTTGGCTCGATATTTTGTTTCGGTAACTTTAGCTTTTGTTTTAGTAGTCGCTTCGGAAAAAACAAAAATAACATAATTATCTCAAATTATTAGAAATAGTAGGTAAATCTATTTAGCAATAAATTACTAAACTCAATATTTCTAATTAATCTTAACATTTAACAAGTTAACCTTAAGTAAATGATGGCTATGTTATCATTAATTGCCAATTAATGTGACCTGAAAGACAATTATTGTGTTCAATTATCTGATGTATTAATAACTCAAAGCCTTAAATATGGATTCTCTCTCATCATTAACTGTTCAGTAGTTGTTATTGAAGTTAGATAAAATAATTAAACTTAAATCAAAATATAAACACAAGTTTAATGTGATGTTTAATTAATAATAATATAATACAAATAAGGTTAATGAAAAATCTGTCCTAAAAATCTTGACTTTTTTAGTTGTCTTAATTGAACTTTGTTGGTACTGAAGAAGACTTAGAAAGCCTTGTTATTTTAGACAAAAGTTTATTTAATTATTTCGCTAGCCGTTCTTCAAACGTCCTTAAATAAGCCTAACAAATTATTTATTCTTGACAAAATCTTGAATTAAATTATGTAGGTAAATTTGCTTGTGGAAAAATCCAGAAAAGAAATAAATTGGCTTGTGTTTAACTCAAAATACGGAATATAGGCCTCTATAACCTTAATAGTTATACAGGGTTATTTTTAGAACATCAACAATCTCCTAGGGGCTGATTTTGGTGTTCTGACAACAAATTTTTCAATAGGACCAAGTTGGTCATGAACACAAGTAACCTCTTACTGATAGAAGACTATTTGATGGATACCAAACCTTGCTGTTGTGTTTGCGGTTTCTATTAGGGAATAAATTGCGGGTACTTAATTTTTATTGTTGTTCATTGGCTATACAATAACATTTTGACGATCTCCGTAGACAAGAGGCGAGCACACCGATATCTACGAGGTCCCGGGTTCGATTCCTGGTCATTCAATGTAGCTAACAAACTTTCTGATTTCTACAACATAAGAGCTTTGGCTACTATAATAGCAATAGCATTGATGTTGTCTAATATTTTATTTAATAAATTACACAGTTTAATAAACGACCTCCGTGTCGCGATCTCTGAGGTCCCGGGTTCGATTTCCGGTCGGTCAATGTAAGAAAACAACTTTTCTATATTGTCACGGGTCTGGGTATTGAGGTACCGTCGTTGTTTCTTATTGATTGTTGTTGATTTCTGTAACACAAGTGCTTCAGCAATGTATGTGATGTTGTACAATATTTTTTTAAAATTTGGTCGTATTACTAATAGTGATGTAAATCAAAAGGAGGGGAACAAGATAAGAGAACCATAAGTCTAAAAAAGAAGAAACAATCACATATTATGTAACACTCTTTCTATAAGATCTACGTACATTTAC
Organism: Anania hortulata; assembly: GCA_963576865.1. Lineage (NCBI taxonomy): Eukaryota > Metazoa > Arthropoda > Insecta > Lepidoptera > Crambidae > Anania > Anania hortulata. The sequence continues at coordinate 5,592,770 of OY756408.1, read as the reverse complement.
AGTCTACAAACTACACCAAACTTGCATTCTAAATCTCATGTAATCCAGTGACAATTTTGTGAAGCCAAAATTGCGCGAATTTTGACCGTCTATTATGAGTAGGCGAATAAAAGCTAAATTTGGTTAAATTTAGTGCGTTTAAATTGAGCACGCCCTCTGGCTGCAATCCAGTTCGTACCTATTTCACGCAATTATGTAATGTTGCTGGTGGAATAACAATGAGTATTTTGCAGCGAGTGGCTTAGAGACAATGCATTTTTATTGTAATGGCTCTGGCTTAGAACTTTTGATGTTAAATTCAAATATGATTTAGTATTAGTAGGAATTTACTCGAAGATTTTTTAAAGGTGCATAACAACAATATCGTATGTATTGTCGAATACTTACTAGACGAATTAGTCACAAACCTGATTTAATTCTTCTTCCTTAGTCCCTCACTGATGAGGATCGCGACCACATACAATGTTCCTACACAGACCACGATCATACGCTGTGTGGACCGCACGATGCATATTTCAGCCCAATGTTTTCTTCACCGCGTATGACCATCTCGTAGGTGTTCTACCCCGGGCACGTCTACCTTCCATTTGGCCCATGATTATTTGTTTCTCCAGGCAATGCCTAGAAGATCGCATAATGTGCCCGAAGAAAGTGAGTGTACGCCTTCTGCATATGGTGGAGAGCTACGTGGTGATGTTGAGTTCTTTTAATTTGGACTTGTTAGCTCACATGGCTGTCCAGGGTATGCGAAGTAATTTACGCCTACACCACATCTCAAACGCATCAATCTTACTGCTATTGCTGCTTCTTAAGCTCTAAGTTTCGGTACCCTGAATGATGTGTAGGGTACACATGGGCCAGTATGACGTTGACGTCGTTAGTACCTACCTACTTGGGAGGTAAAATAACTTAGCCAAGTCACCTTTTAAAAAATATATTAATTAAAAAAATACAAGTAGTGGGTCGTGGGTGGTGTAAGCCAGGTCTAAATTTTCCGTCGTGATCCGGTACTGCCCTGATCAGGTCGACGCGACGGTCCAAGGACGACGGCCAGCGGTGAAGAGGGTCAGGAGTGACGGTCGGGATGTTTCAAGTGTTTCAACCCAGCCGTCGAGATGGTGGTTGTGTATGGCCCGACGAGCTCAAAACTAAAGTTGCACCCTGTGAAACATCACACAGTCTTAGTTGGAGTACCCACTTGCTCCGCCTCTTGTGAACACCCTTTATTGATGAGATCATGGGCGAGAACCGGTGCAAAAAAATGTAAGCGTGTTTGTGTTCACAAGCAGAGCGGAGGGATGTAATAAATGTAATTAAATAACCAATTGTATATATTGTATATATATATATAGATATATGGCTTACCAAAGTAAGCATTAAAGAGTTATCTTAACTTTTTAAATTCTTATTATGTTAATGACATAATCTCCTACGTCACGCATTTTTCCCATCCTGAATAACGATATTTATACTATGTGGATGAAGTGGTGGATGGCCCCTAAGCGCTTTAGTACGCCTATAATAATTTTATGTAAAGACACAAAAGTTTGCCAGAAGCGTCTTCCAATACACCCAGTCTCTACCCCATTTTAAAAGAGTTCGTTTTGGTGAAATGACCGTGATAGTATTTTTACTATCACGGTCATTTGGTCGTCAGTAAAAAAAAATACATAACCGACAAATACCAACTAAACAAGATGGCGACTAATGCAATGCTACAGGTGTCTGTACATCTGGATTACCCAAAGCTTTCTACCGTTTAGTGTTTACAGAATATTCTGAGAGCTGGCATTAAATTATACTGTAATTTGCATTTAGATCTGACGGGTGAAATAAAATTCAAACGGAATGAATTGTTTGCATTTTTAAAGAAATTATCTAAGACTGTGGTTGATGGATAGAATTTTTAAATTATAACTGCTTAATCTTAATGAATTGCCTGAGTGCCTAAATCGCACCTAAAGCTAAGTACGTTATTACCCGCTATCACGATATAGATTGTGATGTATTACTATTCAATACAATACAATGCAACAATATTTCATAAGTGAAATCAAAATAGGATTTTTTATATTATGTTAGAAGATATTACCATTACTTTGAATAAATTAATACAATATGTTCCAATGTGTCCGTGATCGCTCAACATGACAATCGCAGGAATTGGCCTTAAGTTATGATTATCATCCAATTCTGGCACTTGTCATGTTAAGCGATTTAGTTAGTTAAATAATGATGTAACTATAGCAATAAGAAAATCTAAATGTGGTCATCGACTTTCGATGCTGAACATACCTGTATACATAAAACCAATGTATCTACGTATCTAAACACACACTGTAGCAATTTGAAGTTACGCAAGGATTAGTTAAATGAAATGACTCAAAGCCTTTTAAGCCTGATAATGATGTGCCGTGTGGGGACGGCCGAGGAGGCGTCTCGTAAGAGGCGACTAATTCCTGTAGCACGAGACGGGCAGCAGCGTCTGCGTGCGAAATGTTATAAAAAAACTGCGCCTGCCAAACGTGGCGAGTATTGGCAATCCCCCCCGATGAAAATCATTGGGGGAGGCCTGTGTTTAGCAGTGGACGTCGTATGGCTGAGATGATGAATGATGCGAAAATACAATAACGTTATCTAAATAAATCATGTTTTGCGTTATTTCAATAATAGGAATACGAATAAATAACGTACACATTGAGTTAGGTAACGAGACTCAAAATCGAACAACAAAGTCATTTATATGCTTGCACGGTTATTATTTTAGATCTGTGCAATTTTGTTCCCGTTTTTATTTACCATGATTGTCATGCATGGGAAAATCTGTTCATCTGTCAAAACAGTATAGACAACACTTTATCACTTCTCCAATTTCGTTACTTCTGTTCCCCACAGGTTTCGGCTGAACTTTTCTCTCTGGTGAAAATAAATGGAAAGTATAAATGGAGGAGACGTAACGTGTCATTACAGGTGAAACGTCTTTATACAGGATGAGTGAGCTTGCAAAGTGAGTGAGATGTTTTCTGTGAAAACCGCGACGTCATTATTTTGTTTTTGTCAAAGTTTTGTTAGTACACTTGATTAGCCTTGAAATTTAGGACGTTGTCTAAATGAGCATAAATCCGACAGGGTTAAATTCAATCTCAAAACAAATTTTAATTAGATTGCTAATTATTCTTTAATAGTTCATACTTTGAAAACAAGTCCCTAAATCGCCAGAAAACAGAGTTGCAGGATGTCAAGAGTAGCTTTTTCTGATATTTGGCAAACCGTTACAAATGTAAAACAATACATCCTGTATTTTATGATGCTAATCGATAGAAGCCATGCTATGGATCAGAACATTGAAATAAATGTTCTTGTGTATCCTTACCGTACCGTGTACAGGGTACGACGTCCACCCACAAGGTGGACAGATGACCTAGTAAAGGTTGCAGGAAGACGCTGGATGCAGGCTGCTTCCAAACGGCCAATCTGAAAGTCAATTGGGGAGGCCTATGTTCAGCAGTGGACTGACGTGAGCTGATTATAATGATGATGATTAAAATTGGGAAAACTTTGTTTGAAGAGAGAAGAGAAAGAAATATGTTTGTTACTCAATCACGCAACATCAGCTTTTTGAAGAATATGGCACACGTAGTATATCATTCAGGATTTGTACGTAATTGCTAGTACTGACATCAAACCTGGCCACCCTATATAAATGTGAGCCGAAAAACCGTTCAGTAATGGCCGCTCGGGAGAACGCGTGAGAACGGTCTCGATTGATTATTCATGAACAAACCCAGACGGTTATGATTGAGCTGAATTAAATGTATGTTTGAGGCTGAGCACCGGTGATCTACTTTGAAAGATATTCGAAGACGGTGGTTTATAGTACTTATTGGTTTTGAACACAAAATGTATTATACCTCAAATCGAAAAAAATAAGATTGCCTAAAGCCCTTCTCTACGTGCTATGTTTCTATGCTCTCTAACGAAGTTCAAAAGCAAGTTCGGTCTGCATAAAAATGCGGGCCGAAAAATCTGCAATTTTTTGTTAATTGTTAATTTTTTTTTAATAGCTACACTTGTAACTTACTAACAAAGTAATCAAATCTTGGAAGGGATTTTCAACCTACTTTTAACGATCGATTTTAAGCTTTATAATTAACTTACATTCGGATGACTTCTTCTTTATCTATACGGTCAAACCCGGTTGCGTCCAAAGCCATTGCTTTGGAGCCCAGTGTCCGCTTTCCTTGATTTACTCCTCCACTTCGCACGGTCTTGAGCGTCTTTAGTTGTGAGATCATTGGCACGCATGTCAGCCCTCACGACGTCAAGCCAGCATTTCTTCGGTCTACCCCTTTTGCCATAACCTGGCGGTGGCGGCATGGCCAGGCATTTGTTTCCTACGTAGCTTGCCGGTTTCCGCAAAACATACATTCGGATGACTAATAATACAATAATTTAATACCTTTATAATTATCTTACATTCGGATGACTAATAATACAATAATTTGATACCATTGATGGTGCCAGGAGGTGGATAGAGGAACTCTTTAATGGCTACTGGCAAAGCCTTAGATGTTGGGCTCATTTCGTTAGTTTTTACGAGTCCAATACATATAAAAGTGTGGTTTATTGTTTTGTAAACCATATATTAATATTATATACAAGTTTCAATACTAGTTTTACACGACCAATGTCAATTGTTCATACTTTTTAAATTCCGTTCATTCCAAACGAAGCATATAATATTACTGTTGTTTGCACGCATTATAGCAAGTAATCAAACGAAGCATATAATATTACTGTTGTTTGCACGCACTATAGCAAGTAATGCTAAATGCTTCGGTATAAACGCTGTCATACATGGCCTTACGTTTGAATTAATCATATAACGCGCCACATACCGTCTGTCTACTTAAACGAAACATTTTAAGGCTTCACTTAGTACACTGTCGTGGAATTTTATTAAACTAATAAAGATAATGATATGTTCTAAATCCTTGGCATCTAACCTTTTTTACTACAAAACGGTATTTAAAGCCCTAAACATACTATAAAGGTAACGTTCTAAACCACTTTGTGTTTTAGGCCTAAGTAAAGTTAGTGGAAATTTCGTTAGAAATAACGCGAGGCATAATTTTAGCGAGTAAAAACATGGTTGTAACCCCTAAAGCTTTATAGCAGTTGCCATTGCAGTACTACTAACTAGTGAATGTCACAGAAAGCCATCCGGGCTATAAACAAGACATAGTTTTTTAAAATATTAGACAACATCAATACATTGCTCTGATCCTATGATAAGTAGCTTAACACCTTCCTGTTCGACCAAGTATGGAGGTAATGGTTTTATTATTAGAGCTTGCAAAAAGTATAACAGTACGTATAATCACATCGACATATTCCATGAAAGAATGGCACACTTTCGATGCTTGTTAAAGAAGGCCGCCTGATTGGTTTTAGCTTAGCTTAGCTTAGCTAGTGAATAGTACATCTATTTCTATGTAACTAATATTCTTGTATCCCTTTTTTTGTTCCGCATTTTGTCTTTTCAACAATTACTTGTATTACCTAGCAGTGGAAACTTTAGTGCTTAAGTACTATCCATAATTTTTAAGCCAAATGTAATATTGATAGCTGTTTGTTTCCTTAATAAGAAAAAAAAAAAAAAAATTAAGCACTTGTGTTACAGAAATCATAATCAACGAAGGTACCACAACATCCAGACCCGAGACAATATATAAATGTTATTTTTTTTACATTGACCGACCGGGAATCGAACCCCGGCCCTCTGTGATAGCGATATTAAGCTTTTGAAACGAGGACTGATATTACTTATTATGATTAGACTTGTTTCATCGAGAATCATGGTCAAGCTTGGGCAGAAACTGGGCCAAGTAAATAAATTTATTTATAGTAATCTAACGTTGCATTTTTTAATTTATTGTTTCATCAACAATGCACAACTTTAATTTCAAACTACACTATCTTAAATATAAATCTAAGCACACAGCTAATTAAAGGTAAACACCAAATGCATTAAATAATTCAATCAAGCCAAAAGGTTTAGTAATAACAAATAATGACAACAAAAAAATACAAATTTGACACACCGCTCAGAATTGCTACTCCGGAAATTACTCAAGGAGGTCCCATTATCTAAAACATTTGCTAAATACACATTGCACGTCTACAGAATGTAGCGCATTGTGGTGTTTAATTTAGGTAACGAGCGGCGTTTTGGTACTTGTCTCTGTATCTCGTTGGAGCATTATGTCTGGGTATTTACGGCAGAAGCACACTGGGACATCACGGGATATTTTACAGTATGGTTTAGTCAGTGCCCTCAAACACCCCTCCACCAATTCGCACTGCGCTCGCGTGGTGGAGCTCAAACCACCTCGTAGTTGAGATAAGGACTGTGCCCTGCAATGTGACCTTTACAGTCTTAATTTTACTTGCTTTACCTGTGTTTACTTTATCGTTTGTTGCTATAATTGTCAGTATTTGTTTAAAAACTCAGTGTTAAACTCTTGACTTAACAAGGTGATTAAAAATAATATTCAATTTAAAGTTTCTCTATCATAAAACAACTTTCACATATATCGCATAGTTATAGATTAATCACTATCTCGGATTTTATAAATTCTCAGTTACTGCTAAAACAACGTAGACTACTGCTCTGCAACCTAACACAAAACGTAAAATTTTCTCAATTGATATTGATCTCTACATGTCGGACTTAAAGTTGAAAATCGGTTAAATGTCCTTTAAATTTTAGGTAGATTGACCTGCCGTTGACTGTACCAACATATTTTAAAAGTGTTATAATCTCAATCACCTGCTACTTATAATTGTATACCCCTGGACTTCAATTTATTTAGCTAAGTACAATATTTTTCAACTGGAGTACTTCTAGGAGATCCTTTGATATCGTTATCGCTAAATTAACTTGTCATGACTCAGCGTTTTTCGATGTCGCCTCATTTGGAGGGTACCAGTAATATTTAGTAGGAAATAGCTTCTGAAATATTTTTAAAAACCAATCATAGTGTGTAAGGATTTGATCGAAATTAAAATTGAATTTGCAGAACGACACATAATTTTTGAATTGAGGAAAACTCAAGCGTTAAATAAGTTATTGGCAGATTTTATACCTCATTAACTAAACATTTTAATGGAACTTTTTGATATACGACTCGGGTTTTTGGTATTCATAAGCTGTCAAACTCAAACCACCCATAATTATTTGTTGCAGCGTAACAATAAAATTACCATTGTGTATCGTTACCGAGGCCTGACGGATTTAAATGGTAGGTTATTATTTTTGTGTCTCTCTTATTTTTAAATAAATAGTTTTGTTAAAAATGACTGCCAAAATTGTTTACAAAAGTGTTATCTGTCTAGCCATGCGTAATGTAATAATATGTAATGTATAATAACTGAGAATATTGAATCAGGTGTTCTCTAGAAATTTTAATAATCTAAAGTTCTATTAACATGAAACTGAATTTGGTTTTATATTTACGAAGAAAGCTTACCGGATACGTGCTTGGGAGGTCCGGCAAACAATATTACGGGTGAGAAAGCTCAAAGTTCACTACAAGCTAAGCTTTAGCTAATTTAACTTTATTTTGTTTTTGCATATAATTTTACGAAAAGCAATATCCTTCAAGTACTGAATACTGTTAAGAACTCACGCTTAGGCAACAGCTCAGATAGAAGAGCAATCTCAAAAGTATCGATGTCTACGCAAGCGCCATTCGCTTTGCAGTTTTGCTTTGCATTTGGCTATTCTCTCTGATAACAGCTAAGCTCTATCTAGTTGTCTAGGTGAAATGTTCGCTGTTTGACTTTTAATCATCTCCTTCTAGCGTTTATGCCGGAGATACTGTCGGCTGTAGGTACTTCAGTGAAGTGTTGCATAGAACTTATTCTCTCCTAGTGGAGACCAACAGAGCATGGATTAAGACCGTTCAGCAGCAGTAGGTGCTTAAGCTGAAATGTTGGTGTTGATAATGCGAACTACGTAAAGAATAGCGTAGCTTGAAGTGGACATCACACATAAGAAACGGGGGAGTTGAAATTTCTTTTGCAGGAAATTGTTGATTCCTATCCGTTCTTTTCTCGCTATTTTTAAATAGGAATATGTGAAAAGGAATAAATGAACCAAATAATGTAGATTTGAGAGAGGAAATCTGCTTATAAAAACTGTCTTTTATTTAATATACTTTTTGTCACGATATTCTCTTTTATTTATTTTATCATAAAAACAGTAATGGAGTCTCTGAAGTTACATACATTTTCTATACTTTCATACGTTTTACATTTAAAAAGGTCACGAAGAAGATTCATCACCCTCTTTATATTCAGAGTGTTAACGCAAACATAACATATTTTGTCTGGATATTTTCTTTAAATATTCTTACTGCGGTTGCCTAAGCCTAGACAGAGATATTGGGATTTATTGGAAAATTGTATCAATATTATGTTTGCCTTTAATATACTATACAGTTCAAAGTCCTGCGTCTTTTGTAACGCAATAAAATAGAAGATACAAGAAAGTAAATAGTAATAAAACTGAAATGTGTATTCAATATTTTTAAACGACTTTCTTTAACTGTGTACTCGTGTATCGTAAAAATGCAAATGGCATCAAATTCTTTATAAAAAAAACATTGTTTTCTTTCGCTGTTATTGTTTGATTTATCTATCATGTGTTATTGGTTTGTCTATAACATGGTGTCAATATATATATTTATTTATTTATATATACAAGTGGCGAACTTAATGCTATACAGCATTTTCTACCAGTCAATATATTACTAGATGTTTACAATATATTTCTAAATGGTTGAGTGTTGTCAATAAAGACATGAAGAGCTGCGATCTTACAGAAGATGCGAGAGATAGAGCGTAGTGGAGGAAAAAGAGCATTAAAGGGGATTCTGTAATAAGGCGGAATACACTATTACGCTATGACGAAGAAGAATGGTGTCATCATTATTTAAAACTATTTGTTTAAGCTTGTATAAAAAATCTTTCAATGTGTTGTTTTTTGACACTTTTTACTTTATTATGGTCTTAAATCGATTTTTTTCGCTGCTTTGCACACTGCTTGACGATTGTAATTTATGTAACTAAGAAAAAAATGTTCTAATTTAGCTAAACTTTAATTTGTTGTTAATTGTAACAAAAATGTAATTATTATTAATAAGAAATTTCCAAAATTGTGTTTATTAATTGTTAGAGTTTTGTGTCTTGCATAAGCGTAGTAAGTTTTATTAGAATAGGTTTATACACTTTGAAGATATAGTATAAAAACCGTTCGGCGTTAACGCTGTTACATGATTTTAATATAATTCTTTTTTTTTTTAAATAAACCCCATAAAGTTTAATCACCAATATTTGTACGGTCAAAGTCGTGCGAACCGCTAGTCATATCAATGTTTTTAAATTCCTACAAAAGTATTAAATCTACATTACCAACCGTACAAAGTTAACGAGCTCAAATACTCTAAAAAACTTATAAATCACAACTTTATTGCATCGGCTATTTAAATGAAGACAATTTTCCGGTGTTTCGTTACATAAATTAAGTGATTTGGAAGCAACGACCGGCACCATTGGACAGTGGCCAAATTTAACTTTTGGGCGGATTTTTGAATCGTTAGACATTTACGTAGACCTTTAAAAACATCTCAACGTCATCTTTAAAATTAACCCGATGTACGTTGTAACGCAATGATGCAATAGGTCCCGGTTTTGATTCTCGGTATGGGTCGATTCAGAAAATATACCTTTTCTTAATTGGCTTAAGTCTGAGTGTGCAACGAGAAGCCCTTATCAAGTCATGGCCTTTGAAACCATGATAACAATTTGTGCGTTTGTAAATAACGCAAATAGATGGAGATAAATTAGAACTAGTGACTACGACCCTCAGCAATAAGAGGGACCGATTGCAGAGAGAAGTAAAACCTGAATGTTTTATTTAAATGTCAGGTTGTTACAATGTCGGGTGTCAGCTAGCGGGCGAGCCAACGATTTTGTTATGGGTGGCAAGTTTTTTTAAGGTTAGTCGTAAATTCTTAAGTATTATTGCTAGGTGATCAGGCTTCAGATTTTGCTTACAAACAAAAATTTTAAAGTCCTGCATACTACACACATCCATTAATGCTTGTTTTATATCAATATTAAGATTTAGAGAACTAGCTAATTAATTGTGAAAATAGTTTACATTTAGTAGATTGGCTATCTGGAACGATTTACGCTTTAATGAACTGAATTAAGAGATGAAAAATTTACGATCGATTCAAAAATCGCAACACCGACCCTAAAACTCATTTACCGCTGAGTGTCTCCGGTATTAAAAGCAATTTTTAACCCCCACAAAAACCCGGCGTTTTTGCATTTGACTTGCAATTACTGTCTCCCGGCCCATTTGCGAGAGTTAACTCTGCAGTTACTTAGTCTAGTCACTCAGGTTTCGTTTTAGGGTTAAAAGGTTTGAGGAAGATAGATCCATTAGTGTTGAGAATTTTGTATTGAAGAAGGGACTTGCCTTTTGTATTGTAGTTAAATGTTTTGTCCCTTTCATGCGATTAATCTCAGAGACTATTAAAGGTAAGGTTTATGTTCGATTCGATATTAGTTCACTACACTAAAGTTAAATATGAATTATTAAGATTTTAAATGCTATCCGCATTACAACGCTAGTTTTTTTATACAAAGAACCTATTAAGGGCAATTAAAAATAAAACTGTTTAACTGATCAGCTGTTAAGATTTGTATAGCAATTTTTTTTAAAGTTCTTATGTTTGTTTCATAATAAAACTTTTTGTATTTGAGCACCTAAGCGGTTATACGTACAATAATAAAATAACGTTGTTTTTATAAAAATGAATGTGTGTTTGTTCGTTTGTACTGTTTGCGTTCCTAAACCATTAATACGATTATTATAAAACGTTGATTAATTATTGTTTGCACGCCGGAGATGAATTTTAAATTAAACTAATTGAAAAACAAAATGGTTATTGATAATATAATATGCCTAACTGTAATGACGTAATTCACCTTTTACGAACAGGGTTTGATTATCGGTTCGGGTCTGTAACATGTTTAGTTTTATTTTATATCGTTAGATGGCGTTGTGCCGACTTAGATCGCGCAAGTATTGTGTTTTTCGTGCTCTTATGGGATTAATGGTGCTAGATCTTGGAATTTCAAGTAATTCTTTATCTAGTTCATCAGGTCATATACAGGGTCGATTATAGAAAACGATTAATTAAGTTTCGCTAATTGGGCTCAGTTTTATAGGTGTACTGAAAGACACTGATGACACCTGATACAATAATAATGTTTGTTTATTCATTACTCTGTGACCAAGACCATGTATGTCTATAGAAAATATTTATAATATCTCATCTCTCACATTTCCAACGAAATCCTTCCACGGTAGATTTCTTAACGAATAGCTTTCCCATGGCACTAAAAACTTTTTTTTTAAAGTTTTTAATTAATTAAGTTAAATTTTTCTTAATACACAGCATTGTAGTAGAAACAATGCCTAGAATTTAGTTATTTCAGCCGTCCTTAAGGTACAAATCACAAAGCTACTATTCAATTTAAATTTAAAAATGAATTTCTCTTTCAAGACCTAGATACGGTTTTGAATTATTCACTAGACCATTCTGTTAGACGACGTATTTACCATATTATCAACGTTAGGTATCAAAGAAATAAAATGTCTTGTCTAAGTTGATTTAAAATGTGCATAGGTAGCTCTAGATGCTATTGACACGAAAAGAAAAATATAGGTGGAAGGTAGATAAATGTTTAAGCATAATTTTGACATTCTATAGGTACTTAAGACATATATTTGTGCAATCCTATTTGTATTAGGTAAGAATTTTAAGAACTCTGCAACACCTTCCCCTTTCTCTAATGGTTGTGCTCTACCTAAAAGTTGCCTGGTAGAGATCGCTTTTAGCGATAAGACCGCCTAAATTGTACATCTTTCTATAAAAATCATGTGTATTTTACTTGTATGGTGTGCAATAAAGAGTATCTATCTATCTAAGACCTTAACTTGTGTATTCTTTTATGTACTTCGTTTGTTTCATTAGAATTACCCATCTTGACGATTTTCTCTCTTTAGAATGGAGATCATGACTTGGCAAACCGCAGAATAGAGCACCTGTCAAAGTAAAGCACTAATATACCCAAAGCTGCTGTAACGGAAAAATAAAAGTCACGAATAAAAAATCAAAAAACATGGAGCATGTGTACTTAGCGTCTTTTGTTGATTTTAAAGTATTTTTCTGGTTTCTTATTTTTATGGTATTTAAACCATGATTTAAATTAAAAGCTATCATTGGTCTGAGACATGAAATACCTATATTAAGATACATGCCTTAAAAGATATCAATAAAAAAAGTTAATCCCTAATAATTACTATTGAAAACTGATAATAGTTCTGATACAGGTTCCCTAGAATACCACTTAAAACTAATTTTGGGATACTCTGTATTAAAATTTGTTGTTATTATGAATCTTGAATTAAAATCAACCACATTTATGCCTTTCATTCTAGAACTATTAAAACTCAATCCACAAACAGCGGCAAATGTTTCTAAATTCAAGAGACAGCTGAAACAGACAAATGCGTTATAACTAATGTCTTTTTAAACCGTCTGCAACGTTCTGGAAGCACTAACTATACCACTTTAGTGTTATCTTGCAAATTCAAGTTTCGCATTTAACCTCATTCCTAGAAGTAAACATTTTCGGTCCGTGCGAACACAGTGTAAGAAGGTAAAGTATGTTTGCTCCTTACAGTCCCCCGTAGCGGTTTGTCCTATTCCAGGCCCCAAATCAGAACTGTCAACTGATAAACCTTGAGACTATGATTTGACATTGAGATAATCGTTTATGCACTTATGTGCGTTGTTGACTTTTAGAATTAAACGTTAACGCGTTTTTCAACGAAAAGCATATACATATGCTTTAACGTGAAGTGCTTACTAACATGTAACTCTATTTATTATTGCATAATTAGTTCTGATTCATTATTTTAATTGAATTTAGGTAGTGTTTGGTTTAGTAATTGATCTGTAATTTCATTATTTATTATATTTGTAATAAATTTTTTGCTCAGAGCTTTGTCCTGTACTTATTTAAGGTACACTTAACTATGATTTGAGATGCGGCATGTCTATTTTTCATTGAAGCGATTGCCATCAGACCTCTGTAACCCTAAGACACTCTGAACGAACGCGTTCTAAAAAGAATTAACTCTTCTCCTCTTCTTTTTCATCTATACGATCAATCCCGGTTGCGTCTAAAGCCATTGCTTACGAGCCCAGGGTCCGCTTTCCTTGATTTACTCCTCCACTTCGCACGGTCTTGAGCGTCTCTAGTTGTGAGATAATTGGCACGCTTATGTCTAAAAATAATTAACTATCTTTCTTTAATTTAAGTAAAAACTATTTAAATCCATTAAGCCTTCATTGTATTTGTTGCACTTTATCTTGATTTTAAAATTAAATTTTATATTTTCAGTCTTTTTTTATAAGTTACAATCAAGCAGCGTAGGGCATCCACCTACAAGGTGGACAGACGACCTGGTAAAGGTTGCAGGAAGCCGCTGGATGCCGCTTCCAACCGGCTAATCTGGAAGTCACTGAGAGAGGCCTATGTTCAGCAGTGGACGTCCTGTGGCTGAAATGATTATGATGATGATGATGAATCAAGCGGACCTACTGTACGTTTTATTCTATGGGTTAGAGCAACTAGACTTCAAGCAAAGACAAATAGTGCTCAAGAATATACTTCGTTAACGTTGATGGATGGTCCCACAACTACCAGAACTATGAAGGATTATTATCATTACATCGTGTCCTTTAATAGTCAAAATAAAATGTGAAACTACCCAAAAATAAGTAGTAGTAATAATTATAAATTCGATGGTATTAAATTATTATTTTGACATCGGCTGGAAGTAGTTAAAAGCGACTTCAAAGATCTGACTATATAGTTCGTTAACTGTTTGTTAAAAACAAGTGAAATTGATAAAAATGTTAATAAAGAGTCAACAGATACACAGGGATAAAAATAAAATTAAGTTTAGGTTTATATGCAGAATTAGAACAACAAACCAAACAATATTTGTATTATTTAATGTAAATTGGCATAAAACCGAAATTAAGAATGAAACCAAATTTCTAAATAATAAATTACCTAATATTTTTAACTAATTACGTATAACGGTTAGAAGAAGTAGAAACGTTTTCTTTGTTGTTACCGGATCTTAACCTTAAGCCTTTTACATTTATATACCAAAATCCTATAGTCTTGTGGATTAAGCTGTACACACACGGTGGACGAAAACAAATGATTTATTTGTACAATTATGAGCTTAATAAACTGAAAACTAATAAATTAATTAGATATTTAAGAATACAATATCATACGCCTTTATAATCATTGATTCCCGCAACCTTGACTAGGTTGTCAGTCCTTCGAGTGAGAGGCCTGCCCTCGCTGCGTCTTCCATGTCGTGGTTGCCACTCGAGAACCTTTCTTCCCCTACGGTTTTTATCTCTAAGAGCGATGTGGCTTATCCATCGCCGTTTTAGCTGTGCCATTAAAACTCACAAATTTCTGTCAGGAACCCGGGTCCAACTGACCGATTTTTTCTAGTGTTATTATCTGGGATAGACGCTCTAAAGAATGCTCTATGGTGAAGGCCTCTTTAAACCTATGGTGTCCCGTTTTGAGCAAAGGTCTCTCAAAGGTGAAGACATATTTTTAAAAGAAGATTCACTCAGGGTAACACCAAAAGATATTTATACCACGTGTAGAGTCAGAAACATAGATACAGACGTGCAGAATGTTTTTAAATTTGTGTATGATACACAGACTTAATATATTTTTTGGCGGTAGTGTGTCTCTTAAAACTAGATATTTTCAGTTATTTGTTGGCAGGAAGCTGTTAAATTTGCCTGCCAATAGAGCCAACATTTTGTGTCTACTTGTCAAAAATCCTTTAAACATTATTTGCCACAAAAGCCATTGTTACAGTATTAATGAGATTTCCCCATTCATGTGCACCTGGCTTAATCATCCCGGTACTTGGCAACACATAAATTAAACAACCAGAGTGGAAAGACGTGGGAATACGCAAACAATTCCAATTCCAGATCTCGTGTTACGCTGAAGAATTTTGCGGTTTTATAAATTATCTCATAAAATTTATGTGTGTTTCAACCTTTATTTATTTGTATTAGGCAGGTTTGGAGTGTCGGCTTTCGTGGTGCGTAAAGTGTTAAATTGAGGTTTGCAAAAGAATCGAGTGCAAATGAAATAAAAGGAAAAGAACGTATCAGTCAAAAGAGAACATGGATGTATATTGTTGTGTATTTTTTTGGTATTGAACAAATATGATTTTTATTAGGTATTAGTGCTTTTACGATATCGTTTTGTCCAGCAATTTCACGGAGAGGAGAGACCGAAGCGAGCACGCTGTGATCTCGGAGTTGTCACCAATACTGGTTTTCTTCATACCCATTAAAGAGCATCTACAAATTACTTCAAGCAAAATACTGTTATTTTAGACTCCCTTCCCGCTTTTTTCTATCTCTTTAACATGTACTGTCACATTAACATACCTTTCCCCCCATTACCGTAATGTAATATCATGCGGACGAGACCTATAAAAAACTGACTTTCTAAAAATAATATTAACACATAAGTACCTATGTAATCAATCAATGTTGTACTCTCATCGGCTGCGACCACGAAAAAGTAGAATTGGCACCAACTGCAAAAATAACTGATGACGTAAATAAGTGTTAATTTATTTCTAGCTTTTCAGTTTTGGAAGTTGTTTTTTTTAATAAAATTGACATTTATTTTATTGTTCATAAATCTTTATGAAGACATATAAAAGTGCAAACAAAAGTTAACTGCTGAATACCGATTTAATCTTACTCTTTTTCTTATATAAATAAAAATATATCATCAAAATTGGTTAACGTGTTAACGAATGATCGCTGATCATGAAAAAAAGATTTCGACGAATTGAGAACCTCCTCCTTTTTGAAGTCGATTAAAAATGGATTTCGACGACGAGATACTTCTAGGTGTCTTTAAAAAAAACCGTGGCCAGCACGCTGCGGTCTTCTATCCATGGCTGGTAGTTTTGCAGCGTGCTGGTAAAATCGTGCGAATTCGGTCGCACTAACTCGCAGTGATTTTTAGAACCAGCAATGAAATAAGGTGCAGAATGTAAGCAACTAGCTAAGAACTAACTTTTGTCGTCTAAGGCTTTCACAGCTTGCCAGGAAGTAAGACATGGTAGACAAGATTACAGGCACTTGATATCTTTCAAAACTGTTTCAAATTTGAACGATATATTTGTAAAATAAAAAGTTTGCCCAAAAAATTTTTACCACTCCTAGAAGTAACCAAACCATTTATGTTCCACGATCCAAGAGCCGTATGAAATGTTCAATGTTAAAGTTAAAAAAATATATAATATAGGTACTGAAAATCATTCGCGCGTCATAGAACAACAAGGTTGATTTTCCCATTTAAAATTATTCTAACAGCTACTAATTCTCTCTTTCTATGACGTCAAAAACAAATAAATAATACGTCAAAAATGTGCATCTCTTTCATTGTTAAAAAGGTAATAAGTCCATGCGGTCAACCTTATCGCTATTTTACTTACCTACACATTAAATTTTGCCAAAACTGGTAGATCACTTTCTTGACCGACCGTACTTAAAGTCACGTTGCTATATTTATATCAAATTAAAAAAATGCTGTAAAACTGTCAAGTAATACAGGTATTTTCTATCGGAGTCTGTGTCAACGTTCTACTGGGAATTGTATCGGTGGACAATTGTTGTATCTACTTTTATGAATAAATATAATTTCTCGATCTCGAAATAAATTCTCTGAACAATAGAAAATAAGCGATTTTACTCCAGAGACCACTTAATATTTTCAAACAATAACTATTCCAGTTTTTAATAAATATCTAAACCTAGAATCTATAAGGCTGTCTACCAAAGACAATAGATGCTGATTTCTATTCCCAAACGTAAAGTTTGTTCGTACTCTGAACAACGGAGTGGAGGGAAATTGAAATGTGGTGCGATCAGAAATGCTTTGTTTTGTACAATACGTCAAAGGATTTAGCGATATATTTAGAGTGTGGGTTAAGTGGTAAGAGAGTGATTTGTTATAGATTAATATTGCTCACCATAGCAGACCAAAAATGCGTTAAGAAGATTAAGGGGAATCGTTGTAAGCAGCCGGCGAACTTTTTTAAAACATTTTTCAAATGCTACTCTTGTTTACTTTGTATTGGGTAAAAGCCGGATAGTTGCCCCACTTTTTAAAAATGCTCAATAAGATATTAATTATGTGTGTACTTACAATATACTCGTTATATATTAAAACATTGGTCTTTAATCTTTTATTCTACACCAAAAAGGGATAGGTGCCTACTGTGGCGGATAGGTGCCTCACGCTAAAAATGCTTCGTGGGATACTTGCCCCACGATAAAATTGCTTCAATTTATTTATTAGATTTAATTTTTGTTCTTCTGTTCTTTAAACCTCAGTGCTTAACTGTCTTCAGTCCAGCTGATGAGACGCAGGACCACGCTAGATTTTTGCAAATATTTGCTGATCATTTTTCTCACTTGCAACATGAAATCTTCAGGAAATAATAGTTGCCCTTAAGGCAACTATCCGTAAAAGTATATGGGGCGACTATCCTTTTCAATACGGATACTTGCCCTTTTAAATTAAAAAATAATTAAATGCTTTTTATCAATAAAATTTAATGGACCGTATAGTTTAAACTCCAGTGTATACGAAGAAACAAAAAGTTGATTGAATCCATAGCCATGTAAAAAAATATTACATAGAAATGACTCACAAATATAATTTTGATGCTCGTGTTGGTCATACCGTGGAAGATTTTTGCTTACACACACAAAACGCATGGACTTTTTCTTATGGCTTGTATGGCATTGAGACTTACGGAAGGACCGCTTTTGATCATTGGAGAGCCCTAACACTGGAGGCATCTCTAACATAGTGTATTCAAAACCGGGGCATGTATCCCACTGAGGCAACTATCCTGGTTTTACCCTACTAAAATGTTATTTGCGGATGCAGTAACATATTTTTTACTCAAAAGTTATCACTAAAATTATCAATTTATCTTACTGAGTCATATTCAAATATGTGTACCTATTTTATGATCAATCGGTCATTTTTATGACTAATTAAAAGTCAATGAGAAGAATATATTATTTAAGTGTATGTTCTACGTGAGCTGACGGTTGATAAGTCAGAAAGCTTCAAGAATGGAGGCTAAGTACCAGCAGCAGCATTGGACATCCACCCACAAGGTAGACAGACGACCTGGTAAAGGTTGCAGGAAGCCGCTGGATGCAGGCCGTGTCCAACCGGCCAAACCTAAACTAATTGAGAGGTGATCTGGGTCATCTGGTGAGATTCGAACCCAAGACCTTTCGCTATCCGGGCTGCTCTTACCAAGCCATAGCTGCAATAACTATGTCCTCCATAGCTTAGTTGATAAGAGCAGTTACCCGAATAGCGAAAGGTCGTGGGTTCGAATCCCACCATCCCCCCTTAAATGACCACCAAAACACGATATGATATATATATCGACACAAACTTCTGTCGTGGGTTAAAACCAGCTTTTACCGCTACCGCTTCTATTTTGTGTTTCTAACATCAGCTTATGGTTTTTATTATTCCATGTCATGTTATTGTCATTCATGATGGTCTCCACAGATTTGAGTGGTTTTCATTATATTTCGATTTGAATATAAACCGATAAAATGCTAACCATACGAGTATCTGAGAGTGTATTCTGGGTGTTTGGCATTTACGTTATCAAAAATTTTGGAGAAACAAGGTTTTGAAAATGTGCCATTAGGCACAATTCCGATTCGGCCCGGATATAGAGAAAGATACTCTGCATTGCCTACCACATAAAACAAAGTACAATAAAACCTGCACAATTCGAGCGTTCTTATCACTAGACTGATCTCTTTCTAGTTTCTAGAAGACAGTTTTTTTTACAGTTGAACAACATCACACACATTGTTCTAATCCTAAAGGTAAAGTACAACGACGGTAAGACGGTACTACAATACACAGACCAGAGACAATTCAAAAAAGTTTGTTTACTACATTGACTTGACCGGGAATTGAAACCGGGACCTCAGAAAAAAATAACTTTAATCGAAAGTTGACATAGATTATAGTAATTATCAGAGTTAGTTCGTGGGAAATTGCGGCCAACCGTATACGGAGCGACACCGTATTGCGCCTCCCTTTAGTAAAAACACGTGTTTGTGCAAAATTGTACTGAACTATCGTAATAAATATAATTGTTAACTCTAAATTACGTATTCCAATAGTTAGAGGTTGGATCGAAGACAGACCTAAAAGAACATGGAGTGGTCAACAAACCGGAACTGGCACAGGATGGGGACAAATGGGGAGCTTTGATGTCAGTGGCCAAGATCCACTTCGGGTTGCTGAGCGAACGAAGTAAGTAAGTAAATAGCTAAGGCACAAACAAAATATCTTTCATCCACTCAAAAGTTACTCTAAATATCGTCAGGTATAATTATTAGCATTTCAAATGATCATTTTTACAGTCGGGCAATACATATTTAAATTATCTCCGTAAAATTTGATGATTGTTGAAACGTTTTCATTTTACGAATCGTTTTAAGATGGACGACATAAAACTGCGTCGTAGAAATAAAATATATTTTTATGACTTGTTTTCTTTTAAAGTTGCTATTTGAATACTTAATATACATGGTGAAGACGATCGTAAGACATTAATGTAAACAAAGTTTTTATTAGTCTATACAATCAACTTTTACTACGAAAGCAACATTAAAATCGTAAAAAAAACCTGTATACACCCGAAAATATTATAAAAACTCACCCTATATTATGTGTAAAACTTAATACCTTTGAACGTACAGACAGCGACAGGTCAACCTGCCCAAAAAGATAAAGGTCATTCAACTAAAATTAAAAAATTGTACCAATACATGATAAAGTTAAGTATGCGCTTTTAGTAGAAGAATTTTTTAATGACCAGTTTCAATCTCCAGTCATCCATTACTTTAATTCCCGCAGAGCAATAAATCCGAAACTGACCTTACCTTCTTATACAAACCTCTATGGCAAACGTACTTTGGAATTCATGATCCCACAATATATTAACCAATTACCTAATATCCTAAAAGCTAACATAACTCTAAATAATATTGAGTATAAACTAAAAAAACACTTTTTAGAAAGCATTTAAATATTCATACAAATATAAATACTATAAATACAAAACTAAAGAAGCACATAATTTGGCAGCGCCTTGTATGTATGTCCTGGAAACTGGTCGGGCGCGGGCTCGGCGACCGGCTCGGCGTATGCATGGGAGGCGTGATCGTGCAAAATATTACATTGTTCTGTGTATTGTCATTTTTATTTTTCAATGTTTTTTATTATGTCATATGTTGTGTACATCTATCATTATTTTTTAATCTATCTGCAACGGCACCGGTATGCGATAAAGCCCTAAAGCTTATGTCATATCGTGTAAATTGTATATACTTATTAATATTGTTTGTTTTATAAATAAATTTTAAAAAAACTGATTTTCAACTTGAACCCGACATGTAGAGATCAATATCAATTGAGAAATTTTGACGTTTTGTGGTAGGTTCACGAGCTGTTGTCTGTAAATTTATCTCTTGGCTACAAACGCAGCTCTGTGGCGTCCTAATAGTACCTCACAGTAATAGACAGGCGTTAATTAATTTTCAACAAGAGCCTTTTCAATCAAGAAATAGGGCGATCCTGTTTAAAATATTCCTTCCAATGGCAGGGTAACAAGAGTTTTAATAAACGACTTATTTAAAATTCAAATTCACACCAAATCGCTAAGACTATTAAACGATTGTAAAAAAAATACATTTGTAATAGATCTCGCTTCATTTTGCATTGAATGTGGTTTTCACGGATCTTATGTAGGGCAAAATATTATTAATTTAAAAAACTTAAGGTGTTATGTTTGGAGATGTATGGTGTAGAGGGTGATTTGATGAGAGCTTAGATTTAACTCTTAATTTGATTCCCTTGTGATTTTTTCATTATGTTAAAACCTCATACTTATATACATAATTTTACTAACACAAGATAAATAAAATTCTAAGTTTCTGTAGTTGCTAACATCCGAGAACGTGGTACGTTGGTAAGCGCAGCGTAGGAAGCCTTCTAAGAAGGTCGAGTTTTGAAGACAAAACAGCCTACAGCGTATAAAAAAAATCAAACTTTTTTATTTTTTGCATTCACAATGATTAATTAAGTGAAATTATTATCCTTAATATTTAAAAAAAATCCATAAGGAAAAGAGATATTATAAAGTAGACGTTTATTTAAAAGAAAAGAGTGCATGGACCTTATAAACTACCTAGCTTGCACTTACTACATCTCTTGTAACTGTATTTCCTGTAAAAAAAAGCTGTCAAAGCTGACTGATGTTGTTGCGCCGTTTCTTTTCATCACCAGCCGATATGTAGTCCCGAAGCGGAAGTAGGGCAAAGCTATATTATTGGATCGTGTATAAGTGCCCAGAAAAGGGCCTTTATAGGTACTGAATAAATGACTAATAAGACAATTTTTTTTATATGGACTCGTCCCGCTCTTTAAGCAGGGCAGTGATTCTGCCAATGTCGAGTTAATTCTTGATATACTCGTAGTTTACAATAAATAACGGTTATTTAGTGTTTATTGCTTTTCTTAGATTCAGTAGAGGCTACTCTTCCCGTAGAAGCAGGTCTCAAGACGCTATCGGGTCAAAAGCAAGTTGTCTTGAGACAAGTCACTTGACACTCGATGCGGCGTTGATATTTCAATAATTTCAGATCTTTATCACTTCACCAAACAGAACACAAACTACACCAAACTTGCACTCTAAAGCTCGTACAAATAAAAACCATTAGAATAGATCGACCATGCTTCTCGTTCGACTACCCCCCACCATCATATGACTATTAGACCCTTCGTTAACGAATTGACAACCAGTAAATCACGTGACACTAGTGTCAAATGATAATAGTGTCACGTGGTATTCCAGTCGGCGATTTGTTATCGAACGGTTCTAAACCCGATTCATGGCGAGCCACATCCCGCCCTGGTTTCATTCTTAATATGGGAAACAGGCTGTAAATAATACAAAAGAAAAAAATACAAAAAACATCTTAACGATCTCACTGTTACTCAAACCAGAGCCGTTAAGATAAAAGACAAAAGAAGGAATGTCTACAAAATTAAACAAATTAATATCTCTGAATAAATTGAGACAACTGAGGACTTCATAATGAAACACTTGAAATATTCCCCCATTTTATATCGCGGAGTAGCCTTGGAGGGGCCGTTAACACTTTTGTCAAGTTATATCCATCCCATCTGACTCGGTAAGTTGTCTAACGCGAGTTAAGAAAGTTCATAATCTTCTGTTTAGTTTTAATTAAAATAAATTATTTTTATTAGACAAATTTTCTAAGATATATTTATTTTTTTGCTTTAAGATTGTAACTTAGAGTTGCATAAAGTTTAAGCACATAATAAATAATAGTTATTGGTGTCAGAAGTTATCATTCAAGCTAACACGGAACGCTTGAGCTCAGTACAGTCAGAATGATCTGCCCGTAAGTAATGTCAATGTGTGCGTTGCTCGAGCGCGTTAACTTCAGCTCAAAGTCGAACTAAAAGACAAAAATAATTTATTCAATTTAGGACAGAAAATGCCACTTGTGAACGTCAATAATAACATTATTAGCCTATAAGGGGCCAGAACATGTCTCCTTATTTTTTGGGCCCAACTAGCGCTTTGAGACAAGACACAGACAATCTGGCAAGTGCTGAGAAGAAACGCCAAAACAAGCTCAGTCAACACTAGCTGGCACAAAAAAATATAAATCAAAATAAACAGGTAGGTACATCAGTTTAGTGCAGGCCGGACTGACCATACATTCTTGTCATTGATCACTACTATTTATTCTGCACCATATTTAGTAGTTTTATGCACGGCTACCAGTCAAGCTATACAGGATGGATGTTAGGTTGTACGATATTACATACAGGTTGTTCTTCGCACGAATTTATAGAACTTTTAGTAGGTATAGGAGCCAATAAAAAAATAGTCTGCTGTTTTATACATTTTAGTCGATTAGCATTGTACTTAGTATGGAATAGCAGATTTTTTCTTGATTTCACCACTGATTCTATGGTAATAATTATTAGAAAAACTGAATACTTGAACTTACTTAATTGTCATTAATAAGAATTTTCTACACTGTAGTACTGAGTTGTTTGTATTATTTTAATTAATCTATTATGAAAATGTACTTATAAAAGGTATTGGAAAAGGTTCTGATGCTATTTTAATTTGCGAAAATAAATAACAAAAACTTATGTGCGTACATTTTTATTAAAAAATCTTATTTTTATCACATTAATGTACATTTAAATAACTTATTACTTCACAATATTTACGCTAAATTAACAGTCAACTAAAGCACCGATATGTTTATAATATAATAAATCGTGTAATAAATTACTTTATTTTGATAACACGAATAAAATACAGGGTGACCATTAAAATACAGCATTAAGTTATATATAAATATACATTTAAAAATTAGTAAAAAAGATAATTTAAAAATTTCCCTCTTGAAAAAAAAGGTAATTAAAAATAACATTTATGAAAGTTTATAAGACAGTCGGAGATTTTTTTCAAATTATATTTACAACATTTTTTCTTAACCTATGGGGAAATTTCTCCTGTACCTAAGGGGTAATTTCTTTTATTTCTATAAGTATCTCTGGTAACTAAACATTCATACCGTATACGTTCAATGCTTTCTACTCAAGTCAATAATAGTAAACAATTAACACTGTAAGGTTAAAAAACAGCTTATATCACAATATGCAGACACGGTAATCAAATTATTTAACGGCACAAAAATACGAACACAATAAACGTGTTTAATGCAGTCACCCTATATTTAAATATTTAATTTATTTGCATTATAATTAAATTTAAAAAGAATTTTATTACACGAAACTCGTTATTAAAAGTTATGTAAGTAAGTTTTAATATCTCTACAGACAATTAAAACAATGTAATTTTTTTGATATGATAATTCTTATTCCATGAATAATTATTTCATAAAAGGCTTAAAAAATCACATACACCAAAGTATAAGTTACGTTCTATAAAAAAAAAAGAAGAGAATAAAAAAATAAATAGAAACGGTAATGCCTGTAATAGTCAATTAAAAAACTAACTAACAAATTTAAACCCCTTAACCATAATAATGCTTTAAAAACGATAAAATCTCTCGCTCTCGCCTCTTGGGCGGTAACGACCGGCAATAGCACAGTTGGCGGGGATCAGGGCAAAAGAGAAAGAAATCGGCGGACGATGCGTGCGATATCAAGCAACACCGCCTTCTGCATATTTGCTGGAAGCGAGCCGCCGGCGAATCCCAGTCTTTTCAGGTGTACACCTAATGTGACTGGGATTAACCCGTTTGCCGATATAACAATTGGTATGATTTCAGTGGACGCCACTTCCCACATTTCAGTAACCTTGTGTACTAGGTCCAAGTACTTGCATTGCTTTTCGGTCTCGGCCTTTACAAGTTTCTCGTTATGAGGGATAGTATTATTATTATTATTAAAATCATACATTAATTTTTTTTTTCCTTAGGCTCTTAGACACATAATTATCCAGGTTATAAATTTCTTAAATTAACTTAACAACTCTTCTAAATTTTGCATAATATTATTATTATAACTGTAATTTGTAAATAATTATTATGCTTATATTTATTTATTTACAAATCTAAGTAGATATAACCTCTACATAATATTTTATATCTGATTCTTCACTTTTGACAGAAGTGTTAACGCGTTAAAAGGTAAAAAAATTAATTGTAAAAAAAAATTATGTTTACCTTTACAAAAAGTCTAATAGAGATGATGTCTAATGAATTATTTGTTTTTGAGCATTTATTGAAACGTGCGAATAAATAATAAATTTCGATTGCGTTTCTCATGACTGTTATATTTATATTTGTTAGGTTACGTATTTTTGATATTTTTTATTAGTCAGGTTACCGTTATTTTATTAAGAATAACGAATAATTTAAATTATTTATTTCTTTAACCCTTCGCTAAACTAAAAAAAACCCCTATTGTTTTCCATTGTTTTTCTGGTCTACCATGGGTAAGTGGAACGCGAAGGCAAAATACTTGTAAATTGACACTTATATCAAAAGTGAAAACAGGACTAATAACAATATTGCTGAAGTACAGATAAACAGAACTATTTAATGGTGCATATAGAAAAATGGTCAAGTGTGATTATTTTGATAATATTATTTACATTTGTAGATAAATCAACAGACATGTATTAATGTTATGTGAATTTACGCCTACCTACACAAAAAAAAAATGAACAAACTTTGATTTCTAAAGATAACATAGTACATCGTAAAATTACTATGAAACATACCAAATTAACAAAACTTTCCTAAAGATATTACATTCGATATGTCAACTTCTGGAAAGGATATTGAAGATATGCAACAGTTCTAAGTTAAAATTTGCTGTTTATTTATACTTACGTAGTATACACACAAAATATACAGTTTATGTACACTGGTCCTTTCACCAACGATCATTGGACGGTACAATCATGTTGAACGTAAATATTTTAACCAAAAAATTTTACTTGTCAAGATTTTCTTTTATATACAAATAATATTTTTTAAATTAATAGAATCAGGCGTTACTTTCCGCTCAGTTAGTATCTGAGTGGAAATTGTAAGCAAAATAATTATATTTTCATAATTATTTAATTAATATTTTTATTTTCATTGATGTTTTTTTAGGTATCTAAAAGAGTAGAAAGCATTTTATAAAAAACAGTTTTTTATTTAAAAAATAACCAACTTCAATAACACTAAAAAGCTAAAAATAACTTTAAAACAATCATATCAAACAGTTATTTTTGGAGTCGGTGCAAACAACCACATTCAAACATTCCACGGCTGGCACCGACTCCAATAATAACTGTTTGGTATGATTGTTTAAGAGTTATTTTTAGCTTTTTATTGTTTTTGAAGTCTGTTGTTTTTTTAATAAAAAATTGTTTTATTTATCTGTTTTTTAGTGTTTTTTTACATTCTAAATGGCGATCTGTGATGTAATTATAGCTAAATTGTTTCTCATGACGATTCAAATAAGTCCAAACACGGCTATGATACATTGTTTTATCACAGAGTTCCGGTGCTTACCTTCATTCTCACCAGAATCATTTATTAAAATTTGATTTGTCGACTATGTCAAGGCTTAACTGTCTTAATGAAAATATCTTATCGCGTGGGTGGGGCGTGCGTACCTTACTCGTGGAAGACTATTGTGGCCAACTATGGTCTCCTTCATCAGTTCCACCTCATGGAACCCATCATCACAATTGAATTTTGAAAAAAATGGGACCAATCTGGAGGTATACCCTTTCAATTGAAAAATTAATTTTTCAAATCGGTTCATTAATTACAACACACTCGGCGGAGTTCTGAGGTTACATTAAAAATTAAAAATAAATGAATTGAGAACTTCCTCCTTTTTTTGAAGTCGGTTAAAAAAATAAATTTTTGTATGTTGATGCTTGTTAAGAAAAAAAATATTACCCCATTTTTTAGTTATTTACTAATATTTTAAGCGGTGATTATATCGATCAAAGTGATCATAGTTTCCGTAGAAATATTAGGTGAAATATTTAAAAAAAACGGTTTCATACACTCACTTTGCGGCGCAACTATTACTCATCCTCTCTGCCCACAATACCTATCTTATTGTTGTGCCCTACAGGGTCTATAATGATCTGTTTTATGTATCTATTAATAATACCTGTGTAACATTATAGAATGCAATAAATATATTGAATTGAATTGAACTGACCATATTAGTATGGTTAATTAATTCAAACATCTCTAATCAATAAAATTGTCATACTTTAAATGAGCTGTCCAAATATGACTTTTCCGTAAAATTTTATGGCAATAGCAAGCTGTTACGTCACTGCTTACCAGACTCAACATGATTTGCAAAAAAAAAAAAAGATTATCGGATTTGGGCCTCACTATTGTCTTGTTATTTTTGTAGTCGTCGCTAGTGTAGCCCAAGTAACGAGACCAAATTTTGCCAAGCTTTGTTACAACCGATAATTAATTCAGTCGACGGACTATTAGTAAAAATTTATCGTAATAAATTATTTTTAATTTAAGTAATCCTCTCTTAGAGAAAATTAATGGGATAATTCAGCTAGTTTAATTTAATTAATTGCGTCGCAGCATCACTAGTTACTCAAATTAATAATCTTGCTACTCTCTAGAAACAAAGGAACAGTATAAGACAATAATAATATAAATTAGGCTTATTTAAGATCTTTTTGTATTTTTCAACAACAACACATTTTTTTAAAACGATTCATTGTTATCTTGAATTACTGAAATAAAATAGCATAAAATACTTTTATTACACTTGAAATGAGTCGATAATAAGTTTGACAGAATTTGTACACATGTTTTTTATTCTAAAGTATAATTTGTATAGCCAACTGCCGTCATTTTTAGATGCAAAATAAAATTTAACACCAACTGAAAATAGGCCTTTGACATTGACATTGACAAATTTATGACATGGAATATTTGCCACAATCTTTTTCAAAAACAGAAAACCATCAATGCTGTCGCAATCAAGAAACCCTATATTGCTTTGTTCCCATCTGTCCAATTATCGCCACTTGACATGTCACCTAGATAGGTCACCTTACGTCACCGTGAATGCTGTAAAGTAGCACCATGGAAGTGAGGAGGAGGCTTCGATAGCTGGTGGTCGTTTTGACACCACTCTGAAGTTCAGCGAGACTTGAACCTGTGAAGAAAAGACAAATTTATTTTTTTGATATTTTTTTTCTTTTGTATTTCACCATTTGTTCGATATTTGACATTTATCGTTCAGGAGGTAAGAGGAGCACTTTTTCTATTAGAAAAACAAAAAAAAACAAATATTTCCTTTCTTTACTGACTAAAAATGTATGGTTAAATAAAATATGGATTCAAAATGTTAACCAAAAAACCACGTGACACTATAAAATTTAGCATCAATGTCACGTCATATATCGGTTGTCAATTCATCGTCAAAGGGTTTTAAATTTGTAGGTCTCCAATTTTGATTCATTCAAGTTGATTAAATCGAGATTTTTTTTGTATTTTTTATATTATAAAGGATTTATGCTTGCAAGGAATAGGACGAATTTTAATACCTGTAAATATATTAACTGAAACTCCCTCCTTTGGTATGCAATGAGGAGTATCTATGTATCTGGACTGGTAACCTGTAAAACCTACCCAGTTTTTGTAGGTTTTCTTTACCTTCAGGCACCAGCGATCCACAACTAAAGAATGTACCAGTTTTTGGAATGTAATTACGGTGGTAAGAAGTTAAAAAAAATGTTTATTTATCTACTTAAATGATATTGTACACTTATATTGCATGTAGTATGTACACAACAATGTCTGCAATAATACCTTTGAATTGTTACAATAAAATAGCAATTTCTTAAGTAAACAAATAACAATTTATTTGATCGAAACCACTCTAATTTAGGCGCTAGACTAGATGGTGTTAAACTCTGTAAGTGCCCAACAAAGGTAATTTGTGGAGTTAGCGTTTGTAGGGCTTTGTTGAGCAGTTTGCTGATAGCGCGACTGACGCGTAACCTGAACCTAAATACTGCCCTGAAATAGTATAAGCTTAGACAAAGTGGAGCGGTACTCAGGGCTGAATTAAGGTTTACAAGAACACATTTTTGTTTCTTTTATGACAAACTCTTAGAATCCTGTTTTCGATGTTTAAAAGATACTTACGATTTTCTTATATGTTTTTTTTTTGCTTTTAAAAGTTGAACCACAAAAAGAATAAAACTGCATGAACTCTGCTTTTTTAGAGTTTGATACGTAACTAAAAAGTGAAAAAACGAAAACTATTTAATAAATATTTTAATTACTACTTCTGGGCTCAGTGTCTGTTATTTTAAACATACCAAAATATATATTATGAGAAAATGTCTGTGCCCTTGCACTATTTTTTTTTCCTAATACTTTAATCATAATATTAAAGGATAACTCTATAATGTAGTAGTAGTCACAAACATCAATAAATGTTCATTTTGATTGAACTTTGAACCCTATAAGTTACGAAGTATTTACATTTTATTGCTCATGACTATACAAAGAACAAGGATACTTTTGAAACTCTTATCTTTGATCAATCGCTAAAGCCTTCCCTTCGTGTAGCGTTAATCTACTTGAAATTTCTTTCATCTTTTGCCTAACAACGGGGATGGTGATGCCGAACTATCGATAGTTGACCTTGAATATCAGTTAGAATATCGATAAGTCTATCAAAGTATCGACACTATCGATAGTTTTGAGATTATCGATACAATTTTTGTCCCTGACGAGTTTTTAGACATATTAATTCAAGTTTGTGTTATGTAGACATTTGGATGGAGTTTCAAGTTCCTGTGCTCTGATCAGATGTAACGGACATTTTATCATAACCATACGTACACAAATCTATTTATTTGATAAAACTCCTGTATTTGAGCTTAGGATTTTAATAAGATTTCTTAATTTTATCTTATTGCGGCTTCGAACTAAAATCCTAGGATTTTGATCAAAATACTGGTTACATCGAAATCAGGTGACATATCAATATGAACTAGCGGCAACTATCGGACAGCATCACATACGTACATTTGCTCTGATCCTAAGATAAGTAGCTAAAGCACTTGTGTTATAGAAATCAGAAACAACGAATAAAAATTAAAAAATATTAAGGCTTAATTATTGTTATTAATTGATTATTATTGCTGTTGATATAGTTTATCGATAGTGGCTTATCGAGCGGCATCACTAGTCGAGGACGCGCAACACAGAAGAGTTTTATAAGTGTGTAGAATTGTCTGTGACGATTTTTTTCTTGTTTGATGTTGAATATTATTCACACACTTGGTTATTTGAGAAACTAGGAACAGCCCTGCGTTCCGTACACTTGGAATCGGGATTCATGTTCTTAGAGTTGTAAGCCTAAACGGCCGAATTCGTTGAGTAAGTTACATATATTTTTCATCGGAGGACCTTCGATTCTATTTCGTTTAAAAAGCTCAATAATCTAAGTAGTGAAACAAAAATAAAAGTTTCGTGGACAACAAATAGATTATGTAAAAACAAAAAAAATAGGACGATGTAGCAAAAAAATAAGCAAAAATGTATCCTATTAAAAAAAGATAATTATTTTTTCAGTTAAAACATTAAACCGTACTAAACAACCAAAAAATTTTGATTTTTTGAACAATTAATAATTGTATTTTCACTATAACAAATATTTAATTAATTTAGTTATGTCTCTTTCTTCGACTATACAGGGGAAGAACCATGTTCTATTTTCAAACTGTTTTGTCAAACTCGTATCGTACTATTTTTATTTTTAATGCTTATTGCTTTGCTTAATTAATGCTGGTATAGAAAATACTTGAAACGTTATTCAGTGTGCTCAATTTAAGCATGACTATCACATTTAGCTACCAACCTTGTAACACGTGCACTCTTGCAATCGCTCTCATCTGTAGAGGCGCCTCCAGAGCGCAAGTGTAATTCCCCGCATCCTCCACTTTCAGCCTGGCCACCTGCGTTCAGGACATTTGCTGGATTAGAAAAATGTTAGAACAAAAGTTTAGGCAATAAGTTTAGTCGGCGAAGAAATTGCGAAGCGTTAACGTGTAAAATGCTTAGAGTTTTTAACCGGATAAATAAAAAAGAAAGAAAAATATTTGGTTCATACCACAAATAATAAATTGGTGATTCATCTTATAGGAAAAAAAATGTCTTAAGTTTAATTCCTGGTTCAAGTCATATCAGAAAACTATGTTTTCTAAATTTACTTGAGAATTTAGTGTCAAAGCTTATTAAACATTATATTTGCAGAAAAAAAAACCTTTTTTTATTTATGTAAAAGTAACGTAACATTTCGTACGTGAATAAGTATTATGCTACTAAATTAAGTGTTTTGGGAAGTGTGATTGTTGGTATTTTTAATAACTAGTTATTTATTCATAATAAGCCTTTAATATGTTTTGGGTTTTCAAACAATGTAGCTCAATAGTTGCTTTTAATATTAGTAAAGTAATGTAGGTTTGTAATATCAAGATCCTCTACTTTGTAGGAGCCACCTGCGCTCAACATTTGTTAGATTAGACTTTAGAAAAATGCTTCTGGGTTAGGTAAGATGGAAAAGGCTTTGAAAATTTAAAAACTGCGGCTATTTTGACGATAGATACCCAGTACATCACTTTAACATGCTTTAAACTTTGCGAGTAAAAAATTTATTCTGTGGTGCAACAATCGAATATAAAAGTACCTATCATTCACAACGTTTGAAGCGACTTACTGGGTTACCTGTCAAAATTTAATATCTTTTAAAGCAAGTATAGATAACAGCACGTCAATCTACCAGAAAACGTCAAATTTTCTTAATTGATATTGATCTCTACGTGTTAAACATAAAGTTGAAAATCAATTCAATGACCTTTAACTTTTTGGGTAGGTTTACCTGCCGTTGTATGTACATAAAAACCGTTCGGTGAAAAAGTTTTTTTTTTGTTGTTGTAATTAAAATAATAAATTGTTTATCTCTCTGTAAACATCTATTGTAACTTGTTTTTGTGATATGAGATGCTTTAAAGAGTTTTTATATATCTTGTACAACCACTTAACCCTTCCATTGTGATTTGGTCTCCAACTAACTTACTATCAAAGAAAATCATGCATCTATCTCTAAATACAAATGATTTCCATACAAATATAAAACCAACTAATCAAACCATTTTCAAAAATACCCACGTTTCAAAATCATTATTATAATTACTTTTATCGCCCCTCCAAAGCGAAAATAGTATTCATAGCATATTGTTTATGCCCATTACCACTCTTACAGTAAGTGAGGGAGAATATTTAAGTCGCCACTTACACTTTCCGCAAATATATTGCGGCAATTTAGACGAACGGAGGTAAAATTACAAGGCCTTGGGGGTATTTTTTGGGGCTTGGCTTAGTTATCAGCGAGTTAAATAAGATTAGTCTTAAGAAAGAAAAGAAAGGATAAAATTAGGAATTAGGTTATCTGAGATTCGGTGGGGGGTAGGCGAACGAAAAGCATGGTCGATCTATTTTAATGGTTTTTATTCATCATTTAAAGAGCTTTAGAGTGCAAGTTTGGTGTAGTTTGTATTCTAATATTTGGTGAAGTAATAAAGACCTGAAACTATTGAAATATCATTGTATTCATCGCCGCATCGAGTGTCAAGTGACTTGTCTCAAGACAACTTGCTTTAGACCCGATAGCGTCAGTCAGTAGTTAGGTTATCCGACAGAAAAATAAAGTACCTATTTGTTTTATTTTTATTTTATTTTATTGAGAAAACCAACAGCGTTACAATAGTACTTACATTCTACATAAATATTTTTGGTAAGGCCAATTACAGGTTTTCCTTAAATTAATCATAAATTTTTTGCTTTTGCAAAATTAATGCCATCAATTTATCTAGTCTATCCATCAAATGTGTGTGTATGTGTGTGTGTGTGTATGTGTGTGTGTGTGTGTGTGTGTGTGTGTGTGTGTGTGTGTGTGTGTGTGAGAGAGAGAGAGAGAGAGAGAGAGAGTGAGTGTAAACGTGATCGCGCCTGCCTATCCCCTGTTATTCAGAATTTTATTAATTTGAGATTTAAATTGAGCTTTGGAAGTGTTAAAAATGTCGACTGTTGAAAATGAAACATTATAAGCTCTTGCGATTCTCGATAAAACTGAGTTTTGCGTAAATTTGATATAGCTAAAAGAATAAGCAAACTAAAGTGGCAGTGGGCTGGTCACATTTGCCGTAGCACCGATGACCGGGTAGACGTGTTCTTAAGTGGAGACCGCGACTAGGCAAGCGCAACGAGCGGGGCCCTCCGACAAGGTGGAGCGGCTATATACGCAAGGCTGCTGGCAGTAGATGGAAAATAATGGCCGAGGATCGAGCGCAGTGGCGTGCATTGGGAGATGCCTATGTCCAGCGGTGGACTAACGTGGGGTATTTATGATGATGATAAAGAAATAATACTTCACTTTACCTACCTTACCCATCATGGTTCACATTATAACAGTGGCTCAATCGATAAAATGTACTTATTTCTATACGACAATTTGAATCAACGATTTTCGTCAATAAAAAAACATTTTATTTTACTTAATTTAGCATGTAATACTTTGGTGTGTCATTAATATTATGTGATAAAGCTACATTCACACGTATGGCTTTAGGCGTACTTTTGGGGCGGGTCTTAGTTGAGAGCGTGTTACATTTTCATAGCTAGTAACAATATTATAAAAGGTAGGAGTTAGTGCCATTTGGCCCGCTCGACGCTCATCGTAATGTTTATTTTTGTAATTAAAACTATAGTTATGACCTTAAGTCAGTATACTAATCTAAAAATTGCATATCAAAAATGTTTTGTTTAAAATATTTACTTTATTCATGAAATGTTTAAACTTGTTTTGTCTCCTCTTAGATGGAAAACGGGCCTAAAGTCTACTTAGGTGAGCACCACTGGATCATCTTAGTGCAGGATTAAGATCATTAAGATTCTTTTTTTTATGGACTCAATCCCGCATTATAAGCAGAGCAGTGATTCTGCCAATGTCTGATTCTTGATAAAGTGTTCACAATAAATAACGGGTGTTTAGTTTTTATTGCTTTTCTTGGGACTCAGTGAAAGCTACACTTCCT
Source organism: Anania hortulata (assembly GCA_963576865.1). Lineage (NCBI taxonomy): Eukaryota > Metazoa > Arthropoda > Insecta > Lepidoptera > Crambidae > Anania > Anania hortulata. The sequence continues at coordinate 5,558,740 of OY756408.1, read as the reverse complement.
GTAGAAGCTTTCAAGACGCTATCGGGTCTAAAGCAAGTTGTCTCGAGACAAGTCACTTGACACTGGATGCGGCGTTAAATACAATGATATTTCAATCATTTCAAATCTTTATCACTTTAACAAACATTAGAAAGCAAACCATTAAATTGATTGACCATACTTTTCATTCGACTACCCCCCCACCGAATCTTCTATGTGAGCTTCCGTATACTACTTTAACATTCTAGTCACCTGTCATTGAAATTTGGGACTCAAAACCGTTGTTACTGCGACGCCACCCCACCAGGACAGTTAACCCGTGGCTATCGTACGGTTAATATTATACGCTTTGTTATCTCCGCATTTATGAGAGCCTGGGACGGGCATAGATAGTTCCCTTTTTAACTATATGGCTTATACCAATGTCTTATCTTTTGAAATTTGACAAATATTAGGTGCCAATAGCAAATAAATTACCGGGGTGTTTATTATTTGGAATCTTTTAAATTGTAATTTTTGTTTATCTCATTACTCTTAGTAACGTTTTATTAGATCAACTAGGGTATCATGACTTATGAATAATAGTAATAAGTCAGTCATAATTAAGACCTCAAAAACTGAAAACTGAAAGAAAGAAAACTGTTCATTAATCCTATTTGAGTTAAAGTACTGATCTGTTACAATCTGAGTAATGTTGTGAGCGCTAACAAGGAAATAACACGAGACAAAACACATTAGAACAGTACATTTAACAATAGCAGGATATAAAAGATATTATATGACAACATTAAATTCATTTAAAACATTTTTTGGGCTATAATATTTCGACTCTTGCAATAGTACGCGTTCCAAATTCAATCAGATAGAAATAATAAATATAAAAAATTAAATATGCGCCTGACAACATACCAATTGTCATGGTTTCGAATCAAAGAATTAGCATCCTTATGTTACGAACTACTAGACAATATAATATGCCAGGGGCATGTGTCAGCACACGCAGACTCAAGCTTATTAAGAAAACACTATTTTCTGAATGACAAAATCAAACCTAGAACCCATTGCGTTCAAGGAAACAACCGCGCCACTACGCGAATATAACAAGAGCTTGTTATCCAGAACGTCAAAGAAATTGAGTTCAAAAGTGCCCGTGGCTGTGCATGTAATTGCATATTATTGCAATATTATGTAACCGAAGTTTCAACTTTGATAGTTGTTATTGCAATCCGCTGTCTTTGCGACCCCGCCCCACCACGGCAGTTAACCCGTAGCTATCGCACGGTAAATATCATACGCTCTGTTATCTCCGCGTTTATGAAGGCCCGGGACATAATTGCGCTGCCTTCTGGACTGCACGGGTTATTCCGCCATATTCATTTACCTTTCCGACCATATTTTTAGGCGTAAAGCATTTATTTTGCTTTATTGTGCTGCGTTTGACTAGCGTTAACTGCTGATTTATTTTATTTGGTTTGTTTAAACTATACTGATTTTACGATCTGTTGTGTGCTTTGTAGTTTTGTTTACATTAATTAAGTAAAGTCGAAACGAATTTTATTTTTATTCGTATGAAATACCTATCCTACTGTTTTTTTTTAAAATAAAAACAAAAAGTGTGCTAAAAGTAGATACCACAATTCCATATTTTAAACACGTTACAACACGTTTAATTTGAAAACATGATAATTCGTTTTTTTAATTATTAATACCGTTTCATTTATTTATTCTTCTTTAGCTGGTAAAACTATTGAAAAGCATTTACCTGTAATTGACTTGTGAGCGTCAACTGATCAGTCTCGACCAGAACACCTCCTCTGACGTCCTCCAATGGCGTAGTGTTGTTCCCTTTATACCACCTCATCTCTGGTTCCACTTCGCCGGGGTTTAGGTTCAAAACTGCGCATTTAAGCGACAATGTCTCCCCACTCTCAAGGAAAGCCTCTTTGCTCATTCTGATTTCCGGGGCTGTGAACATTTAATGCATTTAGAAAATGTACTTTTAAAAGGACTTAAAGACGAACGGCGCCTCGTTTTCTGCTGCAGCGGCTTTTTGTGTGTAACTAGCAAAAGACTGCGACTTCCATTAGGTGGAATTAGAAATATAGGTACATTTTCCATCCCGCAAATTATTTAAAAAATCCGACCTTATTTTAATTTTTTATATAGGGCGTCTATGCAAAATTTCAGATTTCTCAAAAGGTTAGAGTGTAGCCTTGTAATGTGTAAATCATGCATGAATTAAAAAATTAATTAGTTGTCATATATAAATAAAATATGTCGTCGCCGACGAATGGCATATAAAAATTTCGCTGCATCGGGAAACGCCAAAGTCGCGGTGCCATACAGTTATTCTATTTAATCTGTCAAAAAAACGACCAAAATTTTATACTTACCATGAACAGTTAGTTTAAACCTCTTCAGCATGGGTGGGTGAGTTGACACATGGCAGCAGTATATCCCAGAGTCATTTACCTTAGCTTCTGACAAGGCTAACTTCCAATTTTCACCCGCTATATCCACTCTGTACCTGTTAAATATAACATCTTAATTGATATTTTAGCGTACGAAATGATGGGGAGTTAAGAGTACAGACTATAAAAAAACATCCTTTAAAAAGGACTATAAAAAATACTGTCAAAAACATTACATATTTTAATAGTATAATTTTTTTTTGCCAAACTAATTCTTTAAAATATTTATCTTGAACTATGTAATTACTATGTCTTGGAAACAATACTTACTAAATTTAATAACTTACAGCTATAGACTTTAAAAGAAATATTTTTACCGTAATCTTCTCAGTGCTTATTTATGTATATATAAATATTTTTCTCAGATACAAAAATTGGTAGAAAATGTTACACCTCATTTCCGCTACACTAAAAACCTCGTAACTATCAACTACACTCCGTCATAAATAACCTTAAAATATTCACAAAAAACTAAAAGTAAAAGCCCCTTCACACCGCCCATGAATCTCGGCCGCTTTTATACCGTTCCGGTAAAAAACGGTGGGCCCAGGTAAATCCGATTTAAGTGAAAATTTATGGTGACGTATATACCTCGAGTGGGAACCAACGAATGGTGTAGGGATCCGATAGTTTTACCCGGTATCATGAGCTTGGGCGTTTATTTCTGAGTTGGACAATCTAATCTGACGTCCGAGCGCCTTTCTAATGCGATCAAAATATCAGAAGATCAAATAGCGAGGTAAATACAGGGTTACTTTTGAAACAGTTACTTTTATGGAGAGTTCATCAATACAAACCACTTTTTTATAGGGTCACCAAAGAAATCGCCTTTTTTTTCTTCTCCATACAAGCTAACACTTTATCTTGATGATAAAGTATGGAGCAGCATCTTTTTTATGATGTCGATGTTGACCTCATGGTAAATAAATAAATAAATAAATATTGGACAACATCACATACATTGCTCTGATCCTACGATAAGTAGCTGAAGCACTTGTGTTACAGAAATCAGAAACAACGACGGTACCACAACACCCAGACCCGAGACAATATAGAAAAGTTATTTTTCTACATTGACCCGTCCGGGAATCGAACCCGGGACCTCAGAGATAGCGACACCAAGTCCGGTATGCTCGCCTCTCGGCTACGGAGGTCGTAAAGTAAAGTTGTTGCATTTTTTTAATGATTTCGATGGACAACATCGTAATCATAAAAAAAATGAAAGTCTAATGCCTTATGTAAAGTAAAATGCTTTATGCCAATGTCTTAAGTAAAGTTGTTTGCTTTAATAAAAACCATTGTCTCCTTAAATTTGATAACTGTCAAAATCTGTTGGTCTCAAAATTCCTAAAACCAAAGTATCAAGTCTACAATTACCTTTTTACGTAGGTACCCAGCGTAACTAATCAAATTTAATAATACCTACTCTGAAAACGTATATTTTATTTTATTTCAAGGCAGGTAATCCCTAGACAGATTTTCTTTGGTTACTGACTTACTTTTAATCGGGAGTTTTACAATTTAATTTAAATGTTCCTTTTTCTGAATTCCCATTGCTGTTAATAAGCGTAGGTTTAAATAATGTTCTTATTCCCTTTTGGTATAAAAGTTTAACAAGGTATAGTAACACATACCTCGCATCAGCGGTATGAGTTTCCAAATCCACTGTCAGTAGTTCCAGGTTCTCATCTTCGGATACCCTTATCCATGATACCTGGAAATTAGTTTTATATCAGTCATGTTGTAAGAAAACACTGAAAACCAGTGACTTTGCCTTTAAGTATGTATGGGCCTGAGTGAGGTCCTTTTGGGATGGGCTTCGCGACGTGCATAATGGCACTTCGTACATTTTGATCGATTTTGTTTTAGTGTATGCTGTAATGTACCTACGCGTACTTACTATTTCAATGTTACTATTTATTTATATTGTATCCGTCTACCATTTTATTCTCTTGTATGTTTATAAATTATGTGTCGTTTTGATGTCGAAAGTAATGTTTTTTATGTTTATCTAATTTTCTTAATACTTTGTTCTGGGTTTTGCAAGTTTAATAGCATTAATACAGGTCTGTTTTTTTTTACAAAGTGTAATTTTCATTCGTTGTTCAATTTATGGCGCACTAATGGATCGTCACGATCGCAAATGTCGCGGTTAGATTCTCAGTTTGGTCAATTCAATCAAGAAAACACAGACACACTGTTCTAAATTGGCTCGTGTGGGGCCTGGGGGTGCTAGTAAATATCTCTGGCTGAAAATAACTAAACTAACTAACTAACATTATCTGGTAAGTCGTAATACAGTGGTCAATTTATTACTTCCAGACCGTGACAACTTGATATGTTGTATTACAAATATATTCAAATGTCATTGTTATTGACGTCAATGTAGATTTAAGAAGCCTGTGCTTGGCTTGGATGACAAACTTTTCAACAATCATTATAATACTGTAAGAAACACCTCCTCCGCATCGCCAATCTACCCGCCGCTGTTTATAAAAACCAAGTGGCTCGACCGGTGAGCTCATTTGCTTCTTGGCGCTTGGAGTGGACGGACGACTACGAGAATCTCTGTCGGTTGATCAAAGGTCACGTGAGCCATTTTCATTTAATTAGAGTTTCGTTGTGGTAACAAGTGTGCAATCGTTATCGTTCTTTTTGATTATTTGAGTTGTATGAGTGTTGCAGATAGTTTTGTTTAACTTTTAGACTGTAGTTTGTTATCAATAAATGTGTTAAAATATTAAACGGGTTTCTTGTTCAAAACTGTTTTTTTTAAAGTGATTTCTTCTATTATTTCTTATAATACATTTTTCTAACAGTTCCATCAATTATCTGGCTTCAAACTGAGCAAATCTTGTACTATGACGACTATACAGGCCGTCACGCCATAACCTTGTAATCACATAATTATATTCTTTACACCGTAGTGAAGAACTTTTATTTTATGACTTTTAAAAATAAATGCATAAAATTTTTAGTTTTTCTGTTTTTTAAATGAATGAATAAAACCCGAAAGTTTATCGCGATCACTATTAAAGGTCTACGGAGTATATTGAATATGGGTTATAAATAAAAATGAAATTTTTAATTTTAAATAAATCACGGTAATATATCAATTACTAAAGTACTCGTCAAGCCAAGTAAAATAACCCTAAATTTGACTATTTACCAGTAGTCATTAAATTTTACCTTTTTAAAGATATATAAAGTTCACAAGGAAACACCAAGCATAGCCCTTTCCATAGCACGCTGTGCGACCTTGAGCTTTCTTATGAGGCCCATAGTGAGAGGCCACGTTTCAGTTCCATATGTCATCACTGGTAACACACACTGGTTGTATATTTTCGTCTTGAGGCACTGAGGTATTTTGGACGAGAAGACGTGATGTAGTTTCCCGAACGCTGCCCAGCCGAGTTGGATTCGACGATTGACCTCCTTCTCAAAAGATCGAGATCGAATCAGAAATGAGGAGATCCGTAAACGAACAAAAGTCGCTGACATAGCCCACCGGATTAGCAAGCTGAAGTGGCAGTGGGCGGGGCACATAGCACATAGAACTGACGGCCGATGGGGCAGAAAGGTTCTAGAATGGAGGCCGCGTACCGGCAAGCGCAGCGTAGGACGTCCACTCACAAGGTGGTCAGACGACCTGGTAAGGGTCGCAGAAAGACGCTGGATGCAGGCCGCTTCCAACCGGCCAATCTGGAAGTCAATGGGGGAGGCCTATGTTCAGTAGTAGACGTCCTATGGCTGAAATTATGATGATGATACAAAATTCCAAAGCGATACGACAATCAGGAGTAGGTTAAAATTGCATTTCAAGATTTAATTACGTAGTTAGCTAGTTGCCAGCTGTTAAGCACAAGTGAAACTAATAAAACCGTGTAAAAATATGCAAAATACCGTTTTATCTCTCAGTGACGTCACTCGACAATCGAAAATAACGGTCGATCCTGTGTCAGCGTTGATGATGGCGTCATCTGAAGCTTTCCCATCTTCGAACGAAGGTGGCTTGAACCTGCGAAAGACATAACACTCGACTAATTGGCCATGTTTTTGTCTTATAGGGTAAAACCAAATAAATAATCATATACGAAAAAGTAAAAGTGAAGAAAAGACTAAAAAAAGTAAAAGTAAAGTATGAGTAACCTATACAGTTATATATATATATATACTATGTATTTAGTTTATGTATATCGTTATTTACTGTATGTAGTTTATGCTTTTAAAAATAATTCACACGGACCTTTCATTTGAATTTGTATCGCCTATATCGCACCGCCCACAAAACGTCTCTATATAGCCTAGTAGTAGACTGGTAGAGAATACCTCATAGCATTAAGTCCACCTTTTGTATGATTTTTAAACTGTGCAATAAAGTCTAAATAAATAAATAAATACAGGGTGTAGTTTTGAACACTCACCACATTTAAGGAGGTGAATGTATTCATTAATGCCAACAACTTCTATGAGGTCAACATCGAAATCGTTTTTTTTTTTCCATTTCTCCGTACAAACTAACGCTCTACCTCGATGATAATGAATGCAGCAGCAAAAAAATATTTTATGATTTCAATGTTGGTCCCATAGTGAAAGTTGTTTGTATTCATGAACTAATTCGCCTCCTTAGATTTGGCGAGTATTCAAAACAGCACCCTGTATACCATATGCGTCCAACTGCATGGCCTGTGCACTATATGGCCCCTACCTCACCTCAAAAGATGGTTTGGGCCATACCCCATCACGCAGGCCCAGTGCGGATCGGAACGGAAAATGTATTAATTCACCTAAAAAAAAATTTAAGCAACTGCTAACCTTACTCAACCTAATTATAACTTACAAAGTAAATCGTTTATAGTACAATAGTCTTACAAAATTCGTAAGAATTGTGTGGCCATGTAATTACAAAATACATTAATTGCAAACATTTGCAGTAAAACTTCAAAATTTTTACTTAAAGCGAAGTAAATTAGTACGTCCTTCAAGATTATTTTTCTAGCTAGCGAGTCCAAGAATACAAAAATCTGTGTTAATTAGTTTTTATTATTAAAAAAATTATTGAAGTTCATAAGTATCGATTATAAATTGTACATAAACAGAGTTTGTTGCGCCGTTTCTTCTCATCACCAGCCGATATGTAGTCCCGAAGCGGTGGTAGGGTAAAGCTACATTTTGGGACGTGTATAAGTGCCCGGAAGAGGGCCTATATACTGAATAAATGATTATTAATGAGTATTAATGATGTTTTGAAAAAAGTCCTGATCATTTGGTTAATAAACTTTCCATTACAAACTTGTCTTTGGCACTGCAATCCAGATTTGCAAGTTCATATTTTCTTACATGCATCATTATAATTAATGTCATGAATTCAAGTTTTAGGACATTGCGATGAGAAAATATATGCAGTTGAAACTCTCCTTTATTCTCGTCATGCAAGTTTTATTAAATTGCTCTAAGTTTTGCGGTTTAACAGAAGTAACATTTCGAGAATCGCTTGCTTTTATGACAGATCGTGTTTAATTCGGAATCAAAACTCGAGGTCTCTGCGTAGTATAGTGTTCTTAAGTCATGCAAATATAGGATCACCAAATCTTAGCTTATACTGCTAAACTCTTAATTTTATTGAGTTATATTATATACTTGTTATTTATGCATTAAAATGAAAATAAATTGAATATAATCCAATGCATGTATTTAAACTTCAACATAGAACATACATATGCGAACATATTTTGTTCATAAGTCATGGATGTTATTAAGTGTATTTAAGTATGTTTATCCGTTATCTAGACGCGATAGTACAACTAATTGGCTAATTGGTGTGTTTGTGGAAACAATTATTTTTTGTTATAATTATATCTATTTATGTTAGATTTATAAACTTATCGACATCAAAGTTTTAAAAGATTTGGCTGAAATATAGCACAAAGATACATATCGTGCGTGTGAGGACGGCCGTAAAGAATACATTTCCCTTCCGCCGACAGAAGGCGTGTCGTAAGAGGCGACTAATTCCTGTAGCACAAGACGGGCAGCAGCGTTTGCGTGCATAATCTTAAAAAAAACTGCGCTCGCCTGCCAAGCGTGACATTCCCCATCCAATCCAAATCCCGTGTTCAGCAGTGGACGACCTATGGCTGAATTAATGATGATTGATGATGACACATACCGGCACCGCGCAGTCAGACAGTGTATCGTTTGAAAATATTCTAAACATTAAAGTTAATTGAATGAATTTTATCCTAATCACAGTTTTAATATTACATTACTCTGTTTGTGAGTCAGCCGTACTTCTGCGAAGTCAGCAAAATAATCAGGCTAAGTACAAATATAGAGCGCGCAAATTAAAGTTCGCGGTAACGAATGTCTTGGGCGATTAATGTAATTATAAAACTTTGACCACACTGCGAAAACGTAATGAAATGTTCCGAAGAATTTTGATATTTGTGATAGAGCGCGTACGTTTTGTGAAACTACTTTAACATAGAATTTCATAGAGCTGTATGCTGTTGATCATAATATTCCGTGCAAGACAGCTCTTTTCGGAAAGGGTGTTTTTGCTATGGCGTCAAAACTCTATAATAAAATTCCCAATTACATTAAAGAAAGCAATGACATTTTTATTTTCAAACATAGATTATTTATATTTTTATCAAATAACGCATTTTACTCAATAAATGAATTTTTACAATCAAATTTTAATACCATTCCTCCGACATCTGTTTGACTGCCGTACCACAACTTTTATTTTATTTTGAATAATTTTCCATCTTTGTCATTTTTTAATTTTTTGACATAATTTGTATTTCTTGATATGACATTTGTATGCTGACAAGGCTGATCACAGCAAGGACATTATATTATGTACAACATCAATATTCACCTGTGTATCACAAATAAATGATTTGATTTGATTTGATTTGATTTGATAGAAAAAGGTATATTTGAGCACCAGAATTAACCACTAAGAACTTTTGCGTTATTGCCACTGACCTGTTAACCACCTGACCAAAACAAATTTCAGCTAATTTTTTGTGCCCATATGAACGAAACAAGAATGTGAACTGAAAACTAATTTTAAAGTATACCACTTCATTATTTAAATTAGTAAATTAGATTAAATTAGTAAATTAGTTTTTAGATATTTTTTCACATAATGATACTAACATAATTATAAGTTTTTTCCTTTCTGTTACTAACAAATATATGGACACACCGTCTGAAATAAATCAATTTTATTTATTATTTATTTATTATTTGACTTTCTATCTTGCGGCCACTACTAATTTAGTTCCCTGTACTTTCTCATGTGCCTATACAGCTGCCACAGCGCCAAAATGGCGAAAATCAAATAGCACGAACGTGACAGCAACCTGTCCAGTTCATTACAGGTCAGTGGTTATTTTAATAGCGCCTTGTAAATACTAAAATAATAAAAATCGTTAACCTACAAAAAACAATCTTATTTTTTTCCACTTGGTATTCTAAAATCTCATGAAAAATCAATGCAAAGATGACAGACGCTCATAAATTTACACACAACATTCAGAAAGAAACCAAAGAAAAAGTGCCGTACATGATCTGATACAGAATTATGATCCTTGTCCCTTTTACAAAAAAATGTTCAGAGAATCGCGTACCTACATAAGTTACGCCGGCTTTTTAGGGTTCCGTCGTAGACAAAATCCAAACTTTAGTTACTTTCTACACCGGGAAAGATCCAAGTTGAAAGAAGTATGATCGAAAATCTTACCTTAATGACTAAACAAGACAAACAAAGTAACAAAATCTATTTTTTACAGTATTATACTGTAAAAAATAGATTTAGCCCAGACTTAGTCTAAATAGGTCGCTGCTTGCAATCTTGTTAAGGCGTAAATTCCAAAATGAGGTTATCCGGAAGAAGACCAAAGTAATAGACATATTCCTAAAATTTAGCACGCTAGAGTGGCAATGGACCGACCACATCTATCGCAGAACCGACTAAAGGTGAAATAAACGGGTCGTATGACCCTACCTATACAATGTCACACTTCTACACGTCATCATGTCAAGCTTGCAGTTCACTGCTGGAAGTTTAGTTGAAATTTCATGTGCCCACTAGGAAAGGCCATAGTTTAAAGAAAACATTAAATTAATACCTTATTTTATTACCAAGGGCTCTGTAAACATACAATTTATACTATTGATGCGCTAATAAAAAGAAGGTTATTTAAAAATAAACATTTTTTATCTGATCGTTGTAGATTTTTTTCAAAAATAAGACACATTATCTGCCTCTTTTTGACAGAAGCTCCATCCATTAGTTCATCGAGTAGTCAACAAACAATCAGCTTGTTTATCATCCTAAAATTTTGGGTTTTACTAAATTTTCTACGGAACTCCACCGCAGCCAATTCTCTCCCCGTTTTTTCACAAAAGAAAAAGTGTGACCCTACTTGGGTGTTTTATTCAAACCTGCTCCGTTTTTGTGGACGTGAGTTGGGTACAAATTAACTCGCTGAATATTACACCGAAATACATTGTAAAGCTGATTTAATAATATTAATTTAGTCTCTGACAGGGGTGTCTTCATAAATGGCTTTTTTAGGAAATTACATTTTTCTGACCAAACGTTATAAACCTTGTGGTTTATTTAGCTGTATTTTTTTCGCCTTGTCGAAATAATCATGTTAATGTCAAGTAATGCAGTGTCGTGCGTGAGTAATTAACACAAATTCCAAGAACTCGATATACCTTTCCAACTGAGGTCAGAAAAGGTCACAAACATTTTGACGTATACATTGACACATAAATGACACATGTCATTATAGTTGAGTGAATACAGTAACACTGTAGCACTAGTGAGAGGAAGTATATAATGTTTTAATTCCCGCAAACGATTAACTCATCGTCATCAGTCAATTGAATTAGATCGCCTATATAATGGAATTATGTATAAATAAAATCAAATAGATGTGGTTAGCTAATAAGATAAAAGCCAATTGGATGTTGTAGTCCGATCTTAGAACTGAGCATTTTTTAGTGTGTCTAATTCCCTACCGTTTTGTGAATGTCTGTGCGCACGAGCGATTATGGAGCCGCCATTCTTAATATCAATAAATTATAACGTAAAACGTTAAGTTAAAAAATCGCTTTAAAAAGCAATGTGTACCTAGATTTGTATTGTAAAGATTTTTACAGCATGTTATTTTATTAATTGTACGAGTAATCAGAAACTTGGTTATTGCGTAAAATGGTCACAGTTGGAAATAATTTTAATTTCGTACCCTTTTATGGAGATAATGAACACAAAATATCAAAATTTTGCAGTGCACTATAAAATGTTTTTGTCGCCAAATATATTAAATTCGCCGTTATTAATATAAAGGCCCCGGCACCACTACCACGCGTGTGTCCTCTTAAAATAAAGATAAAAATTACATTAAGGTACTGTAAGATTAAGATAAAAAGTATGCCTTATTGGATAGACGGTAATATCGTTACGGTAAGCGTACACAATTATTTTAGCCGTGTAAATACTTTCGGAACTGGGTCGTAAAATTAAAGTTATTTCAGCGCCTATTTAATGCTTAGTTCGGAAGCCTTTTACGGCTTGAAAATTAATTATTCATAGGCTTTATTTAATAACACCTCGTTAAGTTTCAGTTTTGATCTTCTGGATGACCTTGATTTTGTTTCAGGATTCGTTATATTGGCGTACAGCTGTGCTTCAAAATCACCCTGTATTGTATAAGTATATACTTTAGTTGTACCTAGTTTGTGACTATTGATTGTAGCAAAATGATACTTAAGTGAAAAATGACCCACTTGAAAATGTTATAAGCTTCACTGAAAATTTGGGTAAAGACATACATTTGACGTTTATCCGTTAAATGCGTCGGTTTCCCCTTAATGCAAAGAGATTACCTGCTACCTTTATAGATCAGTTGATTAATCTCCGCTCAAATGTGTTTCAGTAATGAAGTTGTTGTTAAGCCTAACCAAATTGTCGTGATAAGCGTTATTTTGATGCTACCATCAACTTTATAGTCACTAAACGGATATCCTATAGAGAACAGCCATGTCACTCGAGAACAGACAAGTTAGTTTGCCAAGATACATAAAGACAAGAGACAAGAGACATAAAGGAATTGCCTAATGTATTATCTAAGCGTAGACTCAAAATATGGCTTCGAGATACAAATTTCTATATCGATTAAAAACCATTCCAACCATAAACATTTTCATAAAAATACCAACAAATTAAGACTTAATTTAGTTAATTACCTACAAGCAAAAAAAAAGTTTAATGGCAAAGTGAGTGAAAAATAAAAAATGAATGAAACAATCCAGAATTTATCTATCTTGGATAAATATATCCATTAATTTAGCATTCAAGTTATTTGCTCTATTTCAGCTTCAGCAGGCCTAAAAGATACTTTCATTCTGAATTTTTACGGTTAATTTTCTTGCAGAGTTTGAGGGCACAATCGTTAACCATAGTGGTTATAAAAGTAATGTTTGAGTTAACGACGTGCGCTAAGAACAAAGAACGCGACGAAGAGAAAATTCACAAATTCCGCCTTTTTCTTATCTCGATTGTGGCGGAATTATACAAAAAAGGTGGAAACACGATGTTATCATGGCTGCTATTAAGTGCGATTATATCGTATTACATTATAATTACTAACATGCTATAATTTTAACCAAACCACAAAATAAAATAAAGCTATAAAATTTAATACAATTTGGTAAGTTTCGTGAGTGATCGTGAGGTCTCCAAAGTTCTTGAGGGACCTCGAGATCAAGAATTTATTTTATTTTTCCAAAAAACACAACATCTATATGATAAGTAAACAAAAAACATTCATTCGGACTTAGGTTATTATTTTCTATACCAGACAAACTCTTACTTTAACAATAACCTTAGAATTTCAAAAGGTGTTAATTAAACACCTAATTAATTAGTGGTGGCTTACAGTTCGAACTTTTATATCAATCAATAAGTTTCATTTAAATGGTCTAATATATTTTCATTTTAATAAGGCCGTAATCAGTCTCAAGGTGGACAGACGACCTGATAAAGGTCGCAGGAAGACGCTGGATGCAGGCCGCTTCCAACTGGCCAATCTGGAAGTCAATGGCTTATGTTAAGCAGTGGACGTCCTATGGCTGAAATGATGATGACGAATAATTTTCAAAAGATTAATATGAATTATTATTAATTTGAATTCTTTTGATATGAAGAAGAAAAAATATATTCCAAGTTATCATGCCTAAAGCTGACACTAACCTATTGAAGGGATTTCGCAAGTAATATTAGGAGACTAGGGCTTAGAGATAAGGAATAGGGAGAATGGCCTACTTTATACTTTTGATGTATTGCTGGTGATATTATGTGACCCAAATATATTACTGGAAAAATAACGCTGCAAATTCATCGTATGCCACTTTATTAGCAAGCGTGAAATATATGTTTTTGTTACTGTCATCAAAAGAATATGATGACCTGTTTCAAGTAAAATAATCTTATGAAAGATTGGAATTCTAACTTTAAATTATTTAGTTATTAAAATCATACAATTCTGTGCTTTTAGGTAAAAATAATTTGTGTAATATTGGAACTTTTCAAAATAATTCAAAATGGTATCTTTAACATATTCAGATGTTAAAAGTTACATCTTAAAGTAATGGAATCTGTGTGATATTAAAACTTTCAAAAGTAAATTTCAATTGTAACTTTGCACCCTCAGAAGTTACAGATTGTTTATTGATCGCTTTTGACATTGAGGTGTATTTACTAGGCCTTGTATACGATGCACAGTATTTTTACTAATTTCAGTATGGGGGCGTTATTTATTCCTAACAACTGCATCGTTGTCCGTCTATATGGATCAACTCTGCAATTGCTAGAAAAAAATAACTCTATTGTTTTAGTCTTCTCTGCTTTTTCGTCACTCTACTGGGTAGGCCTGCCCATGCTGCGTCTTCCTGTAACTACATTGGTACTACTACTAAACAAAACTACACATGTGCCCAAAAATCAAACTCGCTTACTTGTCGTGAAAATGCTTGTTGCTCGTCGCATAGGAGTCGAAAATGTAGTTCAGCATAGGCGAATCGGCTTTGCCCGGCCTCGGCCGACGGGGCTTCCCCGTCGGAGGCCGCGGGTTGCGGAACACCGTCGGTGGGGGCGGCATAGTCGTGGATATGCTTGGTTCAGTGCTTGGGACTGCGAAAGAAAAGTATGGCTGGTTTATTTAGTTCTCTAACCTCTAGAGTGCCGCGAAATGTTATGTGTAAGGAATTCGGGTTTATATCGGGTAATCGGCACATCAATTGTCATTATAAGTTCAGGTACACACGCTTGTCTGATGAGTAATGAATGACACACGAGCAATGTTGTCATGCCTCTTGCGGGACTCGAACTTCGCTCCAACATTTATTAGGGTAGTGGCGTGCTCATTCGCCTTGAACGCCAAGGGTCTCGGGTTGGACTCCCGATTCAACTCAATTCGAAAAAGGGCCTTTTCTTAAATTGGCTCTTGACTGAGTGTGCTGAAAGACGCGCCAGGCAAAAGTACATTGTCTGGTGCCTCCTAAAGATATTTATTCTTTAGATCGAGGCCTTGACAATTAGTGTATTATCTAGACTCTAGAGCATATTTACTTATTTCTAAGCATATTTTGAACTTTCACAACAAGTCTAAGATCGCCTTTAAAAGGATGGAGTTAAGAAGTGCCACAGTAGAACCACAGACGTGCGGCAGATTCGCCTCTACTAATTTAGTTGTTGGCATAGTAGACAGTGTTTCTTCTGGACAAGGCCTTAGTCCAACCATGTAGGGTAGGCTGATATTTTAATAGGTATTTTACTCACCTATGGCGCTGGTCTGGGGTGTGACAGCCCTGGTAAGCACCGCCATTAGCAGCACGATGCGGTGCATGCCGCCGCATCCTACCCGCTGAGCAGGCTATCTGTAACAATTAAATGTAAACACTATGTAAAGCAATGTCGGGTAAGTTACATACGCGTAGCGTGTCATTCCTGTTCTGTGGTGACACCCATGGAGTACATACCTTACAGAGTAGAAATGTCATATAATTTTTTGGACAATATTTTTCGCCGTTTTTTAATTTGTATCTCTATTACGGGCGAGAATTGACAAAACTTGTCATTTCATACAAAATTTTTATGCCATTTATTTATCTGTATCTGTATATTATTATGGGCAAGGGTTGACTGACAGGACTTGTTATTTATACTAAATGTAAGTAATAGCCACTAACTAGTTTCGGAGAAAGATGGTTCGTATTGCTACTATAAGGGTAGGTAGGTACTAGATAGTTAAACCATTTATAAATCAAGAACAACTTGGCCGATTTTTATGATTATTGTTTTGTTGAATTTTCTGCCTCAATTAGCAGATAAGATAAGATAAGATAAGATAACTCTTAATTTGTGTAAACACGGTACATTTTTGGTTCTTATTTTTAAGTATTGCGCATACATGTTTAATCGATCTATCGATTTACAAATGATATGATGTCGTCATGCGTAGTTCACTTAAATATAACGGAATAACTATTAAAACACCAAAACACATACGAAAAAAAAGGATTAAGAGGCGGTACGAAGTTCGCCAGGACAGCTAGTTATTAATATAAATATACGTCATGGTCTTTAAATAAAGAAGTTCATCCCTGTGTAAAGAAGTACCAGACAATGACATTTTCTATGGGTGAATTCTAGCACAACTAACAAATTATAGTTTTTTTTAGATAAAAAAGGTGATAGTTTTGTACTTAAACTATTTTATTAAAATGTTTACCAATGTATTTTGTTCCATATGTATTTTTGTTTTGTTATTATTCCTCTGATTATAATATAATCTTTAAATAAGTAGAACTAATAAAAGCTACCCAAAATAAAATAATACTATTCGAAATTTTACTATAAAACTGTCAGAATTTAGTCTTAATATTTAAAATGAATATAAATTGTGTATACATAATCAAGATACACCTTATCTACGTAATAATTCTGAGAATACCTTTAATGAAGCTTCATTTTCCTTAACAATAAAGAAAGTCATTAAATACAGTCTTAATATCTCAATCAAAGAAAATGTTAAGACACGGCTTCAGTATTATTACGTCAAATAAAAACAATTTCACTTCAATGGGAATATCTGTTTGAAAGTACTTTAAAAGCTTCGTTGAATAATATTTTGATCTCCCTACTGAAATGCTGAAATTGGAATATTCATTAAATAAACTTAACACGGATCTCATTATACTTGCTGTCAGAAATATTCGGTTATTTTTTGGCTTCGTCGTTGAATTTTTTTGGTTTTGTAACATTTTATGATATGATGCCTTAATATTTTATATTCAATGGGTAGATGACACCATCAATCAATTAGCATATTTTTCATGAGCTGTCAAGATGCACCTCTTCCTAAGCTGTATGGTAATAGTGAACTGTGACGTACTAAACTCAACTAAAAAGCCAGGGATCGCGGGGTTGAACCCAGAAAAGGGCAAGCTCATCACTAGTGATCGGAGTAGGTAGATTAATTTGATGTACTTTGGCAGCACTAGCATAATATGGATGTACCTTTTTTTTTCAAAATCTGATTACAATAAATTCCGGAATCCCGGAGGCATTTCCATATAAACATCAATGTTTGAGATCATTGACCCAAATCAAATCTACCTACTCTGATCATTGCTCATTTCACAAAGTACATTATAATCAAATATTTGATGTACATGACCCAATTGGCGTAATGGCGAAATGTTTTGCACTCCGGGTTTGATTTCCGGTTCGGATCAAAAAAAAAAAAGCATACTGTCAGATCGAGCTTCTTAGATCTCAGCGACTTTAAATAATAATTTCAGGGCTACTTTCTAATTTCTCGTTTTGTTGTATTATTCCTACTCGGCCATGCTTGTTTTATATATTTAAAAACATTCGCTAATGCACGATTGGCGAAAAATAGCAATTTCCATCATCCCTCATAGCTGTCAGTTTCCAATTCGACTGTGCACGTACGCAAGATACAAATCGGAAGCCCTTCAACGCTGCCGTCAATTCGTGTTTTTTTTCTACTCCATCACAATACATTTTGGTTATCCTTGGATCCTATCATTGGATTATTATCTTTTCTCTGAAAATGAAGAATTGAAAATGAAATTAAGATGTCACGCAGTGCAGTGTCAATTGTCAAATAGTGTTTGTTTATTTAGTTTTACAGTGCCTTATTTTCGAGTGTTATTTTTAATTAATAAGTTTTATGAGTGCATCTCTAGACCCGAGGGCCCACTCACAGCCGGAGTTTTTCCGATGTCAAATATGTAACACGAACCGTTTGTTTAAAGGTAAAAGGGGTTTAAACATCCACATCTCAAGATGCCACAGCAACACCAATCATCACAATTCACTCCCTTTGCCCACCCAACCAAGTATTCATTCTTCTTCCTCTCATTCGTCATTCGAATCCTTAATCACTCACCTCCATAGCTCTATACCAGTGGTCAAAAGGATTCCAAGAGGGGCGAGGATTTCACTTGCCAAATCGCTCTCAACAGTCATTAACAAATCGCTACTTAATACCGACTCCTCTTGGCAAAACTTATTTACCTTTTCTTATTCATACCTTCATGTTCAGTCAACTTCTAAATCTCTCACCAGCGCACTGAAAGATAATACCATTCATAACCCAACCCCCGTTCATCGTCCACAGTTTGTTCTTCAGAACCGGCATAACATTATCCGTTCGGTAGAGAACAAAGTTATGGATGGTGACCTAAAAAATGCGGCCCGTATTCTTTTTTCAGATGACACCCTTGCCCCCCCTAATCAGGAAACTCTTGAGAGCCTCCGTTGTAAGCATCCCTCACGTCTTAATCCTGTCCCCAACTCCGTCCCCTCTCCTCACGACTCTCATCCGTTCCAGGTCATAGAAGACAGCGAAACTCTCGCTGCCATTTTGTCTTTTCCGACTGGTTCTGCTGGCGGCATCGACGGCATCACTCCTCAACATCTTAAAGATTTGGTTAGTGTTTCCGCCGGGGACGCCGGCAGAACTTTGTTATCTAGCATTACAAAGCTCTGCAACCTCCTTTTGGCTGGTAAAGTTTTGAATACTTTTGTCCCATACCTTTTTGGTGCGAGACTCTGTGCCTTTCGCAAAAAAGATGGCGGCATTCGCCCTATCGCGATTGGCTCGACTTTTCGCCGCCTTGCAGCTAAATTAGCTTGCAGGCACATTTTCTCGCCCCTAAAAGAGTTATTTCAGCCAGTACAACTCGGTTTCGGCAGTAAAGGAGGTTGCGAAGCTGCCGTGCATGCTGTCCGAAATTTTCTTTCTGACAGTGACTGTGAAGTTATTTTAAAAGTAGACGTGAGCAATGCTTTTAACTCCCTGGATAGAACCGCCTTGCTGAACGAAGTCCACACTCATACTCCTCGTATCTATCCTTTTGTTCATCAATGCTACAATAGTTCTACGAAATTACTGTATAATCAACTTTCGATTCAATCTGCCGTCGGTGTTCAGCAAGGCGATCCCTTAGGTCCGGCCCTTTTTAGTTTAGGCATTCATCCTGTCATTTCACATTTAAATTCCAAATTAAATATCTGGTATCTCGACGATGGTACACTAGGAGGCAAAGCTGATAGCGTGTTCCAAGACCTCACCCGTATTATGGAAAACTTTAAAAAGTTAGGCTTGGAACTTAACCTTTCCAAGTGTGAGATCTTTATTAATGATCACGTATCTTCTCTTTCTCGTCAAAATATTGTTAATCAATTTAACACTCTGGCTCCCAATATTAAAATTCTTAGTTCTGATTCATTTTGCCTTCTAGGTGTTCCACTTCTTGATGACAGCATTAAACCTTGTTTAGATAAAAAAATTAACCATTTCAAAAATATGGCCTCCAGATTGGAAAGTCTAAATTCTCATATTGCTTTTACAATTTTGAAATTCTGCCTTTTTGTTCCAAAATTCACTTACTTCCTCCGCACAAGTCCAATCTGGAAAAAATCTAATTATTTAGAAAATTTAGATACCACCCTCAGAACAAGCATGGAAAAAATACTAAATTTAAAACTTAACAATGATTCTTGGTCTCAAGCAACACTTCCTATTTGCTTTGGTGGTATCGGCATTCGCAAAATTTCAAGTGTCGCTCTCCCCGCCTTTCTTTCCTCCGTACACAGTTCTACTAATCTAGTCGAAAAAATATTAAATCATCGACTCGATCTTACTGAGGTAAGAGATGCTGAGATAGCTTGGCAAGGACTCTGTCCCAACGAGGACATCCCAAAGGAACGTCACATTCAAAAACTCTGGGATGTCCCACTGGCGAGAGAGTCCTATAAATTCCTGGTCCAAAATTCCTTCAGTGACTGTTATCGCGCTAGGCTCTTAGCAGTTTCTTGCAAAGAATCCGGCCACTGGCTTCATGCACTCCCATCAAAAAACCTTGGCACACTACTAGACAACGAATCATTTCGGGTGTGTGTGGGCTTGCGTATCGGGGCTCCAGTTTGCGAGCCACATCCGTGTCCCTGTGGCAAGGAGGTAGACAGATTCGGTCTTCATGGTCTCTGTTGTCAGCAAAGTGCTGGACGTCTTGCCCGACACGCTGCACTCAATGACGCCATCAGAAGAGCTCTTGCCAGCATCAACGTTCCTTCCACGCTGGAACCTCGTGGGTTGGTCCGTGATGACGGCAAGAGACCTGATGGTCTTACGCTGATTCCCTGGGAGAGGGGTCGGGCTTTAGTATGGGACGCAACTTGTGTTGACACCTTGGCCCCTTCTCACCTCAGGGAATCAGCTGTAAAAGCAGGGGCTGCAGCAGAGTCAGCAGAAAATGCCAAGCGGCGCAAATACGAGTCTCTTGCAAGTGACTATGTGTTTGCGCCATTTGGTGTAGAGACGTTTGGACCGTGGGGACCGAACGCTAAATTACTTTTTGGCAAAATAGCACCAAAATTGATTTTTATTTCGGAAAATAAAAAAGCTGGTTCGTTCCTCGCACAAAGGCTTAGTTTAGCAATTCAGCGAGGAAACGCTGCCAGTATCCTCGCCTCTATGCCTCACGGACACGCCTTTATTTTTGAGTAGGTAGTTTTTTATTTTATTAATTCTATCATTTAATATGTGTATTTTATATGAATGTATCAATAAAGATATTAAGTACTCCAATAAAAAAAAAAAAAAAAAAAAAAGATCAATTTAGAAAACAGTTTTTTCTTTAGGTGTGCTGGGAGACACCCCTGCCAAAATTTATGGGCTGGTTCCTCGGCACACAAGAATGTCTATTATTTAATTTGAAACCATTGTTATAATAAATAAATGATCCATTTATTCTCTGCACAATCAACAAAAAAGACGTAATAAGTGCTATGCCGTCGCTTGTGTGTGTTTGCGTGAGGTCTAAGCTATGTTACAAGAATTGTAATAAAAACATATTTTTAAGTAGACTCTTTTTTATGGTTTTAATACAAAACATTAATTTATGTGCCGTGTTGGAACGGCCGTAAAGAATACCGTAAACAGGAGACGTGTCGTAAGAGGCTACTAATTCCTGTAGCACGAGCTAGCAGCGTCTTCGTGCAAAATCTTATAAAAATCTCCCCCGATGATAGGTCATTGGGGGAGGTTCAGTAGTGGACGTCCTATGACATGATGAATTTACTTGTGCAAAGGCAGAAGAAAAGAAAATCGCAAAAAAAACACTACTCACACAAAAGAAAATACATACTTAGTTCCTACGTCTAGCCCTTAACTAATTGCCTAAGATTAGGTGGTAAAAAAAGGCATACGGTCTTTATGGCCACAACTTGTAACCAGATGTGCGGAAATGTTTATCGAGCAATGAGTCTTATTTACTGATCTTTGTGTTTCAGGGTTAATAGAAAAAGTTGGCATGAGTAGAGTTCTACGCGCAAACATAAAGGGGGTTTCCCCAAGGGTCTTACCATCCACTTAGTTATTATGTAGGGTCGTAACTCAAACTAGTAATTATATTTTTCATGAAACAAAACTAATGTACGGTCAGCATCAAAAGTCGATGACTAGGTACAGACAACGGCAGGTTAACCTACCCAAAAAGTCATTGAATTGATTTTCAACTTTAACATCCAACATATAGAGATCAATATCAATTGAGAAAATTTAACCTAAGTGGCTCAACGCGTCAAGACACATGATTTATGACTAACATGACAACCGCCAAAATTGGATGATTATCATATAAGGCCAATTTTGGCACTTGTCATGTTTAATACGTTGGTCTGATCCTAAGGTAAGTAGCTAAAGCGCTTATGTTATGGAACTCAGAAACAATGACGGTACCACAACACCCAGACCCGAGACAACTTACAAAAATTGTTTTAGATGATCCTTGCTAATATTACGTGAGGCGCACTAAAGTTTCAATCAATAATAAAGAAATACTATTAATTGTCAAAAATTAATTTATTGTTTCTCAAAATATTTTTTTTTATGCTGACCGTACGACCATTCTAGGAATATATTAATGGTTCGTATAATTATGTTAATATTGAACTATCATATTATTCTTTGGTACAATAATATTAGTTAGCGGAAAGTGTCAGTAAGAAAGAAGAAAGAAGAAATAAATAAATATTGGACAGCATCACACACATTGCTCTGAAAGCGCTTGTGAAAAAAAAAAATGTTGTTAAACAACAACCTTTAACACGCAGATCCGAAACAATGCAGAAAGGTTAGTTTTCTACATTGTTTCGACCAGTAATCGAACACGGGACCTCAGATATGGCAACGCCAAGACCGGAGTGCTTGCTTCTCGGCTACGGAGGTCGTTTAGATGGATGGATAAGATGTCAAGCCGTTGTGACATACAAATTAAATACTAGTCTAGCTAGATTAATGGATAGGATGTGTAACAATTCCCCCTTACCCCTTAAATATTTTAATCTTAATATAAATAATTAAATACTTAACTAAACTATTTGGTTCTTTCTTTTAGAAATCTAAATTGGCAGTGTGATCGTCTAGTTCAAATGGTAGGACACCGTGCGTTGTGATTATAGTAGTGAACCAAATTCTTTTAGAGGTACGTGGATGTTATAATTAAGTTTCTCTAGAGTTTCCTGGGCGTATGCGCATTCAAGGAAGAGGAAAGTGAAGCCCCGAAGGGCCCTGAAGAGCCCCACACCAAACGCTCATATTCAGGAGTGGTGACCATATGATAAACGTTATCCCAAAAGCAATCTGTCACCTCCATAAGAATAGGACCTACCTGAAAAACGCATTTAACGTAAAGTATGCGCAAATAAGGGGAATGACTGAGCCTAAAGATATTTAATATAAAATACTAACTACTTAAACTTAAAATCTACCTGACTTCATGTAAAGTCAACCAAAGGTACGGGGTCCCTAAGATAATTACTTATCTGAAAATGCTAAATCCATAATGATACAAAGTTGATCCAACAACACCCATGACAACTCTTATAGATCTATCCTGAAGACTTCGACCTATGTGATGTCATCGGTATTACCACAACAACCCGCATCACCCGGAATCAACACTTTCAGTTATACTTTGATAATATACTAATGACCCTTTTATAATACAAGTCGATCCAAA
This sequence comes from Anania hortulata, assembly GCA_963576865.1. Classification (NCBI taxonomy): domain Eukaryota; kingdom Metazoa; phylum Arthropoda; class Insecta; order Lepidoptera; family Crambidae; genus Anania; species Anania hortulata. The sequence goes on along the minus strand of OY756408.1, from coordinate 5,535,650 downwards.
GATACCCATGACTTCTTTATAGGGTGTTTGAGATGTGACCTAAAAAGCCATCGATATCCCTACATCAACACTCATTGCATGGATTTAAAACGTTCAGAAATACTTGACCCTTGGTAGTCTTCTCACGATAGTCGGAAGTAAGAGACAAACATTATTTTAAAATATTTAAAATTTAAACTACAAAATTTATATTAAATTCTTTTCTCAGTTCTGTGGATATAGGAATATGGTATAAAGGATTTAATAAGGATGGAAGCCTAAAAATAGCCCATTCGCTAACTACCTACTTACTAATTACACCAAAAACCTAAATGAATGGAGCTACCTTTAGAATGAGGGATAAGACAGAGATTAGGATAGGATTAAGGGTTTCCCTACCTAACAGTACCTCCAGCTAAACTACATATTTACGAACCTAGAAATCTAAAAAAAAACGATTTCAAAAATAAAACGTCACAAAATAATAAACGCTAAAATAGTAATCAATAACCGTACAGGTACCGGTAACCCGTAATCAAAACCGTCAAATAAAACAAATCAATGAATTTCAGTACGTAAAATACACTCAAGTGAGTACAATAAATAAATGTTAAAAAAGGTAAAACACAAGTAAAATTAACATGCATTCTATCAACAGAAAATGGAAATGAGTTATTTTAAACAAATACTATACTCGTAACCTAAAATGTACAAAATCTAATACAAACATACATAGAAAATGTTAAAACAACCAATTTATAGAATAAATCTCAATTAAATAATTAACTTACTAAACTGAGTTATATGTGGTTAAAGTTTAATATATTTATTACATTTATTGTTTAAAAGGTTTTCAAATATACCTCTTTCCATTTTCTAATGGTAAGTAAATAATAAAACTGTTAAAATCCTGTTGAAAGAAATGGTGTAAATAACAAAATCCATGAAAATTATGGTAATTCATTTTCAAAAGTATTATTAAATACAATTTTTACAACTTTGACATCAGGTATTAATTAAATAACTTCTCAACAGGTATTCTAACGAATCAAACAAACTCATACGCTCTCTGCCGTCGTACACTCGCGTCACCCACCCATCAGGGTGTAATCGAATTCGAAACTCACGGTCAACTGTCTCGAGACTAAGCTGCTAAACCTATTTAACCATCATCTATCCCCCGCGTCCCATGTTTTAAAAGCTGACACCCGAACTCTCCTAATTTCCAGGGGTGCTCAACCTTCTATAATCTACGAGTCTGACTTTAACATAACATGACATATTTTCAAACACTTAATATTTTTTCTAGATTCCTAATAATTCTCCTACCAATAACCAAAACCAGCATGAGTGACTGAAAGTTTAATTTTCTCTCTTTTCCCTCCATTTTATTTATTCTGTAAATGTTCTTTAATAACGTTAATTGATGTAAAGATATCCAACTTATTATAAATAACTAAATGCTCTCATATTCAAGGCCTACTTCACTAAATACATTATGAAAATTAAATATTAATAAATATATTTTATAATATTGTAAAGTTTTAAACATTCAAAGGTTGACCACATCTGACTTTGAGTGTTCTTGCTCGATTGTATGGTGTGCACGTGAGTGATCAGAGTTAGTTAGTAGTATAGCTATCTAGTATTCTTTTGTTTTATCAAAGTCAGGGTTCGCTGTAGGCAACCAACAGAGAAAGTATGGTCATTAGAAAATTCGTAATATAATTGTTATTTTCTAATAAGATCTATATTATTTTAAATAATAATTTATCTTTATACTTGATTTGCAAGGGTAGGGTTGGTACAGATGTCAAGCCGTTGTGATATACAAACTAAATACTAGTCTAGTATATAAATGAATAGGATGTCAAGCCGTTGTGATATACAAACTAAATACTAGTCTAGTATATAAATGAATAGGATGTCAAGCCGTTATGATATACAAACTAAATACTAGTCTAGTATATAAATGAATAGGATGTCAAGCCGTTGTGATATACAAACTAAATACTAGCCTAGCTAGATGAATGGATAGGATGTCTAGCCGTTGTGACATACACACATTTAGTTTGTATGTCACACTAGTGATTATGGATCACCTAATTTACCTTATAATGGCTTTTGAATCATCCCAAGCATACAAGCACACTAGGGGGGCTGGTGTTACGAGGTGCGAGACAAAGAATTTTGCCAGGGGCGTCTCCCAGCACACCCAGACTCAATTTAAAAAAGTTCGTTTTCTGATTTGACCCGAACCGGTAATCAAACCCGGGACCACTTGCGTGCAAAGCAAGACCCCTTGCGTTCACCATTGCACCACTACGTCAATCGAAACAAACATAGTTCCTAAATGATTTATTTATTTATTTTATTTATCCTTTGTTTCACGAAAGAAATGTACAATTAGTGGACTTAATGCCTATTTTTTTATTATTTTGATTTGATTTTGATAAATCATTTAAGAATTAACCGTAGTTAAGTGACCTACTAAAGTATATACACTATCAAAAACTAGCTCTATTTCTCTTGAATTTTACCCCATTTCTAACTAACCTAAAACTGTACCAGTTTTCTGTACAACATGAAAATAAAAGCACACACTGTGTCGTGGCATTTAATTTGCCTTACACACTCGCTACGGCAAAAATGTACTCATTCTACATTCTACACACTAGTTGTAATCAATGTTTGCTTTGTACGGGTTGACCTGGCATCTAACAATGCAACAAAAAATAAGTTCTAACTACATAGATAACACCATTGCGTTATTTTGTTACTAAAGCACATGAAGGCCCGATTTGCATCGCATTTTGATTAGTGGTAAGTGCGAGTGTTAAATGTTAGTGTAAAGTGATTAGTAGATGCACTATTTGGACAGGCAATTAGTACGACTATTTATTATAGTATTTGTTTAAAGTGGTAAGTAATTAGTATTCCCACAGCACGCCGCTTTGGCAGACCGCAAGAACTCAAGATACGCAGGCAGCTAAACACACTGTGGCCAGATGTATTGTCAGTTCTATTGCCCTTTAAGGCCTGCACAGACAACCATCGCGGCTCGCCACAGCCTTAAACCGACCAAAGCGGTAGTCGGCAGGCAGGACGCACGGAAGTGCGTTTGAATACAATAAAAATAGAAAACAAATAAAACGAATCTATTTCTGTAAATAGACCTAAATTAGGCTCTTTTACACAAACAAAACAATATAATATCGTATTAAATAACAAAGTAATAGACAAAGTCCTAAAATGTAGTAAGCTAAAGTGGCAGTGAGCCGCCTACATCTGTCGCAGAATCGATGAAAGGTGGAGTAAACAGGTTCTCGACTCTTGGCAAATGTAGTGTAGGACGCCCCCCAGCTCTATGGACCGACGAGCTTAGGAATATGGCTGGCAGTGGATGGATGAAATAAGCGGAAGATCGTGCTCTTTGGCGCTCCATACTTCCTGCAGTGGACTGGAATAGGCTAGGTCATGAATTATTACGAAATCGGTGGAACATTGAAAGAATAGGAAAATGTGCAGAATTAAAAAGGGTACTTAAGACCACTGTCCGGACGGGCGTTTATTGGTTCCAGGGGTGGGCGTTCATAGGTAACCGCTAGTATGGGTTCGCCTCGCCAAGCGTCTATGCTCGGCGTGCTCGTGGGGCAAACCTAGGCTGAGAGCCTTCAGCGCTCTCCACAACTGCCCGGTGTAGCTGAAGAGGCCTTCCTCAAAGGCAATAGGTCCGTCCAAAAGAAAAAAAAAGAAAAATAAAGTAGGTGTAGGTTTGATGAAATTACGAAAGCCTTAAAGAACTTGGAATTTCTAACTTGATGATACTGACACGGGACAAAGATAAGGGGAAAGCTTTGATGCTTTTGATCTACTTCAGAGCGCTGAGACAACGAAGTTAGAAAATGAGTCCGTTATTCGAATCGCTTAACGCATCATTTAGTGGAAGGCGTAGCGGTTTTGCCTTTTTTGTTTTGCGACAAAGTTTAAACGCTAACTACTCTAGTAATATTAGGTGGGGGACATTTTTGTATTGAGCCGAAGCCTTTACCATCTAAACTATAGTATCGACATAGTAAATAAGAAAAAGCCAAACTTATCGATAAAAGTGTCAGTCTTATACCGGTGGTGGTCTCCCCCACTTTACCTGAAGTACTTATTGAATTCGACGTTTTCTTTGAAATTTATAATAAATTATTGAACAAAATGTAACAAAATTATTGAACAAAGTTTACAATAAATTATTGAACAAACCTAAGTGTGCTTTACTTGTTAGATCTCAATTAACCCTTTTAGTGTCCATGTTCCTTGAAATTGGGAATTTCAGTAGCTCTGCCTGTTCACTGGGTCTAATGAAAGGGGTAAATCGTTACGATCGGCCGTGTCACAGGCGTTTGACAAAACTTTAGGCAACACTAAACGGGTTCGTAAAACTTAGTTGACTGTCTTAAACAGTAACGCAGCAATAACAGTTAAGAAGGATGCTAGATCCTGCCCAAACTGTTATTAGTATGACGATGTGTGTAGTAATAGCGATTAATAGTTTTAATTAAAGATCCTTGAGATACAATATCCAGTGTCCGTTTTAGCGATTTTTGAAGCTGGTTCTTTAAGATAGATGTGAAATGATGGGACCAAGATAACCAAAAGTGTATGTAATAAAATAATTATCTCATTAAAATAAAAAAGGGGAAAATCCTTAATGTTAGGTTATTTATATAAGCAACTTCAGCTGATTCTATTTAGCCAGTAAAAAAATTAGATTGTACATCCAAAACTTGATATTATTCACATTTATAAATTAGGTAGTTAAAAGATTTCTCGTGATTTATATGTGTATTATTTGATTTGTATGTTGATTCCCGGTCGGTCAATGTAGAAAAAATTACTTTTCTATATTTTGTCGGGTCTGGGTATAATGTGGTACTGTCGTTGTTTCTGATTATTGTGCTTAAGCTATAACTTATCAAAGAATCAGAACAGTGTATGTGAGGTTGGCCTATATTTATTTATTTTTCTCAATCTGTTTTTTTACAAACAACAGTTCTTTGAAAAAAAAGCATTTCATGTTTCTCCTATACGACTAAAACGTTAACTTTCCAGTTCATATCGATCCTGTAAAAGCATCAAAAGCCATCCAACCCATTGACATTACTGAAGTAGCATTTATTCAAACCGTAAACCTTCACAATTGCAAAGATTTATCTCATTTCAAAAGTCATTCCACCCAACGAGACAAATGAGACACAGAAAATACCCTGAAAGGCAAACAAATGGGACGGAATCAGCCGCGAATTGAATTAAAACGTGTGGGCGAAGCGAAGACTGTCTGATAAGTGTAATTTGTCTAAGAAGCAAGAAAAAATCAGGTCTTAAGGGCAAGGTATCTCAAAGATAATATAGCACTTGAAAAAAACAGACAGCCTCTGGTGGAAAAAAGATACTTTAAGTTTTAGGGCTTAAGAAAAACCTTTAGTACCTACTTTGCATTTAAATTAAAATCAGTAAAGGAGCAATAATTTATACACGAACTGCTTCAAGTGTTAATACAAAATAAAACACATTTTATGTGTATGAAACTACAAAGGCCTATTTTACAAAAGTACACGATAGTCCTTTAGGATTTATGTTTTTTTAGATCTCATAGGTACACAATATCATATTGTCTTATCAGATGATGTTCAAACGTCGCCTTAACCCTTGGTTTCTCTTACTCAGCCTCTCGCACCCACATCGATCATTAGGAGTCGGATTCCGACAAATAATGTTAACATCCCCAGTCTTATTTGACTCGGCACATTTTGGATTTGAAGACATAGCCCAAGGCATTCAGCCATAAAATCCGTTTTTCTTTGTTTCACGAATATTGTAAACAATCTTAACATTCCTTTTTAACGAAATTATTCATTTAAAAATAAGATGGACACAAAAAATATAATCTTCCCCAGGCATTTAGCCTTATATTTGAATATCCTTTTATTTCGGCAGTATCAAAGCGGATTATGTCTTGTAACAAAAACATTACACTTCTTAAATCTAAACTTTTAAATAATAGTTGAGTTGATTTTAAGTATTTTCTGTGTCAATTTGTTGTTGTGATAAAAAAGTATCTTGTTATATCAAATATGTTTTAATTGTTCAAAACTAATGATAACTAATGAAGGTGAAAAATAATCATAACTTTTGTTTTGTCTTAACCTTTTTAAAAATATTTCAAAGCACAAGATTTGAATTTTGATTGATTTAGGCCTCAACATTTTCAAAAGCAAGTTGTGATATGTGAATCCTATAAATTTCCATACTTAAACTGAATTATGCAGTTTTCGATATCATTCAAGGTGTCGTGTCTGTTTTCGATGGACTATGGTAATGCCTACCCTCATTTTTATTTTATCGGCAGGGATCTTGCTTATTTAATTATCGGCAGTGGATATATTTCCTTGTTATACGTTTTGACATTGCGGTATGATTAGTACTTTATTTATTTTGACAAAGGAATTGTATCTTTATGAGTGAAGATAAAAAGGGATGCAATTTTTTCGAGAGGCAATTTTCATCCGCCCATAGTCTTTAAATTTAGCAATAGTGGGTTAGTTTGTTTAATTGAGAATTTTCTTAATAATTCGATTTTAAAAAATTACAAGACATTGTATCTTCTTCTTCTATTCTTCTTCTTCAGGTATCCAAAAGACATAAAAGACTGAGGGCCACTTTCACCACTTGCTGATAAGTTTCAGATAACCTATCTGGCACTTTTTTGACAGCTAATTGTATAGGTCATCTGTCAAATTAAGTGCCAGATAGGTTATCCAGAACTTATCAACAAGTGGTGAAAGTAGCCCTAAGATAAGTGAATTGCCTTTATACAAAATCTCAAATTATAAAGTGGTTTATACTCGACCACGCGGGCCCATTGCGGATTTGTGAAAGGTTAATTTATAGGTTATTGTAAAATAATTAACGGTAATATTTAACTGGCGTGGAATAAAATTAGGCGACCGAATATGCAAAGTCCAGAAAAAAGACTTAAAGAGATGATTATTTTATTCAAATAAGTTTTGCGTAACTTAAAAAAACAACATGTTATAACTAAAATATAATGTTTATTGCTTTTCAATTTTTTTTTCGGGTTCAAAACAATAAATTCACGTTTCGTCTCCTGTGACAATGTCATCAACAGTATTAGAATGTCCGTGGTCGTACTTCAGTAGCATCTGTGAGCGCTATTCCACGCGAGCCCGCTTCTGCTCCGCCGTCAGTTCATGAGGGATCCAACGACAGCAATGTTTCCGAACTTTCAATTCGTCGTGTAAAATTTTCTGAACTTGGCACATACCAATCCCCAACAGTCCTCAAATTGTCTCATAAGTAATCCGCGGGTTTTCTTCAATTAGCCGCTCAACAGTAGCCACATTATTTTCGTTGACGGCAGTTGAAGGCCGCCCTTCACGAAATTCGTCATGTAAAGAAACTCGACCTCTCTCAAATTCAGCAAACCATCGCCTCACGGTGCTCAAACAAGGTGCTTCTCTCCCAAAAGCATTTTGAAGATGAGCGGCACAGTCTTGCGGAGAGAGAGAACTTTTAAAATCATAAAAAATCATCGCTCTAAAATCTTTTTGACTTAATTCCATTTTCGTTGCGTACCTACGTAGAACTTTGATGTGTGATAAAAAACAATTGACAAATCATTACCCGCCAATTGTTTTTTTTATTACTAAGAAGGTTGCAACGTTTAAAAAAATAAAACATTTGAAATTCAAATAGTTCCAATTAGCTAGAAGTGCAAAACTTTTAGTGTGCCCCATGTACAATTAAATTTACTGTGGGATGAAAATCGTAATAGTTTGTAGTTAGAAGACAGACAGACGTATTGATATTAATATTTAAATATTTTAACATTTGCTACAATATGAAAAACCTACTTATAATAAATTGCACACAAAACTTTATAATAGTCTTCTAAAGAAACTTCCAACTACATTCCATACAAATGCACCGTCTATTTCAAAATCTTTTTGCGTTTCAAAAAGAAGTCTAACTTTGTTCAGCTTTCAACAAACTAGTCTGATAGTGACACCTGTACTTTGTCATAGAGATGTCTATTATAGTATATCGATATTTTTTTTGTGATAAGGAAGGTTAATATTAATAAAATTAAAACAGTTGTTTCTTTATTCGTATTTTTATGCTTACAAGAGCACGCTGAAATTTTACTTGAGTCATAGCTGGCATAACATCTTGTGTGTCTATTCAATTACCGAAATACAAGATTATTGAATTTATAGGTAAGTATTGTTAATGTTATGTTAGTAATCTATGCACACCTGTGATAGTGAAGAGTCAGACTCTTTATGTATAAAAACTGTAAACTGCATGTACATTTTGCCTAAATATAATAGAATCTTTTTTTGTTTCAATAGCAGCTATGGTAGAAACAAAACTAAAGAGGTTAACCTTTCGAGTACCAATTTTATAAAGAATACCTATTGCAGTTATACTTATTTTTGATTACGTTAAATAACTATAGAAGTACCTTTGCCTACACTCTCAAGGGCAAAATCAAAACATAGTTTAAAATTATCAATATCGTAGTGGAATGGTCGATAATCTGACAAAAATATCGACACTAACATACATCTCTAATAAGAGAGTGGGGGTAAAAAAAGACAAGTGGACTAAGTTGGGTCATAATTTAGTCGGGATGCGTTGGACTAGTTGCCGCATTGTTTAAGTAATGACTGAATTAACGTTCAAGAATAGTTGGTAAAGTTTTAGTTGTGGTGTACAAAATGAGTATCTAGCCATTAATCGCAGCTTTTTTTGCGGAAGAGATTTTTTATAAATTCTTTAGTTCGAACGCCAAATGTCCTTCATACTATGTGCTACTAGCCTGTGTTTATACACTAGCTAATTTCTGGGATAAAAGGCTTTAAGAATTGCATAGAAACGCTAGAGATAAATCTAGAATAGAAAAATAAGTATGGAGTATCCTAAGATATCTCCATTAATTACATTCCCCATTATTTTAAGGCGCTTCAATGTCTTTCATCAATTAAATACGTTTTGATTTAATTTTAAAAGTACTAGCATTTTCAAGGCCTTTGTCTTTAAGCCCTAATATTTTTGTTGTTATAGTCCTAAACTTGCTCGCTCGGTAGAAAAACTAAAATATTTCTAATCGATCCTTATGCGGAAAGACAATGTGTAGTTCAATAATGAATCACGACCTCCGTAGCCGAGCAGCGAGCATATCTGACTTAGTGTCACTATCTCTGAGGTTCCGGATTCGATTCCCGGTCGGGTCAACTTAGAAAAATAACTTTTCTATATTGCTTCGGGTCAGGGTGTTGTGGTACCGTCGTTGTTTCTGATTTCTGTAACACAAGTGCTTTGGCTACTTACCACAGGATCAGAGCAATGTATGTGATGTTGTCCAATATTTATATTACACTAGCTTTTGAACGCGGCTTCGCTCGCGTTAGATTTGATTTTAAGTGAAGTATGAATGTCAAACTCAGTAATTTAAAAAACTACAAAACTTCTTTATAGACAATATTTTTTAGCATGACTATCAAAACACGATATGATATGATATAATATAGCGATTTATCAATATTAGGATAACGCGGGTATACATCAAATGCAAAAATAGAACCTTTGTGTTGGGATCACGTATGGCTGTCTGTCAGTCCGTCTGTTACAACCAATTAGCTCCGAAATTACTGGCCCGATTGAATTGCAATTTTGCACAAATAATTTCAAGACTTTTCATGTTTACAATATTCAATTTTAAAATCAAAGTTCCAAAAAACCATAAAATCTACACCCATATTGATAGACATTTCAACCCCATCGCATCCCAACAGGAGAGATGGAATTTCACGTCCGCAACGTTAAATTTTAAAATCGTTGTTGTTTTCGTAATCAGCGACCCGATAAACCATAGAAACAATACCCATGTTGATTTTCAGAGTTTGTCAGCCCCCTTCCCCTTATTAGGGGTTGACTTTTCAAAAAATCTGAAACACTTGTTTACTCATTTATCGTAAGGAGAACTTACTCCTGTTGTTTTGAGTTTTGAATAAAATAGTCTGACTAATCTTGTTTACCCATACACACTTTGGATCCCCATTTCACCCTTTTAGGGGATGAATTTTGAAAAATACTTTCTTAGTGACCCCTAGATTTTATAAGAAACCTACGTGTCAAATTTGGAATCTCTAGAACCCGAGGTTTAGGCTGTGCGTTAATACATCAGTCAATCACTTTTGCCTTTTATATATGTATATAGATTAATTAATATAGAATGGAGTAAGGTGCTGCGCATACAACGCAGTGGTGCGGTCTTTATGACCGTGAAGCAATAAAGACCGCGTCTGCTCATCGATGCCCGCGGCTGCCCGCGCCGTGTACTCAACGTGCACGACGGTCAGTTCAGGACAACCATTCTAGTAGAGCGCGCGACGCATACTAAGCTAGTCGCCCGTGCCGCCGTCTGCGTTAGTGTATACAAACTGGTTTGTGCGATCCACGGCGGGCAGCCACGGACATGCCGCGGTGCGGGGCGGGCACTGGCGGCGCGGTCTTATTGACCGCCGTGTGCGCTGCAGTATACGATTCCCTTTGGTCTATTGTTCGCGGCGAAATTGTCCGGCCCGCCCTGCTACGTCGTGTACGCAGCGCCTTGATATCTCGAAAACGGTGCGTCCTAGCTCAAAATAAACAAAATGTTGACCCCAGGCGACGTCTGTGGAACACTTCAACAGGAGTTAAAATAACCTAAAGCAGACCTTCATCGAGGGTTGAAATCAGGTAAGTAGCATTAGAGATCAGAGTTCCCCGCGTAATTCCTATGTCCTATGGGAATTCTGGAAAACGATATATTGTTATACATAACGATAACAGGGATTTAGACATTTCAACCCCATCGCACCCCAGCAGGGGGATGATATTTCACGTCCGCAACGTTGTATTTTAAAATTGTTGTTGTTTTCGTAATCAGCGACCCGATAAACCATAGAAACAATACCCATGTTGATTTTCAGACTTTGTCACCCCTTTAGGGGTGGATTTCTCAAAAAACCTGAAACACGTGTTTAATCATTTATTGTTAGGAATACTCCTGTGAAGTTTCAAATAAAATAGTCTAACTAATCTTGTTTCCCCATACAAACTTTGGGCCCCCATTTCACCTCTTTAGAGGGTGAATTTTGAAAAACCCTTTCTTAGTGCATCCCTAGACCTTATAAGAAACCTACATGCCAAATTTGGAATATCTAGCACCAGCGGTTTGGGCTGTGCGTTGATATGTCAGTCAGTCAGTCAGTCAGTCAGTCAGTCAGTCAGTCAGTTTCTTCTTTTATATATATATAGATTTATAATGAATTAAAGAAAGTTTTTCGCAAGCTAGACAGGTTTTCTTGTGTTTTATCCTCATCATCATCAGCCGTTGGTCCACACAGTCCACTGCTAGACACTGGCCTTAGAACATAAAACGCTACAGTGATCGGCTGTGAGCCGCAATCTTGCTTAGGTCATCAGCCCACCGGGTGGAAGCAGTTCGTGGTCGCCACTCGAAAACCTTTCCTCCCCAAACTTATAGGTTGTCAGTTCAGCGAGCGATGTGGCCTGCCCATTGCCACTTTAGCTCTGCAATTCCCAAAACTATGTCAGTGACTTTGGATCTTCTACAGACCTCCTCATTTCGGTTATTATATCGCAGAAAAACTTCTTGTGTGTACTTCATATTGAATCCGTCAAATTTAAACGTATCCATCATTCACTTAGCTAAAGAAAAACATTATACGGAAATTACTTATGAATATGATTGATTCGCGTGTAAAGTGAGAAGCAGCGAGGAATTATCGTATTTATGTAATATTTCCTACGCTACATTGAGAAAAGCCTATATTTTTAGTGTATCTACTGGCGTGGTCTAGCGTGATTATAAAAGATTAAATATCTATGCTCGTACAGCTGTTAAGTTAGTAATTAATTGCATGCATTGTTTAATTGTCTACTCTATATCAAATGTAATTATGATCGCATGAGTGCCCACTGCACACGCAGCAAATCACCCTGATCGATGGCATTCGATCAAATACGTTGCTGTAGCCCAACAAGTTCACGGTACGAAAGTGGGGTAATAGGCATTGGTTAGGACAAGATACGCTATACAATAGCAAGGATTTCGAATAAAATAAAATAATAATAAAACATTCGAAATAAGGAACTAACATTCTTGTGTCACAAGGCTAGCACACCCAGACTCATTTGGTCTTGCTGGATTCGAACCCGTATCCGCTGGCTTTGTAGTCCGGAGTGTGAACCACTACAAGACTGTCGTCAAATTTTGACGGTCAGACGGTCGTAAAAATTTGACACACACGTAGAGATTTATTTAGCTTAACATCATCACTAGATCTTATCTTAGCTTAAGGTCATCTGTTAGAGCGACCTGGACATGATCTACTTTGGGCAACTTGCAAGGTTGCAAGTCCTTAAACAGACTACGAACCCAAGTAGGCCGAAGCAAGGAGAACATGCACAGGTTACAGCTTGGAGGGCGCATGTCTATGTGATACTTCCCCCCAGAATGGCACATCTTTTGTCATGCCTGCGTGTTCCTACACCTGCAATGCACATGCGAGGATCTCTACAAGGCCACCAATAGTGCTATATCGGTGACTGAGGTTTGGTCCTCAGTCGACACGCAAAGAAAAATTTGATCATCACCATCATCATTTCAGCTCTAAGACATCTACTGCTGAATGTAACCACATGACTTCCAGATTGGCTGGTTGGCAGCGACCTACAACCATTCCTTACTGCAACCTTTACCAGGTCGTCTGTCCACCCTGTGGGTAGACGTCCTTTGCTGCACTTGCCGGTACGTTAACTAGCAGTACTTGTAGCTTATTATACTTTCACCTCGTCTTTGAAATAAGTATCCTGAGATAAATATATTATTACACACAAAATATTGTTAAGTGTTGTAGGACGTGGTGCTTTGTATAGTTATGATAGAACTTTACTTGGTAAGCTCGTTCAATCATTAAACATATACCTAAGAGTTATAATTCAATTTTTTCGTTTCCCTAGGATGACATTTCATTGCTCTGCAGCTTCAGTCTGAAGTCTATCAGGTAAAGTCGTAGGAAAAATCTAGTTAAATCATAATAACGGAAAGTAATAAATAATTTTATTGAAATACCTCTACATCCGCTGAGCTTGTGTCACACTCGAAAATCCAGCTTGTTTATCAATTTTGCACGGCGTAATTCCAGCTGATATGGAAGTAATCAGCACCTATTAAATTTGCACGTGTAGTAATTTACAGTGAACTAGGTTTTGCGTGTAATAACATTCGTGATAATAATATAAACTTTAGTTTCACGCATTTCGCTAGAGACATTTATTACTAGATAATACGAATGTTTCTATAATACACGATTCATCATTATCATCATTTAAGCCATAGGACGTCCACTGCTGAACATAGGCCCCCATTGACATCCAGAGTGGCCGGTTGAAAGCGGCCTGCATCCAGCGTCTTCTTGCGACCTTTACCAGGTCATCTGTCCACTTTGTAAGTCTAGTGAGGATGTTCTACGCTGCGCTTGTATGCGGCCTCTATTCTAGAACCTTTCTGATCCATTAGCCCTCAGTTCTACGTGCTATGTGCCCCGCCCCGCCCACTGCCACTTCAGCTTGCTAATCCGTTGGGCTATGTCAGCGACTTTTGTTATTTTACGGATCTCCTCATTTCTGATTCGATCTAGTAAGGAAACACATAAGGAAATAGATGATTGTAATGTCAATATTGATTGACAGCTTTGACCAATAACATAATAATTATTAAAAATGTTAAATATCTGATAATAAAAAAATTAAGGCACAATTTACCTATTACAGAAAATTCTCCAAACTTGTTAATACATTGCCAACAAACAAAGCAACACATTTTGATGGATCACACATTTTGACGTCAAACAAATTGCTCCTAAAGCTAAAAACCTCCAGTATACATATTCATGATACTGTTATTTATTCATGAAATTCACGTAAGTACATAGGCCGAGTACTAGTTTATTTTATATTGGAGCTTTAACTCGGAATATAAAAAAAGATAATTTATTTAGTCTTTGTTGATTAAATCTGCTGTCGGCGCATTTAATTAAAAGACAGTGGTAATAACAACAGATATAGCTAAGAGATGTTATAAAGCATTTTAAAAAAAGAGTCGGATTCGCGCCATACTAACAGTATGCCAATATACGTCCGGCTGCAGGGCACAGGCCTCACCTTAACTGTGATGTGGTTTGGGCCATACTCCAATACGCGGCCGCGCGCGCGGGCCCAGTTTGGGTTGGTAGAGGGGTGTTGTAAGGCCAGTGTCTTAGCCTTACTGTCAGATGTTATTTAGCCGCCTTGAATGAATATATTAGAGAAAGTATGAAAGTGGCACCTGTAATATGTTATGAGAAGGGAAGAGGGGCATGTAACGAGAAGAGTGATGGGTGGAGAGGTGGAGGACGTCCTAAGAAGATTGTGTGGATATGACTGAGAAAGGAGTGAGTGACGAAACAGGGCAGGCCAAGTGACTTAGCCGGAACCAACTTTAACGTGCCTTCCGAAGCACGGAAATGCTTGTGATAAATGTCACTAAATATGGTTGGGATGGTTATAACCTTACAACACAATGCTAAAAAAACTAGTCTTTCATACAAATCTGGGCCTAAATAATTGAGTTTAACAACCTTTTCCTTCTGTATGGGGTAATAACCAAACAACCTAAAAAAAATTTAATATTAATCTTAATGTTTTAAATAGTATTAATCTACTTCTTACAATATTTAATATTAACCTAAAGTAACTTGTGTAACCACATATCAACTATTAGTTTATACAACTATAACTTATTTGTCGTAATCTGAAAATTCATATCTATGATTATGCCAATTACCTATCTCTGTCAAAGTACAGATAACATTTAGAAACTACCCTCTATTGAGTACGAAACTACTTATTCGTTGCTTGAGGCATATCTCGTGAAGTTTGGAACTATGTTTGTTCACGATTACACATGCGAATGAAATGATGAATATGTATGTATGTTAGTTAGAGTCGAAAGATTTATCTACAGTGTTAGAGTCAATAATGAAACAGTTATAACGTACATAACGACCTGGAAACGTATCTTTCAAGCATTATAAATAAATTTTGGATTCAACACGACAACGATTCGTATGATAAAATAGTTTCTATTGCTCCCGATTTTACGCATTTTTGAAATAGTTGTTGCTATTGGAATGGAAATCTTGTAAATATTTTCGTTTCATGCAGAAAATTTTATATGTGTCCGAATCTAGATAGTGGCAAATGTTTGTGTGATTACCAAAAGCTTTTGTATCTAAGTCATGGTTGCTTGAAAACCTGCATCCATCGTCTTCTTGAAATCTTTACCAGGTCTTCTGTCCACCTGGTGGGTGGACATCCTATTTTATATTAAGGAGATTACTAAGATTTTATTTGAAGTTTTATCAAACATACCAATTTACTTCAAAGCCAATATCTGGGGTATTTTATAGCAGAAAAAAACAAAATCTATCTTCTTTATGCCAGAACTAACCTTCGGACGTTCAGGGCCATTTTTCGAAGCAATTTTTCAACTTGGGTACCTAATTTGGATCCGCTAGAGGCTAGTAGGTAGCCATATCAATTTTTACGAGCAGTATTTTTGGTTTACGACCTGTATTTTGGTAGGACCATAATAAAGGATGATTGTAGTAGGCTCACCTTCTGCTAAATATACAAATAGACACAAATTTTAGTTATCTTGTTATAAATAAAGTATAAAGATAATATTTTTTGTTTTACATAAAATTGTTTTCACAATCATACTACTTAGCTAGCCCCAAACTAAGCAAAGCTTGTACTATGGCGACTAGATAACGGATAAAAATCTAAAATACATTTATAAACATCTATGACTAAGGTACAAATAAATGCTCGTGCTCATCACAATTAATCACAAACATTTGCTCTTTGCGGGATTCGAACCCGCAACCGCTGGTTTTGTAGTCCGGAGCGCGAACCACTACACCCAGACAGTCGTCAGATCAAAAAAAAACGCGACGTGGGACTATAATTTATATTAAAAAGCAAAGTAACAGCCTATATCAACTTACCATAAAATATAACGTCATTTCCATCACCGATTTATAACTTAACACACATTAAAAAAAAACTGTTGCCTGTATTTAAGTATAGTCATAAAACCATACGATAAGTGATTGCTTAAAATATAGATTACAACACAGATAACAAATGGCATTTGTGCCAAAAAGTATTATGGCATGCTAAATAACTTGACTTTAAGCTTCCAATGATGATGGTCAAGCAAACCCCGACTAGGAAAATATTAAACTAGGAGAATATAGTATTGCGAGATGACTGATAAGTCATGTAAACTTACTCCTCACATATCTTAGTGATAACTAAGATAAGTGAGGAGTAAGTTTACGGGGTCTGTTTCTGTTGTGGTAGTACCCATTTCGTGTTTTATGACCTCAATTTGCAGAGTTGACCAGCCCTGGCGCAAGGGTAGAGGATTTTCGACTCAGGAATATTAGCAAGTGCCTTCTTCTTCACCTTAGACAGCCTTGTGTTTTTAATTAAATGGTTTTATGCCTTTTAATTATATAACGGGAGAAGAGAGAAAAAGAAGTGTCTCTTCATCTATTTCAATTTTGGATTATAATATTTCTTTAATCCTACTCAGAATCTTAAATCAAATAACACCCTGTCTTCATTATTGATCAAAGGAAATCCCACTTTAAATATAAATGTATTCTATTGGTCCTGTTCAAAAGGTGTTAAAATGCAAATTCACAAATAATGTTAAGTTTTTTAAACAAAAAAATCTATTACGATGTTCAATAATAATTTTTAACAGCTGCTCTTTTATTCTTTTGCTCTGTTAACAATTATAATAATAATATTATGTCTTAGTTTCTTAGTTTTTTAAATGTTTTATTGTTTTCCTTGCAATGTTGTTTTGGAATTTACTGTCATGACGTTGTAAGTGTTTTATTAAATAAATAAAATTAAATAATTTATTGTCTTGGTCATATTTAAACTGCCTTTTGTTATTATTTACCAAATGATATAGGAATAACTTACGACCAAACCAAGTAATGTTTAAATCTTACTCCTCTATGATGTAAGAGGCTTGTAGTTAATCTAAATAAAAAATATAGATCTACAATAAATAAATTCTATGTAATTTTAAAAGCTACAAATTTAACTATTCTAGTTTTCTTTTCTTTTAAATTATCTTTTCTCAATTTCCTTAGTTTGCTACTTTGCTTGTTTAAAACTTGAAATGAAACAAACTTGAAAACATTGTAAAACGATAGTCACTGCGCAAATTTAATTAATTTATACTAGTGTGCCTGAACTGGGTCAAATTCTTGTATTGGAAAGCTTACCTGGTTAAGAGTCTAGGGTTGGCGAAAAGAAATTTGATAACATTGATAGCACAACATAATAATTCAGTTTAGTTATTGTGCCAAATACTATAAATGGAATTCTATTGGGCAGGACAAAAGTGTAGGACAGTGTCCGATTAGATATTTTCAACCGACTTCAAAAAAGGAGGAGGTTCTCAATTCGACTGAATGTTTTTTTTTTTTTTGTATGTATGTTACGCGATTACTCCGCTAATTAAGAATCGATTTTAGTGATTCTTTTTTTGTTTGGTAGATCATACTTCAGAGGTGGTCCCATATAAATTTTATCGAAATTGATTAAGAACTTTTTGAGAAAATCAACAAATATATACCCAGATAATATTTTGGTTGTGGTTCTTGTTACCTATCTTCGACAAATATGAGCCGATTTTGATGATTTTTGTTTTACTGAATAGCTTATACTTCAAAGATGCTATGATAAAAGTTTGCAAAATAAAAATCACCCCTAAGGGTAGGAAAATAGGGGATGAAATCGGTGTTCAGCAGGTAGATTAGGGTTTATCACTAAAAATAGATGAAATATGTAAATTTTATTAAAAAAAATAAAACCGACTTCAAAACACTAAAATGCTAAAAATAATCATAACACTTAAGTACCTAATCAGTTACTTTTGGAGTCGGTGCAAACAAAAACATTTTTTTAATATCATCTAAATTGCATGATTCGGGAGTCAGATGCATTGTATATACTCAGTTAAGCTCGTCGTAGCTTATACCTCGAAGATAGAAAAAAATATTTCCTACATAAACTATGACACTAAATATATAAAATAAATGCATTTTCATCAAAATCGAAAAAGATAAACTGCTCTATACCTTAGGGATGGTTACAGGGATGTTTGTTATTTTTCAATTAAAATCAAACTTACCAAAAACTATAGATACACAATGTGTGTTTTTTGCAAATGATGTGTCGCTTTTATTTAAATACAAAAATTCAGGCTTTCGAAAATTCTTTAAAAGATACATTTACTAAAGTCATTGACTGATTGAATAAACTTAACTTTATAGTTTAGTACTGTAAAACTAAATTTAAAAAAATTATTTCCTATCAAAAATCCGGACTTTCCGGTTAATAGGTACATGTACGCTAGGTATCAATAGATTATGTACTCAAATTTAAATTGGAAGAATCATACAGAAAAATTAAATCTAAGCAATTAAGATTTTCATACGCACAGTATAAAATTAAACTTTGCACAGACCAAAAAAACTGCCATTTTAGCCTATTAGGCGTATAAATTCTTGATTGACATCATATTTGCCATATTTTGTGTAACAGCACAGATGTCAATGAACTTTGTTATAACAAAAACAGTTGGTACACATGAATGCAATAAACGAACTTTGAGAGATTTATATAACTGTAAATATACACACACATATTAATTACATATTGATTTTGTAAAAAAAACATTCATTTTTCTACAGTCATACAAAAAAACGAAGTGTTATAATGATAAACAATACAAGATTAATACATACGTATTGTAAAAGAGTAGTGTTTAAATTTTTTTAACCTGAATCTCAGGCTTAAAAAAAAATTTAAAAACAAAAAAAATATATTTTATGAATAAACAGAACATACAAAAGGTGGACTTAATGCCATGAGGCATTCTCTACCAGTCGACCATTAGGCTAAACAGAGACGTTTTGTGGGCGGTGCGATATAGGCGATACAAATTCAAATGAAAGGTCCGTGTGAATTATTTTTAAAAGCAGAAACTACATCCTACAGTAAATAACGATATACATAAACTAAATATTATCATACTTAGGTTACATAGGCAAAATACATACGTAAATAAATATGACGACGATCATGAGACTACAATGCCTAAGGGTTCAAGACATTTAATATTTTATTTCATTTGTTTTATTTATTAAGAAATTTTACCGTATCGGACGAGGAGCTTCGTATAATTAAGATAAAACTTTACTTACAGGTAAGTTCGCATAATCTCTTATTTATGCGTATTATAATTTTAATTTCAGTAAAGTTCCACGATTAATTTTAAGTTTTAGTCAGAAACATAACTTAATACGCCCTGATATTTTTCGCAAAGTGGACAACCCTAATAATTAAGGTGAGTCTGCAATTGTAAAGTTAACGTAAACTTTTAACTGTCATCCAGTAATTGAATTACGGTCGTGGAAAAATTCGCTATTATTTACTGCAGTCATAATTGGTTTCATAAAAATAATGGTCTCGTTTAGGCAAGGAAACGGAAGGCATAAAAAGGATTGTTATTTCAAAGCATATAGCCATAAATGATATGTTGTAGAAGCTATTCTCATTATGTTTAATTAATGGGTATTGTTGTTTTATTTCTAATAAACCTTACATGTCAGTCAGTCAAAGTAAAGAATGCCACATGGCCATAAGTCCAACTTTTGTATAATTTTAATTTGTGCAATAAACTTTTTATAAAAAAGTCAGTGCCGTGTGGGCCCGCCACCGTAAAGAATACATTTCCCCACCGCCAACAGGAGACGTGCCGTAAGAGGTGACTAATTTCAGTAGTACGAGACGGGCAGCAGCGTCTGCGTGCGAAATATCATAAAAAAACTGAGCTCGCCAACCCGCCTGCCAAGCGTGGCGAGTATTGGCAATCCCCCCCGATGATATTTCATTGGGGTAGGCCTGTGTTCGGCAGTGGACGTCTAACGGCTGAAACGATGATGATGATGAAATAAAGTCAAATCGTCTTATCTCGTCGTCGTATATCGTATATCGTCTTATAATGAAAGCAGCTGAGGTCTACCCCAGAATTATGAGATCGCCTAATAGACTCGTAGTTGATTTATTTCTGAAGTTAAACTATATAAGAAAAAATTGTAAGTTATTGTTATACACATGCAGTGTATAAACGCCGGTCAAATGTTGCTTACTTAAGTTCTCCTTTTTTGAGAGTCGTTAGCTAGTTAGTTTGTCAGCTAGTAATCTACCGCCAGACAGTCAGCTGTTTGCAAATTATTCTTGCCATTTTTTTTTAGATTCAAATGTCAGTTGTTAGATGGACACCTGTCTTGAGTTAATTTTGTTGATTAACTCATAAGAGATGTGCAGCGCTTGTTTAGTGTGACATGTATTTAAATAACAACGTTATTCTGTTGATTAGTGCGCACAGCCACTCATCCACCGCTGTCGGAGCAACAAAAATTGCCGACAGCGCGGCGCATCACCTGATGCTTAAACGACACACTGCGCGTATATTGCTATCTCTTTTCTTTACAAAGTTATTACTGTCGGAACAACTTACCCCCGGAACTTCCAGCCCCGGCCTCCCCTAAATAGTGTTTATGAATACAATATTTTGTTAAACATAATTTAAAGGCTTAAAGTTAAGTAACTTTTATAAATAAGGCTGTTAATGATTAGGCCTCTCGTCGGTTGGCACATATAATTATGGTAAGTATTTATGTTGGTATTGACATTTACAAAACCAAACAATGTCTATAATCAATAAATCCATTATTTATTCAAACAGAAAACCTACGGTATTATTATGCTCTACATCATAAAGTCGCCTTGTAAAAAGTATTTTCCTTTGGCTCATTTGCCTTGCATGGCTTTAAGGGGGCCACTCACCAAGAGCATTTGCTTGTAATGTAACAATGCAAGATTTAATGGTGACCTGACCATTTAATTTACAATACTGTGCTAGATCGAGAAGCATTCGATGTTCTCGTTACTTGAGCACCTTGTACGCACTGATGTTACAAATTGTATCACGGGTGGGTAAAGTAAAATTACACTTTTAATGTCACGAACTATATAACTACAGGTTGCGGTCAGGCCTTAGAAGTCCACTGCTGAAAATTGGCTTTGTTTAAAGCAATGTGGCCTGCCTTTTGCTACTTTAGCTTTGCGATTCGAAGAGCTATGTTGGGGACGTTGGCTCTTTTACAGATATTTTTTAACACTGTTCATGACTATTTAAATGATAAAACTGTTCAAAATAAAATACTGCCATGCTCGCACAGGTACATTTTATCTTGTAATGTAATCACACTATTTAAAAAGAGACCAACAATAGTGACCGAGTTTCTTGCACTGCTTGTTCTCGGCGCTAGCCCACAATAATGTCCCGAAGCAGTGGTAGGGTAAAAAATTGGGACGTGTAAGAGCTTAATTTAAGCTTATTTACAGAAATTAATCGGTTTTATTGATTTTTTTAAAAGAGGCTGACGACATTTAATAGCACACAATTGTTGCGAAGCAGTAATAGAGTAAAAAGAATTGGGACGTGTAAAGAGCTTAATTTAGGCGTATTTCTAGAAAAAAAACACTTACTGATGAGTGTTCAAGTTTGAACTGTTAATTTTTTTTATTGACGAGATTATGCTCCCAGTAAGTGACTACCCTTACAGGAAGTCACGAGCAAAAACGTTTGGTAACTCAATTCGACGCTCCTTTCATGTCGCGTATGGCATGTGAATTAATCTATGGGAACGTTTTGAACTTTACACTTTTCGTTTGCATATAAAAGCAGGCGTAATGGTAACAAAAAAAAAATGATTTTATTTGATACCTGCAGTTCTGGTCCCTTAACATTTTTGAAATCGAAGTTATTATATTTCCTGTAAGATTTCGAAAATTCATTCCAGCAAAAAATAATTACCCAACCTATTTATTAGTCACATTAGGTACTTATAACTGGAACTTCAATGCCAAATTTCGGTTTTCTATGTGTCTATGGGTTTGAACGTAATTTTACTAAATGGTGAAAAACTTGATCTATCAAACTCCACTGTTTTTCTGGGCATTACATTGGATTCGAAGTTGCAATAGGGACCACATGTTGACACTCTGACTGGGAGACTTGCTTCAGCTGTCTTTGCGGTTAGAAAAATTAGACATCTAACTGACGTTGTAACGGCAAGGCTGGTGTATTTCAGTATTATGTCTTATGGTCTTCTCTTGTGGGGTTCTGCTGCGGACATCGATACCATCTTTATTTTACAGAAAAGAGCCATTCGTGCTATATATGTCACCGGAAAATAACAAGAAGCGCTAATTTATAACTTTCGTAGGATTCTAAACGAGAGATAAATTGTATTATTATACGCACACATTTCCGAAAATTGATAAACTTACCAAACTCACGCGTAAAATAATAAGTAAGCAATAACAAAACGCCATGTGGGCTCTGATTGGTTGAAAGTGACGTGTTCCTTCTCCTTCCACTCCGCCGCCATTTTACGTCACGGAACATAAACAAACCGGTTTCTCGTGTGTTTTTGTAAAGTTTTTAATGTTGTTACTGTGTTGGAACTGTAAAAATAGTTTTATTTTGCTAAGGTTATAAAACTAGACCCATAATGAGTGACCTAGAAAATGCGGAAAGCAAAAATGGTAAATTCTAGAAAATTTGTTGACGAAGTGAAATTTACCACAGAGCTACGAAAGTTTTATAGTGGCCATGACCAAAATAGTAAGAAGTCGGAATGGACAGAGGAAAAAATTAAAAATGTCATTAAAATGATAGAAGATTTTAATAAAGCTAAAGTTTTGGGACGTAGGCCTACAGACAAAGAATACTATCACGCCAAAAAGTATGATATTATGACTTTTAGTGACGAAAAAGTCTTGATAGTGAAAAGGAAGTCTCAGCAAGATCCAATGGTTCAAATAGTTCCAAGCAGTCAATACTATCAACGAATTCTCGATACCCATGTTGCTACAGGTCACGGACGGCGTGACAAAATTATTTACGCTTTAAAAGACAAGTACATGGTTCCAGTATTTACCATAAATATTTTTCTCCAATTGTGCAAAACTTGTCTTTCCAAGAAAAGTTTCCCTAAAACTGGGATAGTCGTAAAACAGACATTTCAGATGACTTTAATAGAAGAAGACAGGTAGATCTTGTTGATTTCCAATCATCTCCAGATGGGGAGTACAAATGGATGCTTCAGTACCAAGATCATTTGACCAAATTTTGTTTTTTACGACCAGTAAAGAGTAAAGAAGCAAAAAAAAGTAGCTATAGAGATTTTAAAGATATTTTTAGAAGTTGGCTGTCCAAATATCCTTCAAAGCGACAATGGACGGGAGTTCACAGCATCAGTATTGAAAGAAATTGTAAGCTTATGGCCAGCTTGTAAAATTGTGAATGGAAGACCCAGATATCCCCAAAGCCAGGGAAGCGTAGAACGCTCAAACCAAGACGTGAAGAATATGATTCGGGCTTGGATGGTGGATAATAATTCCAATAATTGGTCAAAAGTTGTTACTTCGCTCAATTCCAGAAAAATTCGTCATACCATTCTACGATTGCAAGGACACCGTTTAAAGCTCTGTTAGGAGATGATCCAAGATGCGGTGTAACTTCTATGCATTTGTCTAAGAATATAATTTCTCAGTTTGAAATGGAGGAGGATTTGGAGACGTTCCTAGAAACTACAAATGAGAATGAACATAAGACCGTAAATGACGATGAAAATATAACTTCCGATCAAGAAAATCTTTGCAAAACTCGTGAAATTGCCACAGAGTCAATTATTATGACAGAAAGCATGACTGAGACTGAGCGAGTCAAAGTACTCGTAGTTGGCAGTGAAAGCACGGTCGCAAACACAAACCATATTTTGCAAGACTTTGACGTAATTGTACACGAAATCGAGAATCCTAAATAGTTGGTGAATCAGATACATTGTTTTGTCACATATGTAACCAGGAATCATCTGGGGCCCATACGTGTATTAAATGTAAACGTATCACACACGTAATCTGTGGAAAGTCAACAGAAAACAATGACGAAGGATATGGTTCGCAGTTGATATGCAATTTGTGCGCAAATGAAATAAACATTCTGAGAGAAAGCAAAGACTCGCACTTAAATTTAAAAAGAGCAGCAGAAAAAATTACAGCACATTCATCTAAGAAATTCAAAAATATTGATGTTGGTGCTACTGTGTTACGATTAACACAACTTCGACAAGTTCCAAAAGTAGATAGAGGGCCTTTAGATAGCAAGAATGTGGTCGGCAAAGTCATAGAGAAAAGGAATGAACTATACAAAGTTGGCATTTCTTTTGGAGTCATTAATGACTGGTTGCCTCGAAACGCTGTCCTTCCAACCCCAAAAGAAATTTTGACTGATGATCTTCCAGAGGTTCGATTACTATTTTTACTATTATACCTATAAACATGAATTCAATTTTTTTATGTGCTATATTTTATATTTACAGGCCAAGTTACCATTAAGAAAAATATCTGCGATGTCTTCTACATTTGGTGGGCAAGGAATGAAGCAATGCAACTGCAAAAAATATTCTAAGGGACAATGTTTATCTAATAAGTGCAATTGTAAAAAAGCTAATGTTTTGTGTAATTCGAGGTGCCATAAATCTTTGACATGTTGCAATAAGTAGATAATCAGGAATCTAGTAGGTAGGTATGAGTACTTACATAAACTTTTAAGTTTCAATTTCCTTTTGTTTTTATTATGATTAATTTGTTACATGTTTTTTAAGCATATCTTTTATAAATTTCTTACTTACCTAGCGTCTGTTTGGCAACTCGCCTGAGGTTCACGTTTTTTTTTTAAATTTAATTTTAAAATGTTTGTTTTGTTTTGGCAGAAGGCCGGTTTTTATGTTTTATAATTGTTTTTTTCTTTTTTAATAAACCTCTAATATCGTAGAACACGATTTCTGTTGTTTTATTTTGCTAGAGTGAAGTAGGGATCATTAGCATATTATGTAAAAAAAGTAACCCTGTATTATAGGTACCTACCTAGTTTTAAAGTAAAAATACTGTTAGGTAGGTAATCGAAACTAATAAATTTATAGTTTATAGTTTGGCAAGTCTGATTGTAGGTACCTAAGTCTATGGACATAAGCATTGCCACTGTCAACATCGACCAATCAGAGAGCAGTGTGTTATTTGCCGTATTTTAAAGAAGCGTAAAATTAAAAGCTCTTCTGTGATTGGTCGAACCGTTTAGAATCTTACGAATGGATATCCGTTAGTTTATAAATTTACCACGAGACGTCGCAAATTGATAAATTTCCGAAAATTTAAGCGTAAAATAATACTATTTATCCCTCGTTTAGATCTAATCCTACGAAAGTTTATAAATTTCCTAGGTAATTTATAATCTTGCGGATCTTATTATCTTCCGGTGACATATACACACTTAGTCCGCGCGAATCCCTGAGAGATTTCTTTAAAGAAATTAACATACTCACTGTGGCCTCTCAATACATATTTGATAATATCATGTACGTACGCAAAAATTTAGATCTTTTTATAAAAAAAAGTGATATTCATTCATATTACACAAGAAACAAAAACAAACTTGTAGTCCCAAACTTTAGATTGGCCAAAACAAGTAATTCATTCTTGGGAAATTGTATTAATTTTTTCAATAATATACCTCACAATGTTATCAAACTTCCTATTAATAAATTTAAGTCACATGTCAAAACTACACTGATGTCTAAGAGGTATTATAAAATTCAAGAATATCTTGATGACAAAAATGTATAGTCAGTCCAGCCTGCACTAAACTGATGTACCTACCTATTTATTTTCATTTAATTTTTTTGTGTGGCAGCTAGTGGTGACTGAGTTTGTTCCGGCGTTTCTTCTCAGCACTTGCCAGATTGTCTGTGTCTTGTCTCGAAGCGCTAGTAGGGCCCAAAAATAAGGAGACATGTTCTGGCTCCCTAAGGGCCTATAATGTTATTATTGACGTTCATAAGTGTGCAATTTTGTCCTGAATTAAATAAATGATTTTTGACTTTTGACTTGACTTTGTAGTGTGTAGTTCCCTTCCCCCAATTGCATTTAGTATATAAGTGTATGTTATCCTCATTATGACGCATTATATTGGAATTAGTACAGAGATTAACTGTGTTTTCATTGCGCAACGGTCCCAACCTTACAACTTTTGTCAGTCACTGAGTGAGTTAGGACTTTTGTTTTGTTATGTTTTTAATTAAAATATACTAAAAAGCTTTAATTGAGGAACTTGTATAAATAACTTTACATAAAAAAAGCTTGAATCAATATTTTCTAAACATAGCAAGCATTCAAAGTTTTGATGTTTTCATTCACACTGACTTTTAAAATATCTGATAAAGTATATATTATATGTTTACATGAATAGTAATTTAAGAATTTTAAGATTTTTGGAAATGGCGTTTGCTCTTTTTGTACACTGCTATCAAAATAATTTGTCACTTGGGCACCGTTTTTATTAGCAGAAAGTAGGTTTTTGCATAAACACTAAAAGCGCCAAAATGTTATGAGTTTCCAAACAAAACCCTAATGTTTTAAACCCAGCCACTAAGCCAATGCGCATTAGCATACGAGCGTTTATGAGGCGACATTAAAGCCGGCAAAAGTTCAATCATACTCGGTAAAGTACGATGTTTAGGATTCTGCTACATATTCAGTTTATAATACTGTCTCGCTACTCTTAAGGGATAAATAAGAGATAAAAAATTGCTTTGTGTATGCCAGGACTTTTGTACTTATGTAAAAAGTTCGAAATCTTAATTACAATTGCACCAGAAAAGGGGTCCGAAGTGTACATTTAATAAAAACAAACTTGTTTGCGTTGCATTCGCTTGCGATAAAAATTTATCTATGCAAAAATACCTAATTAATTTGATTTATTCAGATAATCTGGTCAAAGGGCAATTGCTTTAAATCTAATAAAATAACTACTAGCAAGCTAGACTTGTCCCATCTGGGATAAAAAAATATTAGACCATATCACAAACATTGCTTTAATCTTGTGGTAAGTAGCCAAAGCACTTGTGTTACAGAAACAACGACGGTACCACAACACACCGACCTGAGACAATATAGAAAAGTTATTTTTCTACATTGACCTACCGGGAATTGAACCTGGGACCTCATAGATAGTGACACCAAGTCCTGTATGCTCGCCTCTCGGCTACGGAGTTCGTCAAATTATGGTAAAGCATCGTCTACTGACTAGGATCGAGACAAATCGGTAAGAGCACGAAGTTACATTATTAAACAGGTTTACTGTCACAAGAAAACCTTTAAGCCTGCTCATAAACATTGCATTTTGTGAATATACTAGCCCGCTAAAATAAGTTATTAGGGATTCATCATCATCATCATTTCAACATAGGCCTCCTCCAATGACTTCCAGATTTGCCGTTTGGAAGCGGCCTGCTAAATTTGTATTATTTTAATGGATTGAACGTCCTTTTAAAGCGATTCTCTCATCAAACCAGTAAACACTATTCATGAGAATAAAAAAATAAAACCGACTTCAAAACACTGAAATGCTAAAAATAATCCTAACACTTAAGTACCTAATCAGTTACTTTTGGAGTCGGTGCCAGCCGATGAGAGATTCAATGTTTTTGTTTGCACCGACTCCAAAAGTAACTGATTAGGTACTTAAGTGTTAGGATTATTTATAGCATTTCAGTGTTTTGAAGTCGGTTTTATTTTTTTAAATAAAATTTACTTATTTCATCTATTTTTAGTGATAAATCCTAATCTAACTGCCTTCGGTGCCAGCCGATGAGAGATTTAATGTTTTTGTTTGCACCGACTCCAAAAGTAACTGATTAGGTACTTAAGTGTTAGGATTATTTTTAGCATTTCAGTGTTTTGAAATCGGTTTTATTTTTTTAAATAAAATTTACTTATTTTATCTATTTTTAGTGATAAATCCTAATCTAACTGCTGAACACCGATTTCATCCCCTATTTTCCCACCCTTAGGGAAGATTTTTAATTTGCAAACTTTTATCATATTATCTTTGAAGTATAAGCTATTCAGTAAAACAAAAATCATCAAAATCGGCTCATATTTGTCGAAGATAGGTAACAAGAACCACAACCAAAATATTATCTGGGTATATATTTGTTGATTTTCTCAAAAAGTTCTAAATCAATTTCGATAAAATTTATATGGGACCACCTCTGAAGTATGATCTACCAAACAAAAAAAGAATCATTAAAATCGATTCATAATTGGCGGAGTAATCGCGTTACAAATATACAAAAAAAATAAAAAAAAACATACAGTCGAATTGAGAACCTCCTCCTTTTTTGAAGTCGGTTGAAAATAACAACGATTTGTCTCTCGTTAAACAAAATACCCTGTATAAGTCTAGGTCTTCACGCCCCTTACAGTTCTGCGGAACCTTCAAAGACCAAAATAGTTGTCACACTCCCCTAGCGTAATAATTTACTAATGCGTTTACGGCTGACATATCGTTTCGACCGTTCCGAATTCATTAAACTTCTAATTTAGGTATAATTGGTGCTATCCAACAGTCACAAGTTTCCTGGAACGTGAGGCGTGTCGTCCCTAGGGTCGTGAGAGTTACGTCTGTCTAGGGTTCTACAGTCAATGCTTAAAACCATAAATATTTTAGCGCGATCGTTAAAAGCTGTATTCTTACATTTTATACAAATACTCGTAGCGACTCGGTTTGACTGTGTATACTTATCAAAATATGATTTGGGGCTGCAATATTAATAGTGTTAATGAAAAACAACCACTTTACTTCATTGATTTATATTAATTTGGTCATAAGTATGCCGTAAAGAATACACTTCCCCACCGCCAACAGGAGGCGTGTCGTAAGAGGCGACTAATTCCGGTAGTACGAGACCGGCAGCAGCGTCTGCGTGCGAAATGTTTTAAATAACTGCGCTCGCCAACCCGCCTGCCAAGCGTGGCGAGTATTGTCAATCCCCCCCGATGAAAGTCATTGGGGAAGGCCTGTGTTCAGCAGTGCACGTCTTATGGCTGAAATGATAACGATGATGATGACAGATACATTGAGTTAAGATATTTTAGACCAAAATATGACTCTATGATGTAAATTATTTGTATATGTCATTATTATTTGGTAAAAATATTATCACTACGGTCGCGAATTGTATTTCAATCTGTAACAATGTAAACCTAAGTACTCGTAGCTGTTTGAAGAAATAAAGGAAATGTTGAATTTTGCGGGCTGCCTTAATCGATTTTCCTAATAAGTCGAAAAGTCAAATACATAAGTATAATAGTGACCAAGTTTATTGCGCTGCTTCTTCTCTAGCCCACAGTCAGTCAGTATAATAGTGACCAAGTTTATTGCGCTGCTTCTTTTCTAGCCTACAAAATGTCCCGTAGCAAAAAATAGGGACAGGTAAAAGTGCCATTAGTTGCAAATTCGGTTGCAGGAAAGCGCTGGATGCAGGCCGCTTCCAACCGGACAATCTGGAGATCATTACGAGAGTCATAAATGTTCAGCAGTGGACAGACGGCTGAAATTATGATGGTACTTACTTACTTATTGTAAACAAGTATCAACCACGATTGATACAAAAACCAAGTAATTTTGTAAACGACAAATAAGTTTTTCAAGTTACGTTACAGGCGGAACAGGCTTAGCTTCTAATTTAGCTACAAATTGATATTGTCCTACAACGGTACAGTCATGAATTTCGCGGAACGTGAGGCGTGCCCTCTCTAGGGTCGTTAGAGTGACGTGTCTGTCTCCGCGGGGTGTCGTACATTGTAACTTTTGGATATCCTTACGAAATCAAGCAACGCAGATGGGGCTATTAGATTGAATCATATCTGGGAGGCTACAAAAGCCTTATTTTCAATAGTTTATACCGCTTACCTACTAAAGTACCTTCCCTTGTACCTAGTAAAAAAGATTTCACAAGTTGAAAAGCATTGCGTGTCCCAACTTCGATATTTTGACAGAGATAAGTCCAGTCACTTTTGAACGGTTGTCGGCAACTTGTATCACTGAGAAAGGAAAAATGGAGTAAATATAAATGATGAAATACATATAAGTATCTAAAAATACCACAAGTAATTTTCCACCAAAATGTAAACTTTTCCTTGCACGTGTCATCATAATTAGATACAAAAGATGTAGGTAATCAAGCCGCCTTAAGGCCTCTGATTAGGATCTACTACTAGTAAAGGCGAGACCAAATTTTAACTTATCTTTAAAAGCACTGAGATGCTCGTTATAAATGTCACAAAATATGGTCAAACCGGTCACCCATTCATTCACATCCGCGGCATGCTTTGCTTAACTTAGGTAACTACGACTAAAGCACTGCCACCACTGAGAAACAAACAACCTGTAGTACTGCAGTCAAAAATGATCTTTAAGCTGATGCAATAAGCTGCATTTTTTAGAAAATAATAAGGATTGATCTATGCGACGTCCGTCGTGGTATACGAAACCACGAGTGTCAAGCGGACGAACATACTATGCTTTCCCTGAAGTCGTTAGAGTAATGTGTTTGTCTCCTCAGGGTTCCGTGCGGTTGGAAACCTCATAAATTTGGGGCTGAGCTACAGGAAACCACAACGGAACAGTGGTTTGACACTTTCTTAGAAAGATAATGCTAACTAAATATGTCAAATGATGTAAAGCAAAAAAACAGGATAATACTGTAGCATTGTCCAATTCAAGTTTGTGTTAAAATGAAACGAATAAGTAAAATTCTGATAAACGAAATATGCATACGAAACTACGAATAATAATTTTAAATTGAACCTCACTAATCAAAAAAAGTCGTAATTACTAATTTTTACTTTAAAAAAATATTTATATTAAAAAACAAATATTAATTGCCGGAGTAAATGATTAGACTCCTACGGAATCCTCCAAAACTATTCCAGTTTTCAAATTAGTCGACAAAGGTTGCCTATTCCCATTCGCCGCTGTGCCACGTTGATTAGTTTTCTCTTTCTTTTAACGTAATTAAAGTGCACATTGGTTACCACACACAGTTAATTGAAACGTGTTGGCTAATGGTCATGTGATTCGAAATGTCATTGAATAATTGGTAATGTAGTTTGGGTGTGAACGCTTTATAGAAGTTACACCCATTTTGGTATCACTTCAATTAAGTAAAGTAACCATTACGTTATGAAGTTTTGACAAAAACATGCCAAACTGACTTGGAAGAACAAAGTGAATGAAATCCAACTATAGGCGGAAAAAAAAGTAGTTCTATCAGAATTGACCAAGAAAGACGGTAAAATTCAAACATTTGGAACATGTTATCATCATCATAATTAGCCCACATTGGTCCACTGCTGGACATAGGCCTTTTCCAATTCACGCCATTGACTACGATCCTTGGCTATTTTTCTACATCCGCTGCCCTGTAGCGTAATTCATCGCTCCACCTTGTCGGAGTAAGCCGCACGCTTCGTTTGTCAAGTCGTGGTCGCCATTCAAGAACACGTCTATCCCATAAGTTGTCAGTTCTAAGGCAAATGTAACCATTCCACTGCCACTTCGGTTTGCTTATTTTTGGAACACAGCATAACACAAGAAAAAGGCAAAAATAATAAGTGGATAAAATAAAACTAAAAGTGATTATTCTGTCAAGTTTGTGCGTGATACTCATAAATGCGGGGCAAGCAGGCTTTTGCTGGGACGACGTACCCTAGGTTTTATCAAGATTTAGGTATTAGTAAGGGATCAAGCCTTTGAGATGTGGGTATACAAAATTATGCTAAAGATCTCATGGACTGACTGATGATAGCTGATGTTGAAAAATGAGACGGTTTTACGTAGATTGAACTAAGGGGTTTAGGTTTTGCGCACTATATAACAGCGAAATCATCACACATCATCATCATCATCATCATTTCAGCCATAGGACGTCCACTGAACATTGGCCTCCCCCATAGACTTCCAGATTGGCCGGTTGGAAGCGGCCTGCATCCAGCGTCTTCCTGCGACCCTTACCAGATCGTCTGACCACCTTGTGAGTGGACGTCGTACGCTGTGCAACAACAAACAATAAGTATAAATTACTCTTACTGATCATACAGAGAACAGAGGAGATTCGTAAAACCTCTTGGCTCAAGATCTTAAGACAATGGTTTGGACTTATAGCACCAGTACCAGGTCCCTGTTCAGGGCGGCACTGGATAAAGTGAAGATTGCCATGATGATTAATTGCTAATATTGTATAGGGCAATAAGTTTTTTTTTTAGATTTTGATCTAGATCCTAAAGTAACAGTCGTTATTATTGAGTCGCAGACTGTGAGTTTTCCGATTCCAAAACTAATAACAATTTACTGTTTACAATACTATTAAATCGTGGTTACCGTCCATCAAATTGTAGTCTATTTATTATTTAATCACAAGCCTAAAATCAAAAAAAGTATGTTTGTGCTTAATGCATTCCTACACCATACATGCGATTGCAATTAAAATTAAGAACATATTGTGCGGACGCCGGAGATGGTTTCTGAATAAAACTGGAGACAACACGAACGAAGTCGCGGACAACAGCTAGTTGTTTTGTCTTATTTTATTACGATAGAAGTTATAACATAAATCCATGTCCGCAGTTCTTGTTTTTTGTTTTACCCATTGACTTTATGACTTTATTTTTGTAATAACAGCTTAGGTACCAACATTATTCAATAAATTCAAATGACTGTAACATAACTATAAATAACACAATCTAAAATTACATTACCTAAATTGTTGTATTATTTGTTTCTTAAGTTAGAAAGGTACACAAAATTTAAACTAAAGCTCTCTTAAGTGACATCAGCATGTCACTAATCACTTTCAACAATCCTATTCTACAAGAAAACAGAAGGAATCATGATAAGCCTTCCTTCCACTTACACAAATTAAAAGAAAAGCACAAGATTGTACAAGACAAATTTCGTTTGCCTTTCACAAGTCCAACGAGGCCTAAATCATCGCCTTAAGTCGCGGTAACAAGGGTCTAAGTTGTATAAAATATCGAGGGTACTGTACAATTTGTTCAAGAGCCCAAAGGGACTTGGTGAAATAAAAAGGGCGCTATAACCTTGTCAGGAATAAAAAGCGGCTAATGATGATTACGTCCCGTCTGCTTGCACAACGTTTGTTTTTGACGCGTTTTTTGGTGTTTTGTTCGCAAACAAAAGGGTTGTTTTTATTGTATGCGATACATTTAGAGGTGACCAGACATGTTGGTGTATCATTCATCAGAATACAACGGCCATTTACATAAAAAAATGATACTGTTTTATCATAAGTGATATTTCAAAGTAAATACTCGTATCTACTCTGTAGACGTTGTATCAATATTATTTTTAGTACTAACCTTAATAGATTATTTAATAAATACAAATAACGTCAAACGTAAATAATAATAATACTTCCAATAATCACATAAATTACTAAAATGAGGGGAAAAGTATTATATTTTTTAATAAAGTACCACAGACTTGTTAAACTAGCTGTTCATGAATTCAAAACAACATTTAAAAAATCCTTATGAAAAAAGACATTATAAATTATAAGATTTTTTAAACGATAGGAGTGCATGTACTTAACCTGCTTAGCTCGCACTTACTACATGTCTTGTAACTGTATTTCCTGTAAAAAATGCTGACAAAGGTGGCAGAGAAACGGCGCACGTTTCTTCTCATCACCGGCTAATATGTAGTCCCGAAGCGGTGGTAGTACTAAGCTGTATTTTGGGACGAGTATAAGTGCACAAAAGAGGACCTATGTACTAAATAAATGAGTATTATTGGATATTATTATTTAGCCCCAAACTAAGCAATGTATTAAAGTGACTTGATAACAGATAAACTTAGGTATGTACATTTATAGACATCAATGACTTATTAAAATGGTGGTAATAGTGATTATGTTCCATAATCTCGTCCTCATATTTTGTATAATGTACTTTTAATTTACTTTTTGCTACTGCACTGATTACAATCTTCAAAGTTAGGCGCGTGCTTGAACGCGTCAATAAACTAAAACATAAATAACCGGAACGAATTGATACAGTCCCATCCCCTTTGATGACACAAACCTGTACCTGTGTTTTTGTGTTTTTTCCTTACTTGGAGTCCACGACAATTGGTGTGTTCTTCGGTGCATTTTTTATTTTGTTATTTAAATGATTATTATCCGATTACCACAAGAGGTAATGAAACATTCTTACTAGTTAATTGTCATCTTTGATATATCTAATAAGTTCAAATATTACATAAGTATTAAGTTACTAATAAAACAACTTTAAATTATATAATTGTGAAAGTTTAATGCTAAAAATGTACTCGTTCATGGTTGCAAGAAGGATTTAAGCAATTCAATTAAAATGCTGGTAAACTTTGGCTCTCTCAACAGACAAACATACAAACAAACATGTAATATTCGCTTCTAGTCGGAGCCCAAACGTTTAGGCTTAAAAAGATATTTTTTTTATCATAAAATAATATGAATAAGTTGTACATACGTATCTTAAATTTAAATTTCAACGTGAACTTATATTACACGTCTACATGTATCTTTCTCCATTATAAAATTGTCAAACAAAAATCTACATTAAATTTTATTTTAAAAAACGGATCAACGTAACCTATTTTTATATCCTCGCTTTTCCGTGTTCATAAAGCATGAGTATTTTGTGTCAAAAAGCATTTTCTGTTGTGTCAGATACACCTGCGTCACAATAGAAAAATATAACAGTGGGTTCACTTTTACCAACACAAAACGGAAAATAGCTAAGGCACCCTTAGAAACCATTTGCAAGCTCATAGTGTTAGTTCCTTTCAATTTCTGAGATCACTTGTAAAATAATCTGAAAGCGGCTATCAACTGACGACGTCGCATTTATATTTTGGATTAGCTTCGTTCGATCTGTCAAGTCTATCAATGACCCATGTTACTTCCCAGCTCAAAATAATCTAATAATTTAATAAACCACATTAATGCCTCGCTCTAAAAGAAAAAGAAAAAGCGTACTATCGCCGATGCATCATTTTAAAACAATTGATTATCATAAAAAAGGTTTTAGTTAGTCAACCGAAAAGGATAGACATAATATGATGTCATAAACTTTTTTAGGACCTTCAAATGGGAACAATTCCGTCATTCATATTTTTTGCGTAGCTTTAACCGTTTACGCACACAACGAAAGCTTTCAAAAGGAATATTTTTTCCGGTTTTTGCTAAGTTTTTCATTGACACTCCGCTCCTATTGGTCGTAGCGTGATGTAATATAGCATTAAGCCTTCCTCGATAGACTATCCAACTACAAGAATTGTTTAATTTGAATCAGTAGTTCCTGCGATATGCGCGTTTAACCAAACACACAAACTCAGCTTTATAATAATAATATAGATACGCGATGCGCCATCACTCAGGACTAAGCCTTCAGGCGTCTCTATGATGCTGGCTGGTTGCAAAAATTGTCAGGGATTAATTTCGAGCACATGCATTGAGGAAGACATACTTCAGTATATCCGAAGTCGACCGAAGGTTTGTCGGTTATGATGAAGTAGAAATATTGTTCTCACGCGTAAGTGAGAGTGTACCTACTACATCTAACTTTACTGTGCTTGCGTGTTTCACACCCAAGCCTCGCCTACCAAATCTAGATATTAAATTTTAAGGGTACGCAGTAACTACCTTTTTAATTAATTTGGGTTAAGGCCCGTACCAAGGTTGGGGGTAATGCTAGGAAATATCCATGCAATTTCGAGTAAATATGATACTCTAAGTGGGTTAATTTGTCTATGTGGGGTATTTTATATGTTCATTAGTAGATTAGAACTATAAGTTACCTTTAACTGGTGACGTCAATTAAAATTACTCACGTGTTTGTAAACCTTGACATAGGAAGTATGATTTTGATCTAAGATTAGTGTAATAAAACATAAATAAATAATTCTATAATCTAAAACTATAGATTGTTTGATTATTAATATATTATTCTTATTTAGAATACTCAGAGACTATTTTACTTATGTCAAGTAGCTCTTATTTGACGATTGACTATTCATTCAATATAAGTGTTAGGAAAATAGACGATGTCATTCTTGATTTAGGAGTATTATACTTTAATCGACGGGTAATTTTTAATTGACTGTAGTGAAATTGAGCCTAAAAATCATGTTTTTTGTGGTATTTGTTTATTCATTTCAAAATGATATTGTCACAGATTTAGATTACAAGAAAAACCTTTAAGTACATAGTTTGTCTCACTATAAACTCAAATATATTCTCAATTTAACCTACTAACGTAAAAGTAGTTCAAATAAAGCCCTGCAAGGTCTAATATTCCACTTAGATATATGGAGATGTAACCCTGCTATGTTTGCAATTCACCAGTTTAATTAATAGTCATTAAAACGAGACAGGGTTTTTAATCATTAGAATCCAATTTACTTCCTTCTTCTACAAGGTCGTCCAGAAAATCCCTTGCCAATTTAAAAAACAACGCCAAGGTGCGGAGTTAAGCCGACCAATTATGTTGCGTCGCTGAAGTAATGGAACCAACAATTTGGAATTGAACGTTCTATTTAACCAATTTGTGGCCTGTCCCTAAATGGGGGGTTATGTCTCGGGAAATAAAACCGCAATATCATTACGATGGTTACGAGTTTACTGGAACAGGCATCTGTTTAAATAAAATTTGTCTCGCAAAAACTCGTAAAAAGATGGCTCGCGTGATTTATTTATTTATTTATTTGTGGATATTTAATATTTTTCCTGCGACCCCAACCAGGTCGCACCAAGCAGGCCGCTTCCAACCAGCCAATCTGGAAGTCAATGGGGGCGGCCTATGTTCAGCAGTGGACAATCCTATGGCTAAAATGATGACGATGATTTAATATTTTTATGTAAAGAAAATTTTGAAGTTACCTAGAAAAATTTAAATTCGAGAAAAACATTTTTTTTAATGAGAATTTTGCTGCTAAGGATGCAAATGTCGTTTAACAGCTGATTGACGAAAGACTTCGAACTTTTTTGTATGGAGCCTGGCATACTTAAATTAAATTAAAAATTAAAATTATTTATTTCGGTAAAAACAACACAAAATATTAATTGATATTACCAAGTAAGTTGCACGTACCTTTATTTTGGTATACACCTACGAAACATACGTTAATTGAAAGAGAAACGAATTACAAAAACAACCATAAAAAAGCACCATTTTAGATTATATTCTATCTCTCTATCGGCGCATGATTAATATGTATAACTAGTCTCTAAGCTGAGCCACGGACAGACACGGACAGATGGAGGGACCGTGATGTTTTGACGATGAAGCCAAGAGGTGGATAGTGAAACCGTTGAATAGCTACTAGTAAAACTTACGTGCTTGCGCTCATTTAAGGCGACGGGTAAGGCAAGTGACCTTGAGCATTTAGCATCGATTTGCGCGACATCTATTCCGTGCCAAGATAGTACAAATGCTTCTCGCAGACTAAACATACAGCCGTTGCGCTCGTGTGCAAATAGATTATGATTGCGAGCAAAATATCCGATCATGGAAAAGTAGGCGCTAAGAGTAGTATCCATTATAAATCCATATAATTCTTAATTTATTGACTATTTGAAAAAGAAAATTCTAAAGGCACAAATGTTGTAAATATCTAAACCAACTTTCAACCTAAACAAAAACGTCGTTTAAAATATAAATGTGTATATATGTATTCACGGTATTCAATTTCAACATCCTACTCGTATATCCAGTATTTTTACCACAAAACTTGTGCAAAAACACCTCTATCATGTGTATTCGTCTTCGTCAATGTCCTTACCCTGCGCCTTAACCCAGATGTTACTGAAACTATTTTTGTCGCGTATCACCGTAATTTTTTGATATCTTGATCGATATAATGAACATGAAAAAATATTTTTTTTTTTTTTAAATCTTTATAACGATCGGTCGCTGTAAAAGGGTTAATACTTAGCACACCTAGATAAAGAGTAGCACAACTCGAAATAATACAATAGGTGAATTATTGCGATTATCAGAATGTGCGGGGAATCTAGAAAGAAGAAAGAAGAAAGAAAAAATCGAAATAGTCCAACAGTTGGACTAACTGAAAATATTGGACACGTATTTTTTCTTTTCTCAATCAAACAAAAATGATGGAGTTTATAACCCGTTAAAGTTCTGCGAAACGTCACGCCTTGCGACACTTTTTAGCTCCCATTCCCGAACTTTGATGCGCTTTATCTTCGTAATTTTTTGTTTTATTGACAAAAGAAAAAATAGGGGTACAATATTTTTTAATAATGTAACAGACGGCCTAAATAGAATAATATTTTTTTGACCCCGGAAACTAGCCTATTACAATACATATAAAAGAGTGTTAAGCTATGATGTCAAATTATTAAAGAACCCTTTTTGTCATAGCAAATCACCACCAATACGCTATTCGGGTCGAATACAATTGTGTATATTTTAGATCCCTAAATTTATTCTTTTTTCATAATTTATTTTTTACTTTGACTTTTCTATATGTATGTAAATCAAATAAAAGACACAAATAACCACTGCACAAAAATACAAATTAACATTATGCAAAATATGTTTTATCAAATAAAGTTAATTTAAAATTGACCACTAATGACTCTTTCAGAACGAACACACTAAACTTAGTACCTACTACGGCGTAGCGTAATTCTACGACAGTTTATTATCATTACCACACTGCGCTACGTCGCACTCTGTAGCATTTTAAGACGTTAGCTCGTAGCGTCGTAGCAACTATTTTCAACATTTTATAGCAGTATTATTAAATTTCCAGGTGAAAAAACTTCGAGAGTAACACAGACTTATCAAGTAGTCATATTAGTTTGACAGCGACGGGTCACGACGAGAGTACGGCGTATTATCATAAGTTCTAATGGGCGCCCACAACAGCCGGCGTGCACGGAACGGCAGCGGGTCGTGCGAGGAACGGGTGCCGCGCGGCCCTACCTCCGTCACAGATAGGCGGCGGGCGGACGGGTCGTGCGCGGGTGCGGCGTTCGTTACAATCGTCTTATACGCATTCAGACCAATGCGTTCACACAGAGAGCGTGTGTGGAACGGGTGCCACGCGTATACTACGACTTTGCTATTTTACAAAACATTATATTTTTCTATGGATTTTTAAAAAAATTCTTTATTTATTAGGTTCTCCAACGGTTACAACACTATACATTAAAAGAAAATACAAATTCCAACATGTTTTTGACTAAGTGCATAACTAATTATAGGGGAACAGATCTTGCTTCATATAATTAGGTACTTATCTGCTACGGAAGAGAATGAAATGAATGAATGAAAAAAATATTCAATGTGTAAGGAAATAAAATGTTTGAACGAAATAGGTTGGTGCTGTACTACGGTCACACATCCATTTTGTGCCCAAACTTAAGGTTGCTTAACCACGGTCACCAATCCATTTAGTGCCCAAACTTAAGGTTGCTTATCCACGGTCACCCATCCATTTTGGTACCAAACTTGAGGCTGCTTAACTGCGGTCACCCATCCATTTAGTGTCCGAATTTGAGGTTGCTTAACCACGGTAACCAATCCATTTAGTGCCCAAACTTAAGTTTCTTTATCCACAGTCACCTATCCATTTTGGTACCAAACTTGAGGCTACTTAACCACGGTCACCCATCCATTTTGTGCCTAAACTTAAGGTTTTTTAACCACGGTCACCAATCCATCTAGTGTCCAAACTTAAGGTTGCTTATCCACGGTCACCAATCCATTTTGGTACCAAAATTAAGGCTGCTTAACCACGGTCACCAATCCATATAGTGTCCAAACTTAAGGTTGCTTATCCACGGTTACTCATCCATTTTGGGATCAAACTTAAGGCTTTTTTAAAGAAGGTGACCTTATTTATTTATTTATTCATTTATTTATTTATTTTAGGAAGATTTACAGTTTTAATAATACAGTAAACTAGAACAATATACCGTGGTTCAATACTAATTACAAAACTCCACATATGAGTAACAGGTAAGGATAAGTCTATGTGAGGCAACTAAGAAATAAACAATATTTACTTAAAAATAGTAAATAATTAAACAACATTAAGTATGGTCACTAAATGGATGGGACCGTGGTTAAGCAACTTCAAGTTTGGTCACTAATTGAATAGGTGACCGTGATAAATCAACCTGTAGTTTAGTGACTAAATGGAAGCGATCGTGGTAAAGAAGCTTCATATTATATGCGTTTATGACTATAGCACGATCCCGAGCCGCGCGTTGAAACCGCTCTAAAACCACCGCCAAATTTGTTTTGATTATTAAAACTATAATTTCATATTTTTTCTTATAAATATAGTAAAAAAGATACTTATTTCATCTATTTTTAGTGATAGATCCTAATCAAAACAGATCTTACGAGTGTTTTACAAAAATTTTACTGCTGAGCACCGATTTCACTTTCTATTGTTCCAGGTGGAACAATAGAAAGTGAAATAAGGGTAAGGGTTTAGGGGTAAAAAAAAATCCGCAAAATTTTACTATAGTATCTGTAAGGGCTTGCCCCTTACATAACAAATATTAGTGCTGAAGTTAAGTTCGTTGTCGCGATTACTCTGCGAGTTAATCGGGTTAAGTTTATACCGTTATGTTTGTTAAGTAAGGTTGAGTTGCTTCTAGTAAAAGAACATTGAACTAGTAACACTGTGATTAAGTAGTACAATAATTCTTATGCTAAGATGTTATATTACTACGCGTTAGAGAACAACTGGCTAGCGTGTCGGTCTACATGACGATTCGCGACGCACGTAAAATGCTTACAGATACATTTAATTAGGCTAACTTATTGCTCAACGTTCAATGTGCGGTTGCTAACCGTACATATTGGCAAACTCAAAAAAAGAAATTAAATAAAATATGTAGGTATACAGTTAAATTAAAGATTAAGGTTAGTGCGATATTATGACAGTATAAAGTTAGTTTAAATATTGACCTACTTGGTTAACAAAAAAAAGAAATAAAATAAAATATGTAGGTATACAGTTAAATTAAAGATTAAGGTTAGTGCGATATTATGACAGTATAAAGTAAGTTTAAATATTGAATTTATGTGGGGTCGCATAAATTTCGTTACTACGCGTAGCCATGTTGATATTTTCCACTGAAGCTGATGCTCGCGGTGGCTTAGGTGGTCCCGCGGATATGCCTGCCGCCAAGAAGTGCGTGGCTGTTTTGTTTTTCTTGTTACGTTTCCAAATTGCGTAGCAGCTCGCCGCAACTACAACGGCGACTAACAAGAACCCCAATGTGCCGTATGAGATAACGTATTGATGTACGTCATGAGCTGTGGCTGTTTCAGTGGCAGCTTGGTTTTCCAATTCTCGTATTTTTGACTGTAGTTTTTCGTAATCGTTTGTTCTTAAGTGTGTGTTTATTTGAATTATACTTGAGTTTGTGAGCTGGGTGGACGTAAGATTGTTAATGTCGTTGAAGGTTACTGAAGTCACTTCTGGATTGATCAATAAATCGTTTTGGTAAATTTTTTGAGTATAGAATGTTTCTTCTCCATTCTTTATAACACATCCTTCGTCCACTTTTATGATACCAGTTAATCGGATGGATCTTGATGTCATTTGTTGGTTGCATATTACTTGAATAGAGCAGTCTCCGCAACATACAAATATCCATATGTTGGGTTTATGTAGTGCTGTCCAGTTATTTTTACAGCTGTTAGATAAATAAGTACAATTTGATGACGTAGAGTTCGTAATAGCGCCTATTTCACAAGATACTTTGTTGTTTTTCATATTTCGAGTTGGTTTGTTTAATGCACATACAAATGTCGCCGGTTCAAGCTTTATACAATTTTCAAAATCCTTGTCAGATAATTGCATGTAAGTTTCTTTTCTGATGTTGACAGCAACAAAATCTGACCTTGTGATCATCGTCAACGTTGTATTTGTTTTTGTTATGACTGGTACAGGAATTGTCTTGTATACAGTGAACTGATTGTCACTTGTTAGTGGTATTGTTATTTCGATTATGAAGTAAGACTCTATGATCCTCGACTTCACTTCTAGTAATTTGTAGACGTCAGCTAATTGCTCTTGTAGGTTATCTACTGGAATGGAAAGGTGTTTGGGTAGCTGCCCTGATATAGTATTGAGTTGTTGTAACAATTGGTCAGGAGGCAAAAGTCTGGTATCGACATGACCGTGGTGAATATTCGTAGCCGTATCTAGAAGCATGTGTTGTATGTGCTGTAGTCGGGACAAGATGATAGTAGTCGCGGCGGCCATTGTGTTGAAATGGGTCACCGTATCTTCTACTTCTATTTTTTGTTGAAGTCCCAGTATGAATGTCTGAGTAGCGTTCATATGCTTAGAGATGAGATCAAACTGTAAATTCATGGCTTCTTCATTTCTTTTTATAATATTGTTGTGTGCCTCCAGAATTGTTGTTTGCCCTCTGATCAGTGTGAGCAAGTGTTGTTGACTTTTATGTAATTTTTCAATATCATTTTTATACTGTTCGGCAAATCTGTCATCAAGTACGCCAAACAGACTGTTTGCAATATAACCTATACCATTTACAAGCCCTCGTTTAAAGCGTTCTTTAATTTGTCCGTGATGAGTTTTTAACATATAATTGTTGTGTTTAATTTCTGATAGTTCTTGATTAAGTCCTGTTAAAATTGCATTACACATCATTTGGTATTCAAATTGCTTACAACTTGTACTTAAATGGTCTACTAGTCCTTGTACGTTCCTGAAACCCATCCAGTACGACGTCATGTTGTAATAGGTTACAATTTTCCAGTTGTCGTGCACATTTTGTAAGGATCCAATTCTATCAAAATAAACGGCTCTATTTGATCCGAATTGTGTGACGTTTACGATTTCATTTGATTGCAGACTCTGGTTGAATAGCGTTAGGAGTGTTAAGAATGTGCCAAACAGGCTAGTTTTTATTTTTGCTGGTTGCGCACGAGTTTTGTGTTTCACTTTAGGTTCGGGTACTATTGTTTGCTGCGTTGAGGTAGGTTCGGCACCGGCCTCAGGTTTCAGCGAGTGTGTGTCATCAATAGGTAATTTGATTAGTTTTATTACAGGTCGTTTCAACGAACCCGACTTTATTTTGAGCATTACCACGCGGATAAGATTATCATTTCCGGGATGCGTTTCTACTACCCTACCGAGTGCCCACTTTGCTGGCGCAATATTATCTTCTTTAATGACCACAATTTCTCCTACTTTTAAATTTTCTGTTTTCTTATTCCACTTGTTTCGCGTTTGTAGTTGTTGTAGATATTCCAAGGACCACCTTTTCCAAAATCCTTGTTTCATCTTTTCAATAAGTTGCCATCTATTCCTCAGGCCAATGTGTTGCTCCTCTAGATTCTCGTGTGGTAGTGCTATAATAGGTCTGCCTATTAAAAAGTGTGATGGTGTAAGGTATTCAAGGTCATCGATATCTTCTGTTAGTGGACATAGTGGCCTTGAGTTTAAACAGGCCTCAATCTGTGCAAGTAATGAAGTAAACTCTTCGTAGGTTAACTTTTGTTCTCCGAGCACGCGTTTTAGGTGATATTTCATTGATTTAACTGCAGCTTCCCAAAGCCCCCCAGCAGTAGGCCAGCTAGGTGCGTTAAAATGCCACTGAATCCCGAGTTCATTCAAGCTTCGTTTGAATTCTATATTGTTATGAGTTTCTGCGTAAGCTGTCGTTTGAGTTCTTTATCGGCTCCAACAAAGTTGGTTCCGTTATCGGAGTAAATGTGTTTTGGACAGCCCCTTCTTGATGTCATGCGTTTCAGGGCCAACAGGAATGTGGGAGTCGAAAGATCAGAGGCGAGTTCTAGATGTACTGCTTTTGTTGTCATGCATATGAACACAACAACATAACCTTTGCTAGTTTTTACTCGACGCCCTTTGTTTATCTTGATATCCACGCACCCTGTGAAGTCGACTCCAGTATGATAGAATGGCGGAGATTGTGTAGCCCGTTCAACAAGTAAATCAGCCATTAACTGGTTATTGGTAGATGTGTTAAATCGACAGTACCTTACGCATTTTTTAAGTTGTTTTTTCACTGTACTGATTCCTCCTATAATCCAGTATTGAAGTCTTAGTTTGGCCAATGTTAGTCTAGCTCCGCCATGTAGTGTGTTTTTATGAGCCTGATCAATCA
This sequence comes from Anania hortulata, assembly GCA_963576865.1. Taxonomy (NCBI): domain Eukaryota; kingdom Metazoa; phylum Arthropoda; class Insecta; order Lepidoptera; family Crambidae; genus Anania; species Anania hortulata. The sequence continues at coordinate 5,491,209 of OY756408.1, read as the reverse complement.
ATAGCGATGCAAGCTTATTGTCTTTAGGGATGATAATTGGATGTTTCGAATTATCTGACAGGTTTGAATTTTGTAGTCTTCCCCCTACGCGTAAAATCTCATTTTCATTAAGAAATGGGTGCAAGTTTAAGATTCGACTGTTGGTGCTCACTTTATTTGTGTTTTTTAGTTCAGTGATTTCCTTTTTAAAGTGTATTTCCTGTTCATGTTTTATTATTGAATTGATTGCGTTTCGAGTTTCAGTGAGGGTCAAGTAACCGTGTCTAGACTGTGTTGTTAAGTCATCAGTTGTATTATCGGTGCACTTGGCGCGTGTGTTTGTTATGAAACGGAACACCCAAGCTAACGTGTGTACTGCCCTCATTAAACAGCTGTTTCTATTAAGTAGATTTGTTACTAAGTCATTTTCACTTTCTTTTGATGGTGTCAGAATTACGGTGTAAACCTTCATATCTATATTTGTTGTAATGTCTTGTGCCAACGAATTCGCATTTTCTGTATTACCGCTGCGTAGCCACTCAGGCCCTCCGAACCAGAGTTGAAATTGTTGAAGTTGTGACGGTAATAGCCCTCGAGACGCACAATCGGCAGGGTTGTATTCCGATCTCACATGTTTCCATTGTTCTGCCGGTAGTACTGTTGTTATTTCTCTTACTCTATTTGCGACATATGTTTTCCAACGTGTGACGTCACCGTTCAACCACCCTAAAACAACCATTGAATCTGTCCAAGCTGTGGTTTTTATATTCGGTTTGTTAATACAGGTCTTGATTTTATTAACAACTTGTGTGAGTAGTTGTGCGGCACTAAGTTCTAGTCTCGGAAGAGTTTGATGATTCTGTATTGGCACGACCTTTGTTTTTGCAGCAATTAATTTAACTTGGATTTTTCCAGAGTTTTCTCGAACTGTGGTATAAACAACACACGCGTACGCCTTTTCTGAGGCGTCACAAAAAGCATGAAGTTCACAATCTATGTTCGCATCAAATCCAAGCCATCTTTCGACTTTAAACTGCTGCATAGTTGCTAGCTCGTGTCTTAGTGTTGACCACTCTTTCTGAATTTCTTCTGGTATGTGATCATCCCATGCCGTCTGGTGTTTCCAGATTTGTTGAAATAAAATTTTTGATTTTACGGTTATCGGTGCTAAGTGGTCTAGTGGGTCAAAAATTTTGCAAATTTCGCTTAAAATTTGACGTTTTGTAGTGGGTTTGTGTTGTTGTTTATCATTTAATATCGGTGAAAATACAAATACATCTTCCTTGGGATTCCATGCAAGGCCGAGAGTTTTTGACGTTTCTGTTTCTGTGAAGTTGAAATTAATGGGACTACGCATGTCTTCTGGAAGATCTTGTACTAGTGTTGGTTCGTTGCTGGACCATTTTCTGAGATTAAATCCACCACATCGCAAGAGCTGTATAAGTTGGTCACGAGTTTCTTTAGCATCTCCTAAATTGTTGCTTCCAAATAACGCATCATCAACGTAAAATTGGTTTAACAGCACTGATTTTGCCTTGGGGTATTTGTCTCCTTCATCATCGGCTAGCTGCCTTAGCGTCCTCAACGCCAAGTAAGGTGCTGCCTTTGTCCCATATGTGACTGTACATAATTGGTATTCTTTTAGAGGTTGCGTTGGTGAGTTTCTCCAGATAATTTTTTGGAGTACCTGGTGATCCGGATGTACTTCAATAAAGCGGTACATTTTTTCAATGTCAGCTGTTAAGACGTATTTGTAAAATCTCCATTGTAATAAAATACCAAAAATATCTTTTTGTAGGTTTGGGCCGGCCTCCATGAGGTCATTGAGGCTGTACCTCGTAGAAGTTTTATTTGAAGCGTTAAATACTACTCTCAATTTTGTTGTAATTGCTCCAGGGCGCACCACGCCGTGATGAGGTAAAAAATACTCGAGTTTCGTGTTATTATTTGTCTCTTTCATGTGACCCATATTCGCATATTCATGGATAAATTGTTTATAGTCTTGTGCAAAGTTAGGATTATTTGACATTTTTCTTTCTAGTTGTTGGAATTGAGCGATTGCCTGTGGTTTCGATTTGCCTAAATATTGTTCTAACTCACTCTTAAGGGGGAGACATACTTGGTATCTTCCATCGGCTAGACGAGTTGTTGTCTTATTGTAAAGTCGTTCGCATTGACTATTAGGATCGATTTTTTCCACGTCATTCTGAACTGACTCTTGCTCCCAAAATTGTGCAATGTCCTTAAGGTTGTTTACAATAACATGGCAATTGAATGTTTTATGTTTTCCGCAAACAATCCATCCGAGCTGTGTTTGCTGGGCTATAAGTGTTGACGTAGTGGTTTTAATCAGGCCTTCCAATATAATTTCTGAATAGACGTCGGCTCCCAAAAGCAAATCGATTTCTTGAGAAATATTGAAATGTGGGTCAGCCAATTCGATGTGTTTTAAGTGTTCAAACGCTGTTTCATCAATATATTTGTTGGGCAGCTTACTTGTTAGCGATTGCATAATCATTGTTTCTATGTTAAATGCAAAGTCACTGCGTAGGGCACGGCATTGGATTCGAAGTGTTCCTTTACATTTACTTGAGGCACCTATACCTGATATTACTGCGCTGAGCTTGTTTCGTTTCAGTTGTAACCTCTGGGCAGCGTTTTCCGTGATAAGGGAAACTTGTGACCCTTGGTCTATTAGTGCACGTAATGTTACGTAAGACCCGTCCTTGGTTTTCGCTTTGATTTGTGCTGTTGCTAGTAAAACTTCATTTGTGTCGTCATGCGCTAAATGAGTGCTTATGCGTTGGTCGAGTTTCGCAAGCGCATGATGCAACCTAGTGTGGTGTTGTTCTCCGCAGAATCTGCAATTTCTGATTGACGTACATTGGCGGCCTTTGTGGTCGTACAGGCAGTTTTTATAAATATTAAGGTCATTGACAGTCTTTAACTTTTCTTCATGACTTAAACTTAAGAATTCATTACAATTATAAAGTGCGTGAGTTTGATTGCATCGAGGACATTTTATTAAAGAGTCATAAAATGTGCCAGATGAAAATATGTTCTCGTGTTGATTTTTATGTTGTGGCATTCTTGCCTTAATATTCATCGGTGTCGTTTCAAGTTTAGAGGGCTTGTTATGGTTTTCTAAGGTATTTCGATTATGACTTATACTGGACTCGAGAGCCATGAATTTATTTTCAATGAACTTCAAGAACTCTTCTAGGCATGGAATTCCTCTCGGGTTTTTCGAGGACTCTATAAAGGACTGAGTAGTCTCTTGGTCAAGTTTATTTAGTAAAATATGAACGACTAAGGGATCCCAAGCGTCAGTATTCATGTTCAAGTTTTTAAGGGCGTAAATACATTCTACAGTCGTATCGTGCATTTTCTTAAGTTGTGCAGCCGTAGCGTTAACTATTAAGGGTTGATTTAAAAGCGTGTTGGCATGATACGTAAATAGAAGTCTAGGGTTGTCATACCGCTTTTGTAAAATTTGCCAACATGCGTCATAATTATCCGAACTGATGTTAAGATGTTGTACGAGCCTTTCTGGCTCGCCTTGTAGTTTCGCCTTAAGATGTTGCATTTTTTGCGCGTTTGATATAAATGTGTTTTGATGCACAAGTTCTATAAACAAATCTTTAAATGTAGTCCATTTAGCGTAGTTGCCGTTGAAAAGCGGAAGCTCAATTTTTGGTGTTGTTTGTTCTTGGTGTTTGTTGTTCCAAATTTTGAGATTTAACTGCTCTTTTGTGTATTCATATAATCTTTCTAATCTATCATAATCGATTTCATATGCATTGGTGTTAGTTAGCAAGTTATCAAGCTTCCAAAAAGTATTGTCCACTTTCTCCCATCGTTGTGCTATGGTACGAAGTTTGTCTTCCAGTTGCCATTTCTCCTTTAAACTATCAATGTCAATATTGCGGACTGCTCTTTCAAAAGCTCGAATGTTTGACCGCTGCTCATTAAGCATTTCCTGTGTTCGTGTATTCAATACTACCTCCTCGTCGTGTTTGTTTTCATGTGCTTTTTCATTCGGTTTTAAATTGGTTTGTTGGATACCAGAGGCGCCTGGTGTTTCCGTGTTGAATAAATGTGCCGTGAGGATTGCCTTCTCTTCCTTGCTATCTAACAAGTTTTTCTTAGATGTAGCTATTGATTCTTTTGCATCTTCATAAATAAGTCGCAATTGCTCGAATACATTCTTTTCATAATAGGGTCCAGTCTTTTCACCTTCGTATAATGATAATTGTACGTCGTTGTTTTTAAATTGAGACCAATAGGTCTCCAACTTCTCAAGTCTCTCATCGTGATACTCAATCGTAGTTTTCCGGGTTGAACTATCCTTTTTAAAATTGTCACGAATTGATTTAATGGCGTCAAGAAGAGAAGATTGCGAGTTGAGCAAAGCAGAATAAGATGCCATTGTTAAATTAAATACTTAAACAATGATCCAATGGTGTTAAATATGAAATGGAACGTGCTCACCGGGTTTACTGCTACCACGATCCGCGCTCCACTTTTGATTTAGATGTTCTACACAGACACTGCACTGACACTTTTGTAAGTTTTCAATAGTTCCGCGAGTGCGAGCGAAATGTAACACACACGTCGTTGGTTAAATACTCGAAGGACCACATGTAAGGGCTTGCCCCTTACATAAAAAATATTAGTGCTGAAGTTAAGTTCGTTGTCGCGATTACTCTGCGAGTTAATCGGGTGAAGTTTATACCGTTATGTTTGTTAAGTAAGGTTGAGTTGCTTCTAGTAAAAGAACATTGAACTAGTAACACTGTGATTAAGTAGTACAATAATTCTTATGCTAAGATGTTATATTACTACGCGTTAGAGAACAACTGGCTAGCGTGTCGGTCTACATGACGATTCGCGACGCACGTAAAATGCTTACAGATACATTTAATTAGGCTAACTTATTGCTCAACGTTCAATGTGCGGTTGCTAACCGTACAGTATCTTTGAAGTTGCTATTCAATCAAAAAATAATATCAAAATCGGTTTTCATTTGTCGAAGATATTGGGTAACATAGACTATACAAAAGTCAGTTGGCGTGGTATGGAGTTCATGCAATGTTTGATCATTTTCATATAGATCCCATTATCAGAATTTTACCAGATTTATATGGGACCATTCTGAAAGTATTACCTTTCGAAAAAAATGTTTTAGTCATTCATCATCGCTGAACATACATAAAAAATAAAATAAAAAAAATATTCCCACGAATTGAGAACCTCCTCCTTTTTTGAAGTTGGTTAATAAAACATATTATTTTGATGCATATTTCCTATTACTCGCCAACTTATCAATTGATTGTCTTGGAGATACTACTTTTACGGCAAAACCAGACCAAAAAAAGACACGGACGGACATGGCGAAACTATAAAAGAAGTTAGTTTACTACGGAACCATAAGAATGGTCGGACCGGACGCCGTCCAAATTGGTCGGAAAAGCTTTTAAAAAGCTCCATCATGTTTGGCTTTAGGTACTGTACGCCTAGTCGGCAACTAAATTATGCTAAACGTTGATTTGCACTTAGCGCGTCAAAAGTTCAGAAAGCCTTTCAAAGTCTCATTGATAACTATCATTATCTCGTGGCCTTGCTCGTGTATCTATTTATATTGTATTTCATTATGGAATATATAAATTACTTACTAACTGTTGGTGTGAAATAAACTACATCTTTGGGTCTAGATGTTTAACATATTGTTGACGTCAAATCAAAATTTAAATGTCAAATCATGTAAGTTGTATTGGTTGGAAAGTTTTTAGACAACTGTAATACGAGTATTATTACGAAATATTCAGTTTATGTTAATTAAAGCTGCTTTCAACATAGACCAACTTGTTTTTTTTTTCGCACTAAGACGCTGCTGCCCGTCTAGTGCTACAGGAATTAGTCGCCTCTTACGACACGCCTCCTGTTCGCGGTGGGGAAGTGTATTCTTTACGGCCGTCCCCACACGGCACTGAAACTCAAAAAACTCAATAAATTGCTTAAATACGTCGACGTCTGACGGGCTGTCAGTCACACCTACATTAAAAAAGTGCTTGTTTAGAGGACAATGACCGGTTATAACTCCTATAACCTTGCGGATTTTGTCCATTTTTAGTCTAATGAGGTTGCAGGCAAGCTTATTTGATGTTACCGGAACTGTATTTTTTCTTTGCCTGCATCCTTCACTGTTACTCCATTCTGTTAGATGCGTTTCTTTAGTTCTTTCACGCAACTATGTTTTAATTTGAGCCTAAGATAAGGGTAGCAGTAGTAGGGTAGTATTACTGCCCTCAATCCTCTTTTTGCCAGTTCGTCTGCTGCGTCATTACCTAGTGAGTTGCTGTGTCCTTTGATCCACTGTACAGTTACTCTTTTCGCATTCGCACTAGGTTGGAGTGCGTTGTGGCATTCCAGTATGAGGATAGAAGTTATTATATTGTTTTGTAGGGCTTGAAGCACGGATGCACTGTGCTTCAAGCACACTACACGGATAAATAAATATGCGGATGTGCCAGACAGCACACCAATTGTCATGGCATCAAAGTTCATTGCATCCTTGTGTTACAAGTTAAAAGGAAATGCATTTTGCCAATTTAGAAAATACAAAAAAAAATACGCAAAATAAAAATTACTTTTCAAAAAAATAGCTCCAAAATTAATTTCAATTGCAGAAAATAAAAATGCTGGCTCGCTCAGACTCAGCGTGGAAACGCTGCTAGCATTGTTGCCACTTTGCCTCATGGACACGCTTTTATTTTTGAGTAGGTAGTTTTTAGTTTTAGGTTAGTTTAATTGTCATTGAATAAAACATTAAATCGTATTGAGTAAATTTAGAAAAGATTGTTTCCTGAATTTGCCTGAACTGTAAATCGAATCCGGGACCATTTAAATCGAATTACCGCGCCACTAGACTAGTCGGGTCGTCAAGACTAATATATGTATTAATGCAAAAAAATCCTATATAGCGAATAGATTTTCATTTCAGAATGACAAGATAGACACTTAACCAACAATGTAGGCAGAAAAACATACACATTTGCACAATTTATATTATATTATATTTATAATGTATTACTTGTTCTTTTAATGATATTTTAAATGTTGGCTTAGGCAATTGATGTCTTAAAAATATTAAAGTAAAATTACTTCTAAGATACTTCATCGTATTGGAAGTCACTCTTATTTTTATTTACTTAATCATTAAGTTAGTGCGTTAGATTTTATGGAAAAACAAAACAAACGAATTATATTTTAGGGCCATTGAAAATTTTATTTATTATACAAATTTATATTGATGAAAATATATACCTTTTTAAATTTGGCAATTATTTTACAAGTAACCCTGTATGCTTTTGTTTCAAAGTCATCTCCTTTGATTAATAAATAGATTGATTTTTAGCGATCGTATTTTTGCTAATAAAAAGAATCACATTTCCAATTACGTTGTGGTTTAGGTTGCTGAGAAACAACTTTTTTTTTAAATTTGACTTTTAGATAAACAGTTTACAATTACATATAAAAAACAATTTATTACGACGATCCATTTAAAGAAAATATAATTTTTGGATTAATCCGATGTGTTATTTGATCCTCTCTGAATAGTATTAGTTTTTTTTACATACAGGATGAGTTAGTTAATTTAAACCTATTTTATTAATAGAAAAAATACAAAAAAAACATTATTTGTTATTGATAGTAAAAAAAATTTGTAAAAAGAAATTACCACTGCCTGTTATTTGCATTCGGATATTTTACTTGAGATATTTTTTTATTTTATAGAATCATCATCATCATCATCATTTCAGCCATAGGACGCCCACTGCTGAACATAGGCCTCCCCCAGTGACTTCCAGATTGGCCGGTTGAAAGCGGCTCGCATCCAGCGGCTTCCTGCAACCTTTACCAGGTCGTCTGTCCACCTTGTAGGTGGACGTCCTACGCTGCGCTTGCCGGTACGTGGCCTCCATTCCAGAACCTTTCTGCTCCATCGGCCGTCAGTGCGTGCTATGTGCCCCGCCCATTGCCACTTCAGCTTGCTTATCCGGATTTTATAGAATAGAATAAAATAATTTTTTTAGAAACCTCACATAGTTGTGAACATGAAAGAAAAGTAAAAAATACAATTTTATGGTTACAATTAAATGGTCTCCACTCAGCAATATGTCAAGGAACCAAAAAGGTACCTCAACGCTGACAAAAACAAAACAGGATTATATAATTATATTCACACCCAGTTAAAATTTATAACGTTTTATAGGCTTGCAATGGCTATTATTTAAAAAGAAATTGTACCATCGACATGTATAAAAAATGGGTGCAATATTTTTTATATGGTCAACTAAACGGATATTCACTTTATTGCTCAGTTTTTTTTTTACAAATAAGACAATTAATTGTTCTTATCAATAAAAACAATTTTCAACCGACTTCAAAAAAGGAGGAAGTTCTCAATTCGACTGTTTATTTATTTATTTATTTTTTTCTTATGTTTGTTACGCGATTACTCCGCCAATTATGAATCGATTTTAATGATTCTTTTTTTGTTTGGTAGATCATACTTCAGAGGTGGTCCCATATAAATTTGATCGAAATTGATTTAGAACTTTTTGAGAAAATCAACAAATATATACCCAGATAATATTTTGGTTGTGGTTCTTGTTACCTATCTTCGACAAATATGAGCCGATTTTGATGATTTTTGTTTTATTGAATAGCTTATACTTCAAAGATGCTATGCTAGAAGTTTGAAAAATAAAAATCACCCCTAAGGGTAGGAAAATAGGGGATGAAATCGGTGTTCAGCAGTTAGATTAGGATTTATCACTAAAAATAGATGAAATAAGTAAATTTTATTTAAAAAAATAAAACCGACTTCAAAACACTGAAATGCTAAAAATAATCCTAACACTTAAGTACCTAATCAGTTACTTATGGAGTCGGTGCAAACAAAAACATTGAATCTCTCATCGGCTGGCACCGACTCCAAAAGTATCTGATTAGGTACTTAAGTGTTAGGATTATTTTTAGCATTTCAGTGTTTTGAAGTCGGTTTTATTTTTTTAAATAAAATTTACTTATTCCCTTCAACGTTTGGTAGAGGAAATTAGGTACAGAAAACTGTTAATAAAACTTAGTTTTTAATTACTAAATAAATTTTCAATAAAATAACAATCAACTGTAAAAATTTCACCCCATATTTCCTAGACTATGAAAACCACGTTTAAGCTCTTTACAACTTATTTATCGGCAACTGTAGTGGACCTAGAAATACTCGAATTTGTCGTGTGCTTTCCCGTGATTTGTGATTTTGTTCATACAATACCAAGTGTGGAGAGCTTACGGAATACAGAATAGCTAGACACGGTTACAGAATACGTAAACGTTGTAAATTACTTCTATTTTACGTTCTGATTCAAAATCTAGGGAGATATTAGGCAACTAACCTCATTTAAATCAATATTTGGATGAAAATATTATGTTAAATTATATTTATTCAGTAAAAATATTACTATCACATCTGCAAATCACACCTGTGACAGTATAAACTGTAAGCGAAAATAAAACGTAAGATAGATAGATATTCTTAATTATTGCACACCATACAAAGTAGACACACATAATTTTTACAGAAAGACGTACAATTTAGGCGGTATTTTTTTTATTCCGAGGGCTGTACTACATGATCCCCCCCTTAATTGATACTCATTTTGAAAATAATTTATTTTCAATTTTTACTGATAATAATTTTACAGCACTAGTGAAGTAGCATTTAATCGACACTCCTCGATTTCGATTTTCCAACATATCCTAATTTGAGCCAATTCATGAAAGTTCGTTCCTTTAATTGACCCGAATCGGCAATCGAACCCGCAACCCTTTGCGTTCTTTAAAGACGATTTGCGGTGCCCCTATGTCAATTCATGCCTGCATCCTGCGACCTTTACTAGGTCGTCTGTCTACCTTGTGGATGGGCGTCCTACGCTGCGCTTGCCGGTACGCGGCCTTCATTCTAGAACCATTCTGCCCCATCGGCCGTCAGTTCTAGGTGCTATGTGGGCACATGCCCACTGCCATTTCAGCTCATGATAAATGTTTTATGTAAATATACGAACATGGAATAGTTTTAGAAAGTCCTAGATTAGACTTATTACATTTTTAAATTGTATCTTCAAATGATAAGATTCTATCATTATGAAGTAGAACCGACCGTAAGTAACAACTCAGATTTTAAAACAATGTACTTACACGGAATAATTATAACAATACAACATTGTTTCTCTATCAACATAGATCCAGCATTGATCGTAGTAGCTATTGGGTTGTGAATAATTATGACAAACAATATCCTGATACTACACAAACGCAAATTGAAAGCCGGTATTTGATCTAACCGCAGTATTGCCTAACACCAAAATTCTAATACAAGCATTAGACATTATTACCAGACAGTGTATTTTGCCCAGAGAATCTTCTAATATACCCAGATCAGACCCAATTTACTTAATAACTTATTACTTCGACTTTTTATTTTTAATTCGTCGATAACCATTATTGGCCTTACTTAGTAAACAATTTTATATAAGTAAATCAAACTGTATATAGGCAGTTGTTATGCCTAAGAAACAAAATAAATAAATTTAAAATAAAAAAAAACTTTACAATTTCTCAAATCATAAAATTGAACAGACCGGACATCGGCCAAATTGGAGGGAAAGGCTTTTAAAAAGCTCCATAATGTTTAGCTTTACTGCACGCCTATCCGGCAACTAAATTATGCTAAAATTGAATTGCACGAAGCGCGTTAAAAGTTTAAAGCTTTTCAAAGTCTCTTTATTAATAAATATCATTTTCGTGGATTCTGATAGATTAAAGATAAATCAGTTTAAAAAAAGTTATTACCAGTTGTAGTATGGCTAATAAACAACAGTGTGTTAAGACAAGGTTTGCATAATTACCTGGTAATTGTTGTAACAAAACAATTGAAACAATTGACGACCATCTGGTGTAGCGGTTCCGGACTACAAAACCTGCGGTTTCGGGTTCGAATCCCACAAGAATCCCAAATGTTTGTGTGATAAGCCACGAGCATTTGTCTGTCATAGATGTTTATAAAATTAAGTATGTTTATCCGTTATCTAGTCGCCATAGATTCGGTGGGGGGTAATCGAACGTAAAGCATGGTCGATCTATTATAATGGTTTTTATTTATCATTTAAAGAGCTTTAGAATGCAAGTTTGGTGTAGTTTGTGTTCTAATGTTTGGTGAAGTGATAAAGATCTAAAACTATTGAAATATCATTGTATTCAACGCCGCATCGAGTGTCAAGTGACTTGTCTTAAGACAACTTGCTTTAGACCCGATAGCGTCCTGAAACCTGCTTCTACGGGAAGAGTAGCCTCCATTGAATCCAAGAAAAGCAATAAAAACTAAACACCCGTTGTTTATTGCGAACTTTGTCAAGCTTTGACTACAAGTAAAATATACACTCGACATTGGCAGAATCACCGCTCTTCTATAAGAGCGGGATGAGTCCATAATTAAAAAAAAAAAAAAAATAGACGCCATAGTACAGGGTTGGCTTAGTATAGGGCTAGATAATTGGTGTGATTGTGAAAACAATTAATTTTATGATGTACTATGTATTATACGAGTAATAAGCAGGCCCAACTAAAAATTTTGAGAATGCAATTATCAAGTTCAGGCATATTTTTTTACAATCCCAATCTTGCTATTTGAGTTTGCAAAATTACTTAAAACATATCATAATTATTATCCATACACATGGAATGTCTTTCACGTGTGCACTTCAATTTCAAATGCAAACAGGTGTTAAATTTGAAAAAGAGTTAATAAATAAACTACTTTTAAAATCCTACTATGATTTAAATGAATATTTTAGGGACAAAATTTTAATGATTATTTTTGAAATAATTGACGACATATTGTAATTTCAATTATAAATTAACCTACATTGTGATTTTAACTTTTATTTTGACATTATAATTGAAAACTGACGTAATTATTTGACGTAGTAAGTAATTGACATGTAATCCAATAAAGCATGTGACATTTACCTTAAAATAATTGAATTCGAATATAATATTGTTAAATAAGTTGGATTGGAATAATGAAATGTAATATTATTATTATAACTTTGATTTGATTGAATAATTAAATTCACGAATACTTCATGGGTGTTATAATGTAACTATTTTCCATCTTTAAAGCCAACATTTTGATACTGTTGTTATGATGTGATTAAATGAATATGAATATGAATACACAGTCGTCAAATCAACTGCATCCCAGTTAGTGATTAACAAAGCATAATAAATAATTTGGGTCTTAAACTGAAAATAATTAAAAGATATTTTATTTTTCAACCGTCCTAAAAGAGCAAAAAGTTCGTAATTGGTCGGAATCTTTTTTGTCACTGAAGATTAGAAGCTACGGTACTTTCGTTGACTATTACCGCCTATCTACTGTTTAAGAAGGATCAAATTGACATCATTAGATGCTGTCCATCATTCCACCTTCGCAAAGAAGGCTTAGTCAAAAGATTGATGAAATGGAAAAAACTCTTTGGTGTCGTTAGAGGATAACTTAGTGTACACGACGGCCTAAATCTTGTTTGTAAATAAGTTGTTTATAGTATTCGTTGTGATAGTTTTTTTAGTTTCGTTTATAGTTATCGTTTATTCCGTTGCTTGTAACTCTGTGTTAGTCAGTAAGTTGCTTTGTTCGTTATAGTTTATGTTTTATGTGTAAATAAAGAAGTATATAGGGCCCGTTAGGGAAATACATAGGAGATCCCGGGCAATACCTTAGTACATAACAGCCATAATAGTGGGCCTAAATTAGCGGCTCTCTATAAGGTATTGCCCGAGATCATAAGCCATCCGGAGTGAGGGAGATAGCAATATCTGCCCTCCCGCTCCCACTCCGGGGAGCGGAAGGGGAAATTGCCTCCCAAAATAGTATAAAAACCGCGTGGGTGGTCCCGTTAATCGTCACTCGAATCAAGTCAACCAGAGGAATCACTCGAATCAAGTCAACCAGAGGAATCACTCGAACAGAAGCAGTCACTCGATCGTCATTCGTGATCACTCCGGAGAGCCACAAAACTCTCAAAGCCATCGCAACTCCTAGCTCCGATATCAACCACAAATACTGGCGTTTTCATTCCGCACCCGCAAGTCCTTCACCGTGAACCTCCGCCCACAGGCCCTACCGGATAACTTCACTGACTCATCATATCCGAGGGCCGGTCGGGAATATTGGTCCTTCGAGCCGGATAAAGAAGAAACAACAGTGGAAAATGCCAGTAACTCGAAGCATGTCGGAGCAACGAGTCACCGTAGCGGGGTGTCAAGAAGATTCTACACATCAAGACGACACTCCCGCAACTGAGCAACCGCCGGCGGTGCCGCCGGGCTACCCCGTCCGTTATGAAAATCCGCCCGGATCTCCGTCGGAAGCTCAGCCACAGAACACCAAACCGAAGTCGATTTCAAACAAGTCGAATCGGGCGCGGCGCCTAGCGCGCGCCAAAGCAGAAATCGCAAAACTGAAGCTGGAGTTGGAACAAGCCAAGCTCGCAGTACTAGAAGAAGAAGACGAAGAATCTGATGATGAAGATTCCGTCGCATCGGGAGAATCGCTGGGGCAAGCACGGGTCGCCGAGTGGCTAGACCAGGTGCCGCCAGTGACCAAAACCTCGGAACAACCTATCAAGACCGCACCTGCGTCGAAGATTATCACCGAAAAACAGCCGCCTGCAACCGCGCCGAGACCCCACCGGTCAGAAGACAATCGTATTCATCTCGGCGAGCTTGCGGCTGCGATCGCGCACGCCGCGCGATCGAACCACACACCGTCCGCAGTTCCGAGGTACATCGGAGAGCTACTTCCGTTCAACGGCTCTCACTTCGAATGGCTCGCATTCCGCGCGGGCTACCAAGAAACCTCCGTATATTTCTCCGACATCGAAAACACAGCAAGACTCCGAAGAGCCCTGAAGGGCAAAGCGAAAGAAGCAGTGAGCAGCCTGCTTATAGTGAACACGAAGCCGGCTGACATTGTGCAAGAACTAGAAACACGTTTCGGTAGACCCGAGACGATCGCCCTCGCCGAGATCGACCGGTTGCGGCACGTGCCCCGCCCAACCGACTCACCTCGTGACATCGTACAGTTTGCCAGCAAAGTCAAGAACAGCGTGGCCACACTCCGCGCGCTGAACCAGGCTCACTACCTATACAATCCCGAGGTAGTGAAGCACATCACCGATAAATTAACTCCGTCGCTGCGCTACAGGTGGTTCGACTTCACACGCGAACAACCTACCGAAGAACCCGACCTACTCCGCCTATACCGGTTCGTGTCAAGAGAAGCCGAAACATGCGGCCGGTACGCCGATCCGGAGAGCGTCGGAAATTTAGAAGAACAACCGCAACGTGCAGCACCGCGTGCGCGCCCTCAACGCGCATACAGTAACAGTCAAGCCGAAGAAAATCAAGAGAGAAGCTGTCCAGTTTGCAAACAGGCAAGTCACGTGACCGCAAACAAGTGTGAACGCTTCAAGAAGGCTACAAGCGACGGACGGTGGGACTTAGCCAAACAACACCGGCTATGTTTCCGCTGCCTCAACCTAAGGAAAGCTTCACACCAGTGCGACACACGACAGTGCGGAGAAAACGACTGCAAGCGGACTCATCACCCCCTCTTGCACTACACACCGAAGAAAGAGGTCGAGACAGTCGCCACTACTCACACAAGCGAGACAGAAACAGTCTCCACCGCTCGCACGCATCGACTGGCAAATACTACAAGCTACCTCAAGATATTGCCAGTAACAGTCGTCGGACCGAAGTCAACCGAGAAGACTTACGCCCTTCTCGACGACGGCTCCACCGTCACCCTCGTCGATGAAGATTTGGCGAGACGCGTCGGCGCCGATGGCCCGATCGATCCGCTAAACATCGAAGCGATCGCCGGGGCCCGAGTAACCCGAACAGACTCGCGGCGCGTCACGCTACGTCTACGAGGACAAGACGAAGAACATACCTTATGCGGGAGGACTGTCAAAAACCTCAAGCTGGCTGCACAAGAAATAAAGAACATAGAAATCGAAAAATATCGTCACCTTGAAGACATCGCACAGGTCGTCAAGTACGAAGAGGCCCGGCCGACTATACTCATCGGTCAAGACAATTGGGAGCTACTTCTCGCCCAAGAGCTGCGCCGTGGTACTTCAGACGAACCTGTGGCTTCAAGGACTCCGCTAGGCTGGGTGCTCCATGGCTCAGCCAACAGGAGCCTGGGCCACCTAGTCCACCACGTCTACCGCATTACCGAAGTCGAAGATCGACTTGAAGAAGCTGTGAAGAAACACTTCGCCTTAGAATCTCTCGGCGTACAACCTCGACCGACGCGCGCCGATCCAAACGAGCGCGCCCTCCAGATACTCCGAGAGAAAACCACCGCATTACCAGACGTCGGCTACAGCACTGCACTGCTATGGAAGACGGACGTGATCGAACTACCGAATAACTACGACCACGCCCTTACTCGCCTACATAGTACAGAGAAGAAAATAGACAAGAGGCCGGATCTGAAGCAGGCCTACGAGACCCAGATGGAGCAGCTGGTGGAAAAGGGCTACGCTGAGGTAGTCACCACTCCGCCCACCGAGAAGCGCACTTGGTACTTGCCTCACTTCCCAGTACTACACCCCGCTAAACCGGGAAAAGTGCGCCCAGTATTCGACGCTGCAGCCCGAACACGGGGTACCTCGCTCAACGACCACCTGCTATCTGGACCGGACCTCCTACAATCGCTACCGGGCGTGTTGATGCGCTTCAGACAACACCCCATCGCTGTGGCAGCCGACATACAAGAAATGTTCCTGCGCATTCAAATCAACGAAGACGACAGGGACGCGCTCAGGTTCCTCTGGCGATCACACCGGCGGGAGGGACCGCCTACAGAATACCGAATGAAGTCGGTGATTTTCGGAGCAGCAAGCTCACCGTGCACGGCGTTGTACGTCAAAAACCACAACGCCGAGCTACATCGTCACAAATATCCGGATGCGGCCGAGGCTATCGTTCATCATCACTACATGGACGATTACCTACAAAGCTTCACGTCTACAGAAGAAGCCGTCCGCATTACTACCGAAGTGCGAGAAGTGCACGAAAAAGCAAACTTCTACTTGTGCAAGTGGACGTCAAATAACACCGAAGTCTTGAGAGCACACCAAGCCGAACCCGCTACAGTACGAGACGTCACACTAGAACAAGAGAACGAAGAAAAAATCCTAGGCCTCACCTGGCGGCCCAACAGCGACACCCTTGGGTTCAACCTCAACTTCGCCCGGGTGCCGACCGACAAAATAGACGGCAGCCTCACACCGACGAAAAGAGAAGCCCTCCGCACCGTCATGTCGCTGTTTGACCCGTTAGGCCTAGCATCACCGATCACCGTGCAGGCCAAACAACTGCTACAAGAAACCTGGCGGCTGGGCGTAGACTGGGACGAGCGCCTGCCACCGCCTCTAGACGCCCAGTGGAACGACTGGCTGAAACACCTCGCCGAGCTACGTAACATCAACCTGCCGCGCTGCCATCCTACCTTCAGCAGCGCGGTACGAAGAGAACTGCACACATTCGTGGATGCCAGCGAGAAGGCCTACGCAGCCGCCGTCTATTGGCGCACAGAAGACGAAGGCGGGCAGGTAAAGGTGACCCTAGCCGCCGCCAGAGCCCGAGTAGCGCCCCTTAAGCTCGCATCGATCCCGAGACTCGAACTACAAGCCGCCGTGCTGGGATGTCGACTAGCGAGAACAGCAGTCGAAGAACACCAACACAAACCCGACCGACGATACTACTGGAGTGACTCGAAGACTGTGCTCGCGTGGTTAAGAGCCGGCCCACGCTCCTTTAAACCGTTCGTCGCACATCGGGTGGCCGAGATCGAGGAGGAAACACAAGCAAGTGAGTGGAAGTGGGTGCCTACACAGCACAACGTAGCGGACGACGCTACGCGCGGAGTACCCGCTGACTTCACTCAACATCACAGATGGTTCGTCGGACCCGAGTTCCTATACGAGTCCCACGACCACTGGCCTACCGAGATGAGAGAAGAAGCCCCGAAGACAGGAGAGGAGCGGTCGCACGCCGTTTCACAAACAAACGGCACCCGGCTGACAGAATCGCTCCCCGAAGTACATCGTTTTTCGTCGTGGCTGCGCCTAACCAGAACAACGGCGCGAGTTTTACAGGCACTCGACCTATTCCGCACTCCGGCCCGTAAACTCCGCCTACCTATCGAGCAGCCACGCCCACCGACCGATAAGCCACGCCCACCTACAGATAGCGTGCATTACAAAAGAACAACTCGCAACAGCGAAGCGGATCCGACTTGGCGCAACGTCAACAAGAAGACAGCGCCGCCCGCTAAACGCCGCACCGAGAAGACCGAAGATCGCTTCCGACCGCTCACAGCTGATTACATCATCAGAGCGGAACAACTGTGGGTGCGTGCCGTCCAACAAGATTCGTTTCCCGAAGAGACGGCCGCGCTAAAGAAACAAGAAGCAGTACATCGAGATAGCCGACTGCGACAACTAGCAGTCACCTTCGACGACACCGACTCGACTATCAAGATAAAGTCGAGGATCGCAGCAGCAGTCCACATCAACGAGCAGCAGAAACACCCGGTTGTGCTAGACGGCGACCACCCTTACACGCGCCTCTACATAACCTGGGTACACCGGAGACTGCATCATGGAGGTGTGGAAATAGTGATGAACGAGATACGCCAGCGCTTCTGGGTGATACGTGCGCGACCCACTGTGCGCAGCGTAGTGAAAAGCTGCCTACCGTGCCGACATCGACGTGCAGTGGCCGCCGTCCCCCCGACCGGGAATCACCCGGCGAGCCGCCTGGCACATCATCAGAGACCCTTCACATACACCGGGCTCGATTACTTCGGGCCACTCAGCGTGACCGTCGGCCGCCATCATCAAAAAAGATACGTAGCGTTATTTACGTGTCTAACCACAAGGGCAGTACACCTCGAGGTCGCCGCGTCACTCTCTACCGACTCCGCCATCTTTGCCCTGCGCCGCATGATGGCGCGCCGCGGGCAACCCACCGAAATATGGTCCGATAACGGGACCAACCTCCGCGGAGCCGACGCGGAACTGCAGAAGGCCGCCCTCGAAGCCAGCCGCGAGGAGGCCGCCAGCCACACTATCCGGTGGCGCTACATTCCGCCAAGCTCGCCGTTCATGGGAGGGGCCTGGGAAAGGCTCGTCCGCTCAGTCAAGACCGCGCTGACCACAACACTACAGGAGCGACATCCGCACGAAGAAACGCTCACCACGTTGCTCTGTGAGGCGGAGTACACCGTGAACAGCCGCCCACTGACGCACGTCTCCGTGGACCCCGAAGACGCCGAAGCCTTGACCCCCAACCACTTCCTACTCGGGGGGTCGGGCCGTATCCACCAGCCGGGATCCTTCACCGAAGCGGATGTCGCCAGCCGTCACCACTGGAGGCGAGCACAGCGACTAGCCGATGAGTTCTGGGGCCGCTGGGTCCGGGAATACCTGCCGGAGCTTCAAAACCGGCGGGAGCCCCACGGCCGCGGAGCCCCACTGAAGATCGGTGACCTGGTGCTGGTCGCAGACTCGAACCTGCCCCGCAACGTCTGGCCACGAGGAAAGGTGGTCCAGATCTACCCAGGCCAGGATGGCATCGTCAGAGCTGCAGATGTCACCACCCGAACCGGAGTACTGCGGCGCCCCACGAAGAAGCTCATCGTACTACCAGTCAAGGCCATCGAGACCGTCGTGACACCCAGAAGCTGAAGCGACACGTCGCTTCACGGCGGGAGAAATGTACACGACGGCCTAAATCTTGTTTGTAAATAAGTTGTTTATAGTATTCGTTGTGATAGTTTTTTTAGTTTCGTTTATAGTTATCGTTTATTCCGTTGCTTGTAACTCTGTGTTAGTCAGTAAGTTGCTTTGTTCGTTATAGTTTATGTTTTATGTGTAAATAAAGAAGTATATAGGGCCCGTTAGGGAAATACATAGGAGATCCCGGGCAATACCTTAGTACATAACAGCCATAATAGTGGGCCTAAATTAGCGGCTCTCTATAAGGTATTGCCCGAGATCATAAGCCATCCGGAGTGAGGGAGATAGCAATATCTGCCCTCCCGCTCCCACTCCGGGGAGCGGAAGGGGAAATTGCCTCCCAAAATAGTATAAAAACCGCGTGGGTGGTCCCGTTAATCGTCACTCGAATCAAGTCAACCAGAGGAATCACTCGAATCAAGTCAACCAGAGGAATCACTCGAACAGAAGCAGTCACTCGATCGTCATTCGTGATCACTCCGGAGAGCCACAAAACTCTCAAAGCCATCGCAACTCCTAGCTCCGATATCAACCACAAATACTGGCGTTTTCATTCCGCACCCGCAAGTCCTTCACCGTGAACCTCCGCCCACAGGCCCTACCGGATAACTTCACTGACTCATCATATCCGAGGGCCGGTCGGGAATACTTAGAGTGTTTAGATGACTCACCTGTCACCTGAAATGGTTTTTTAAATAGGCGGATGCTTTTTGGGTTCTGTACCTCAAAAGGTAAAAAAGTAGGAACTACGAGGTATCAAGTTAAAATTTATATAAAATACTTAGGTCTGATCCCTTGAAGCAGTAAAAAATCAAACTTCTAAGACAACGCTATTAAACATATGGCTGTAAATGCCGCATTTTTAAAAACTTAAGTACAAGGGAATTAAGACATAAAGTACCTACTTAGGGCCTCTTGCACCACTTGCTGATAAACTCCAGATAACCTATCTGGCACTTTTTTGACAGCTAATTGTATGGGTTATCTGTCAAAACAAGTGCCAGATAGGTTATCTGGAACTTATCAGCAAGTGGTGCAAGAGGTCTTAGTCTACTTATAATCGATACTCTGAACTTATTAAAATATATAATGGGCTAGTTTCCTGGGTCAACAAAACATTATTCTATTTAATCCGTGAGTTAGATAAAAAATATTGGACCCATATTTTGTCTTTTGGCAACCAAACAAAAAAATACGAAGATAAAACGCATCAAAGTTCGGGAATGGGAGCACGTGACGTCACGCGTGCTAAAAAGTGTCGCAAGGTGTGACGTTACGTGGACCTATTGTTTAATTGAGAAAAGAAAAAATACGAGTCCAATATTTTCTGTTAATCCAACTGACGGACTAATTAGATTATTTAGGAAACTAGCTCATTCAAATCCGTGGTAAATGACAGTTTTCTATTAATTTTACCTCATACAACCAATTTACCGTTTTAGAGTTAATTCGAATTTTTAACACTTCAATAACTAATGACACAGTCTGGTGGTAGAAAAGTACACTCGGTGAGCGATGTCGTCTGCTCTTGGCAGGTTTTTTTCGTTTGCTAAAAACAACAACTTCAGAGCCATAAACAAACAAACATCATTGGCACATGTAACAAAAACATAGAAAACTGAGTCATCCCAGTGCGACGCGTCCTATTTCTGATAAATAAACTTAAAAGGGTTCGGTTCGTCCCTCGGGAACGCGAGTTGGGAGCAAACGTCGAAATGTAGGCTGACGACCTTTTAGCGAATGTCTGAATTAAAATAATTCGTAATGTTGATGGATGTGAGCGGTAGAAACTCAGTGGTTAGCGTCGCGTCTGACATCTGTTGGTCGTAAGTTCAAATCACAGCACGTACCTTTGAATTTTAATCAATACATAAATAACACTTGCTTGATGATGCGATAAAACATCGTGAGGAAACTTGCACTACTTGCATTGGTATTCAGAAAACACTCGTTTTATCCTAGGAATAACTTTACACCAAGTTTTTTTTTTATTATGGACTCATCCCTCTCTTAAAGCAGAGCTGTGATTCTGCCAATGTCAAGTGTATTTACTTGATATAGTTTACAAAAAATAACGGTGAGCAAACGTCGAAATGTAGGCTGACGACCTTTTAGCGAATGTCTGAATTAAACTAATTCGTAATGTTGATGGATGTGAGCGGTAGAAACTCAGTGGTTGGCGTCGCGTCTGACATCTGTAGGTCGTTAGTTTTAATAACAGCACGTAACTTTGGATTTTTCGTAAGTACTTAAATATCAGTTGCTCGATGTTGTTGTAAAACATCGTGAGGAAACTTGCATATTCAGAAAATACTCGTTTTATGCTAGGAATAACTTTACACCAAGGTAATCTATATTTTACAATTTGAAGTGTCAAAATAAAATGTGAGATTTCGATATGGTGCAAACATTTGCCCCTTGCGGGATCCGAACCGTCCTTCTGTTAAAGTCAATTTTAAACATAGTGGCAGATGTAGAAACATATAATACAGGATAGATAATCAAAGATAGATTTTTGAATTTAGTAAAATGGGATATACAGGTCGGCCAGAAAAGTGACGTCTAAAAATTTTTTTAGGTGCCTCGTGTTGAGAGGTATCTGAATCATCTCTATGTATGTTAAAAATTAAAAAAAAATTGTAACTTGAAAACTACGAAAAATCATAGAAGATACATAGGGGTGATTCAGATACCTCTCAACACGAGGCAAAACCTGTATTCTTATTTTGAACAGTTTTCGGCTTCAGAATGCATAAATACTATATTTTTATTATATGTACTTGGGTAAGATAAATAAATGCCTAGTGGCCGTGGTATGTTTCAGAATATAAAAACCTATGTTTTGTTACTGTGATGCGCTGCTTTTTTACCTTAACATGTACACAACTCACACACACAAGGTGCAATAGCACTTACAAGAATGAGTCCACCACTATGTTTTTATAATGTCTTTGTTAGCAAAAAAAAAAAACAATACGAGTAGTACCTAATCTATACGAAAAAAGTTTGATATATGTTTTATTATACAAAGCACATATACGACCTTGCAAACATTCTTTAATTTCAATACCGCGTACAAAAACTCGTTTGTTAGCAAAACCGCAATTTCCGTTTCAGAATTTGAACCACTACTCGAAAATTAAAACGCGAAAGAATTCCCGCAACACGTTTCAAGGCTGTTTTTTCACACCGAATATATTCTTTGGTAAAATCCTGTTTTTTGTCTGTACGTTGCATTCTCTCAATTTACATAAACATTCTGCAACATAATTTAAAATGCAGAGTTGCGAAAATATTTGGTAAATTAAACAATTTTCATGAAAAGCGGTTTTATAAAAATATTCCCAAAGCAGTAATTAGGTAATTTGGGACTATTTGCATTCCTACAGAGTTTTAGGTAAAATAATTGACATCCTAATAAATGACGTTCCTGTATGATATCTAGTGATCGGAGTAGGTAGATTGATTTGATGTACTTGTAGTGTTGATGTAGTGCTAGCATAATATGGTTAAGCCTTTTTTTTCAAAAACTGATACAAAAAAAATCCGGAATCCCGGAGGCATGTCCATATTGACATGAATGTTTGAGACCCCAAAACAATCTACCTACTCCGATCACTGATGATATCAAATGTAAAATTAAGAAAAAAAAAACTGCCTATTATGGAACGGCAGATTTTACATTAAAGTCATAGAACAAAAGTTGTCCATAATAATGAACAGAATATGTGATAACAAGGTTAGATAAGATAAGATGAGACAATCATTTATTTGCATACAATGTGGTACAAAAGATGGTTAAAATAAAAATACTTCTCACATTTCACCAGAACTTATCCTTGAGTTACAAAATATCCTGTACAAAATTTTAGTATGAGTATCTATTTCCGTGGGATGGTTATTCAATCCTCTTTTGCTTCATTCTGAAGTCTACGCAGACAAAGCCGCGGGCAGTAGTTATTGAAGTTATAGCCAATAACAAAGTTTTGTTTGGAACTAGTCTAATCAAATTAAGGCCAGTTTGTCATAGCTTGGGTAAGACAAATTCGTTTTAGACTAGACCCAGTTAGTTTTAATTGATAAAATGATTATTGTGCCAGTCGAATAAACACTAAATATTCTATCTACGTGCTAGTATTTTAACATCTGGTTTAGTAACAAGCACTGTTTTCCTAACACAGTACCTAATACAACAATTTTTTCATCAAAATCTTTAAAAAAACCTCTACACCTCTTAACAGATGATGATCCATCATTTAGAATGTTAAAGTTGTTTATTTTCCAATTTAATATTAGCATCATACAAAATTTTTTTTGTATTTGTGGCCTAAAGGCAGTTAACTTATATCTACTAATTACCTTTTTATTTGTCAATATCTAAAAACGCAAAAAGAGTTTTTATCTCGACTTCCGATGTTTTTTGTTCCGTAATATACTTATTTTCGGCCAGTTTGTTTATCAGACTACTGGTTTTTAATTGCTTTTAGCATCCTGAATACTTATCCAATGTAGCCCTATTAGCACAGAATAAATAATATAGGCAGAAACGACATTTGCTAAAATAGATTATCTACTCTCAATGTGCGGCAACAAAGAGCAAATTAGCTTGCACCGGGCAATGTACTCTCATTTTAGAATGGCCTACAAAGCGTTACTGCAAGCCATAATCCACCAAAACACCACAAGAGAGAGCTCTTTTTACATTGTCCTGTCAGCTACCGCTCTCTTGCAAGGGCTGCGACTTGTGTTTGTGAATTTGGTCGATACCTACCTACGCATGAAATAGCGTGTAGATAATTAGTAATAATTTCAATGAAAATATTACTTTCCATTTCGGTATATCGATACAATTAATTTATGAAAATACCCTGATCGTAATATTAGTGTTAAAGAGCCCTGTATAAAAATGTCGTAACGTAGTAAGTACTACCTAATGAGGACTTAAAATATTATAGAAGTGGTTTATGGACTTATTATAATATTGTGGTAGGTCTGCTGGAAATTGAGACGTTAGTATTTTCAATCACAACGGAGCGGTCGCGTCGCTGCTACTAATGCGCTACTGCTGCTACCGAGCGACCCGGTGGCAAAATATATAACCCAAATGCTGCGCAATATTTTCGATTTCTTTTAATTTTCTTATTCACAGTGAATTATCTGTGAATAAAGTCGGAAGTGTAACGCGTACAAATAACTAATTTTAATAATAAGAACGTGTAACAGCGCGCGCGCGTGACACTCGACTGATTTTAGCCTCTTCGAAGGTGCGCGTCGCGTAAGTATTTATCTCGACCGAAACGCGGAGTGTCGTAGGCACGTACCTGCTAATAACCTGCTTAGTTCGCACTTACTAAATATCTTGTAACTATATTTCCTGTAAAATAGGCTGACAAAGGTGACTGAGTTTGGTGTGCCATTTCTTCTCAAACATATACATCGACATGTATAAGTGACCCGGAAGAGGACTTATATACTGAATAAATGACTATTTTGACTATTACAGGACGTTAAAAAATTTAAGGTCTAAATTAAGAGCCGGTATAGAAAAATAGATAAAAAAGTAAATAACGATAACTTTGATCGTCGGATGTTAGTCGGTTGTGAGTAATCAGAATCTACGTGCATATACCTTGTTTTAGTAAACTCAAAAGCGAGGTTATTTTACTGTGCAGTATTATACTCATTTATTCAGTTTATAGGCCCTTTTCCGGGCACTTATACGTCCCAAAATATAGCTTTTCCCTACCACAGCTTCGGGATTACATATCGGCTAGTGATGAGAAGAAACGGCGCAACAAACTCAGTTACCTTTGTCAGCCTTTTTTACAGGAAATACAGTTACAAGACATGTAGTAAGTGCGAGCTCAGCAGGTTAAGTCCATGCACTCTTGTCGTTCAAATAATCGTCTACCTTTTTTCACAAGGTTTTTTTTAAATGTAGATTTTGAACTCATTTACAGGTAGTTCAACAAGAGTCTGTCGAAGTTTGTTTAAAAAAAATACATTGACCGACCCCTCCGAATATTGGGCGACCCCTCCGTAACGAGCGATGAAAAAAAAATCATGATTTGTTTTTTTTAAATAATGTATCATCGCCATCATCATCAGTCTTTAGAAGTCCACTGTTGGACAATGAGCCGTTTGCATTAACTTCCTGCAAGCTTGACTAGGTCGTCGTGGTCGCCACTTGAGAACCTCCAAAGGAATTCGATGATAATTCAAAGTCAAAGTCAAAAATCATTTATTCAATTCAGGACAAAATTGCCACTTATGAACGTCAAATATAACATTATAGGCCAGAACATGTCTCCTTATTTATTAGTAAAACATATATTTTATATACTTATCCCATTAACTATAACATGGTACTTTTTAACATCACTTATATCTTAGCAACCGTTATTATTCCAGCGTAATTACAAATTATACCAACGATCTTCACATCAAAAGTCACTAATATACGCACGAATAATTCGTAATTTGAGGGTCGGGAATGCTTGTGTGGATTAGGTCTAGCCAGCTGCGTGACTAGAATGCTAACCTAGTTAGTTTACTGTCTGCATTCTGGAACATTTATTTACGTGATATATAAAAAGCTTTGTATTCTAAAGTTTCAAAGGATTTAAAGGACAGTACAGTATACATTGAATAAAATAAAATAAATCTAATTTAAGCGACCAAAAAAGAAATTTAAGCAGTGGCCATCAAAGAGTGCGAACAGGAACCTGATACTAAGCCTAGAATGTTTTTTGGATGTCCATATAGATAAGTCCCACTGTGAACCCGATTTCCTTACCCATAATTTTAGCCAGCACATAACGGGACAGTCAGTTTAAAGAGTGGAGACGCTGGGACTTTGGGGCCCTGAGGCAAAAAAACTATTTGCCGAACTATCCACCCGCTTGATTGATGTTTCTGGTGACCGGAGGGCCGGTAGCTACCTTGGCCAACGAATAAGCTTGGCCATTCAATGAGGTAATGCAGCCGGCATTCTGGGCACCTTTACATTTCTGTGGGAATGGGTGAAGTTAGGTTTTGATAAACTTTACATGTACATTTTGTAAATACATATTATTTGTGTTATAACTATTAAAAAAAACTTTTAAAAAAACTTTTATTATATCGCATGCTGCAACTGTTGCCACATTAAACGATAAAATAATTGATGCTACGAGATTATCGTCGAGGTTAATTATTATTATTTAAATTAATTAATCTCCAGTGGTGACCATAAACTGGAAGACGCAGTGTGGACAATACATAGTCAAGTCCAATTGTCCAGAGCTCGCTGTAGCGTTCTATGAAGGGCATCTTCTCCAGCAGTGGACTTCCACAGATGATGATAATAATAAAATGAGTATTCTATATGAAAAGGTGATTTTTTTCTTTCGATTTCGATATTGTGCCATGGTAAATTGTTCATTTTAATGCGTTTAGCGTCGTCTTAAAAAGCGACACCCTTGTCCAACCAGTAGTGGAGATAGTTGAATAAGGTTAGGTTGACTTACTGTCAAGTCATCAACAACATCGATGACCTCCATATCCATCGATGGATAAATGTAGATCAACGTCTTTGTAGAATTCCAAAAATGGTAATAATGGGTGTGATTATAAAGTGAACTCTGTAAAACAAAGATTTACGAAAACACACATTAGTTGTAAAATGTCTACATTTCATTGCTCGTGACTGTACTTATTAACAAAACTATTCTATTTACCTAATTTCACTAGAAATTAATGTAAGTCTACCAAACGAAAATTGTAACAGACCTAATCTCTCATGAAGTCTTTTGTTTAAAGACAAAAGCGTAAATGAAAACGATTTAATAAACATTCAAAACTTTAAACTGATTCAAGCCAGACTTATTACAAAACACAATGGTTATTTCTGCGTTTACAGTTTTAAGATAGATAGAATAGAAAAGGAGAAAATAAATTCGAAACGGTTTGCTAGGAGACCGCGGGAATAGAAATAATAATAAAAATCGTTACGACACAGAATTTAATTGCTCGCGGTAAAGAATAAACCTTCTAGAGATTCTTAAGGGAATACTTCTATTTGTGAACAGTAGAAAAGAAGCAAAATGTCTCTTTATTTATTTATTTACTTACTATAAAGAGATAATAATAATATCTACATAATAATTACATTCCTTCATCATGTCCTGTCATGTTTATAGTCATGGGAACTAACCATGTCCCTTTAATTCGATTCCACCATGATAAATAATTACAAGTGTTACATAGAGAACTACATATACAGATAATTTGTACACTGGTTTAGCATTCATAACAATGCCTAGGTATTTAAAAAAATCTTACTAATACTAAAAACGCGAAAGTTTGGATGACAAGATGTTTGTAACTCAATCACGTCAGAACGGCTGAATAGGTCTACATGAAATTTGATTCAGAAATTAATATTATAAATGTTAATAGTACACATTACAGATTATGAATTAAAGTTGAAAAATGAAATGGAATTTATAAAATTAATATTAAAAGTGAAAGTTTAGATGGATTGATGTCTGTTTACTCAATCACGTCAGAACGGCTGAACAGATCTTCACAAAATTGGCACAGAAATTGATTGTAGCCTGGAACAAAAGATAAGATACTTTTATCCTGGAAAAATATCAGTTCCTGGCGGATAACAAGATAACTGTTTATAGATGGCGCTTCTTACATTATGATGTCACTGTTTAGTTAGCACTAGCTGTTGCCGGCATCTACGTTTGCATGGTCTTAAGTTTTGACTAACTATGTTATTGCAAAGATCGCGCGAACGAAGTCGCGGGCAACAGCTAGTATAGAAAATAAGAATTAATCTGTACAGATTGCCTACATTGAGCTTTTGCTCAAATATTTGTGATTTTGTGTATATATCTATCAGTTTAGTTTCTGCATGAGATAATAACATGTAAAGTATGTTTTTGCTTTGAGTTCTAGCATGTAAAATTGTTTCTTTGTATCTTATACCCTACCCTAATTATACATAAATTAATAAATGTATTACTAACATACATTATAAAAAATCATGAATCATACTTTCTATTTCCAAATAAAGGTAGCAATGGAAAAAAAAGTCTTCAATCATTTATGCCAAGATGCCAAGACATAAAACTTCAATGATGGATATCTTACACTAAAACCAGTCTTTATCACGTGCCTAAAAATACGAAAACAAAACACTGTGACAAGATAAATAGGACTTGGATAACTTCAAAATATACGAAAAATACGCGTTTCGAGGAGCTCATTAGGATCGACAAGGTGAGGGGACGACGCAAAATGATTTATGGCAAGCATTAATCTAGGGAATAACAGGGTTTTCGAATCCTCTAGAGCCTGGAATTCAACTTTGTGACTGAGATCGTGACTTTTACGTTTAAATGACTATGAATTAATGTTTGGTATAAAATTTAACATATTTTAGCATTGAATGCAATGGGTCCGATTCTCAGATCAATTCAGAAAACAAAATACACTGTACCTAGTAACACAAGCATTTTAATTACTTAATTCTAAATCATTACAATCGGTGTTTTATCTGTTAATCTGTCAGGGTATGTCAGCGACTTTTGTTTGTTTACGAATCTCCTCATTTCTGATACAATCTCGCAAAGAAACCCCGAGTATAGTCATTTTTATAACACGCTGTGCAACCTTAAGCTTTGCTATGAGGCCTAATAGAGAGAGGCTATGTTTCTGATCCATTATGTCATCACTGGTTAACTCACAGTGGTCGTAGACTTTGTGGACTTTGTGGGTTGTAGACTTTGTGGGCGTTCCACATAGCACGTAGAACTGATGGCTGATAGAAAAGAAAGGTTCTAGAGTGGAGGCCGCGTATCGCAGCGTAGGAAGTCCACCTACAAGGTAAACAGACGATTTGGGAAGGGTTGCAGAAAGCCGCTGGGTGCAGGCCGCTTTCAACTGGCCATTCTGAAAGTCATTGGCGGAGGCCTATGTTCAGCAGTGGATGACCTATGGCTGAAATGATGATAATTTTCACGATGAAATAAGTCCATGCTTGTAAAATACGTATTTTTTTAAGATCTTTATATTTTTAGATTTATAGCTGTATAAAGATTTCGTATTTTCATAGGAACGGCTTTGATAAGATGTCGATTTATTTTAAAAAATCTGTAAAACGAAGAACTTAAGGTTTCTATCTAAAAAAATATTTTAACACAACGATTAAAACTTAGTGTAACGAGGTACCAGACAGTGAATTTTGTCAGAAGGGT
This sequence comes from Anania hortulata, assembly GCA_963576865.1. Lineage (NCBI taxonomy): Eukaryota > Metazoa > Arthropoda > Insecta > Lepidoptera > Crambidae > Anania > Anania hortulata. The sequence continues at coordinate 5,462,036 of OY756408.1, read as the reverse complement.
CTACTAACTCACCCAGACCTAAGTCAATCTGAAATGACCCGACTTCGAAATAAACGTACACTCTAAGCTAATAAAATCGCTCCTATTGGTCGTAGCGTAAGGTCATATACGAGTAGCCTAAAACCCTTCACGATAAATGAACTATCGAATACTTTGTTTTTAAAGATTGTGCGTTCCACCAAACAAGTAAACTCTTTAGATTTATAATATTAGTATAGACGTATAGATAACTTCTTGTTAAGTACGAATTGATAGAAGGCATCCAAGAACAGCGTTCTTTAAAATATTTTTGCTAAACAGAGATGTAAAGAAACAAACGCCAGTTTCACGTAGACGTCTAAAAAAGGTTCGCAACTACATTCCCAAGGTATAAGCAGTTCAGAAACACGCTGCAAATCCAATCTGAGAAGCGGAATGGTACTGCGACACTTCCATTTGTATCGGAAAGTTGGAATCCCTGCGAGCGCAGTTTGCGGGATTGTTGCAAACTGTGTTACCGATCTCTTGACCGGTGTTTAGATCCCTTTTAGGGTTCCGTACCCGAAAGGTAGGCACTAACAAAACCATGACTGTCTGTCCGTCTGTTCTATACTTGAAGAGCAGTTTTTGCGAAGTATCCCTTGAAAATGAATCTTAATATAGGTAGGATAATCAATTAGGTACTTCTATTGAACAAATAGAGCTAAAGTATTTATGAAGCGCAACGCTATCGATTTAAATAGTGAGGATATCGATAAAATACTATCTATCTATACTAATCGATTCTAAAGTCAATCAATTGACTTTGTTAATCAATAGGTTCTAAAGTAAATAAATTGATCAGTGGGATTTCAAGTGGGAACACTACTTGAAAAATCTTTTGAACCATAAAATAAACATTCACAGAATTTCGTCTCTATCGTAAAAACAGTATAGGTAAGCATCAAACTTGGTGTGAATAACAGTGATCGAATAGGTAGATAGATTTGATGTACTTTGGTAGTGCTAGCATAATATGGGTATGCCTTATTTTCAAAAACTGATACCAAATAATTTCGGAATCCCGGAGGCATGTCCATATTAACATCAATGTATGAGATCATTGACCCCAAATCGAGCTACCTACTCCGATCACTGGTGATTATATTACAGAATCTAAAGTAAAATAATTAAGACCGGACAGATGTGAGTTGGGCTCGCGCTAAAGAACCCGAGTTAAATGCAAAATAATTCGATTGTAAAAAACTCTCCGTAGGTCTAACTCGCATTTCATCAACAAAATCATCATTTCAGCCATAGGGCTGCTGAATATAGGCCTCCCCAATGACTACCAGATTGGCGATTTGAAGCGGCCTGCATCCAGCGGCTTCGTGTAACCTTTACTATTATCGTCATAGAGAAAGATATTGTTGTTGTTGAAAAAGTGTCCTATTCTTTTGTACACTTCACTTCTTGAGCATTATCTTGGCACCCTTCGGAACTGATCATTTTTATGTGTTTCCTGTTTATTTATTTTATTTATTTAAAACTTTATTGCACAAACTTAAAAATGTACAACAGGTGGACTTAATGCCAAGGGCATTCTCTACCAGCCAACCTTTGGGTCATGCAGAAAGCAGATAATGGGTGCGGTAAAGGTCTAAAATAAATTGTAATTGGTACTAAACAAACTATGATAATGCAAATTAAATTTAATAAAATAAACTAAAAAACTTTCCTTTCTGTTTTTTTCTTCTTCTCTCTTTTTTTCCTTTTTTTTTCCCTCTAGACCTTCACCCATCATTGTTGGACTTCCCCGTATGTATGTATTCTTATTATTATTTATGTATGTGTATTTAATATATCCAGTTTTTATAAAATATTTACTTATGTGTAATCGTATGTAATGTTTATTCTAATTATATTTTTTTGTAATTTATTTCTAATTATTTCTTCTCAGTTACTTCATACTCCGCCACAAACTTCTCTATCTGCATTACCTTAAGGTTGACTGGTAGAGAATGCTGTATAGCATTAAGTCCGCCAATTGTACCAACCTGTGCAATAAAGTTTAAATAAATAAAATAAAATAAATACACCCTGTATAATAGCTAACTATGACACTCTTTTTTAGATTTTTGAATTATACAAAATTATTTTTTTTTGGATTTTGTAATTGTACAGACAGCAGCACATCAACCTATCACAAAAACGCAAATTTTCTCAATTGATATTAATCTCTACGTGTAGGACTTAAAGTTGAAAATCGGTTAACTGACCTTAAACTTTTTGGGAAGGTTGACCTGCCATTGACTGTACCTATATTAACAGTGTAATAAGTAGTTAAGAGCTGTGGATTTTGTAAAAAATAAAATAAATAAGTAGTTTCACAGAAACCTTTCCATATTTACTTAAAACAATAATACCAAAAGCACTGTTAGACTGATATTAAAATAACTATGAGGAACTGCGTCTGTAATAATACACCTTTCTATTTTTTATCGGACGGAACCCTAATAAGGGTAAAATAATTAGGTTAGAAGTATCCCAGGAAAATCCTTTTATTTTTTATAAAAACATAATGCTTTATTTTGTGAAATAATACCTTTTGACGAGCTAAAAAAGCAAATCATGACCGTTTGACCTTAATGCTCAGTGAGTGGAGAAAACTTCCATCGCCATTCCACGCTCCAATGTAAATTAGCTCTTCATATTAAAATTCTAAGATAATATTTTCAGTTTCGATGCTTTTGTGAAAGTTTACTAACTTTTACGCAGAAGTTGGTAGAGAAACAGATGTATTAAAATGTTACTTTTAATTGCCATTGTATTATTGTTATAATAAGACAAGGATGGATTCTAAAAGGTGGACAAAAGTCGTCACGCACTGGCTGCCTACTGATGGACATCGTTCGAGAGGTAGACCTCGAAAGCGATGGCGCGATGACTTAGACAATTTTCTCCAAGATTGGCAGGCCCTAACCACCGACAGGGATAAGTGGAGAGGTCTTTGCCCAGCAGTGGGACAGAAACGGCTAATAAAAGAAAAGAAAGAAGAAGACAAGGTATTAACACTAAACAGTATAATAACATTTTTACTTAGCACCTTGAAAAACATACTTTGTTATTTTTATCGAAGCATTATCATTTTGGAGTAAAAACACAAAATTTTAAACACTTATTTGAAAATGTTGCACAATAAGCAACATTTAATTTTATTTGATCATTCTTAAAAGGTAAACCATTTAAAAAACCAGTAAAAGGCCGCACTTTTCTATTTCTCTTTATCTCCTATCAAATTTTGTTCAATATTTTATTTAAAAAAATGTAATTTGACAACTAGAACATTGTATTAATATGTTTTTTGTTTGTGTAGTTTTATCTGTAAATAAATTCAACAACTGGTTTCTTTTTACGACAAATATTTCTAAACATATTAACATACACTTTTTGTCTAGTGATAAAAAATATATTTTTGTCTTCAATACTTTATTTTTCCGCCTTTGTATATTTAAACTTGTTCCCAGAATTCGTTTGGAAGTTTCAGTCCGCTTTCATTACGTCAACGCTCTCTCCCATTATTCCTTCCGGGAAACATATAGGCGCAAATTGGCTTGTTATTTTGCTTTGCCATTGAGAACTGATGCTCATACAGGGATGGACTAACACAATCTATCAAAAAGTCTATTTTCTTTTTCATGTGCCGCGACCATTTTTTTGTAAGGATTATAGAATATAGTTACCATAAAACACAAATAAAGCAGTAATTTTTCCAAATATCTTATTAAGTAAAAAGTATTAGGCTATTTTTACACCTATTTGTATATTAAAGAAGTATGTTATGTTACCAAAACTAGTAGAATTAGAAATATCCTTAACTGATCAAGCATGCTTAAACGCGACACAATATTGTCGCGGAATTCTATTGTTAAGCGGTCTCATGAGACCGCTTGGATATTAACGGGATCGGATAAAGTAGAATTTAAAAAATATTCTTTAGTTAGAACTCCTCAGCTCAGCAAAACGAGACACAAACATATCTTGAATAAATATAATTGTTACGTAATCTCTTGCGACCATTCGTCATCTAATTAGTTAACGCATTTGCAATTTTGAAGTATGTCAAATAATATAATATTTTTAATGCATCTTATTTTTCAATATTTCTTAATGCATCACTTATTATTCTTACTTTAATCTAAATCTGCGTGCGTGCAAAACTAAAAAAAAATATTTTGTTAAACACTTGGCAACAAAATTGCGAACAACAATGTGGTATGCCGATATCGACCCAGTGTCAATTATAAGGCTCGTCTCCCTTACCACTTACCAAAAAATTGGCACATTTTGATTTATTTCCCAGAAGACTTAATACTTAATCTATCAACTCTTAATCCGTCCCTGCTTCCCGCCAAGAATAATTTCGCCAAGCTCATATTTTCGGTTAAAATTCAATTTATGGTTAGTTCGTAATCACCCCCGTTCCAATTAGTGGGTGAATGAAACTGTGGAGTGAGACGGTACGTTTTTCTTTATTTTTCACTCTTGAATGTGTTGGAAATTTGTCGACAGCTTTTAATATCGAGTGTCGATAGAGTTTAACTATTTTAAACATAGGTATTAAGCTTTATCGGTAGTGTGAAATACTAATTAATTATTATTATAAACAAACTATGACTGTGATTTTTACAAGTAACTACAATTTAATGTTTTTCTATAAAACTAGCTTTGCTTGCGTCTTCGCTCACGTGGAATACGGTATGGCATACCCTATTTTAATCGCTTAGGAGGTAGAATAAAAATAGTAGCCTATGTCCTTTCAAAATCAGTTCAGCTTTCACAACAAAAGATTAAAAAATTATATCGTTAACTGTTTTAAAAAAAACTGTCTTTTGTAATCAAACATTTATCATCTATTTAATAGGTATCACTATGGTTAATGTTAATCGCTAATATGGAGAGGGGGGATTTTCTAACACAAGTATTTATTTACTTAAAGGAAATCCTCAATCACTACTTATATAGATGTAAAAATTTTGGTACAGAATAAAAAAAATGAATTTGTATTTGTATTTGTATCGTTTCTCAAGCTAGTCTATCTCTGTACCAAATTTTATCAAAATCGATTCAGTAACTTAGGTGTGAAAGCGAAACAGACAGACAGACAGAGTTACTTTTACATTGATAATATTAGTAGGGATTGGCGGACGCGATAAACCAAGTCTAGGATTTGTCTAGCTAGACTGCATTTGAATCAGAGTCAATTAAAACCCTCTAGTGTTTATTTTTTTCAGACTCCTAAACAAATAGGTAAACATAAGTTACTGAAATAAATTGACTTTGTTAGTGTAATAAAATCGTTTTTTAAACTAACGAAGTATACCATACTAAATTAAACGACTGGGCGTCATTCAGCCATCTGATAAAATGTCAGTCATCAGTCAATTCAACTATGAATGCAACATTAAGCTCGCGTATTTTTATATTTAATTATTTTTCAAACTTCGACTATCCTTCGACACCTGACTTAGTGAACAGCACTATTCTTAATGCCGAGTTTTTAACACCCGCCAGGATGATTTTTCGTTTCAAATAATGATTTTCCCGGAATGAATTGTCTTGTGGATTTTTCGGGACTTTTGTCTGGATTTTGGTTTTTGCGGCATCCGTAGTCTTTGTTTGTAATAATAGCTTTGAAGACAGAATACAATTAAAAAGAAGATAATTGTGAACTGTTTAAGAATAAAGCGATTCAAGGGACATTTTGGGCACAATATTTTTCATTATAAAACATTTAACAATGGTGTATACTTTGTCTTAGGCCCGATATGACCAAACACAAAATTAAACCAGTTTAACTATAACATGAATAACTTTACTTCTTGAATTTACTTTTTGATTACTTTGTTTGCGTTTTTCCAACTTACTTCAGGAATATACTATACTCAGTTTTATTTTATTGTGAATGATGAACGAATGGACAAACCTACTAAAATCCATGTAATCTATTTCTTCTAGGTTGTCATCAAATGCCACAACAATAAAATTTTGTAGGATAACAGAATGCCAATGGTAGATTATTCAATTTGACAGTTTCTAGGTGACAAGAGTGGATTTGACAAGTGACAACTTTGACATTTACTTATTCTCAGTATAATGTATATGTATATGTATGTATACACTGTCAAAATCTCCCGCTTAAATATTTTTCATAGATTAGTGGTTGGTAGAATGAAAAATCAGCTTACTCTAGATTAAACAGCGGTGCGGTCTCAAGTTAAAACTTACACCAGCTTGGTCGAATCCGGTCTCAAAGACGTTTACAGGATTATTGATAAACATAAAATTTTCGACTGGGCCAAATTTCGACATCCCAATTATTGTTATTTTTTTCTTAACAAACCGTCGACCAGCTAACATCACTTTGTATTTGTATCGAGAAGTTTTTTTAAAATAATTTGGATAACCTCTAAAAAAATTATGATGTTCATTTGAAGAATATCCTTAAAACGTATTTAAGACGGTTAAACAAACACGGTGTATATTAAATTTAATTTTGTATTTGCTTTGTATATGTATAAATGAATTAAGAACATTATTAAGCAATTGAAATATTTCATAGACTTAAGTTTTACGTACGCCAGACTTGGAGTCACAATTTTTGAGGTCGCGGGTTCGATTCTCGTTCAGGTTAAGGTAGAAAACGAACATTTCTATGTTGTCTCGAGTCTAGGTGTTGTTGTACCGTTGTTGTTTCTGATTTCTATAACACTAGTGTTTTAGCTACTTACTATGATGGGTACAATGTATGTGATGCTGTTCGATTTTTATAAAAAACTAGCTGTCCCGGCGATCTTCGTACCGCCTCTTCATTCATTTTTGTTTTTCGTGAAATTTTCCGTGTTTTTTATAGTTATTCTGCTATTCGGGGCGAAGACAAATTCAACAAATCGGTTCAGCCGATCTTGACTTATAAATGGTGTAACTAACCCGACTTCCTTTTATATACATAGATATAAATTTATTTCGCGATGAACGTCAATGATTTAAAAACATTTATTATTTCCCTTTGTATTATTTATAATACAATCTGTAGATAAATAAGTCCATGAAATGTAGATTTACTGCGTTCTCCAATGGCAAATAGAGATGGTGTTCTGGAGTGTGAAATGACAAAGAATAAATTAATACTCAAGTTAAGGTTCTTTGGGTAGTCAAGTGTTAAGGCAGATTATTTAGATCAGGAAATATTTGTCGTTTTTTTAAATAGCGAATCCAGCTTTTCATGGTAACCTATTTACGAAAATGTTGTAGTAACAATAGTTATACTGAAAAATAATCAATTCTATAAGTAATTAGTATAAGTGACTTTCTTTTGGTCATTAATATGTCTGAATGAACGTGATATTTTCCACCAAATATTAATCAATGAGGTAAACTATTTCATCATCATCACCATGTCAGCCTGTAGCGACATCTATCTCGCTATTGGAGTGGTGAAAGGAACAGGGTGTTGTGTTCCTCATCCACCATTGAAAAGGGAGGATCCTCCAACCAGACGGGTGTTGTGTCTGGTGGGCAACTGCCCGACGGTTGTCTGTCGGGTTTTTGTATAATATATGGTTCAATCGCTCCGATAACTTTAATATCGCAATGTAGGATACGTCAGTTTTATATGTAGCGAGATACATGTCGCTACAAGCCTATTGCAGTCCCCCAAACAGCCCCAAAAAGCACAATCTCCCGCTTTTTTAACTCATCCACTGCCAGACATTTTCCTAAGGTCGTCGGCACATCGAGCTGGGGGACGTCCTACACTACGTTTGCTAAGGCGTGGTCTCCACTCGACAAGGCGATATGACTTGCCAAATTTCATAGTTCTAGTTCAACGGAAAGTACCCTATCCATTTTGATTCCCTTGAGTGTCGAAATATACGTTTTTCGTTGCATAAACAGTCGCATCTTTTTTTATGTAAACTTAAAAGTTTAATTTTTACACAGCTTCAAGGGAATGTAGACCGTAGGATGCGTTCTCGAGATAAAGGGTCTTGACATACATACGGATAGACAGACAGACAGACGGACAACAAAATGATCATATAAGGTACGGAACCCTAAAAAACATATTATTAATTTATAAAAAACATAAGTAAAAGATTTGTGAGGGCTGGTTTGGACGACTCCCCTTAAAAACGTATACTTACCGATATAGTCTATGTATTGGTACTGTCAATTTCAACAACCCTTAGAACTCTGCCCTTAAAAGGACGATAATGAATATTAAAAGCACCCCGTCCATCGGCAAGTAAGTATTTAGGCCATAAACCGAAAAGGTCGACAAAATCCGCAGCAAATTTTTACTTGCGACGTTATGAAAGCAATGAAGAAGTTACGATCTTTAGTATTTGTCCGGTATTTTAAAGCTCCCACAGAAGTCTTTAAGGCTTTTAAGGCGTCCCATAAAGGAAGTCATAACGCAGTTCTGATACTTTTTGAAATATTTTTATATAGTTCATAAAAATGTATGATGGGAAAAAATACATTGCTTACAAAGATTCCAGCGTAAACAACTACGTAATATATACCTAAAGTATTTTATCGTCGAATGAAATCTTTTTAAATTTTTTATACCGTAAGCATTCCTATCTACCTACCTATATCTACAAGGTAGACAGACGACTTGGTAAAGGTTGCAGGAAGCCGCTGGATGCGGGCCACTTCCAACCGGCCAATCTGGAAGTCACTGGGGGAGGCCTATGTTCAGCAGTGGACGTCCTATGGCTGAAATTATGATTATGATGGAGCATTCGTTATTCGATTCGCTTTTATTACGCAGTGGACTGGACGTCCTATGGCTAGTGTGAGAATTAGGACTAGTCTTTATAAAAAGAATTGCTCTGCCTTGTGCGTCAAGGTATTTAATGCAATACGCACAGAATTCCTAATTCTTCCAAAATCACGGTTTCGGAAGACAGTGAAGATGTGGCTACAAGAACAGTACTTCTACTATGTTAAGGAATATAAATTTAGAATATATGTTCAGACTCAGACATTAATTAATATGTGAAATTGTGTTGTAATTGTCTTTTGTGTGTGGTGTATAGTTTTGCCTTAATTTTGTTAAATTCATGAATATCTAATCTTATTAATATCTTTGCCATTGGAATGAGTTTACCTCATTATATCATTATTACGAGTACTTAAGCTGTAATGACTAATACTGCGCGGGAGACCTTTTTGGCACAAATGCATTGTTTTTCTTCTTCTTTGTTTTATGGACCTACAAATTTTGTGCTAAATAAAAAGTTTGTATTCTTTTATTTTTCTATAATTGAATTTTTCATGGTACTAAGTTAGTTAGATGTGTGAACATTATATTTAAATGTTATATGTACCGTGTTTCTTGTAAATAAATGAATTTGAATTTAAATTAAATTAATGATGATGATGATGATTACCTTGATGTTTTAAGAGATGTTTAAGTATTCTCAAAAAACCTTTAATACAATAAAATTGGTATTTTTTACATCTAGAATGTCTAGATATTACGACTGGAAATAGCCAGTCCATTTTGGATCATATTTGCATACCTAGTGCTATTTGAATGTGAAGGTTTTTCTGAACATTGAGCAAGTAATACAGATACGTTCATAAATTCTGAAAAAAATAGTCCTGGGATTGACCGAAGAACTACGAATGTGGTCGTTCGTTAACGGTTTGGTTAGCTTAGGAAATCCATATTTTTATTTTTAAAATAATTTAGCGATTAATCGATACTAATGTTTTTTTTTTAAATATGATTGATACAGACGCCCTGTTGAATATTTATCGAAACAGCGATCATAACGTCGTCGTGACGTCACTGGCACGGCGATTCAACATGGCAGCTATATCTATCATATTTTTGGTGTCGATAAAACTATATCGTGTCGTGTTTTAGTGGTCATGCTAGGGAGGCAGGATGTTAAAAAAGTTGATACAATCTAAATTTTAGTAGATTATTTAAGATCGAGGCTACTAAAAATGAAAAAATACTAAATCAAATTGAAAAATAAACAAAAAACCGCTGATGGATACAAACACATAAAACAAAAGCTTCCAAGAACTACAGACAATCATATAGAATAGGTAAAAGTGTTTTATCCACACTGTGATTTAAACCCAGGACTTCTGTTCTGCCGGTTTTGTCCATAACGCCACTGAAGTATGTCAACTTACAGTACATTTTGGACACAATTTAACCTGTACCTGCTTAAGATTCGATTTTTAATAAACCCTATTGTTTTTTAACACAGGATTTTATATAAATATCAAGACGATTTGTGACCTAATTTTTGTATTCTACTTTATGTGGTATTTTCAGATCACGACATCATAAACAAACGGTTTTAGTACTTTTGAAACGCATTTAAGAATCATAAGTCTGACAATAAAATTTATAGTTTAGATATTAAAATGACTGGTTTAATCTATAGGTAACCTAGCCAGAAACTAGATAGATATCTAGTTTTTTTTTTGTACGATGACCTGATTTACGTAGTGGCGCGGAGCACATAGCTTTTGAAGGCAAAGGGTTCGATTTCTGTTTTGGGTTGATTCGGAAAACCATATTTTTATGTAGGTGTGCTGGGCTGGGTGACGGCCCTGGCAAAATGTGACAGTTAAACTTGTTCCACAAGAGTGTGTATTCCTTACTTTTAGACCATACAATGGGTGAATTGATATTTCTGTTTTATTTTCTGATAAATATTTCTGTTTTTTTTTTATTTGGTAAAAATACTTTTTTAGGATAGGAACTTGAGAATGTCAAAATGAACACATTGTCAAATACAGTTTTATGCGACATGCTTATAAAAGGAGGAATCATCATCATCATTTCAGCCATAGGACGTCCACTGCTGAACATAACCTCTCCTAATGACTTTCATTGGGGGGGATTGCCAATACTCGCCACGCTTGGCAGGCGGGTTGGCGGGCGCAGTTTTTTTATAAGACTTCGTACGCAAACGCTGCTGCCCGTCTCGTACTACAGGAATTAGTGGCCTCTTACGACACGCCTCCTGTTGGCGGCAGGGAAGCGTATTCTTTACGGCCGTCCCCACACAGCACGGTAAGGAGGTATTACGCTTGCCAAAATTCTAATGAAGCAACCCTGTAAGCGCGATTTATTTTATTATACAGACTGACTGTTTAATGAGTACACAATTTTTCACAAATTGCTCTACTCATGAATATAAACAACGTTTCGTATAGGAACAATAGTAAAACCTACAACAACAAAAACAGCTGTTCATTCAGCATTTTGGTATAGAAGAGCTGATATTTTGTATCCATTTTACAATTCGTCCCATAGTAAAACTAGTTAATTTATGAGTTATGAGTAAAACACTATATTAAAATTTGTATACTTATTATAAAATCATCCTGAATAAGGTGTTAGGTTATGACCATACATAGCCGAAAAACATATGCATACAAATAAAACTATAGAAGTCAGAAGTTCGATATCATTATTTTGACAATTGCATTTGTATACAATACTTAATTAGGTACAAAGGAACCGTTTTGAATGAAATTAATATTATAAAACATCATCATCATGATTTCAGCCATAGGACGTCCACTGCTGAACATAGGCATCCCCTAGTGATTCAGATCAGTCGGTTGTAAGCGGCCTGCATCCAGCGGCTTCCTGCAACCTTAACCAGGTCGTGAGTCTACCTTGTGAGTGGACGTCCTACGCTGCGCTTGCTGGTACGTGGCCTCCATTTTAGAACCTTTCAGCCCATTGGTTCTACGTGCTATGTGCCCTGACCACACATCCTGTATTCATAAGAACCCCAGACAATAGCACATCTTTTGTCATGCCCTGCGTGTCCCTACACCTGCACACGTGAGGATCTCTACAAGGCCACTAATAGTGCTATGTCGGTGGCTGAGTTTTGGTCCTCATATATATGAAAACCTGTATCGACACGCAAAGAAGGAGAATAAGAAACTAAATCTAACGAGTGATGAACTCTTAATTATAAATCGAATTTTTGAAGTAATATTAACAATTATATAGCATAAAACATCGTGCCGTGTGGGGACGCCCGTAAAGAATACACTTCCCCACCGCCAACTGGAGGCGTGTCATAAGAGGCGACTAATTCCTGTAGCACGAGACGTACAGCAGCGTCTACGTGCGAAATATAGAAACTGCGCTCGCCAACCCGCCTGCAAAGCGTGGCGGAAGTCATTGGGGGAGGGAAAATTAAATGATGATGATGATGATGATAAAACATCAATTTTTAGAACAGCAGAGCGAATGTTAAATTGGGTGTTATTTTTCTGGTAAAATGGTTCTAAAAATAACAACAAAGACATATGGAGACAATTTTCATTTTTTAAATCTAAACTGTTTAGGCTATTGTATTTTTTTTGCTTCCCTAAATTTGCTTATATTGTCAAAATAATAGTCAGTATTGAAATATTGATAAAACATTTATGTTGTTTTATTAGTTTTTATTTATTTTTCACTTTTTAACCTATTGGTTGCCAAGCGGTCGTATGCGTAATGAAAAAAGATCGTGCTTTAAATTGTTTTGGTGGGGCAAGGAGTTAAATATACGAGTAAAGTTTGTGACACTGAACAGTACCGATATTTAAGAAGGCGAATGTCATCAAATACAAACTACTTTTTGTACAACAAAACCGAAATCTCGATTTTTTTTCGTTTATCTATACAATCGAATATCTTTGTACCTCAATGTTAAAGTGGAGCATCATATTTTTTCATGTTTTAGATCTTGACCTTAAAGTAATAGTTATTTGTAAATAAAATAGGTTAATTATTTTGCATAAAAGGCATCAAATTTCATTGGCATGAATATGTTAATAAAATAAATATTACATATTCAAACTTAAATTCTGAACAAAGTATATCATTTACGACATTTTGTAAAAGAGTATTTGTTGTTTGTAATTATTTTTTCTGATGATTCACGTATCTTTCATACGTGTACACCAAAATATATTTATTTAAGGTTACTTGCAACTTTAGGTATATCAGGCTCTATAAAAAGTTCAAAGTCTTTTAACTGGGTACTGTTTAAAACCACCATGCTTTATTTGTTAATTTAAAAAAAAAAATTTTTTTACATAACTGGGCATATTACTACTAAATAGTAGATAATTACTAAACTCTTTATGTAACTGGCTGCCTACTGACGGACGTCATTCCGTGAGGTAGACCACGAAAACAATGGTGTTGACTTAGAGTATTTTTGTAAAAATTGACACGCCCGATCGACCGTCAGGGATGTGTCGGAGTTTGTAATAGGTTTTTGCCTTGACAACTAGATCTAGTTAAAATAAAAAAGTAAAAGTGAAGTAATTTCCGCCCGCTCATGGCGTTCGGCCGGAATGATCGGTAATGCCTAGTGTGACTGGCGGCCGTGACGATTCCTTGATGCATAACTATTATATCTATACAACACACAATTATGTTCATAATCTGTTCTCCACGCGAAACCTAATATTTATTTAAGTAATATATATAACGCTGTCTATTCATTAGTTTACGTACTGTTTATTGTCTTTAAGTTTATTTCTTTTTATATTTAATATGCATATTATTTATTTAAGTTTCGTCGGCTGTCCGTCCGTGTACCTCACTCAGCGGGGCCTACTGAAAACCACCGTCGCGGCCTACTCAGGCCGTGGCTCAAGCTGAGTGAGGTCCCATTATCCCGGACATCACAGGCACATAGTGGCACCGCTTGGTTTACTCTTCTTTCTATTAAAAATTTATTTTGTTACTTTTTTTATTTTTAATTTTTAATTTAAATAATGTTTGTGTCTTTTACTGTTTGTGTGTGATGTCCAATGTATAATAAATGTATTTTCTTTCTTTCTTTCTTTCTTTCTTTCTAATTTAAATTATTATTATATTTGTCACCAAAATAATAATTTGAATTACAAAAAAAACAAGTTAAAATCACATTTATTAGTAACTAGCTGTCCCGGCGAACTTCGTACCGCCCCTTAATACCTTTTTTTTTTTTTTTTTTCGTGATTTTTTCCTTGTTTTTATAGTTATTCTGCTATTCGGGGCGGAGACGAATTCAACAAAGCAAAGATTATAAAAATCGGTCCAGCCGTTCTCGACTTATAAATGGTGTAACTAACCCGACTTTCTTTTATTTATATAGATTGATGTGATTGTAATAATACTACTCCTGCTACTTAATGTAACTTTATTAATATAAGTTGTCTTTTTAACTACGCATGTCAGTTAGAAATAATGTAATTACTTTTAGAGCGAACAATATTGCGTATTATTAACACATTATCACGTTACTTCACTCGCAATTAGTTCCATATTAACTGCAAACTGTGTTAATTAATAACAAAATAATTAATACTGATATTTACCTATACCAGGAAACGCCACATCGGTGTCCCTGGGGCTAAATCAGCAAAAACTGCGTTCCTTTAATCACTAAATTAATTAAGCAACTCATTACGTTGTTAACTAATTAACACGCGTCTAATTCACATCACCACTGTTAGGAATGTTTTTTTAAAATTATTTTTCATCGAGTTCACAACAAAAGTCTAAAACCGTTCACGAATTAAAAGAAAATGTCTCGCGTATTTCCCTAAGGAAAGTTTGACGAGCGAAATCGCCTCTTTTTACCACACAACTGCCCAGCGCGAACGCTGAAGCCATACTGAAGTGTCTTCATAAGTCTGCTACCCTGCTCCCCTATATTCCACGAAAGTTCTCACCTCACTTTATACATTGACTCTTAGTACACACTTTGTAATTTCTTGTATTCGTATTAGAGGCAATGTATACCTGTTTTTGGTTCAATGCCGTGGTATGTTCAGCGGATGATTTTTCGACTGCGCTAATCAAAGTACATCATCGACTATGTTTATAGCTGAATTATTAAATGAATCATCAATGATGTGAAACATTTCGAATAAAAGTTAGCTGTCAGATCCTTCGACTTATTGGTCATTACACAAAGATATATTAATAATCTCGAACTGCAAATGGATCCACTAATCGATAGTTCAGCAATTCTACAGTGTGTGCTGTGTACGTGTAAAAATTCCCTAAGAGTACGTAATAAGTTAACATAATCTAAAAGTTTAAATTCTTACGTTAATATTAAAAATTACCTTTTAGGTTTTGAAAAAAATTTTTTTAATCATTCATTATTTCAGTCACAGGACGTCTACTGCTGAACTTAGGCCTTTACCAGGTTTTTTGTATACTTTGTGGACGTCCTACACTGCGGTTGCCGGTACGCGGCCTCCATTCCAGAACCAATCTGCCCCATCGGCCGTCAGTTGTACGTGCTATGTGCCCCGCCCACTGCCGCTTTAACTTGCTAATCTGTTGGGCTATGTAAACGACGTTCGTTCGTTTACGGATCCTTTTTCTGATTCGATCTCGCAAAGAAACACCGAGCACAGCCCTTTCCTTATCACGCTGTGCGACCTTGAGTTTTAAATAAAGGGTCCATAGTGTTTTTTTCACTAAACCCCAGGTAACTATTAATTTAAATATAAACATAAAAAGCTAGGATTAACATTAATGAATAACATTACCAACTACCCAAACTTGTAATGAGAAAACTAGTCGGTAACTGTAGTGACCTACAAAAGTTAGCACAACTTAAGACTGCTAATACGTCTTAAGTTTTTGACAGTTCAAACAAATTACCACCTATAATGAGTCGTTGTTAAATTTCAACTATCATTGGTTTGATCAACAAACATGAGTTTCTTAGTCTTAATAATAATATGACAATCTCCAACGATTTGGCGTCGCCATCTCTGAGGGGTTCGATTCTCGGTCGGGTAGAAAACGAACTTTCTTATGTTGTCTCGGGTCTGAGTGTTGTGGTACCGTCGTTGTTTCTGATTTCTATAACATAAGTGTTCAAACTTAAGTAGTTCAGTATTAGAGCAACATATCTGATCACGCTGTCCAATAAAATAAAATAAATCACTGGAATAACTGTAGGCTCGTACTTTACAATGCAAGACGATTGTCGACTTACATTCTAAAGTACGAGACTGCAGTAATATTTATTTGCCACAACAATTGTACAGTCAGTTGCAATAATAATATCCCAATCAGCCTGCCTAGCATGCGCACCAAAACCCGATATGATATGATATAGCAATATATCGACACCAACTGTGAAAGTATGATAGATATAGTCGCCATGTTGAATCGCCGGTGACTTCACATATTATGATCGCTGTTTCGATAAAAAATAAAAATGGCGGCTATATCTATCATATTTTTACAGTTGGTGTCGATATAGGTATCGCTTTATCATATCATATCATAATATCGTGTTTTGGTGGTCATGCTAGGGAGGCAGACTTAGTTTTGATAGGGCAGCATTAAGGCATGCCACGACGATGAAAGGGAAAATCGGCAACTAAATAGTGTTAACAATATACAATAAAAACATTATTAGGAAAGAAAATAATAATAAAATTATTGAAATTGTTAACATTCCTATAATGTCTTAAATGCTGAATAAGATAATATTGTTATACTATAGTGAGATATTCTTTTTAGCAACAAAAAAAAAAGAATCTCGCAAGGGGCCACTTAGTGTGATGAGTATGAAATTGAAATTTGGTTTTCGTTGGTTATGCAGATAAAAATATGCGTCAAACAATACACGTTATTGTCTTCAAGTAAAAGATTAACATCCTTGGCCTACGAGGTAACAATTTTGCTGGGGGAGTCTAGTACACCTAATCCCGATCCTATTTAGGTAAGTTCTCTTTCTGAATATACCCTTTCTTTTCCGAACTGGTCAAATAGTCGGAAAATAAATGTTTTATAAAATTGCAAGATTACCTTAATTTAAGCATCTTAATCGGCCGATGTAAATCACCAATAGCAATAAATGCCATTCACGGAAGGTACATACGGATGTGGGGGTAAAAAGGTGCCCTAACCCTACTTTGCATAAATAGACCCATTGGCAATTCCCTTTATTTGACAATCCAATAGTACGACGGAACCGGGTCTCCCAGACCCATTGAATTTTACAATAGGAATGTCTGCTGGAATTTAGTTTCATTTGTAAAGGTGAATTCTGTGGGAAGTGATAAGATTGGGACGTTGAATAATGGTGGCGAAAATTTCTAACATTTACTATTGCAAAAAATTTAATCACACTACCTATTGTAACTAGAAAAAGTATTTGTAGTAGTAAGTCCTTTAAATACCCAGATTAAGAACGGAACAAAGCACAAACTCACGTACTTGTTCTCATTAAAAGTAAAAAATACTTAGTCTAGAGACCAAAAAGTTTTTCACCAGTCACCAAATTCTTCCTCTAAAAAAAAGTCTAAAAACTAATTCTAATAAGGTCTTTTAATTTAAAAAAATAATACTGGCCATTTCATTAATCTAATCTTTTCTTTTTTCAACATCTGTCAAGGATACTGACATTTGCTTGAAAATAAAATTCAGAGGAAAATGTTGTAATCTAAGAATGATTTTGCACAACGTATTTATCAAGTGGTTTATTTGATCAGAGGTAGTAGTTATTTGATCAGTGGGTTGTGTAATCGAAAGACAATGAAGTGAAGTTCAGAAAATACAAATGTTTTAATCTTACATTGATATACAAAGTATTCGGTCGCTGTGATTTTCATCTCATTGGAATTGTTGTGGCTTCTTCTTAACTGTCTGTTTTTCTAAAGAATTAGTTTATTTTGAAAAAATTCTAAGGTCTTTTCTGGTCGGAGTTACACATTTCTGTATTGGTATTGTTTGTATGATGTGTCCACTACTACTAGTAAATTTTGTCGAAATTCATAAGAGTGCACTATCTTCTTGTTCTAAGTCAAGGCTGTTTGTATAATGTGTTAGCTTTTATTATTTCATATGTTTCAATATTTAAAACCAAAATGAAAACATTATTTTGTTTGAAATAGTAATTGCATGCTCCGATTAATTTAAATCCATTAGGCGTCAAAGAAACAAACACAAAATTTTGGAAAATGTTTAAGTTTATTCGTCTTAGATTATAATATTTAGAAATTGAAAGTTTTAGGATAGTAGTGTTAAAGCTAACCTCATTTGCACGGTATGGTTTTTATATAATCGTGAGCTCGTGATCAAGAATTGTTGTAGTAAATGGTTGTTGTGAATCTTACTAATAATTTTTTAAAGATATTTTCACAGAAATTCAATAGCTTCTGAGTTTGTTTTAATAAGTATTAATATTGTCTAAAATAATACCCACAAAACTGCCTACAAGTAACTCCATTATTATTGAATTTGATGATTTAGGGTTCCGTAGGTAGGTACCACAACGGTATCCGCATAGAATTTTTGTTATCAATCTGGCTGGTTGTTTATTTGTCTGTCTTTCAAGATCTCTTGTTTCATAGAATTGGGAATTAGGTTTAATTAATATCAAAAAGCAACAACGAAATTGTCTGCTCTGCTATGCTTATCTCTAACAGAGGACAGACTGTCAGTAGTACTTGATATAATTTGTTAATCATATCATATGACTAACAGATATTATTGAATGTCCCTTCTAGGTGTAAATAATGTTAGCATCTAAGTCAAAATGTACGGCTATTTACGTCAAATATATACAGGAGGTAATAGAAATACAAAAAAAAATCTAGGGGTCCAACATTGAAAACTTCTCCGTACAGTCAGCAGCATCAAAACTAGCTGATCAAAAACTAACTTTCCAAAGTACTGACTCTTCTAAATGTCACAGTACCCTGACATTTTGATTACACTTTCTCATAATGATTTTATCAAAATATTGTGATATGTTCAGCAATGCGGTTCTTTTAGAAAAATCAGATACTAAGCTAGTATTGGTGCCGTGCGGGGACGGCCGTAAAGAATACACTTCCCCACCGCCAACAGGAGGCGTGTCGTAAGAGGCGACTAATTCCTGTAACATGACGAGCCGGGCCGCAGCGTCTGCGTTCGAAATGTTATAAAAAACTCCAACCCGCCTGCCAAGCGTGGCGAGTATTGGCAATCCCTCCTTATGAATGTCATTGGGGGAGGCCTGTGTTCAGCAGTGGTCGTCCATGGCTGAAATGATGGCTGAAGGCATGGCTGAAACTGGTTGGCGGTTTTTAGCTTAGCCAAATAAAATACATTAGTGTTATATGGGGTCTACAGTAAAATCCAATAGAAGCGTCAAACGTCGTTTTAAATGTGAACCCTGTATACAACAAATTGTAAATCAGGGCTTTGCTAAACATCCTAAATAACTAAAATAAAATATGCTAACTGTCTTGATGTGAGAGTCTGATTCACACTTGGCTGGTTTAATTTAATGGGTGCTTATCTAAAACCATTCTTTACAAAGACTCTCACAATCTCAAATGCCTAAATATTTCAGGACCCAAATATATTAACATTAATGAATTGCTAATAGCTTAAATCGTGTAAATTAAATCGAATTATCCGAATGGAATTTTAAATGCATTCTGATAGCGTAATCAGCATTTCTCTCACTGAAAAATAGCCGTGCAATCACACACAGATCCGTGCGATCTCGCTCGTCTGCGGGATTTACTGCAAATGGCGTCGACACTATGCTCTGTGGGACTCTGTGTCGACTGTGTGTATAGGCCTAGAGATAGTATTAAAAAGGCCTAGAAAAAAAAATTCGGTTTTTATAGTGAATTTCCTACCATTTATAATATTTATTTTATTTCATAATGTGTAAATGCGTCAATGCATTTGGGTAGGTATATGTGTTACACAATTTCACGCAAAAAATACGAATTTAGTGAAAACAATCTTGTTTTCTAAAGACGTAAGCAATGAAAGAAATGATAATAAAACTTTTGTTCTAATTTTTTAAATTAAAAATAATTGCAGCAGGCTACAATTGTTTCTTAAAAAAAACTGTAACGTTATCTCTAAAAATTAACAACTTATAACAAAAATATTCTTATTCTTAAAAAAAAAACAACTAACTGCAGCAGCCTACAACTAAATTTTTTTTGAAAAAAAGTGATGTTAATTGTGAGGAGAACAAGGATCGGAAAGTGGATAAATGGAATTAAAACTATCAATTTCA
This sequence comes from Anania hortulata, assembly GCA_963576865.1. NCBI lineage: Eukaryota > Metazoa > Arthropoda > Insecta > Lepidoptera > Crambidae > Anania > Anania hortulata. Next base: position 5,441,976 of record OY756408.1, on the reverse strand, counting down.
GTAAATTCGTGTACATTTTATATTCGTTTTTATGACAGAATAAGACGACGACGACATTTGCCACATTATTAATACTGTAAGGGTGACAGTTCTTCTATTTGCAGATTAAACATATATTTTTTGTATTTCTTTATCGAAGTAAATGTCTTAGCAGGTTAAACAAAATGTGTTTAATTTTGTAATCATAGTAAAATAATTATTTAGGTAAACATAATATAATTAAATAAAAAGGGGGACTTTGATATTCTCTATTTCAGTCTTCTGTGCCAACCCTTAAGAGAATTATGGGCGTAGAAGGGAGGAAATAAAAAAAACTGTATTTCCTTATCCTGTGTACTCCTTAAATGACACAAAACTAACTTTAAAAGGTAAAACAAAAACTTATCAAAAATAGCAAAAAAATTATAAAAACATATATAATATCAAAAGAGAGCGGTCCAGCTATAGGTAATCAACAACGGTGTTCATCGTTTGCAGAAGATACTATGTCAGTATATAAAGGACATCACTGCTGATTGAATTATGCCTGAAAAATTTTCATTTCTGGTTTTTCTTCTTAGTCGATTCGCTCTTGACAGAGCAGTCGTAGTCTGTCAAGAGAGAATTGAAAATGTCTCGCCATCTATCCCTGCTGAAGGTTATCCTGCTGCATTCGTCAAGGGAACCACTGACACCAGACTTTGTCTGGTCGATATTATTTGTATTTATATGACTTGACCAAACCAACCAAAAGAGCCCAAACACGAAGGTTCGACTTACTAAGGAGTTCCATTATTCACCTTTTGGCTTTATTAGTCATCTCAATGGTATCAAATTATTTTGATTAATTTGATTGACGTTCTTAAAGTTGTTAGTTACTGTATTGTTTTCTTTTTAAAAGGTCAAAGTCCTCGTTTAACTGTACATACAAAATCCTATTTATTTGTCAGCAGGATGTTATTGACTAACTAAACAGTTGTGGTCTACATGACCTAACGTATTTCGGAGTAGTTGCGCATTTGTGTTGGCAGTTGGAAAGCGCGCTCTCAATCTACTTTGTAATCATGAAGGGATTCGAACTATGAGCGCGGCTTAGCGCACAAGTAAATACGGCAAATGGACCCGATTGATTTCTTATTTGTTTCTGATTGAAACTGGTGTTCGTGACTGATTGTGTTGTTTTGGATTTGTTTCGTGTGAAAGTTAAGCTAGGATTCGGGCGGCTTGTTTATCAAGTCTTAAATACTAGGTTGGACGTTGTTAGTGTTAGTAGTTAGTAAACATTTATTGGGGTTCTTTTGCAGTATTTCTTTATGGTACCCTTTTTTGTTGGCCTATTCTGTTTTCTGTTTTTTTTTTGCAAATAGGCGATGATTTTGTGCAACTTTCTTTTATATTTATTTTTTAAATTGCAAAGACTTAAATTCAAGACTTAAAGGCGTAAAAACGTTTTTAGAGTATAAAGATATTAACTGCAACACGTTCACTGATAGTAACCAAAAAAATTTGGTATTAATTAACTAGCCGACTCGGCGTGCTTCGTACCGCCTAGGTATCAATAAATGTTGTGACCTTACTTATTAGCTGAATTAATTAATTTACTGTAGGCAAATATGTATCTGTGAGATCCTAAACTGTAACACACTGTACATATTTTTTTAGAATGTTATGACCGTTAGTTAATATTGTTGTTAAAAACCTGCCTTTAACAATTTTCTGGACGGATTGCACTCGGGTCGGTTCCCTTCAATGAAGCACCTTGTGATATCCTCGTTTTATTGTCAAGTCCGAGAAAGAACAAAGCGGATGGTTTGCCTATTGCACATGCTACGTACAATAATTGACCGTGAGAGAAACTTAGTTTAACAGATTCAGGCCACAAACGCTTAAGGATTAATCTTGTGATTTGTTGATCGTCATGGCAAATGCAAGATGAATTAGAATTAGAATTCGTTGAAATTTGAATGGGATATCTGTTGGAATCATCAGAATTCTCGGAGAGAACTTCATCTCCTTTGAAATTTCCTTTGTGTAGCGACACGTGAATCACGGGCAATGCCCATGAGTTTTCTTACCACCAAACGCATTCCGTTATAGTTTTGGTTAGTCCAGATTTCGCAACATATGATGACTACCGAGCCAAACTTCAGTAGCAAATTGTGCGGCGTGGCAAGTCAAGCAGATAAAATGAGTCTAAAAAGTATTTTCGTTTGTTACACAATCGATAGACAGGAATGCAGTGGACCTACAATTTGATTTTGTATTGTGAAGTTTATATAATCTACATCTTTGTTTTTTGCCCCAAGAATTGCTTTTTCGCTTAACCAATTGTGATTTTTGTGGTTAGCAATGATATCCAGGATAGCTTTGTCGATAAGCTCATCCTAAATTGAAATGAAATTGCAAATCTTTGGCAGAAACGAAATTAATCTGTTACAATCATCGACAGAGATGCGGCCATTGCCAACAGTTAGCATTTTTTTACAGAAATCTTTGGCAGATGGATCGTTTAGCAATGCAAAATGCATATTTGTTATTAGTTGATGTTTTTTTTATTTCGCCGCAGAGTCGATGATTTTAAGCAAGCGTTTATTTCATCGGCAGCGGTCGATCTTGGAATGACTTGTATTGTTTGGGGAAAATTGCCAGACAATAGAATCATTTTCATTGCGTAGATCTTTTATAGTTCGATTTAATGCTTCCAATGCGCGTTTGAGAGCCATTTTACATTTATCCCAATTATAATATATTATAACTTATAAAGGTAAAGGTAAAGGTTGCAGGAAGCCGCTGGATGCGAGCCGCTTTCAACCGGCCAATCTGGAAGTCACTGGGGGAGGCCTATGTTCAGCAGTGGATGTCCTATGGCTGAAATGATGATAACTTATACTTTATTTGCTACCAATACTTTGGACATTGCCTAGTGTTTAGCAATGTTAAATTTTGGTTCTTTTGCAAGTTTAACGGCAATTTTTACGCTGAATGAGCCTTTCAGCATTCTTCCAGCAAAGTAGCCGCTATTCCCAAAGAAGCAACTGTTACTTACAGCAACTTTAGATATTACACGAACAGTGGCTAATAAATGACATGAGAAATATCTTCCCAGTTCCACCAGGCGCATCGAGAAATAATCTACCATTTCCAGCATCAATTGCCTTCATTACCGTACCATACACTTCCTTCTGTTGAAGGTTATATTCACAGTCTGGAAAAAACACCCAGTGCAAAATAACTGATTGCATTGATTGTCAATGCGCGCCCAATGCCAAACGACATTTAATAAATTCTGCTAATAAGTTAGATAACACAACATTTTTTGATATTAAGGCGGGGTACGGTTTTTTTACAGCCCGACCCTTCTTCATAAGTTCACAAAATTACAATAACCCTACTCATAAGTGCACTTCAAAAATAAAGAAGAGCCATGCAATTAAACTTTCTCTATTATCGACATCATATCTTGAAAATCTTGTTTATTGGTATAATCCAAACCCAAGTTATCAGGGTTCTAAAAAGTGATGAAGAGCTTCGAGAAAAGGTAGGTGGCCTTGCGTTTTACTTGGTTCGTCTTGGCAGGGGTGCCCCCAGATCATTATCATCAAAGGTATCACAAATAATGTACTTTATACTTCTACCGCATCCAATAAACGGTACTGATTCTAATTTATTTTAGTACCCACCTGTAATAGGCATATAAGATGCTCCACAGTTCAGTGGTCCAAAAAACATGTAAACGTCAAGTAAACAACCCGTGATATAATTGAGAGTATGTTATTTTGTGATGAATATACATATACAGGTTGGCTAAAAAGGATAGGAGCAGGGCAGGGCTTACTAAAGAAGCAGTACTTACTTGCAAATACAATTTAATAAACTTTCTTATCTTATACGTACATTGTACTTCTTGACAAACCCAATCACACTACTAAAACAAAAAACTATAACTTCAGAACATCAAAAATATTTAAAATAAATATAAAAAAGTAAAAGAATGTAGAAAAATGGTCTTTCGCCAATAGTGGCATTAAAGTGATGTGTAACTGAAGTGTTTATTTTACTAATTCCATTCTTCTTGACGCAATAAAGGCAAGTAATAAAAAACAGTAGGGGTATAACGTAGGGTTTAAATACTGATATGTTTAATAAATTCACCAAAAAAAAAAAAATGCTGTCTACGCTCCATAAAGCAAATTGTGCAATCCGCCACTGCAACTCACGTTGGCAAGACTCGAAATGATAATAGGTAAGCTACGTATGCCGCAAGATGAACAACGGTGCGACAGCGTCCTGTTTTAGAAAACACAAACAAAGAGACGAAGTAAACTAAACCAATATTATAAAAGAAAGAAAAGAAAAAGGCTAAAGTTCCTATGAGATTATCTCTAAGATCATTTGTTACAACGTGCTTCATTCTGTCACTTTCTCTTATGTGTTCTTCGAGTGTTGTTTGAAACGTTAGTTACCAAGTGTCCTTAGTTTACTGTGCTGTTGTTCACGAACAAGTTTATTTTGTAAAAAAGCTTAGTCAACTTAATTAATCGCAATGAAGTTTGTAAGTAATGTCCTGTCTAGGCTACAATATTGTGGTGATATTATCAACGTTAAAGTAACCTTAAATGGAAAGACGCGTTTGTTAATATTTTTGTAATTAGGAAAAATTAAGATACGCAAGAATAAAAAAAAGCAAAACCGAAGTGATTGTCTCTCATTGAGGGTAGACTTGTTATTTAATTTCCTAGGTAATCACTATTTTTATTCATATAATTACGATTATTAAAGTTCGATTTTAGGCTGCATCTTGTATTTTAAATAATAAGGTTTAAAACTATTTGCACTGTGTATTATTAGCATTCGCATAAATAAAAGAACTTGTTTATCTAGAAAGTTCTTGGTCAAAAGAACAAAACCTTAATCGTGCAATATTTCTCGTTTCAACAAACAGTTCTTGACTTTTTAACATTTGCAGCCTTGGGTAGTTGTTCTTCGACATTTAAAAAAACCAATTGACATTGCAGTTTACATTTCTCCCCACCCTTTTTTCTTAACAGTCTCAAACATGGACACTGTGATATTCTTGAAATCGAATTGTCTCACTCGAGTGATCATAAAGAGTCGTATGTTCTTCTGTTGAAATGGTAACTTAAGACAATATCTTAAAATAAATATGATGCTGCCTTTAGGCTGGCGTAGGCAACTACTAAAATGGTCGCATCATTTATTTCTTTTTTATCTGTTAAACAATTTCGTCAAATTGCTTCACATTTGTTTACAAGTGGTATATACATAATACATTGGTATTAATGAGCCACATAGCTAATTATGTTCTTTGACGAAACATTATAAATTCATGTCGCTTGAGAGAATCAAAAATTCATTTTATTTTGTTGATTATAAGCGACACCATGTATGTAACATGCTACGTGTACAAACATACAGGAACGAGCCGTTAATGAGATCCGGTTTAATCTCGTCAAAGCCAAATTGACATGGTTAAGCGCTGATTTCCCTAAAACGTACTGTGTTGTGTGTTTGGGGTACATTTGTTTTGAGTTTAACACACACGTTTTTGAATTATACACAATGTCTTTATACAAAATATGCCGTTTGGGAATGGCCGTAAAGAATACACTTCCCCACCGCCAACAGGAGGCGTGTCGTAAGAGGCGACTAATTCCTGTAGCACGAGATGGGCAGCAGCGTCTTAGTGCGAAATCTTATAAAAAAACTGCGCTAGCCAACCCGCCTACCAAGCGTGACGAGTATTGGCAATCCCCCCTGATGATAAGTCATTGAGGGACTTTGTTAAGGCGCCGGGTAAGGAGAGTACACGTAAAGGAGGTGTTTTAATGTTTTTAGACAAGTTTTCTGGCGAAAATACTGGATATAGGATGTGGAAATTAATATATCATGAAACTTATATGTTGAAGTTTTTCCTATTGTTTCTAAATACTAATTATTATATTTATTATAAACACTAAACAAAATTCCAAAGTACCGCAAATATCTTGTAGCTTGTAGCGAGCTTGTAGGTACGCATTTTTATTTTAAACGATGTTTTTGTTTAGCTTCAAAGTTGGTTTAGTTACTTATAACATTCGTGCCTTTAGGGTGTAGTTTTTTTTTTCGTCAAATAGTCAGCCAATTAGGAATTTGATGAGATGATTTACTCTTACCGTCTACTTTTCCATGAGCGGATATTTTGCCTGCAATGATAATCTATTTGCACAGGAGCGCAACGGATGGATGTTTTGTCTGCGAGAAGCATTTGTATTATCTTAGGCACGTAATAGAAGTCGCATTAGTCGACGCTTAATGCTCAAGGTCGCTTGCCTTACCCGTCGCCTTAAGCAGTAGGGACGTTCTATGGCTGAAATGATGACTAACTGGAAAAATATATTTACACAATTTAAGAAATGGGATGTGATATTAGTAGTAGTAGTTATGGAATACAAAAAAGTGTAGGTAATTATTTTAGTTGTCTAGATGAAACAACGAACTATTTATTTTTTTTATATTTTTCTAATTACCTACATATGCTCCAATGAGAAAAAACAACCCAAACAATATAACTTTATCCGTTTGTTAAGACTCTTTTCTTACAAAAAGATCGTTATCTCTACTCGAATATAAAATTGAAATTAATATTCGACCGAATTCGCGGTGGTGAGTTGCGTCATCAAATGAATAATATCCTTTCTAAATATTTAAATCTTCAGATATTGGTGAAACTTGATCGTTTCTTATTTTGATCTGTATTTCTGGATAGTCAGAAATACAATTAATGTTATGCCTTCAGGCATTTTACGAGTAATCGAAATCTCAGATCTTTTACGCGTGCTTATTGAATACGACACTGTTTGATGTACATACTGCACACATAAGCATTAGCAGCCAAACACAACTTTCTTGTTTTCCCCCTGTTGTAAATGTCAGCTGATGTTTCCCATAGTCCCCTGCTATTGTTTTTCAGTGTTTGCCTAACGATGTAGATAAGTATGACTGGCGGTGTCAATTGTTTTCTTGTTTGGTTTGGTAATGTGGCGTGAGTTTGGTTGACATCATAGACATTATCTCGCTTCGATGCTATAGGGATGTCGCGAGCAGCGATGCCCTAAACGCCCATTCAGCGGCAGGAAATATAATCATTTATAGGTATTATTATACTATTTTATACGTATTGCTGTATGATAAAGTTCCCTCATATGCCGAGACAACTGTGACCATAGAACAACATTACGTAAATGAGTAAAACTACAAGAAACATACGATGAGCAAGCTCCTTTGAATATACAAAGGCGGTCAGCCTTTGTAAAATGTTATAAACAAAATTGTTACAAATCTATAATTTTGTCGCATGAAGCACATATAGAGTATAAGTGTCATTTATTTTGTTTGACAAGTTTTTACGTTATTTTTTAATCTGTATCTGCACTGTTTTAGTATGGGCGAAAGTTGACAGGACTTTACTAAATACTAAATATAAGTAAAAACCACTTGTTTAGTGGTTCACAATGAAACGAAAATGAAACATAAAAACATGAATTATTTAAATTAACATGAAAAAATAATAAATAGCAGAAAATGCTACGATTTTAATCTGTGCAATTAAGTTTAATTAAATACATACATTATTTATATTAATGACATGAAGCTTGCGAATGCTTTATTGAACCAGAATATTTCCTATTGACATTGGAAATATAATTTTTCAATAGCTTGTAAGTAAGATGTAAATTAAAATAATGCTGAACTAGAAACCCACTGGAAAAATATGTTTGTAACATTAATCATGTTTCAATTTATTTTTTCAAAGACGAAATCGCTGTATAGGAGATAACAATGTGTTGCACTTATTTTTCTTGATGGAAATTTATCACCAGATGAGAATTTATCACCAAAATGAGACATAAATTAAACTATATTAATATAAATGGATGATGGTGTAAATATTGTTGTTATAATTATTTTGAAGTCGGTTTCTATTTGTATAAAAGTCATACTTTATCCTGTTTAAAAATGCATTCCTAGAAAATCCGTTATGTTTGGTAAGCATCTAGCTGCGTTCGACATCGCAACGTGTTCGATATGGAAACGACAGACAGCGATAACGAATGCAATATTTTTCTCTGTATTTAGGAAGGGAAGAAGCTAAATCTTATATCATTCAGTGAATACATATCTCTTGATGTCAGAAACTTTTAGGAATTATAACTCACCCTTACCATATAACGCAGCCGATTAATTTGTATCTCATCAAACTTTAATCTGCCGTTTTCGAATTTGTTTTCATAGTGAAATATTTATTTGACCACTAGAATGGAGGGCTGATTATAATTAGGTTAATTTTAATCAGCCTTCGTCAGTCCACTGCTGGACATAGGCCTTTTGCAATGAACACCACTGATCCCGATCCTTGGCTATTCTTTTCCACCTACCAGTAGCTTTGCATTCATGATTGCTCCAACCTATTGGAGCGGGCCCTACATTGCGTTTTCCAAGTCGCGGTCTTGAATACAGAACACGTCTACCCCCGATCGGTTATCAAGCAAAATAATGTGACCAGCTCATTGCTACTCCAGCTTGCTTATTTTTTGAGCAACTAGTATATTGATTACTTTATATTCCTTATATCTTTAGATATAAGCTGATTTTTAATATATTTTATTACTCGTATAACAAATATTGTCTACGCAATAAGGTCGAGTGTATGTTTAGGGATTATTTTGTTGGTTGAAAGACGTCCGTTTAGTAAGAATGTTTATTTGTCACTACTTTTTGACAAGTTTCAATAGCTCGTAGAACATTGTAGACTGTATCTATTCTATGTATGAATTTATAGGCTAACCGCAGCGCAATGCTTTGATTCTAATTGTACAAATATGGAAAACAATGTAACAACATAAAATAATGTTTATTTGTCAAAATTCTTTAACATTTTTTGAATAAACATGTAAAAATAAATTGACGTTCAGAAGTAGCTTTATTGTATAAAATTTTATAAAAAAAAAGTAAACCGACTTCAAGAAACTGAAAAGTTAAAAATAATTTCAACACGTACCTAATCAGTTACTTTTGGAGTCGGTACAAATGAAAACATTCAAACTCTCATCGGACGGCACCGACTCCAAAAGTAACTGATTAGGTAATTATGTGTTGAAATTATTCGAAACGAATCATTTGAGTGCAAACATAAGTTAACGGCTGAACACCGATTTCATCCCTTATTTTTGCCACCTTAGAGGTGACATTTTTCCAAAAAAATTTCAATACACCATTTTTAAAGTATAAGCTATTCGATAAAGAAAGAATCATCAAAATTGGTTCACAAATGCCGAAGATATTGGGCAACATAGTTACAAAATCAGTTGGCACGGTATGAAGTTCATGCAATGTTTGATAATTTTCTTATAGATCACATCATCATAACTTAGTCAAATTTATATGGGACCATTCCGAAAGTATTCCCTTTTGAACAAAAAAAGAATTATCGAAATCGGTTAACCTGGTAACGAATGTTCGCTGAACATACATAAAAAAAAGACCGACGAATTAAGAACCTCCTCCTTTTTTGAAGTCGGTTAAAAATAAACTAAACCTTATAAACAAATTATTTGCATTTTTACAAAAACACTGTTCCAAGCTACAAAATATGTACTTTATCCACTTGAAGGCGCCTAGAAATTTAAATCTTGTGTTTCTTTTCGTCTTTGCTTGCCATTATGGCTGTCGGCAGCATATTTTATACATGTCTAAATTGAAACCCTAAGTAGGTTAAGTAGGCCGTCTGAGGTTCGTTACATTACGTAAAAAGCTACTATCCGCAAATACAGGGTTACCCCACAAAATCCGTCGATTTATCTCCAGAGCACGTTTAATAAGTTCGTAATCCACTGTAAAATGTCTATTTGTGATGGAATACCAAATTAATATGTTCTAGGATTTAGAGGATTTCTTGATGAATCTATTATACTAAATTGGTTCGGTTTGAGTGACGTTTTGTACCACTGGAAATGTAATTCGAATTCTGTCTCGAGTGAATTGTTCTCATAGGTACCAACCTAGTACCTAATTATGAATTACCTCAATACAAATAGATATTGTTCGGCTGAATTTTGTAAATTGATCGGTATTCTTGTAGGTCAATTCAGAAAATGACGTTTTCTAAATTTGCTCAAGTCTGGGTGTAGACGTAGACTTAGGCAGATTTACTGGCAGATACCTTGTAATACAAATATGCCATTAAAAATTCTTACTTTGATTTTTAAATTTTATTTATGCATATTTTAATACAAGATAATGACAATTGTTTGCTGTCGGGCGTATATTTATTTAAAAAAACATCTTTGCATAAAATTGTTACATAAGCGATGACGCTAATTATAATAACTTCATGCTGATTGATCAAAAAATGTAAGCAACAAAACACAAATTTACAGCCAGTACTTATTTTTTAATCTTATATTTTCATACTGATTCATTTTACCTTTCAAGCTCAATTCAGTTCGATCAAATTCAATTAAATCATTTATTGCATGCTACATTGGTTTGTGTGTTTTGCACTAACCTGAAGTAACTTTTAGAAATCAGAATCTATGTCATTTACAATAATGGGCCTTGACGGACCAAATCAAATGAACTAAAACTTTTACAAGTAGTCATTGTGTATCGTAACCATCGTGTAATGGAACGCAAAGATTTTGGCACCTTAATTTCTTTTGTTAATTGCATAAAACTTATTTTCAACGACCGACAACGATTTTTTATATTGACGACCTCCGTAGCCGAGAGGCGAGCATACCGGACTTGGTGTCGCTATCTCTGAGGTTCCGGGTTCGATTCCCGGTCGGGTCAATGTAGGAAAATAACTTTTCTATATTGTCTCGGGTCTGGGTGTTGTGGTACCGTCGTTGTTTCTGATTACTGTAACACAAGTCCTTCGGCTACTTACCACAGAATCAGAGCAATGTATGTGATGTTGTCCAATATTTATATTTATTTATTTATTTTCGTATGGTATGCACCTTCGGCTGCGATTGATTACCAATAGCAGAGCATTGTCTATACTTACACGAGCGGACCAATCACAAGCCGTAAAAGGCATCCCTTCTTGGTTAGCTGTCAAAAAGTTGTCAGTGATACTTGTTGCAACTGAACCGCCAAAACGTTGGTGTTGATCATCGTTTTCCTCTCGCGAGTGAATCTCGGAATCGTGTCAAAACCTACTCAACTAAAACTCCTAAAAACTGAACTTTATTGTGTATCAGCAAGAGACAAAAGACAGTGCGTGCCCACCGAAATACTGCAGAACGGACGTCGGGGTTGAAAGGTTCCAACCGTGAGTAAGCTATTTTGGTATCTTCCAGCCTGCCTAGCATAAGCACTAAAACACGATATGATATGATACAGCGATATATCGACACAAACTGTAAAAATATGATAGTTAAAGCCGCTGTGTTAAATCGCCGTGCCGGTTACGTCGCTGTTTCGATAAAAATTAAAATTGGCGGCTATATTTATCATATTTTTACAGTTGGTGTCAATATATCGCTATATCATATCATATCATAATATCATATTGTGTTTTAGTAGTTGGTGGTCGGTGGTAGGTCGTGGTGCATTATCGTTTGCAGCCTAATTTAAACGTTTTCATTCACGAGGTGGCTTCCTTGAAAAGTGTGCGGAATATATAATTAAAAAATTGCACACATTGAAAAGTTGCACTAATCACATACTGGCTCTGTCATGATCAGCTCGATTGGATCAAATTATTTGATTTGATACGACAGTTAAATGTCATCATTATTTCAGTCATAAGACGTCCACTGCTAAACATAGGCTTCCCCTAATAACCTATCATTGGGGGGGATTGCCGATACTCGCCACGCTTGGCAGGTGGGTTGGTGAGCGTATTTTTCTTTATAAGATTTCGCACGCAGACGCTGCTGCCCGCCTCATACTACAGAAATTATCTCCAGTTGGCAGTGGGAGATTGTTTCTTTACTACCCCAAATGGCACTAGTGTCAGTTAAATGTAGGTAATATTGTGTAATATTGATGTAAAACATTTTGTATTTAAAATTGTACAATTGTTTGTTATCCCAAATAAATAAAAATAAAAAATAGAATAAGATAAAAATAATGCTAGTTTGTTAATATTTTTTTTGTATGATGCATCTACAAATCACGGTTTGCGGACTCTTTCCTGTACTTATGCTATAAAACATTGCTTATTGCCAAATTTCATTTTGTTGCATTTTAACACTTTGGAAGTGTCTCTCGCGCAAAATATTCAGATAAGAAAAAAATTATATGAGAAACCTCAATATAATTTTTGAAGACCTATCCATTAATACCCAACACGTATGGGTTTGATAAAAACAATTTTTGAGTTTCAGAAGTATGGGAAACCCCCAAATTTATTGTTTTTTTTTTCTATTTTTGTGTGAAAATCTTAATGCGGTTCACAGAATACATCTACTTACCAAGTTTCAACAATATAGTTCTTATAGTTTCGGAAAAAAGTGGCTGTGACATACGGACAGAAAGACAGACAGACATGACGAATCCATAAGGGCTCCGTATTTGCCATTTGGCTACGGAACCCTAAAAACCCATAGATTTTAGGTATGCAACGTTGCATCCTAAAGCGCTAAGCGAATGCATCTCCTGTTTATCTTGTATACATATAAAATTAATTAAGTTCTTGCTCAGATGTTAGCTAAGAAAGTTAAAGCACCCCTTGACACGTGATGCAAGAACATCTTAATCAGCTGATCTAGATCAAGGCGTTACAAACAGGTCTAGTCAGGTATCGCTAATCCAGCCTTTAATCAAGCCATGCCTGCAATCAGCTTCATTATTTCACTTTAGCTAGCATCGTTGTAGTGGTCTAAGTGAAAGTTATGCATTTTAGCTTGCGGTCAAATATGTATTTACCTCACGCTCCGACAGAATGTTGGGCATTATTTAACAAACAGGTCAGGTTGGATTGGACAGTAACGAGTATGTAATTTAATCTTGGAAGTCGATCTTAACGTACTTTTACTTATCACATCGATTTGTAATTTTAGGAGTAAGAAAAAAATTAAGAGCTATAAAGCGGAGCATACTAGGTGTAAAAAGGATTGATAGAATCTGGAATACCGTCACCCGCTCAAAAATCGGTGTCACAGATGTAGGCAAACAGCAAAGCTAAAGTGGGAGTGGGCAAGACACGTTTGTAGAATGCGTCCGGATAGGTGAGCTCAAATCGTCACTCGATAGGTACACACACTGCTATCGCCGAAAAGGTAAGCCAAGAGAAAATAGGAACTTCAACGTCACGAGGGATTAGGAAGTCATTGGCGATAGAAAGAGATCGATGGAAAAGAAATCGATGCATAGGTTGAAAAAAAAACAGTTATGAGTAATCCAGATGATATTACAATAATTTAATACTATTGAGCAAATCTTATGATGAAGCCAGAAGGTGGTAAGTAAACCTCTTCAATTGTACCTAAACTAGTTAATCTTTTGAGTTTGAGCTAATTGATTTCGTTTTTACTAGTTCCATCCATATAAAGGCAGGTTTTATAGTTTACTAAAGTATAATATTATTAAAACAAATGCGAGTGCGAAGTCTTACTTTACGTCTGAAAACGTTGTTTGCGTGGAGGAGAGGTGGTCAAATAGAAATATTTTGTTATCTTTAACATGTGTTCAAGGAGTTATTAAAACTATTGAATGATCGTTTATGTCTTGGACCAGAGATTATTGAGACGAGGTTAGACAAGCTGCGCCTGTCAGCTCTTGACGTACATACAAAATACCGCATCGTTTTATGCATGCAGCTAACGCGATCACGTACGCCGATAAACGCTGGATTCTGAGAGTGTTAGCAAGCTTAGACTTGGATTTAAGATGCATTTAGGGTTTTTTTTTTCTACCTGCCTTTCACCACTTAATATGTGGAGTGAAACGTTATGATATCTCACATCTCAAAGATTTGGTGCAATAATTATTTTTCACACACCAAGTGGGTTGGAGTGTAGGAAAGGGTGCGCAGGACTTGAAAATTTTTCGTCGAAAAATTGACCGTATTTAGCATCCTATTTTTATTATACCATTGGGTTGGAGTCTATAGGGGACCATCTTTTTTGGCGAAGTTAGGATGTGAAAATTTAAGCTTATTTTAAAAGCGTCTGCGACTTTGTATAAAGCTCACAAAATATAACAATCATTTTAAATACTGTACTGTCATTTCATATGATATTTAAGATTAAATCTGACTTGAGTCAAAACTTGACAAAAAAAATCATCTGGGTTAGGTTAGGTTAGAACAGTGACCACTAAAGTTCGAAGCCGAGCAAGCGGAGCAAGCATCATTTGTTTCCTTCCATGAAAATCAAATCTGTACCAAAAAAGAGAAGGTGTTGGTATTCCATGAAAATTAGGTACCTCCTTGCATTTCTACTTGTCCCGAGGAAGTTTTTAAGAACAGATAATTTAATGTAATTAGTTAAATATGAGACCTGCGACTAGCTAAATTCAATTGTAGTTGTTATTAAAAGTGATAACACAGCCGAACCAAAATAACACTCCCTGATATTAAATTTATCTTGAGACGTACTTAATTAATGTCATTTAAAACTATGAGTTAGGTTATATAACGTCATAATCTTGTCTAGAATTTCATAATATAACGTTCGTTCCAATCAGTTTTTTTTCAAAATAGAGAATAAAACCTAGCACTACCAGTCTCAAAGTAATTTGTTTTGTTTTAATTTTCTTCAAAAACAAGGGTCATTTATTACAAATATTCTGCAATTCAGCAACTAAGACAACATAGATAATATTTCATGACAGTCATAATAGTCCCGTGCTGAATAGGTTTCAATCTACCCAGACCAATCCGAGCGAGAGTGTGAAGCCTGGACTATTGCCGCTGGAGTCACTCACGGATGCTTTCTTGCAGTTTATTAATACAAAAAATATTTACAGTGCTAGTGCTAAAGCCTTTCAAGAGATCTAATTAATTCCCTATGGTCTACAATTCAAACAATGTGCAAGAATATCCAACCTTTCCAGGGAGTGGAGCACTGGTGACCTGTACTACGGGCTTTCTATGAAAACCCATCTCAGGCACCAGTCTCTCACACTCAGTGTTGTATAATTGTGTGATTCATTGTTTTTCAACTCAAATGTAACCTTATGTGAAAGAAAAAAAAACTATTTATTTAATTATTATGGTCCTTCATTGCATACTATTTTTTACGGCCTTAGGTCTTCTTTATTCAACCTTTTCCAGTTTTATTGTCTGCCTACATGTGATCACGAGTTTTGGGTTATAGGCGTTGCGTTTTGATTAATTAGTTTTATCTAGTATTCGCTGTGTGCGCGATGACAGCGCCCCTAGTGACCACAATTGTTGTGGACTTGAGTCTCTCAAATTATGGCAACTGGATGGTTTGAGAATGATTTTCGGATTGTTTTTCTTCGAAATTAGATGAAAATATCTAAAAAGTTTGCGCATATTATAATAAGTGATTTTCTTACTTGAACTAAAATATGAATTTTATAATACCTACGGGATTTTAATCAATACAACATGATATAATTTCCCAACCACAAAATGTGCAAAAACGGAAAAAAATTGTATCAGCACAGCGTGTGAGAGATTTTGAAGAGCTCAGAACCAACGGCCAAAGCTACTTAGTAAGATCTGTGATCATAAGACAAATATCTGTAACACAAGTTCCCTACAAACTTTTTTCTTTTCACAGCTGCAGCTATCCATTTATTTCTTTGCTTCAATTTCCATCTTGATGTTTGAAACAATAAAACATGTACGAAATGTTTTTCCCATTGTTTCTACACTTTATAACAGAACACGTATGACCTACAAACTTATCGCGAATTTTAACGTTTTCACTTTAAAATACTTATTAACGTTAGTATGGAATTCTATGGGAATTAGCAATTTGACACATGTCAGTCCAGAGTTTTTTTACATTTCTGCTACATTGCGTGCTGCGATCGATTTGACGGCCCCCACCACCCACTTCGCACATAGCGAATAGTGCAAACGACAACTATGAGTGGGCCTACGTCATTTAATAAAAAGGTATGCCCCGTGGTCCACGTTCAAAAGAGATGGTTAATTTCTTGGCAGTTTTTTTTTTATTTGATCCAAAGATGCAAAGATGAGTCGAGTTTTGAAAGATCTGGCCTGCCTTGCTTGAGAGGCCTCTTGGAAAAAGTCCCTATAATTTTTAATATTTTTTTAAATTAAATAAAGTAAATGTTTAACAGAGGAACATGCATGTTATAAGACGTAATAACGCTCTCCGTGAGTGTGTGTGAGTGACAATTTTTACTACAATTTTGATGCTAAAAGTCATCTTCAGTAACTTTAAATTTCACCGTCGCCTCCGCAAAGAAAGATTTTGCATTTCATTTCGAGTTACTTTAAAATCCTTGCAAGTGGCAGGTCTAATTTACATTTCTAATCCAACGTAAGCTGTGATGCTTTAGAATAAGGCCTAAAATCGTCCATACTAGTTTTGACCAGACATTTAATTTCCCTGATTTCATTAAGCGCATACGAACCGGTTTGAATCCGTTTTAACCGGTTTTGGTATGACTAGTGGGCACTAACGAGACTTACATTCAGCCGTTTTCAATTTAAGCTTTTTGCAGCAATTTTTCGTCGCATTTAGGCCTTTTATATGTTTTAGTCCACTGAATGAAATTTTGGCGCCTTTGAATTTGGGCGTATATTCGGAAGGGTTCACGAATGGAATAGAAATAGTGAAACTTAAGTGCTCTTAAGCTATAAAAATTCTCAAAGAAACCCATCAAAGAATTGCTTAGTGGCTTAATCAGAGTGAATGTATATTTTTGACTTTTATTAACTTATTATTTAGTCAAAAAAATGTTATTCAGGATTACGAAAGAGATAAGAACTAGACTTTTTCTCTGTTCAGAGCCATTGGTACAGCCTAAGGTAAAAATAGCACTTGTTTTTGTATACAAACATTCTGACAATTTTAAATATAAGAACTAAACCAAAAAGGAGCTAGTTGCCAACATGACCCCCTATAGTGTGGAGTAGGTACTATTATTATTAACCGGTGTCCAGCAACACCACTTTCTGCGAAAAACGGATGTGGGTAACTTACACACATTTACCTACTTACACACAATTACTTATTTAGACATATTTAGCAAATATAAAATATAATTATTTATAAAAACAACTTATAACTATTTATTTACAAATAACAAATACCTACCTAATATTATCTACGAAACCTTCAACTAAATATATTTAAATTACATTAACACTATACATACAATAGTATATTATTTACTTAATCATCCGAATAATTTATCGGACCTAACAGCGTGCTTGTCGGCCGAGTGTTTAGGAAACCTGCTCGCATTTGCGCGAGCGTCAGCAAAACTACGCATTCGCAGGAGCGCGGCCGGACATACCACTCGCCAGTCGAAATCTTTACGTCCCGCGCGAAGCCCGTGTAGCTTGATGATCGCTTGTATGCCTACTGCCATAGGTTGCCGCGCGCGTAACAATAATTACTGTTTCGTAGTGCTATAATAACGCTTTGCTTATTTTTCCTATCTGTTCTACTATCCGCCTATCTTCTTCCTTCTGACTTTTATATATGCTATGTGTGCTTGTGTGCTTGGAACAATATATTAGTGAAACCTACAAGCTGTTATCATTTCACCGGATTTGACCATACTACGCAAGCAACATCCTTAAGTGGTTAGTACAACCAGCCGACCACTAAACTGGTGACCTCCTTCAGAACACCTCGAGAAGATGGCAAGTGACAGCGAAGATTCAATCAAATCGGTTATTGAAGAACGTAGCACCGAGCGCGTAAGCCAAAATGGCGATACAGAGCAGCGCGTTTCCACTGTCCCGTCCGACATTTGTCGTGTCGGAGTTCGTGTCGCACCTTTCTGGCCGGACAAGCCTGCAATATGGTTTGCGCAGTTAGAGGGTCAATTTGTTATCTCAAATATAACAGCAGACACAACGAAGTTCTACTACGTAATTTCGCATCTAGACAATCAGTATGCAGCTGAAGTCGAGGATATTATTGTTTCTCCTCCAGTCTCAGACAAATATGGAAAGATTAAATCCGAACTTATCAAGCGGCTCTCAGCTTCGAAGGAGAAAAAGGTGAAGCAACTACTCATGCACGAAGAACTTGGTGACCGCAAACCTTCCCAATTTCTTCGGCACTTGCAGAACCTGGCAGGACCTGGTATTCCAGAAGAATTCGTAAGAACGATTTGGACCAGCCGTTTGCCACA
The DNA here is from genome assembly GCA_963576865.1 of Anania hortulata. NCBI lineage: Eukaryota > Metazoa > Arthropoda > Insecta > Lepidoptera > Crambidae > Anania > Anania hortulata. Next base: position 5,423,673 of record OY756408.1, on the reverse strand, counting down.
CAATATGCAACAGATCATCGCTTCCCAGGCCACATCTCCGATGGAGACCTTAGCTGACTTAGCAGACCGGATTCAAGACATTGCACCCCCATCTCCTGTCGTCGCGTCAACTTCATCAGCCAGACCTACAGCTAGTACCTTTGATGATATGGCAAGACAAATTGCAGAGCTAACTAGGCAGGTGCAAGCCCTTACGACTCAGCGCTCCAGACCCCAAAACCGGTCCAATAGCCGTCGTCGCAGCCGTAGCCGATCTAATTCCAGCTACAAAAAGCATCCAGTTTGCTGGTACCATGCCAAATTTGGAAGCAAGGCCAACAAATGTATAACTCCTTGCGACTACAAACCGGAAAACTCCAAGGGCGATCGATAATGGCGACTGAAGATTGCCCTCAGATGACTGGTCGCCTGTTCGTGACTGATCGTAGATCAAAAGTCCAATTTCTCGTGGACACTGGGAGTGATCTTTGTGTCATCCCACGATCTACGCTTCGGGAACGTCGTGCGAAAACCAACTACCAATTGTGTGCAGCCAACGGATCCACTATAGACACTTATGGTTCAGTGCAGTTAAGCTTAAACCTTGGACTTCGTCGAGACTTTTCATGGCAGTTCATGGTAGCCGACGTTACCAAAGCGATTATTGGTGTTGACTTTCTTTCTTTTTATAATTTAACCGTCGACATCCGCAACAAACGCTTAATTGATAGCAACACCAATGTGTCAACGGTAGCTACGATTTCTTTTTCAGACACCCTTATTTCAAGCGTCAAGGTCTTGACTGGTGTCGGGAAATATCATGCGATCCTCGGTGAGTTTCCAGAAATCACTCGACCAGCTGGCACGCCACACACACCAAAACATAACACGGTACACTATATTCGCACCACATCAGGCCCCCCAATTTCATGCTCACCCCGCAGACTAGCACCGGATAAACTTAAAATCGCCAAGCTTGAGTTTGAAGCTATGCTGGCAAACGGTACTGCTCGTCCTTCAGACAGCCCTTGGGCGTCGCCTCTTCATCTTGCTCCCAAAAAAGACAACAGCTGGCGTCCTTGTGGTGACTATAGACTTCTCAATTCTAGGACTATTCCTGACAAGTACCCCATACGTCATATTCATGATTTTGCCCAAAGTCTTTCAGGTTGCAAAGTCTTTTCCACTATCGACCTGGTCAAGGCTTACAATCAGATACCGGTAGCTAATGAGGATATCCCGAAGACAGCCATTACCACACCCTTCGGACTTTACGAGTTTCCCTTTATGACGTTTGGTTTGAGGAACGCCGGCCAAACCTTTCAGAGGTTCGTTGACGAAATGACTCGTGGCTTTGATTTCTGTTACCCATATTTGGACGATTTTTTAGTGTTCTCAAAAACCGAGTCCGATCACGAAAACCACCTTCGTCAACTTTTCACTAAAATGAGAGACTATGGCATACTCATCAACACGGCTAAATGCGTTTTCGGTCAGCCCGAAGTATCTTTTCTTAGCTATACTATCTCTCATTCTGGTGCTCAGCCTCTGAAAGATAAGGTTCAGGCCGTACAAGACTTTCCAGTGCCACAAACCGTGAAGCAGCTACGGAGGTTCTTGGGCATGATCAATTTTTATAGGCGTTTTTTGCCAAATGCAGCCCAAATTCAAGCCCCCTTGAACGCATTGCTTACTGGTTCTGTGAAAGGCTCCCACCCGATCGACGTGAGGGGAGACTCGTTAAGTGCATTCGAAGCAAGCAAAGAAAGTCTTTGCAACGCAGCTTTGTTAGCGCACCCAGATACCGAGGCTAAGTTGGCCTTGACCACTGACGCATCCGATTTAGGGATTGGTGCGGTCCTCCAACAGTACAAGGACAACACCTGGGAACCTCTGGCATTTTTCTCCCGCAAGTTGAGCCCATCGCAGCAGAAATACTCGCCTTACGATAGAGAGCTCCTTGCTATCTACGAGAGTATCAAATACTTCAGATACATGCTAGAGGCCCGCCATTTTACCATCTACACTGACCACAAGCCGTTATGCTTTGCCTTTCACGAACGGAAGAATAACTGCTCTCCCCGTCAGTACAGACACCTGGACTACATCTCACAGTTTACGACTGATATACGTCACGTAGCCGGGAAAGATAACGTCGTAGCAGACACGCTTTCTCGCGTCGATGAACTGGAGATGCCTATCGACTTAGAAGTACTTGCTAAGTCCCAAACCTCAGACCTGGAATTGCCACAAATACTCCAAGGCGACACCTCTCTTCGTCTGGAAAAGATGACGATCCCTGGAAGTCGTTTACTCCTGTACTGCGACGTCAGCACGCCGACTCCCAGACCTTTCGTCACAAAACAGTTCCGTCATCAGGTCTTTCGAAATTTACACTGCTTTAGTCACCCCGGTGCTAATGCTGGCGCTAAGTTAGTCGCACAGCGTTTCGTTTGGCCATCTGTAAGAAAAGACTGTCGAGAGTGGTCCAAGTCATGTTTGGCATGTCAACGCGCTAAGGTAAACCGACACGTGTCTTCACCTTTGGGCACGCTAGATTTACCGAAGGCACGGTTCAAATATGTTCATTTGGACTTGATCGGTCCCCTACCTCCTTCTGCCGGCTACCGGTACTGTTTGACAGCAGTCGATCGCTTCACGCGATGGCCTGAAGTTGTCCCCGTAACCGAAATTACAGCGGAAGCGGTGGCCAAAGCCTTCATATCTGGCTGGATCTCCCGATACGGTTGTCCAACTGACATCGTCACCGATCGCGGAAAACAATTTGAGTCAGCCTTATTCCAACAGCTGGCTAAATTGATAGGATTTAAGCACCGAAAGACTACCGCATATCACCCCCAATGCAATGGCTTAGTGGAACGTTTCCACCGACAACTTAAAACAGCCATTACTTGTCATAGTGACGTAAACTGGACAGAAACACTGCCTTTGGTCTTACTAGGCGTACGTAATGCGTTTAAGGAAGATTTACAAGCCACTTCCTCCGAACTTCTTTACGGAGAAACCTTACGGATGCCCGGTGAATTTTTTGGTGACAAAACCGATTATCACACCTCCGATATCCGAGACTTTTCTGCCCGTTTACGTTTATTTGCGTCCAAACTACAGCCCGTTCCAACTTCACATCATCACAAGGACAAAATTTTTGTACACAAAGACTTGGCTAGTTCTAATCACGTTTTCGTCAGAGACGACACCGTACGTGGCACTTTCCAGCCGGCCTATAATGGCCCATTCGAAGTTTTGAACCGAGGCCCTAAAACATTCAAAATTAAAATTAAAGGTAAATCGGTCACGGTGTCAATAGACCGTTTGAAACCAGCCTATGCATTGTATGACCAAATCTCTAACCCTAGTAGTATTACAACAAATAAAACGCTAAACAATACAAAAAACACAGAAACCGAAAACACATTTTCTAAATTAGTAACAACCCGTTCCGGTAGACAAGTTCGTTTTCCAGACTATTACCGTCCGTAGACACGGCCTCTGGAGGGGAGTGATGTGGGTAACTTACACACATTTACCTACTTACACACAATTACTTATTTAGACATATTTAGCAAATATAAAATATAATTATTTATAAAAACAACTTATAACTATTTATTTACAAATAACAAATACCTACCTAATATTATCTACGAAACCTTCAACTAAATATATTTAAATTACATTAACACTATACATACAATAGTATAATATTTACTTAATCATCCGAATAATTTATCGGACCTAACAGCGTGCTTGTCGGCCGAGTGTTTAGGAAACCTGCTCGCATTTGCGCGAGCGTCAGCAAAACTACGCATTCGCAGGAGCGCGGCCGGACATACCACTCGCCAGTCGAAATCTTTACGTCCCGCGCGAAGCCCGTGTAGCTTGATGATCGCTTGTATGCCTACTGCCATAGGTTGCCGCGCGCGTAACAATAATTACTGTTTCGTAGTGCTATAATAACGCTTTGCTTATTTTTCCTATCTGTTCTACTATCCGCCTATCTTCTTCCTTCTGACTTTTATATATGCTATGTGTGCTTGTGTGCTTGGAACAATATATTAGTGAAACCTACAAGCTGTTATCATTTCACCGGATTTGACCATACTACGCAAGCAACATCCTTAAGTGGTTAGTACAACCAGCCGACCACTAAACACACTCCCTTTGTCGCGACGACAACTACGCGTACTATTTATCATTGATTTATTTTATTAAAGCTTTATTGCACAAACTTATACAAGGTGTACAAAAGATAGGCTAAATACTAGAAGCATTCTCTGCTAGTTAACCTATAGGTCTTGCAGAAAGCTTGCAAAAAGGTGCACTATTTTACAATTTTTCAGGTGGATAGCTACAATTACCGCAATGCCAGAAGGTTCCAACTATGTTTCCATCAGCTCTGTGTTTCTGATACGGTCCGTCCAGAATTGATCCAGTGCCTTTATGTGTCTTTGGTACCGACACCAGGTCTCTGAGGAGTACAGTAATACTAAAAGTTAATAAACTTGTTTTATTTTATACCATCTACAATAAGCAGGTCGCTGCCTCAGTATTACAGATTTTCACTTATTAGACCCAGTGTCACAATGACAAAAGTGAAACGTAGTACCCTTGTAGTAATATTCCAGCGAGATGTTTCATTATTCATTCATCTGGAAAGAATAGCCCACTGATATTTTATTTCACGGTTTTATCACGTTAGAAAAGGTTCGGTTTCGGTTTCGACCGAAACTATAGGTATAGTCAAAACCAAATCTTTGGTTTCGGTTTTCATTTCATGGCCAACACAGGCAATGGCGGCCGCCATTTTTTTTTTCAAAATCAGCAATTTTAACCCTAATATATCCTTCCAATGTCAAATTAATGCTAAAAATCCATTTAAACACATTACATTCTATTGATTTAAGCACTATTTCAATGTATTTTCACATATTTCTGTGCTATTTTCAGTGTTTACACAGGAAATAAATCGGATACTGTCCAAAATAACCAATCAATGGCTCGTTTCCTGATCAATTTTTCACTGGACTGGTTCATTTATTTTTTACTTAGTGGCAGTTATTTGTTAATGTTTTGTTTGTGCGCGGACCGCAACCCTGGCCGGGTGCTATGTTGGAACTATTTTCTACGGGACCGGGCTTAGCGCCATTACTAACATATTATAATATTATCTCGATGTGCCTTTTTGTGATATTTTTATCAATCATAATACTTATTGATAATTTTTAAAATCAGCAAGGGATTTTTTTAGCGTTCTAATTGTTTTTTTTTTTGATTAAATTCTAATAAAATGAAGGAAACATTCAAAACGCCATTTTAGAAATGATAGGTAAGCCAACTACGTTGCATGACGTCGTCGTTGATTATCATCACGTTCTTATAAGCATACTGGATGGCTGTTTTATCTTGTTAGGATAGGTCGTATCAAGTTTAAAAGACAAAACACTTTTTTTTATATTGTTGGAAAGTAGACTACCTAGAAAGGCTGACTGTATGAGTACTGTATTTTCTACTCTGTATGGATGTGCTCCATGGTAATAGTTAAACTATACTGCAAATTTATCCCGATAGTGTCGTATTATATTTGGTCTTGCCTGTAGTGACTATTTAATCAATTGTTTTGTCATTACTGCCACTGATCAAATAATGACTACGATCACGATTATGATATGTTTTCAAACGTTTTCGAAAAGTTTCAAAAGTTCGTTTAAAAGATACAAACACTTTCATACCGTTGATCCTTTTTGTTCGAGTAAACAGTTATTTAAGAAAGGCATTTTGGGTGTGATAGGAAAAATAAATAAATAAATAAATATTAATACTAGACATACACACACACACACACACACACACACACACACACACACACACACACACACACACACACACACACACACACACACACACACACACACACACACACACACACACACACACACACACACACACATATTATGCACATATTATGCACATTGTTGATTGTATGGTGTAAGTTCACGTTCCCCTTTTTAACACGTATTGTATAAAATGTAACAAAATGTAAATCCAATACTGGCTGTCTGCTTTGTCACCAAGAAAATGTATTCTGTACTTATGAGCTGTGGATTTTGTAAAAAATAAAATAAAAATAAAATAAATAAAATAAATAAAGATTCGGTAGGAGGTAGTCGAACGAAAAGCATGGTCGAGTTTAACCCGGCGAGAATGTGGTACAAAAATTATATATCGGGAATGTGCAAGGGTCCTCATGACCCTGTATTTGATTTATTGTTTTTTATTTAAAATGTGGTAATTCAAGAAATATTTAGCAAGAAACATAAGTGATAGTTACTCGTAGTTAGTTAACAATTAATAAATAAAAACACTAGTGGGCATATAAATGTTTAATTATTTGAACTTTTCGAAAAGTCTAAATAATAAAGAACTTATACAGCACTTTGCGTGAACAATAACGAAAAATCTAGATTTTCAAATAATCATTTTTATATGGTTTATGGCTAAGTTAATATGGTCTGTCTAGCTGATTTCCGGCATTAATTTTAAGATTAAACACATTAAAAGTTTTTTGTGCGTCAACCAAGCCTAATATTTTTATCCTTATCCTTACTTATATATATATGTATTGCCTGAATTTGCACCTGTCTCTAAAAGCAAGCAATATTTCATGTGGTAGTGAATTTTTACAATAAATACCTAAAAACACAAATAAAATCAGTAAAACAATAAATAAAAAAATGTCTTAAAAATTCATAAAAATGCAACATCGCGGTTGTGAAATGGTCATAATTACCCTATTTTCGTTCGTGCGCATCTATCTCCTTTCGCCAGCGGCGGCTGACTGACTAGTAGCGTACAGGCGGGGAGCGGGGTACGATGCCTCCAGCTATTGAAACTTTCGACAGTGAACGGCTTCAGGACAAACAACTGTGTACAAAATAAAAACAGCGGGGTAAAATTGACCCTACCACATCCTCGCCGGTTTAAAGAACTTTAGAGTGCAAGTTTGGTGTAGTTTGTGTTCTAATATTTTATGAAGTAAAAAGATCTGAAACTGTTGAAATATAATTGTATTCAATGCCGCATCGAGTGTCAATTGGCTAACGAAAAATGACCAAATTGAAAATTTTCCAATACGAAAAATGACCTATTTGAAAAATGTCCATTACGAAAAATTACCAATATGAAAAATGACCAATACGAAAAATGTCCAATACGGATAATGTCCAATTTTAAAAATGCCATTCTAAAAACGTCCAATTTTGAATCATGCAAATTGAAATTCGAGTCCGAATTCCGATGAAAATACGAAATCGCTAGATTCGCATGAAATTACTTAGTCACCATTTTTTAAATTCATTCCGTGAATAATTCTGCTAGAGAGGTCCAGCCCACTTGTTTTTCGTTTTCTACTAGTAGAAAGTGTATTATGATTGAACTACCTACCTGCTAGTAGTAGAACGAATGGCATTGACAAGTAAACATATGGTTAATAGATATTTGACATAAACTTTTTATTTACGTTACGTTTTAAGCGATTTATTACCGGTTTTTCAAATCAATGAGTTATTGCATACCGGGTTATAATATTTTCTGCGTGAAACGAAAATAGTTACAAGATTTCAAATTAATGAAAAAAAAAAAGTTTTTTAGTACTATTTATTGGTTCGCATTTTTACTATTAACCACCTTTTGTCATTGCACTTAAAATATTACTTAGTATTTCTTAGGAACTAAAAAAGCGTCAAATTAAAAAAATAGGTATTATTTTCGAAGCATTGCAATCATTTTGCGCAAAAATTGAAAGAAATGTTTGTTTTGTTTTTTATTTTGACGAAAGGGCGGCAGTGCCAACCCTTCTATTAAATTGGTGGTGCGGTGTTGCGATTTTTTTTAGCCACTGTCGCTCAAAGTACTTCAAAATCGAATCTCAATTTAAATTCTCAATTTCAATCCCGATATTATCTTTATAAGTTTCTTCGTTCTGAACCGTAGATAACGGTAACTATGTTGTGTGTTTCATTATCAGATCCTAAATCGAGGTGTATTGTGAATAATTGACAGAAAGGGGGTTGACAAGTTTTAAATGTGCCGTCAACCAAATATAAGCCTTTTGATTTTTTAACATTTCTGTGGATAACGGTGCTGGTTGCACATTTATATATATTTTTTGTAATAAAGTTCTTATTTTATCAACATGTGCAATTGTTTGTTGTCCCTAATAATTAAAATAAAATAAAAAAAAGAAATAAACATATTGATTGGCCAGAGGTGAGGCAAATATTAGAATTTTCTCCTCTTCGCCGTCATCGCATATTAAGGACTCATGTGGGACTCTGGGATATAGTCACTTCAGCAACGTTTGAAAATACTAAATTATCAACATTTAGATGTCTCTTTCTGAGCTTGAACAATCCATCTTGCATAGCCTTAAATGAAGGCAAGAATATCCTTGTTTGTTACACCTTCAACGTTTTTCTCATAAATATTTTGTATGGGTGCGTAATCCTCACAAACTTCGGCCTTATTTTATTAATGGTAAGGTATAATTCATTTTTGGTAAAACTTTTTTTGCAGGTAGGTATGTTGGCTTCGACGAATTACATTTTCTTTGTCTTTTTAAGCACTACATTCACTGCGTTTTACGATCACCATATCGACGTTCCTCTTTTATTGGAAATATTAAAATCGTACCTATATCCATCTAGAAGTAATAATGGTTTTGGTTCTCTATTTTGTTCCCTAAATTTTTTATCTAACGTGTAATAATTTTTTTTGTCCTAATCATCATTTGTCCGAATGATAACTTGCCCGAACTTAATGTCACATAATATTACATGCAATAAAATTGAAAGCCCTAAATATAATATGCCCTAAATTTATTTGTCATAAATATTACAATCAATAATAAACGAAAGACATAAAACCGTTTTCTATAAAAGTTGTAAGTGCTACATTCAAATTATAATATGATGTTTATTTGTCCTAATAATAATAAAAGCGTAGTGCAAGCTAGCAGCAAGCATTATGCATGCAAGCAATCAGCATGCACCATGCATTAATGCAAACATCATTCAAACATCATGCATGCAAGCAATCAGCATGCGCCATGCATGCACGCAAGCAGCATGCACCATGCATGCAGGTGAATGGAGGCAAGCAATCAGTATGCTTGCATGCGAACATCATCCATGCAAGCAATCAGCGTGCACCATGTATGCACGCAAGCAGCAAGTACAATGCATGCACGCAAGCAGCATATACCATGCATGCATGCAAACATCATCCATGCAAGCAATCAGCGTGCACCATGTATGCACGCAAGCAGCAAGTACAATGCATGCACGCAAGCAGCATATACCATGCATGCATGCAAACATCATGCATGCAAGCAATCAGCATGCACCATGCATACACGCTAGCAGCATGCACCATGCATACACGCTAGCAGCATGCACCATTTATGCTAGCAAGCAGCATGCACCATGCATGCAGGCAAGCAATCAGCATGCAAGGCTTCTGTCACAGCTCCGGCGCTGCGTGTCTCTGGCGGTCCCACGCGTGCTAATCGTTGCAGACGGCTTTCGCTCACCACCGCAGCTTCGGCTTGCTGGCCGGCCAAGCCGGCCAGCCTCAGCCGCGGCGGCTCGCTGCCAGCCTCCTGCTCCTCAGCCCGCGGGCCGCCTCGCCCCTCCGCGCCTACGCGATTTTGAATTACACTCTAGGGGTAGGGCAGACAAGACTACGTGGAGTCGGATTTACGGCAATTCGTTTCTGTCACTAAAAACCAAATTTTTAGTTTTAGGACTAACAATAATATTGTAAATGAACATTCGGAATAATACACAGTATATAATACAATACTTAGGACATTTGACTTTATTTCATGTAAAATTAGTAGATTCAACTACTACAGTAATCGAAATTATGACAGAATAGTTTTAGGACTAAAGATAATTATATAACACAAAATTTCGAATTTTTGAACATTATGGTTACTGAAGTTTATTGCAAACGTGTTATGGATAATGATTTTCGGACAAACAATGTTAGGAGAAAAAAGGGAGTACCAATGGTTTTCCTTTTTGATTATTTACAAATGTTATGGTTTCGCTCATTTTTTTCGCATTAGGGATCAATTTATTATGCGGAATAAGTACAGACCATATTTTTATACCTACATTAAACACTATCTATACGATTGTTGAGCACGGAAAACAGAATTGACATTCTGTCATATTATTTATTTATTATTCTTAACAAGTGGCCAGTACGAAGTATTATACTGATTTAGCAAAGAAATGGCATTAATCTATTTTTTTTACTTTAGAGAAGCTGGGTGATTTTTGGACATCTCCGTTTTTATGATTTAGGCTAAGTTCAGAAGGTCGCGCGTTGACGCGCGTTCTTCCTCACGAAATTTGCGTAAAGAACTTCTAAATAAATACATATTCTAAGTAAATACGCGCACGCGCGTCTACACGCACACTACGTGTAGACGCGCTTATAACTAACCCGCCGCAGCCCATGCTACCATAAAAAATACCCAAAAATATGAATAGATCCGGGTCCCACGACAACAAGCGATCCATCAAAGGAATACAAATTTGTATGGAACCCTTTGAACGATTCTGACTCGTATTTGGCTGGCTTTCAAACTGCAATAGTTCCCTCAATAATTTACTTAACAAATGTTTAAATTATTTTTTATATGACATTATTATGATTCTAGCATTTTATTTCTATTTTTGCCATTCTTAGGGTTCCGTACCTCAGAAGGAAAAAACGGAACCCTTGTAGGATCACCGTGTGCCTGTCTGTGTGACCAAAATAAATAAACAGTAGTGTGTGTAGCGGTACGAAACCCTTTATGCAAGAGTCCTACTCGCACTTAGCCTGTTTTCACAGACGTCAATATCATGACATTCTCATTCTGCGCTCGGTTCTCGTTATAGCCGCACGCATTGCACCCAAAGTGCCATAGTCTTGAACCGGTCGCTACTCTAGTGATGCATCACTATCGATATCGACAAAATGGACAAGTTCGTCACGCGTTCGTCGTCGACGCCAAATCTGGACAGTAACCCTACTAAGAGACCTGGTGACGAGATTAGCGAGTGGCGGTATCCAAAGAGAATCGCTATCCCAAAACGACCATCAGTAGACAATGAAACTAGCACAAGCAACAGTTTCAGTAAGCTTCCAGTTGATCAAGACATTGAAGCAATGGAGCCTTTTAAAAAGGCTTCCAAGAAGAGGAAGTCTGGAAATGTTCCACCGATCATTATTGAGCTCCACAATGACTGGACACATCAAATCATCAAAGACGTCATCGATAAGTATGACAAAAACTACCACATCGAGTACAAGGGCAACAACAGAGTTAAAATACAATGTTACACCCCTGACGGACATCAGGCAGTCAAGAGTGGCCTCCTTAAAGAAGACGCATCGTTTCACACCTTTACCAGAAAAGACGAAAAACTACGCAAAGTGGTCATCAAGGGATTGCCAAATAACCTACTCGACTGCCTTGTCGCTGAACTAGAAACTTTAGGGTTTCCTGGAACAACGGCCACCCATATCAAACTTAACAAGCCGGTACAATGCTTGCCGATTATTGTCCAACTGCCAACTGGAATTGACATAGCAAAGTTTAAACAAATAAAGTACCTCTTAAACTGCTCCATTGTGATAGAGCGCTTCAAAACGACTAATAAAAGCTGCACTCAATGTTATCGATGCCAGGGCTTTGGCCATGCCTCACGCAACTGCAACAGACCGGCTAGGTGCGTCAAGTGCTCCTTGGATCATATTACATCGCAGTGCCCAACCAAGGGTTCTGTTGAATCCGTTCGCTGCTGTAACTGTAAGCAAGATCACCCGGCCAACTACTCACAGTGTGATGAACGGCTTAAGTACCTAGAACGCATCCAAACAAAGCGGGTATTGATTCGTAATGCCGTTATCAGCACCAAAACTCCCGCAAAATCTTACTCCGAAGCTACCAAGAGCGCTGCGGTCACCCAGGTACCTACCGCTAATCCAGCTGACTTATCTAAGGGTCTCAAGCAGCAAGAAGCCCTGAAATCCTTTAGGGCGAACGTAACGGCTGCTTCTCCATATGAAGATCCTGTCAACATCCAGAGTGACCCGGTGACGAGTGAAATGCTTCAAATCCTCACTACTATCAGGACCCTCAAGCAGGATTTCATCAAGTGCTCTACCTTCATGGACAAGGTGATCCTTATTATGTCTCACCTTGGACATCGTTTTTAAGTTCAATGAGCTACGTACACTCTACTGGAATGCCGATGGTATTCACAAAAAGCAGCAGGAACTCGTGGCGTTAGCTGTAAGTGACCTCAATGTTGACATCATTGCACTCAACGAAACAAGATTGACTAGAAAGCTTACCCTTCGGGTCCCAGGTTTCTCTTGCTATCGACTTGATGGGAGATCTGATGGCTCTGGCCAGGGCGTTGCAGTCTTGGTCAGAGCTGATTTAGAACACAGTCTTGTTTCTACCCCACTAACCAAAAATTTAGAAGCAATAGGAATATCTCTCAATGTGACATGTGGCAACATCACTATTTACTCAGTTTACCAATCACCAAATAGGACTTTGCTTCCTAGTGACATCGGTGTTCTCATGTCTTCCGGTACCAAGACTCTAATTATGGGCGATCTAAATGCTAGACATCCCTACTGGTCCCCAGGTCCCATTAACTCCCATGGTAAAACAATTTTCGACTTAATGGTGTCTGATGAACTCACTGTCTATAGCCCCTCCGAGCCTACACTAGTTCACTATAATGGAGATAGCTTACCAACAAATCCTGATTTACTCTTAACTAAAAATATACATGCTGTAGAATCAGTTGAAACTGTACATGCACTTTCCACAAACCATCTACCCGTTGTCGTGAGACTCGCTATAAAGACGCAACGTAAGCCCATAAAAAAACTTAACTTTGCAAAGGCTGATTGGATTGGCTACCGTAGTTATTTAAATGCTCACACGAATCTTAATAATAAGTCTTTTAAAACAGTTGAAGATATTGACCAAAATATTACACAATTACAAAATTCCATTCTTTCATCAAGAGATCTTAATATTCGAATAACTACCTTAAAACCTTGGGAATCAACCCTACCAAGATGTATAAAAAGAAAAATAAGAAATAAAAATCGGCTCCGTCGTTTTTCGGCCAAAGAAACTGACAGTACTACACGTAAACTCATCAATCTTGAAGTAAAGAGCCTGCAACAAGAAATTAACTCGGCATTAAAAAGTCACCATGATAACCTTTGGGACCGTAAGCTAAAAAAGGTAGATAATCCCAGCTCAGATCTTTGGCGCATTGCAAAAGGGCTCAAAACTACAAATTCATTTACCATTCCCCCTCTCAAAACTGCAAATGGTCTCAGCTCAAATATCGATGAGCAGTCAAATATCTTGGCCAGTACTTTTTCAAATAACATGCTCCTCACCCACAACTGGGCCAGCGATGAACAACTTGCTGTCGATACCTCCTTAAAAACTCTAGGTGACCTCCTCCCGGTTAACTCGCAAATTCAGTTGGTTAGACCAACAGAAATAATTAAATGTATTTCCACCCTCAAGTTACGCAAAGCAGCTGGACCAGACGCAATCTCAAATAATCTTATCAAACGGCTGCCACAAAAATGCATTGTTTTGTTGACCAAAATCTATAACGCCTGCTTACTTTTGGCCTACTTTCCTAATCAATGTAAAATAGCAAAAGTAATTGCCATTCATAAACCCGGTAAGGATCCGACTGACCCCGTTAGTTATCGCCCAATTAGCCTACTACCGTGCTTAGGCAAACTTTTTGAGAAAATTATATATTGCCGCCTTCGACAGGCCACTCAGCATATTCTGATTGACGAGCAGTTCGGGTTTCGGGAGTCTCATTCAACTACCCAGCAGCTAGCAAGAGTGACCGAATCAGTGTCCCATTGCGTCAATTTGAACCAATCGACTGGCATGTTTCTTCTCGATATTGAGAAAGCGTTTGACACGGTCTGGCATGAAGCACTCATCCACAAACTGCTTAAATTTGGCGTTCCTTTATCGTTAATCAAAATCATAAATTCTTATCTAACAGATCGTTCCTTCAAAGTACAGACAAATAGCACATCCTCTGAACCTAAATTAGTCCCAGCAGGCGTACCCCAAGGTTCAATTCTTGGCCCGCAGCTCTTCTTACTGTACCTAAACGACATACCCATACAAACACGAACTAGTCTTGCATGTTTTGCCGACGATACAGCTTCGTTTACTTCTTCCTCAGACATTGACTTAATAATTGATAGGCTCCAATTATCGCTCGACCTATTAACGACATATTTTAACAAATGGAAATTAAAAATCAATGCTTCCAAAACGGAAGCAATAATGTTTTCGAGAAGACGTTCCCTCCCCCTCCGAACCCTCAAAATTGAGGGACATGAGATCCCGTGGAGTCACTCCGTCAAATACCTAGGTATTATACTGGATAGGAAACTTAACTGGAGCGATAATACCTTGAACTTGAGGCTCAAAGGCATTAAAGCATTAAATGTCTTATGTCCTATCCTGAACAGGAAAGCTTGTCTCAGTAGCCAGACTAAACTTAGCATTTATCGCACACTGGTACGTCCTTGCATCACCTACGCATGTCCAGTATGGAGCAGTACATGTCCTACTAATTATAACAGGCTGGAAATTGTACAAAACAAAGCATTAAAATATGCCTTTAATACTCGTTTTCGAACAAACCTACAGAAATTACACATTAAAATTAAATTTCCTTCCCTCTATGAATTCATTTATAAATTATCAAAGAAATTTTATCTACACACAAATCAACATAGTAAAAACAAATATATTAATAACATCGGCAAAACACGAAAGAAAAACTTATTATTTATCGATAAATACAATCGATATAAATTACCCCATCACTTGTTTCTCGAGTGCGATGATGTATAGCTAAGCTACTGTGGCCGGCGGAGGTATCGGCTAGTCGTGCGGGTGCCATGCGCGCTTTTCTCGATCTTATTCTCATTGCTATAGATCGAATGACCCCGTGCGCTGTGCGTGCGCGTGAGTGCGGGGTCCTGCGCGAGCCACTGTTCTTTCTGACGAGCTTACTTGCCTACGACCGGTCTTCTGTTGCCGTTTCGTTTGCTATTTTGTATCCACTAATTGGTTGCTTTATGCTTTTACCTTCACAATAATCCTATCTGCTGGATTCTTTTTTCCATTTTGCTTATAAAATCAGATTATTATGGTAACAAATGTAATGCTAAACTAAAGCTTGCATAGTCAACTGCTTCATACAGATTTATATAGACGTAGATTACGATTCGTAGATAGGTGTCAATGTATATTTTTCAAAAGTTTTAACAAGCGCAACAGCTTAATAAACGAATTTAAAGTTAATTTTTATAACATTCTAGGAGGAAAAATGTACACTGGAACTGTTTAACTGTATACTTATTATAATAAAATAAAGACATTTTGAAATTGAAAATTGAATTGAATATCATGACAAATCATCTGTTACGTTGATTACTGAAATGAATGCACTCCTTTTGATTGTACGATGCATCACATCACGTGCAATGAAGGATTTTAACCCGCTAACATCCAAGCGGTCTCATCAGACCGCATAACAATATAATTGCTATTATGTCTCGTTTACGTTTGCTTGATCAGTTAAAACTACGCGCTTCATTTGTAATACGTATAGTTCTGTTCTAGTTGGTATAGAATGAGAGAAATAATGAAAAAATACAGTTTTTCAATATTCGGCCGCCATCTTAATTTTTTTTTTTTAATTAAAGTAAAGTTACAACAGTGCCAGTAGCTTTTTGCGTTTGAAATCCATTGACATAATATTTGTTAAACCAATCTGCAACCCAGGACATGACGCCAAATACTTTGGGTCAAATGAAATAAGCAGAGCTTGCACTTACAGGCATTGTGGAAACTGACGTTTAACTGCATGCATAATCATGGCTACCTCAAAATCTGTCAATATATTAGTTGGTGACAAATGAATTTTAAATGTGTTGATCGCGTACCTTTTCAAAATCTCCAAAAATATATAATAACAACTTTCAGTCTTGTGAGAAAATAGTGCATATATCACTGGTAGAAATTTATTTGTACCTCCTTCCTACCAAAACATGAACAGAAAATTTTTTACAAAACGGGGTTGGGCAATTGGTAAATGTTCCGACCATTATCCAGCATTGCGCATTATTTAACTGATTAAGCATACGTAACCGAGACACAATAGAAATTCTATTGTTATTTTAGATGTTAACGGGTTAAAAGCTTAAAATTAGCTTTAGTACAAAAGACAACAACACTTTTACCACAATACGAGTAGATATAATGATTAATAATGTTTTCTCTATTAGCTTTAGCAAGATGATATGGCACTTGAAGGTCTTCAATTGTTTGCGGTATCTTAGGAATACCTTTATTTATAGCACGCTGCACAATCATTCGGCAAGATGTTATATTAGGCAACTGAGCGGCACTTGTGCTAGCTAAGTCTTGTAAGCAATGATTGACTATTAAAATTTGTGACGGATTGTCTATAGAATCATTTTCATTATTTCTCAATTTTGATTTAAAACTTAAATCAATTGATTTTTCTGGTTCGGGTAAATGTGCATGATCAAAATTTTTACTTAACAAATTATGTTCATGGCTATCATGTAAAGTTATAACACACCGCAACCACTAGATAGTTTCTTGTACACCTCCAATAGGTAACACATTTTTTCAACTTTTTTGTTCAAGTAATAACAACATCCATCTACTACTAGCACATGTCCTCCACGTTTAGATGTAACTAAACTACAGAACTCATTTTTATTAAACAAAACTGAAGTCACAGTAACGCTATAAGTTTTGCGTAACTTAAAAAAACATCGTATACAAATAATTATATTCATTAATAAATGTTATTGTCTAACAAAAAAAGGAGGTTACTGTTACAATGTGTTTATAGCACTGTTAGATAATTATTTAATAGTGACACTACATTTGAGTTGTGGGTTCAATTCGGCAAAAGATTAATTCGTAGAATTATTTCGGTGCAACGTCCATCGACAAAGGATTTTTTCGTAAAACCAACTGTCGATAAAGGGTTCCTTCGGTGTAACGCTCATCAGTTTTTTTTTTTCTAAAACCAACCGTCGGCTAACAGTGAACCGTTCGATCGGCGTGGGGTATTTTGATATACCATTCTGAGCTCAGACCCGATAACGTCTTGAAACCTGCTTCTACGGGTATAGTAGCCTTTACTAAATCCCACAAAAGTAATAAAAACTAAACATCCATTATTTATTGACACTATTTCAAGAATCACTTGACATTGGCAGAATCACTGCTCTGCTTATAGAGCAGGATTGAGTCCATTAAAAAACCGAACTGACGTTTGCGTAGACATTATTTTATATAAAATGAAATGAAAATCGTTTATTTTCTGGAAACATTAGTTAGTCAGGTACAAAATCAGATCCATGTTTTGCTGTACACAATTCAGCATGTACACATTATAGGGAAACTAACCAACAAATCTCAAAAATCAAAAATTATAATAAGTTAAACCTAAAAATTTAAATAATCTTTAACAGAGTAAAATGTATGTTTTAGTAGCCAAGCTTGCAATACCTTTTTAAATGTCTTTGTATGTAACAATTTTATATCTGCTGTTTTTGTTTATACTGTTTTGTTTAACAATGGTTGACAAGACCAAACACGCTGGCGCCATCTATGATTAACTTTACCTGTGCTTCCCCATTAAATCAAAATAAATCCAAAAAATCAAAATGAATTTTCCACTCTATTGTACAAATCTTTATTGCAAAGCTACTTTTTATTTCTCCCGATTTAACTTCTAAGAACATCGTTGTAGACAAAACAATCACAAACAAAGCATTCTAACCGACTCATTAATATTAAACCTGTCCTCCAACCTAATATCTTATTCATTCAAACGGAAATTACTTTATCTTTAGGCTTATTCGCCGTTACGGGTGTTTCATCCAATTTGTATGCAGTCATGTAATGTATTTTTTAAGTCTTCCTTTTGCGGGAGGTTTGGGAATATTAGCATTACCATTTGGTTTGGAATCAAAAGAACTGGGTGGCGTTGCTTATTATTATTTTTCTGTCTAGCTTCAAAGCTTAAGAGTTTTTTAGTATATATTTTTTGTGCCCGCGGTTTAGCTTGCGTGAAATACAGTTTGTCACTTCCTATATATTTCACTCGCTTATGAGGTAGAAAAAACATAGTACCCAAGTAACATTTAGGCGCTACGTTAAGAGCTATAAGACACACATAAAAGAGCTAACATTATCTTTCGGTTATACATACGATACGAAATAGTTACAGCTTGCTCAATCTCTAATATACCCCCGAAATGGGCATAACTTTATTGCAGTCTTAAGTTCTTAAATCGCGATACAAAAGAGTTGCAACACAAAACAAGCAGGTATAAAGGTGGTATAATATATCTACAGTTGTGCTAAGTAACTGTCTGAGCGTTATATCCGGTAGCGGTTAAAGATTTTTCCGTACAAAATTTTACCAAAAGCGGTTCAGCTTACACGACAAAATAAAGTCTATAAAGAACATAGGCAAAGTGCTATCTATCTTTGTGATAACATTAATCAAAATTGGTTTAGCGGTTTAGTTGTGAAACCGTAACAGGTAGACAGAAAGAGTACTTACATATTTATAATATTTATTAGTATTGATTCCGGTGATCATACCGCTTATCTAACCCCAAACTAAGCAGAGCTTGTACTATGGTGGCTAGACTAATAACGGTTAAACATACCTAAATACTTTAAACAATATGACATCCATGACTCAGGTACAAATAATTAATGCTCATCACACAAACACCTGCCTCTCGCGGGATTCGACCCGTGACTACTTAGTTTTGCAATTAGAGTGAAAACAGTCGTCTGTTATGGTTAATGTTTCCCGTGCATTGGTTGGTTAAATAAAAAAAATATATAATATCGCCCAATGGGCTAGTTTCCTAAAAAAATCTAATTAGTCCGTCAGTTGGATTAACAGAAAATATTGGACACGTAATTTTTCTTTTCTGAATCAAACAAAAAATGATGAAGATATAGCCCTTTGAAGTTCCGCGTAACGTCACGCCTTGCGACACTTTTCAGCAAGACGTGACGTCACGTGCTCACTTTGCTGCGCTTTATCTTCGTAATTTTTTGTTTGATTGACAAAACACAAAATATGGGTCCAATATTTTCTGATAATCTAACTGACGGACTAAGTAGAATAATCTTTTTTCGACCGAAACTAGCCTATTTTAAGATTGTAGCTGTTATAGGTGGTTTTTATCGATTGTAAAACGATAACTTGTCTCTCACATCTTTTAAATCAAGGGTTAACCTAAATTTAAACTTTGATATCATTCTGTCACTTTAAATAGGCTGACAAATACAAAATAACAATTCAAGTAAATTACTTGAAATCCCTCTTAAAAGGTGCTGCAAGTGAGCTTTAATCAGCGTAAGAAAAGTCGAGAGCAAAGCAAATTTTATTACTACTTATTTAATTATAAAACCTTAAACTTAGGTACTAAAAAGAATGATTTTTTAGTCTTGCATATGGTTTTAATTAACAATTTTAGTTACTTAATAGTACCTACCTGTAGTAACAATAACATTTCTACAAAATTCTAAATGTTGAATACTTAAATATTGTAACTTTGCATTTTCTTGAGTAATGACACTATGCACTGGCATGATTCTAAAATATTTATCCACGCGTAATTATCGCAAGAAATTATGCTAATTAAAAGGCGAATTAATTTCTTTTAATAGCCCATTGCGGCCCCTTTGGGACAAAGCGCTATAAATTAATTATAAAGTCCCAATTAAATGCATTTCGCATCTTAATTAATTGGCCATTACCGAAATTGGCAGGTTTACTAATATAATAATTTTAAAGGATTTTTAATAGCTTTAAATCTGCATAATCGTTTAATGAAAATTTGACGTTGATTCAAACGAGACCTTTCTATCTTTGTGGCTAATAAAATAAAAACTGCCAATTTAACTTTATCTTTCATGTCAGCTACCAATAACAAAATATGCACTTTAAAATCATTCTCAGGAAAAATCGCCACTCGAACCTGAAACAATTTCAGTATGCGTATCGAGTTCCAAACTTGCAACACTCTGACGTACCAAGTTTCAACTCGAAGTAAGAAAGTAGTTTACGCCCTTGTGAAGAGTTCTGTTATAGTTGCGATAACTACCTGAAGCCCAATTCCCGTAATTTAGGTTAAGGTTTGAAGAACTTTGTTCTCGAAATTTACATTTTACATAGTAAAATATGAGTTTTGGTACAAATTTTTACACTTCAGAACTGGTCGCAACATGTGAGTTAGGTTTTTTAATGCATCAATATTCTTACCTGGTTCTCACTTCGTGCTGTAGCTGATCAAACAGAATTGTCTTTTTTGCATGTTTCGTTCTTGGCGTAATTAATTAAAGTTTGAATTTATTCCGAATTTAACAGTAGCTACGATCACTTTCGAACGGGTAACATAAAGTCAAGAATAAAAATATGTATTCTCGTTAACTCAAAAAAATACAATTATAGATCTTAATGCGACTGAAAAGGACAGTAACTAAAATCTGATTTTCTTATCCCATTTTCAGACGTAGTACGATCTTTTTGTTAATAATAACACATAAATGAACATAAAGTAAGTAGTAGTAAGGACCTTATACTGCAGTTTTGCGATCATCAATTTACACACTGTTAATGACTAACCACTGTGCAGGTTTCCTCAAGACGTTTACTAAGAAACTATCATTAAATTAAACCGTACTTCAGTGTTAGAGTTTGTTCCCAATGGTTCAAAAATAAATCTCGAAGTTGGGATTTAACCAATAGATATCTTATTAAATAGCTTCAACAATTTTAATGAATGTAAAAATTATCTACCGTTTTCGTGTAAAATACACAAAAGTTTAGTCCAATAGAAACAATTCCAAGTTTATCAAATAAAAATGTTGTAACAATTTTTTATATATAATATAATGAAACTGTTTAAGAAGGTTGCGAATGCCTAGCGCTTTAAAAAAAAATTATATATGTATTTTTCAAATACGCCAGTTGAAAAGAAAGATAATAAAAAGACAACCATCTTGGAATAGTGGCTTGTGTTTTTGTTTGTCATCAACAAAACCAACCAACTGATGATCATGTTTGATGCTTTGCTTTGTTTCCTCAACCACTTATTGGTCTTCAAAAGTTACTTCTTTCAGCTTTCGATCCATCGCTCTTTGAGTGACTTTGGGGTGTAAGGGGAACAGGGTGTTGTGTTCCTCATCCACCATTGAATAGAGAGGATCTTCCGACCAGACGGGTGTTGTGTCTGGTGGGCAACTGCCCGACGGTTGTTTGTCGGGTTCTTGTATATATGGTTCAATCGCTGCGATAACTTTAATATCGCGATGTAGGATACGTCAGTTTTATATGTGGCGAGATAGATATCGCTACATCACTCCCCTCCGAGACCGGAGGTCAATAGCAGGTTGAGTTGTCCATACATCTTGTGTTGCTTGCCGGGTCAGTGGAATGTTCCAGTGAGTCGGAAACCAGAAGCCGCATAGTTTATGGTGAGTCGGAACTGTCTGCGGTGATGTCCCAGTGGGTCGGTGTGATGCTGCAAGTGCTCCAGTGAGTCGAAGTGGTGCAGTGCTGCGTAGGGAAGTGCGTCTCTGCTTGCTGATCAGCCGAAGTGCAGAGTGCTGTTCCAAGGTCGCTGAGAAGGCTGTGGGTGATGACCAGGAATGCGCGTCTGGTGGTCAGGATACCCGAAGTCGCCGTGGAAACTCTGGCTGGCTGTATGACTCGCTGCTCGAAAGCTTGAGGAAGTGATGATGACGTCATGATGACGTAGCTTTGCGAAGGCTGCGCTGACGTATCACGTCGGGGTCACCAGTTATGAGGGGGGGGGGGGGTGAGAGGAATCGGGTGTAAAGTTCCTCATCCCCCACTGAAAAGGGAGGATCATCCGACCAGATGGGTGTTGTGTCTGGTGGGCAACTGCCCGACGGTTGTTTGTCGGGTTCTTGTAATATATGGTTCAATCGCTCCGATAACTTTAATATCGCGATGTAGGATACGTCAGTTTTATATGTGGCGAGATAGATGTTGTGTTATAATTGAAATAATTTATTATTCATACATGTATGTTTAAGATTTTATTTTATTAATTATTCTTTCTGTACTTTATTTTTTAAGTAACTTTCTTTCCGGGGATTATTGCAATGTTTTAATACAGCAACTATTTCTATTGGGCGTAAAATCACATCCCTATACAGCTGACCAGCTGTTACTGGTTGAAGGAAAAATAACTTATATTTATGTTTGTAATTTTCATGTTAATAGCAGTAAGATCAATCCATGAAAGTAAGCTCACTAATAAAATCAGTCAGGTAATAAGACCTTAAAAGAAAAGGTTAAATTAAAATCAAGTCGACAAGCAAGCCGAGTTTTTACCGATCTGCAACAATGAGAATGCAGTATGAAGCATAAATTACACAGGTCTTAGCCCGACTGTTTAAAGTCTCAAATTCATTATTTATTTTCTGCAATCTGCGGTAAGCTAGTGACACAATGTCGCTGTCTAACTTGTGCCCTAGTTTGAAGTTAGCGATTTGCATGTGATGTTTTGGTGGTTGATGGTATCCCTATTAAACTCTAACTATGCTTTATTAAAAGAAAAAAAATAGAAAATGAAAAAAGAGAATCTTAGATGTGGCCTTTATGGATCATTCCCGCAGGAGATAATGACCGACTAGTCTAAAGAAAATGTATTGAAGCATATTATCTTTGTTACAAAGGGTTGCTTTCTTATTTTGTTCAAAAATCTTCTGATGTTTTGAAACTCCTGTCAAATGTGTGAATGTGATGGGAGTAAAATAAATTAAAGTAATATTTGGCATTGGCAATAAAAAAATACAATTTACAAGTGCCGATTTATTACATTTGTCGGTGCCAAAAAGGTCTTACGCTCAGCATTAGTCGTGGCATAGGCCACGACACTGGTATTCTACGAAAGCCTTGGCCACCGCATCATCTGACCCGATATGAAAAACACAAATCAACTCAAAAAATCAAATAATTAAAAAAGAAGTAAAACGGTGAAGACCTCGTTTCACCTGTTTTTTTTTTATCTTCTTATCACTAGATATTATGCTTCTTAATAATAAGCAATAAGACAATCAATTTAACAACTTTTTTTATTTTATTTTCTCATATTATACAATTTATGGTGATAATATTTAAATCCCTAAAAAAACTTCTACACTGCTTTTTTTCAGGTTACATATTTTTAACACTAGGGTGATCGAATAGCAAACATGAATTTGTATGGGTTGCATTCGAGATATGATAAACTCTTAATTTTTCTAATCGAATCCGCGTTTAAAGTTAAAAAAAACTATAAATATGCCTTGTAATGCCTATCGAAAGCTTATTTTAAACGTTTTAGTGACATAATTTGTTTATAAGTCAGTCTCAACTTTATTTAAACCAAAGCATTACTCTGCTGAAGTCACACTTACGTAATACAGCGAAGTTTTGCTTTGTCCACCTCTCACAATACCTGGTAGGCTAACTAGACGACACGAGCATGACAAAACTGCGTCTTAGAACGCACGTGTGGCTTTTAGGTTACTAAATAACGATATTTTCTGCAGAAAGACAACACTTGCCCATCTTGAGCAATGTTTTCCGCTTAAGCTGGAAACACCAGACAAACAATAATACAAACCGTCATGTCAGTGTCATTTTTATGAGTATAGAAATTATTTAAAATAATTATAGTAAACGTTGTGCTGAAATGTTGCACATTTAAATTTTGTCTATGATATAGCCATGGTTCAGAATGGCTTGATTCGCCTGTCTAAAGATAAAAAGTTCTGATCAAAATAATACAGAGATAATATTGATTTGAAATGTACTAGTACCATGACCGCACGTCTTGGTAAAACTTTTACTTAGAAGTGACGTCACGAGCCCCCACTCCGAGCGTTGACGACCTTTATCTTTGTCATTTTTTGGTTGATTGACATAAAAAAATAAGTGCTCATTATTGTTTGACAATTTAACTGACGGAACTATTATAATTCGATTTTCTTTACCCAGTCGTGATCCCTATTGCTAGAAATGCAATAACTGGACTTATCGCAATTAAAATCAGGTTCAAGCGTACTCCGACTACGAACGAGACAAAATATTAAGAGAAAATAATAGGTTAGATTCCTGGGTCAAAAAATATTATTCTATTTATTTGTCAGTTAGATTATCAAAAAATATTGGACCCATATTTTGTCTTTTGTCAATCAAACAAAAATTACGAAGATAAAGCGCATCAAAGTTTGGACGTGACATCGCGACATTACGCGGAATTTTAACAGGCTATATCTACCATATTTGTTTGTTTGATTGATTGAGAAAAGAATATATACGTGTCCAATATTTTCTGTTTAAAATTATCAAAAGTTTCATCATCATCATTTCAGTCATGGGATCTCCGCTGCTGAACATAGAGAATTCCAGATTGGCTGGTTGAATGCGGCCTGCATCCAGCGGCTTCCTGTAACCTATACCAGGTCGTTTGTCTACCTTGTGGGTGAACGTCCTTCACTGCGCTTGCCGGTACGTGGCTTCCATTTCAAAACCTTTCTGCCTCATCAACCGTCAGTTTTGCGTACTGTGTGCCCCACCCACTACCACTTCAGCTTGTTAATCCTTTGGGCTAATCAAAAGTTTTTTTTTGCTATTTTTAACTACTATTAATTATATATAATTATTGACGATATCTGTAGCCTAAGGGCGAGTATACCGGACTCGGTGTCGCTATCTTTGAGGTCCCCGGTTGTATTCTCGGTCGGTCAATGTAGAAAAATAAAATTTCTGTATTAAGTGTTTTTGAACCTTCGTTGTTTCTGATTTCCGTCAAACAATTGCTTTGACTACTTACCATAGGAACAGAGACTATGTGATGGCCATTATATGTCCATCAAAATCGTTACTTCTGTTAATTGCTACCACCAAAATCTGCTACTAAATACTACAAAATCGTTGTCTCTTTATAAACTCTCATTTATCTTGCTTTGCAATCGTAGAAGAAAAATCTGAAGAGGATAAAATTAATCGAACTACCTGTTCTGCCAATACCTGCGGTTAGTATCATTAATTTCATTGTTTTTACAAGGAAACCTTTGGGATCATTTGTAATAGTAATAAATGACTTGGAACGAGACAAATCGTTTTCGCATTTATCTAATGATGGTATTTTGTTCTACTTTAACAGTTCGTTTAATTTATCTTCAAACATGTTTACAGAATTCTTTTTTACGAGTGTTATTTCTGGCTTCAAAATATTACGTAATCAAATTTCATTCGTATTTTCTTCCTGGTGAAAAGGTACCTTACTTACACTTATAGCAAGTTTTTTAAGCTCGTAACTTTTTTTTAAAAGATCCATACCTAATTAAGCCCTGTTCCTTGGTAATGTAAATTTTGTAGATCCAGTAAATGTATTTTACCGATTATTCAAATTTAAGTTCAATAAAATTTCTACATGCCAATTTCAAATAATAAATTATTACCTACTTCTTTTTGGGAATTGCTTTTTCGTCCCGACGTAGCCCGTGAGACGTCATATGCCACTAGAGCGAAACGTCAATGAAAATCAATTAGAAAAAGTTGTATGTATTGCATTAATACCCGTGTAGTGTATAATGTATGTATAAATGCAACAACAAAGTTTTAAATTGCTAAAATGACAACTAGCCTATTATGATTATATTTTACATTAGATGCATTCGACAGTAATAATTTTACCAATACCCAACGTCCAACTAATAAGACAACATTTTCCAACATAGATTTATTGTTAAAGTATTTTACACTAACAACATTTCAAAATACCGTTACTATTTCAACCCTAGTTTGTTTCTAATCATTTCACGAAACAAAACAATATTTTTTGCGTTTCCCTTTTGATAAAATTCTTGTTCAGCGCATCGCTTTAACCAGGCCGTCAGCTTGGGGTAACTGAAATAATAATCTATCATTAGGGCTCATTTTTTAATAGCCAGATAACTTTTATACGAAGAATCAGTTTGACATGTTGACAGTTTCTGTTTAGAAAATGTGTCAAAACGTCCATTTTATTTATCGGATAAAAGTTACATACCTATTGAAAAAGCAGGCCTTAATAACAAATTTCTTTTCATTATTTTTATACCGATAAGGTTCAAAATGTCAAGTTCTTAATGTTTATTTTACACGTTTCCCAATTTTCTTGTAAATTTTGCTATCTAAGCAGATAAGGGCCATTATAAACTTAAACATTCAACGGTTTTTGCAATAAATTTCCAGGGCCGGTGACATTATAAAGATTGTGTTATGCGGCTCGAACCTTATCAAGGGCGAAATGGAATCGTAAAAAAAAATAAAAGATCAACCTTGAATATAAAAATATGCTACAGATTAAGCAGGATGTTTTTACATCTGTTCGTTTTATTATAAGTTATCCAACTTACACTTTATCATCAATTGGGATTATCTCGTTCATTGAGCTGATGGTAGACACACAGCAAATGTCAGCAATAGTAACTTCCTCGCCAGCAAGCCATGGCTTTGAGAGGAACTTCTCCATAAAATCGTACGCCGCTTTGATCTTTGCTAAATTCTCTTCTTTGAAGGCTTTGTCACCTTTATATATAACGGGCTCCTGAAAAAGAATTTTAGCATTTATAATAATAGCCATCATCATTCATTTATTTAATGTAACGCTACACTAATTGTATATACATATAGATTATAGAAACAGGAATGAGAAAATAGAGGTATATACCTATTACGAGGTACACAAAATTTAAAACAATAACATAAAAAACAACACAAACTTATTAATCATACTTATTAATCATCATCATTACAGCCACAGGACGTCCACAGCTGAACATAGGCCTCCCCTTATGATTTCCGATTGGCTGGTTCAAATAGCAATACCTAGTACTTAAGACAAACCTGTATACATGCTTCAGATTACAACTGTCATGGTCTTGACGTAACAGATGAACATCCTAGTGTTAGGTACCAAGCAATTAATTTTGCCAGGGGCGTCTCCCAGCCCACCCAGACCCGATGCAATTTAGGAAAGTTTGATTTCTGAATTGGCCCTAAGCGGGAATCGAACCTGAAATACGCTAGTTACGATTCCGCGTAACAATTTTGGTTTATAATTTTGTAGCGGCTCGACGTTCGCATTTTTACATCGTGTGCAGTTTCGGGACACACGATGTAAATCCGGCAGTCGTCACCCGCCGCGCTTCCCGACCACTCACTACCATCTAAATTAATTATGTATTTATATTGGTGCAGCAGTAAAGTTATTCATCAGAATCTGGACCTCTCATTTACCACCACCGCACAGTCGAGCCTTACACACATAAGCCTCAACAATTTTACACAATTCTTTCTTATTCTTAGATTTCTAATTTTTATACTTTTTTTTTCACAATGTACCTATGTTTTTTAAATAAATTAATAATATAGATAAACGGGTTAAAGGGAATGCTCTCTGTTATTATCATACTGTATTTAGACTAGCTTTAAACAGAATGCTGATGACAAAATAATCTGTTTCGGATCGCTGCAATATCCGGCAGTTAGCTGTGTGGATAAGCAGTGCAGTCTTGTCTCGAACGAGACTCATTTTCTGCTTTACTCATTAATACTCATTTATTCAGTATAAAGGCCCTCTTCCGGGCTCTTATACACGTCCCAAAATATAGCTTTACCCTACTTATTATTAGAGTGCAAGTGGGCCTTTTGAAGATAACAAGAGTAGAATAACGCAAGTTCGTTATTTCAAATTTAGACTTGACGATATTAAAACCAAAAAGCAAATATGCGTTTTTTAAATAAATATCATTTAAAAAAATTGTATTTTTGACTAGAACTAAAAAAAACTATATTACTAACAATATAAAATACAATTTTTAACTTTTGAACCACGACAAAGCTAAAATTTAACACGTTTGGATTCATTGCAAAATATCTCTCCTACTACTAACCAATACTTCCTTCATTATTACGTTAAGTTTGACATTGTTTAGTTTTTAAATGTCTATGTCTGTTCTTTTTTTAGGGTAAAAAAGAGAGTTAAAATAAGAAAGTTTAAGAAGTGGCTTCAGGTAATCATTTCATAGCTTTTAAATATGTACTAAAATCAACTTACAACAGTAGATCTCAACGCGACGAATAAGATACTGCTATCGAAGTGGAGCCGCTGATCAATTGCTGCTCTTTTTTTCGGCTCGGTCGGGTAAAGGCGGTCATCGTTGCCGTATTTGCTGACTAAGTATCCACAGATTGCATGACTGAAATTAAAAAAAAAACCAATTGAGTTTTGATTTATAGTGGATGAATAGGAACGGTTGAGCAAAGTGAATAAGAATTAACGATTTGTGTTTACCGCTTTATCTTTAAGATAGAAAAAAAATCCGTTATGACAAACGCGGCTAAAACACACGTGTTTTAGTTTCTTGAAGTAGAGATAATGTCACTTTTTTACTTAAACATGAGTATCGCA
This sequence comes from Anania hortulata, assembly GCA_963576865.1. Lineage (NCBI taxonomy): Eukaryota > Metazoa > Arthropoda > Insecta > Lepidoptera > Crambidae > Anania > Anania hortulata. The sequence continues at coordinate 5,394,978 of OY756408.1, read as the reverse complement.
AGTCTCCTTTTGACCAAAGTTACGTGTTTGTTTAAAGATTTGATTTTATTGAATATTTTTATTATTATATTGTTTTTATGCATTTTATTCATTATTTATATACGAGATCTTACCTATCCCAGACTAAAAAATCATCATCTTCAAGAACTGGCACAGTGTGTTGCGGATTCATCTGTAAATATGATTAACAATTAAATAACAAACTAATTTATTTATCCTTAAGATTGTGAATACGGCAAGCCTAATTATTTATTAATTTTTCAAACTTAATTAAGAGGATAAGCCAAAAACATCAATACACCTCCATGCAAAGCTTTTATAGGAAACGTATTTGAAAAATTCGCCAAAAGACACCCCTAGTTCATTTTTAATAAAAAGATAATTTATAATGCCTCATGTTCGTATTTTAACGTTACATTTAAAGCAATAGCCATCCCAGTATTGGGATTCTAACACACGATTATGAATTAGAGGCGGGACCCACGGCACCCACGAGAGCTACCACCGTTCCATTTTCATGCTATGCACTCCGGACCACCAATACCAAGCGGTTGCGGGTTTGTTTCAGGAAGGTGAAAAAAGCTTATTGAGCACAGAGACGATAAGAATCGTCTCTGGCTGAGCACGAGCATTTGTGTCATAGATGTTTATATAGCTCTTCTAATTTACTTTGCAAAGCTAAAGTGGTAAGGGGCAGGCCAATTTACTCGCAGAATTGACAACCGTTAGTTCTCTTGTAGCAACCACGAACTGAAACATGCAATGTAAGCAGGCCTCCCACCCGTTGAACTGACGAGTGACAACCTAGTCAAGCTTTCGGTAAGGCGCTAAATGCAAACTGCCAAATAAGTTTGGAGCAAGAAAATCGAATTTCTATAAGAATTGTTAAATATTAATCTATTTTAGGGACAACAGCTTATCGACCTACCACAAAACGTCAAATTTTCTCAATCGATATCGATCTAGACTTGTCTCGGACTTACAAGTTGAAAATCGGCTTATGACCTTTCACTTTTTGGATTAGGTTGACCTGCCGTTGACTATACATTTAATGGTAAGCTGTAACTTACTTTTTTATATTTCTCCGTGAGATGCTCTCCTCCAGGCAGGTTTACGTCAATGAACTTCATATCGGCTATGTTCAGTGCATGAATGGTCATAAAGACCGACCGGCATGGTGGACTGGTGTCTTTCTTGTACAGGGTCAATACCATTGTAACTGTAAAGTATTAATTATTAACATTCATTTCAAATTTTGTATGATGAGCTTGACCTCTTGTTGTATGATGCTTATGGAACTCCACACAGCAAATATGGTGCAGTTAGAAACGGGTGCGTTAAACCGCACCGCACCTCTAGCCAACAGCACCGAGTGCGGTGCTGTGCTGTGAAAACGGTGAGGGGCAGTGGCCCCTCACCGTTTTCGATGTGGGGGTAAATATTGAGAATTAACATAATACAATTGATTGTTTCACATAAAACACAGTGGATTCGATTTGCGGAATACTGTCAAACTATATTTAATAGTTCCGTGTGTAAAAATATATTTATAGATGGTAGGTTTCTCAGACGTTTAGTCTGATAATCGTTCATGCAAATTGTAAATACAAGAAGAGAAAGAAATATATTTACCGACTTCAATGTACCTATATAGGTAGTAAATATTTTGGATCATGCACTTCATAATGTCTTTTTTCGATTACCTCGTTATTTAATAATTTTACAGGTACAAACTAATAAAACTAAACTAATAAACAAATTATTGATATATACGACCGTCTGGTGTAGTAGTTCGCGCTTCGGAGTACCAAGCCAGCGGTTGCGGGTTTGAATCCCGCAATGGGCAAATGTTTGTGTGATGAGCACGAGCATTTGTACCTAAGTCATGGATGTTTATAAAAGTATTCATGTATGTTTATCCGTTATCTAGTCGCCATAGTAAAAGCTTTGCTTACTTTGGGGCTAGAATTGGTGTGATTGTGAAAACAATTTATTTATTTATTTATCTAACATATGTTATTGAAGTTACCGCCTAAATTGTGCATCTTTCTGTAAACACAAATTGTAACTTCTTTTTATGGTATACATTATAGAGTATCTATCTATCTATCCACAAAAACACAATTAGTCAGTGTTAAAATAACTTCAACGCGCAACGCGGAACGAACTCAACTTAATCTCATCATAAATCATTGTTTTATTTTTATTTTATTTATTTATTTTATTTTATTAGATAACAAACAGCTTGTAAATTACAAATGATACGAATGAAACTTTTCAAACATTTAGGCAGTTATTTGTTAAAATATAACGTTTTAAGTAAGATCTCATTGGAAATACAAGGGCCTATTAAAATATATTATAGTGCATGTACTACTTTTACCCCGCATCAAGTACATAAGTTAGTATATAAGGTAAGATCAGTGTCATTTACTGTTTTATTAAAAATCTAAAGTCGACGCTATATTTTTATTTCGTCTTCCTTCGTTTCACATTTGCATGGCGACCCTGCCAGTGCTGCCTTGGGCAGTACTATACATTGTGTGATTTAAGTAATGTATTTTATTTGCCTTTATTTATTTAAATTAAAAGGACCTTTAAAGAAAAATGATGCGCGAATTTTATAAGTTTTCAATTAAAAAAATTCATTACAATAAAAAATTGCAAAAAATTTACGGCTGGCGAAACACACATGGAAAAAATGTAGTCCACTCATAGTCCTATTAAATACACTATGTGACTTTAATCACATCTTAATTCGAACATTAGGTGTGTTAGAATCAAAATTTGATTAATAAGGTTTGTACCCAACAATAAAACTACTCGTTCTCGATTATTGAATATAGTAACGAGATATTTTAAAATCATAAAAGCAGTTTCTAACTTTTATTATTTTAAAATATATCTGAAAGTAATATTATTTTAAATTACACATACCTTTTAATTCACTCAAAATTATGAGATAAACGTAGTCACAATATCACTCAGTAAACGTGTCTGGTACTTTAAGCGACTTGGAACTGGTTGGATTGGTTTGGTGTGGCAGGTTGGAATAGAATTTTAAACATCTACACATTACTAGCATAGTATCGTAACTATCTAATGAGATTATGCCCTTATTCGGCTGTCAAAAACAAAAGAAAAACACTAATGGATGTCACAATATCATCAAAAAAATTACTTGTCAATTTGCGATTGTGGTATTTTACATGTAGGAGTAGTAAATGACTGAATAAATAATTTGCCGATCCCGGCATATTGGTGCAAAAATTTCACATTGAAGACTATTGTGTCGAGTTCGAATTCTAAGTTCGAGTTATGTGCCAATTAACGAAGTTAATAAGTTTGTTATTTACTAACATAAATGTAGGTATCATTGAAGTCATTTTTATTTAAAAAAAACGAGTTAATCTACATTAGCTCGAATCTGGGTGTGCTGAGAGAGTTAAAGCATAATTATTATTATTTGATAGCCCGTGACACAGGCACGTTAATTTGGAGACCATGACAATTAATATGTAGTGTTAAACTATTTTGCAATTCTAATAACACCTAACTTTTTTTATATAATATACGAGTAATTTATACTGTAAATTACATTTTACTAAGTAAATTATAGAATAGAAAACTGTCATAGTTCCATATAACTTTGCAAGATACATTTTAGGTACATAGTTATCGCAACAGTTTTTATTGTTTCACAATTTCTTTGAAGTATGACATATTCAAGGGTAAGGTCGGATAATAAATTGAGGTAACATTGCCCAACTAGTGATCAAACTGTCGTTTATGGGTTAATGATAAACTATCTACTACCGTGGGCTTCGAAAGTTGGAGGTGACAATTTCAAGGAGTTAATTCATTTTCCCTTACCATTATTTCTCATTTTCCCTTACCATTATTTCTGGGGGAGGCCTATTGTACCCGTTCAGCGGGTTCGGTACATTTCGCCGACGACTAAAAGGTCTAACGCTTAAAGTTCGACAACGGATTGCCGAATGCACAATCGTCGATAGTGTGGTTTGACGTGGTCAAACGATTAATACGTCGAAACTACGTCATGAAGTTGAAGAAACATTTTTAACCAAATTATTTTTTGGAGTTTAAGGAATAAGTATTTTTTTTTATGCATTGTTGTATCTAAATAATTATGAAAATATAATTATTTTGCTTACAATTTCCGCTCAGTTACGCCGGCATAGGCATCTTAATCACACCACCTGCACCAACACTCCGTGAACAAACACAAGCAAAATGCAAAGAGTCCGTTGGAGGGATTTGGGATTCTCTGGTGGTCCGATGTGCCGCTGCGTCACTCGCTGCACGTTCCAGCGTCGGAGGTTCCCGCCGAAAATCAGCGTCGTGATAAGTCTGTGACTGTCACGACAAATGCTGAGCGGGCACCTTTTCGACACAATATCTAATCGGTGTCCCTCAGGGAAGCATACTTGGCCCATCACTGTTTCTGGTCTTTATAAATGACTTGTGCCGAATACAGCTCTCGCACGGCAGGATGTTTACTTTTGCGGATGACACAGCACTCTTTTTCAGCGGAGAGAAGTGGGAGGATGTATTCTTCAGTGCACAATTGGGATTTGACAAAGTGTCTGCCTGGCTACAGTCCAATCTGCTCTCACTCAATATTAGCAAGACTATGTATATTGCTTTTGCATATAAAAAAAATCTCCTTCCTCCAACCCATCTACTTATCTCGGCCCATACTCCTTCTTGTCTACAACATGCTCTTTCTCAATGTAATTGCCCTCTGATACTTAGAACGGAGTGCATCAAATATCTTGGCATCACTCTCGACGAAACCCTTACATTTAAACCTCATATTGACGTGCTTGTAGCTAGGCTGCGTAAACTCATATATATATTTAAAATTTTAAGATATATTGCTGATAAAAGCACAATCAGGATGGTATATTTCGCTTTGTGTCAGTCCATAGTCAGCTACTGCATTACGACATGGGGAGGTTCTGCCAAAACATACCTACTTGAGGCTGAGAGAGCTCAAAGAGCAATCCTAAAAACAGCGGCTGCTCTCCCTTATCGTTACCCTACTAACTTGCTTTATATGAAATGGGATGTTCTTACGGTGAGACAGACATTTTTATTACTTATCGTGCTTAAAAAACACACCGACTTAGAATACAATCCAAACCTACTGAAAGACAGGCGTAGAAAGGACAAAATCTGCAATATAGATCCTCTCAAATCTGCCTCCTCACATAAATTCTACTGTTTCCTTGGGCCATACTTATATAATAAGTTTAACAAAATTCTCTCAATTTACCCGTTGAATAAACATAGTGTTAAACTAACTGTTTCTAAATGGCTAAAATCCCTTGATTACCAAGAAACAGAAAATCTATTAATATTACTTAGAAGCTATCTAAGAAAGAAAAAGAATGAAAAAAAAAATACATACACACACACTCACACACACACACACACACACACACACACACACACACACACACACACACACACACACACACACACACACACACACACACACACACACACACACACACACACACACACACACACACACACACACACACACACACTCACACACACACACACACACACACTTCTGGAATCGCATCATAACCACACTCGTATTGTTGTTTATATTATTACATTGTTATCTTATAAATTCTACTTTATCAAGTCTGTACTAGCTCTGTAATGCTTATTTTTGTCACTGTAATCCGATGAGTGGGGCCTGGTGACCTGTAATACAGGTATTTTTTATACCTATGTCAGGCACCAGACTCTCACATTATAGGTATTATCTGTATGCATACTTAGCTACGCACTGAATGTATTGTGTAAACCTATGTGAAGAGTAAATAAATTTTAAAATTAAAAAAAAAAAAAATTATTTTGTTTTGTGTATTATTATATTATTTTCTCTTGTGTGTCGAATAAACGTTTCGTTCTTTCTTTCTTTCTTTAAAAGAGTTTGACAGTCGAGGCAGCGAACACTGCTACGAAAATTGTTCCAGACCCTGGTCGTTAAATCTCTTCCCAGCATGTGTTCCATCACTGGAAACGTACATGCCGCTAGACAAAATTGAGATGTCGAAAATGGCGATTTTTCCTAATACACTATATTAGGAAAAATCACTATATAAAGAAATTTTGAAGGAAGACAAGACAAATACAAAAGTAACATACCTAATTTTTGACCAATGTTGGCCTGTTTTTTTAGTACGATTCAAGCAGTATGCTCTATCTAGACAATATAACATCATCATTGTTCTAAAAATCCTTTGAAACTTCGTCCATCTATCCGCGCCGATTCAGATGCATTGCTAGTAAAAAATTGTAAGGGAAATTTCTGGTCTGGCTTCACCATAGACCGAACATGCTATTGACTAGATAACTTTAGACTACTGATATTTTTTTACCGATGGCGTGTAATCACTATCACAATAACTTTATAGATATTCCGATTTTACAAAGTTATATGGGATAGGATAATAAGATAGGTAATATGAAATTGGATAGCAGTATATAGCATGACAACCATACATTATTGTAACTATATCTATAATGTACATACGATTTTAGGGGTAGAGGTGTGTGAAACTAATATTATCTTCGGGAACTTTAAATCCGACACATAGAGATCAATATCAATTGACAAAATTTGACTTTTGTTGTAGGTTGACGTGCTGTTGTTTTTACATCGATCAAAATAAGTGATATCTACCGAAATAATCACTAACTATTTGTATCCAGAATGCAGGGCCAGAAGATAATTATAATAAAAATGTCATCTGTGCATACTACACTGCCACAATATACGGTGTAAATTTACTATAAGCCTACCGAAATCATGAATGAATGCATTCATACGTCAAGCCCATTGTCTTGCTTCAATACATTTTTTGCTACGGATATTAATTCTATGACAGAACAGATCAAGGACATTATACTCGTTGTAACTCAGTAAATGGGTTGTTGTAATTGTCATCAAACAATGACTGCACACGCCCACACTACGATATCACAAATGCAGCAGTCATACATTCACTTTCGATGTTTGTCTTTCAACCGTCTGTATATTACTTAAAGTTCAATTTTCATTGATGATGAGTTTATAATGATTTGAGAGCACAGAGACCGGCTTTTTAGTGACCGGTTCTTCATTACGAAGTTTTCTCTTGTAGTGTTTGATCGTGTCTTCAGTTTGTTTTGAGGTAGATAATTTTAATTTTGCTTATTTCTTTGTCTTCTCTTTCTTAAGTAACGTTTATTTGTTTGTTTAAATTCTTTACAAACAATAAATTAATTTTTTTCTGTATTTGTTAGGGAAAGTCTAACCTAAATATGTTTTGTCATTTCTAAGAACACGGGTAAATATTTATTTAAAATATATTGTTACTAATGCAGTTTAGTTACTCTTACATTTGAAGTATCCAATATATGTATGTTTATTTAGGTTAATAATTCAAATTTTTGGTCCAATTAGAGTAAAAATTATTGCTTACTAGATAGATAAATAATAATAATATTCTTCATAGAATAACGATAAAATGACAAAATTATTTGAGTTTTTATAACTCTTCTAAATAGCATTGTGTTGATATTAAAATTGCCACTTATCAGTTAACCATCACCTCGTGTCCCTTAGTAACAGAAATAAAGTCGCAAGGGAACAGTGATAAGAATATTGGTCAGTGTGGTTTTTGAAGAATTATGTAAGCGTAGACATTGGAACTGTAATTAATTGTTGACACTTAACGTGTTTTGCGGAAACCGGCAAGCTACGTAGGAAACAAATGTCTGGCAATGCCGCCACCGCCGGGCTCTGGCAAAAGGGGTTAACCCAAGAATTGCTGGCTTGACGTCGTGAGGGCTGGCATGCATGCCAATGATCTCATAACTAGAGACGCTCAAGACCGTCTGAAGTGGAGGTGTAAATCAAGGAAAGCGGAATCTGGGCTCCAAAGCGATGGCTTTGGACGCAACCGTGATTGACCCTATAGATAATGATTATGATGACTTAAAAACTACATAACATGTGGTTGGATAACAAATTCTTAAGTGAGCAGTCTAAATGGGAATTTGATAATTATGATTAGTGTTTCAAACTAAAACACACACTTTTGGACGTTAGGTATATTTTGCTTATCCGAATCAGTTTTGATTATGCGGAATATGTTTTTTATAGCAAACATCATACTGATTACGTTTTTCCAACTTGAGTTTAATGACAATGCTATGCTCATTCTTACATGATAAAAAATTGTTTACAGATTACTTCGTAGGATCAGGTTTAAAAATACATATTTAAGTAGATAACATACATACAAACACTCGGTCTCAGCAGAATAAAATTTAGCTTTTTTTTTTAGTTTGTTTATTTTAGTATAAAAAAAACAATTGTGTGCTAAATCTTACAAAAACTAAAGAATGGTTCGATCGATTCGATATTGTTATTGTTTGGTTTACCTTAATACTAGGGTAGTTACAGGGAAAAAAATCAGAATTAACCTAAAGGAACAGCAAAAAAATCTCAAAATTATGGCAATGAAGTTGACAGGTTTATACCTTGTCAAATTTGTACCACCAATTTCATATAAAGAAATCATGAAATCATGAAATTCGTGTGACTTAATTTATGGATGGCCCCCTGAAGTCTGGTAATTAGATTTGGAGTAATTGCTATCAGACCTCCGTATCAGGGAAACACAGAGTACTTTATAATGCAGGGAAATCTAACTACTTTTTTATTATTTAATTATTACCATCTTAATTAAATGTCTCGATAATTATATTTAAAGTAAAATATGCCTATACGTCTCCAACTATGAGGTGGTTTGGGCCCTACTCCACTAGGCGGGCCCAGTGTATTGGTGGAGGAGTATTGTAAGGCCAGTGAACAGCTCAACCTTACTGTCAGATATTAAGCCGCCCTAAAGCCTCTGACTGGGCTTAACGACTAGTATTAAGTGATATTAACCGGGACCAACTTTTAACGTGCTTTTCGAAGCACGGAGATGCTTGTGTGTAAATATCACTAAACATGGTTGGATTGGTCACAATGGCGTCGTAGGTAGCTTAATTTTAGTCCACCAAAGCGCTGCCGCCACTGAGCCACACACACTCATCAAAATTATTATTATATTTTCCAGATATAAACCATGGTATTCACTCTCTACAAACTGGACGCAAGTCCACCGGTCCGAGCAGTCCTCATGACCATTGAGGCTCTGGATATCAGTTCTGAAGCAATATATGTTGACGTAGACTTGCTCAACAAGGATCATCTAACTGAAAAATACTTGCAAGTAAGTTTAAGTGTGACGTTTTTTGCGTATATGTACCAAACTCGTTGACGCCATAACCAAGGAGGCAAGTGATATTGAGATGTCACTTCAAAATATAAGACGCTATCTAATAAGCGTTGGATTCGGTAGGTGGTGGTCGAACAAAAAGCATGGAGATTTGTTTTAATGGTTTTTATTTATCATTTAAAGAGCTTTAGAGTGGAAGTTTGTTGTAGTTTGTTAGAACACAAACTATATACATGTTTGATGGAGTGATATATCATAGTATTTAACGCCGCATCGAGTGTCAAGGGACTTGTCTCAAGACAACTTGCTTTAGACCAAATAGCGTGTCGAAACCTGCTTCTACGGAAAGAGTAGCTTGCACTGAATCCAAGAAAAGCAATACAAACCCGTTATTTATTGTGAACACTATCAAGAATCACTCGACATTGGCAGAATCACTGCTCTGCTTATAGAGCGGCATTGAAGCGTAGAATGAGTGGAGTACTGATAATATACAAAATCTGCTGGTAGCGGTTGATCCAGGTAATCCTTGCCAGCTTAGTGGAGAACATAGCACGTATAACTAACGGCCGATGGGGCAGAAAAGTTCTGGACGATCTGAGGGCCAATTCCCGTAATTTGACAATAGTCGCAATCCGGTGTCGATCCGCTCCCGTAACATTACGATCCCAAACGGTATTCTCGTAAACTCAAAAAATGCTATTATAGTTCGTAATGCGACTGAAAATGAAAGGAACCAAAATCAGATATTTTTTTGCTCTTTTTTTAGTCTTATTGGGATAGTTTTAATAATTTTACATCAAATTGAAAGTTTACGAGAATACCGTTTGTGATAGTAATGTTACTGGGACCGGATCGACACCGGATTGCGACAATTGACAAATTACGGGAATTGGGCCTCTGGTAATAGTCGCAGGAAGCCACTGGATGCGGGCCGCTTATAACCGGCTAATCTGGAAGTCAATGGGGGAGGCTTATGTTCAGCAGTAGACGTCCTATGGCTGAAGTGATGATGATAATGAATTAAATTTTATAGTATTTCTATTACATAGTTCAGATCGTAAAGAATAAATATTTTAATGTTTTTATTTCACTATTACAGATGAATCCTCAACACACAATTCCGACACTGGTAGATTCAGATGGCTTCACTCTTTGGGACAGGTATCAAAATACATAAAATAATATTTTTTAGATATTAAGTCGTTTTCAATATTGCTTTGCTCGCGAATAAATTAATTTTACAATAATATGCGGACGTTATTCAATTAGTTTTGATCTGCATAATCAAAGTCATAACAAATCTTTATTATTAATTGATTAAAAAAAAAAAAACTAAGAAAAAAATAGAAATTATGGATAGTATAAATTATATCACGTAGTTTTTTTTACCTTTATCTATTTAATTAGATAGAAACATAAGAAGAAGTTACAGTTAATGTTTTCAGAAAGATGTTGATATAAAATTCTTCCGGGCTTCCGAACCAATGAGGATACACCGATATTTGTATCTGAGCAACTCACTGCGAAGGGATCTCGTCTTCACTTTCTAGCGAGAGATCTAGCTAAATCAAAGCAGTACAAATTTTGCTGGACCGCCTACGGCAAAGTTTATGTCCGAAAAACAGATAACTCTCCGATTTTACTGATTAAATCGGAAGCCCAGGTTCATCAACTCATTGGTGGAGACTGACTAGATTGTAAATGTAGTTTTCCTGTGCTTACCATTTATACATATATTATGTACACGTTTCTCATATTTCTGTGCTCCGGCAGGCTATACCTAGTTTGTCTTTTGTATATCTGCAAGTTCCTGTGGTTTTTTCTGTCATTGTTCATGCTGGCTGCGGGTTTTATGTATAGTGCCTACAAGCAAACCCTCCACGTGCATCTTATATACAAATACACACACAGACTCACGCACACACTCAAACTCACACACACACACAAACTCACACACCCACACACACTTACTCAGACACATCTATTCATAATTTCTCAAACTGTTATCCAATATAGACATGATTTCCCGAAGTATAGGCCTAAACTACTACATAACACCTCTTTATTAACACTTCCACTTTTTCATTAAAAATTCATTATGAATAATGTGATAAATACAGTTACAGATTTGGACCAAGCAGAGGTTGCTAAGGCAATCCAATGTGATGTTGATAAGGTTAATAATATATTTCAAATAAAAGATAATGATATTTCACTAATAACGCAGAACATAAGAAGTATTTACTGCAATTTCAACGACTTACTTGTGACAATTACAGATCTTAAATTTAATCCCGACATATTCATATTAACAGAGTGCTGGCTTTCAAAAGATAAACCTATTCCCACCTTACCAAATTATAAAATATTCTCTACAACAAGATACACAAATAAAAGTGACGGTGTAACAGTCTATATAAATTGTAAAACATCAGCGAAAGTCACCGAAATTTTCCTGCAAGAAGCCTCTTGTCTCCAAATTCAATTAAATAATAACCTAATCTTGGCAATATACCGATCACCCTCCTACACAAATGCAGATAACTTTATTGGCTCCTTAGATGCTCATTTAGAAACCATAAAAACACATAGAATAATTACATTGGCAGGCGACATTAATATTAATACCATTCCAAAGGATACAGAACAGGGATTTGAACATAACAACAGATTTAATTATCTTAACATGTTGGCAACACACAGCATCATGCCGGGACATAATTTCCCAACAAGGGAAAATAGCTGTTTAGACCACATCATGCTCAAGGTAGATAAAAACAGGAAAAAAATTTCAAATCGCTGTCTTAAACACGTCCGTAACTGACCACGCCATGGTTTTATTACACAACGCCGTTACAAGTAGCGTCCAAAATATTTGTAAAAAAACTAAAACACAAATAGACTATGACAATGCTTTGGGCAGTCTAATGGGAAAAAATCTGGCTGAGTTAGTGTTTTGTACTGACCCCGAAGAAGTGACACGGGAATTAACAAACCGAATAATAGCATCACTGAAAGAAAATACCAGAGAGATACCAGTATGCAGAAAGGACAGAATAATTAAGCCGTGGATAACACCTGGAATACTGAGATGCATTAGAAATAGAAATCTACTACAGCATAAACATCGTTTAAACCCTCATGATGAAATATTAAAGGTTACGTATAGGAGATATCGAAATTTCTGCAACAATTTAGTAAAAAAGCTCAAACAAGATTATGAAAGACAGCTATTACAAGAGTCTACTGGTAACTCTAAGAAACTGTGGAAGAACATACGTAACATTACACATCTAAATCAGTCGCGGTCTGATAATACTAAGCTACTAAGCATTAAGTCCACTCCGATTGAATCTGTAAATTGTGTCAACCACTTTTTCGGGAGCATTGGGAAAAACTTAGCCGATTTAATAGCTCAACCAACTACTACTTCGTACGCGCAGTATAAACCCAAATTATCACAGCTTAATTCCTTTGCTCTAATAAACACCGACCACGAAGAAGTACACTCTGTGCTCATGAATTTAAAATCCGATAGTGCTCCTGGATGGGACAATATCCCAACCAGCTTCCTGAAGCGTGCGAAAAACGAGGTAGTACCGGTAATTACCCATTTAGTAAACCTGTGTTTTAGTAAGGGTATTTTCCCATCATTCCTGAAGGAGTCCATCATAACACCAATATATAAGGGTGGAGATGGAGACGACGTGGGTAACTACAGGCCTATCTCGTTATTGCCCGCTTTGTCAAAAATCTTAGAGAAGCTGATAAATAAAAGACTGCTAAGCTTTCTAGAAACAAATAACATTCTATCAGCTTCCCAATATGGTTTTCGTGCGGGCAGAAGTACTGAAGACGCTGTTAGTACTTTAACCTCTTTCATAACTGATAAGCTGGATAAAAAGAAAAAATGACTAACAGTGTTTTTGGACCTTAAGAAGGCCTTTGACACTGTCTCCATCTCTATTCTTCTTGACAAGATGGAATGCGTCGGTGTTCGTGGTAGTACTCTTGACCTCTTTAGAAGCTACCTGCAGGGAAGAAAACAGAGAGTAAAAGTGGGCGAAATTATTAGCGAAAAAACTCAAGTGGACTACGGTGTCCCACAAGGAAGTGTTTTGGGCCCTACGCTATTTCTGGTCTACATAAACGACCTTTGCAACATGGAGATTGAAAACACTAACATCTTCTCGTATGCAGATGACACTGCCATCGTTTTTACTGGTGACTCGTGGGACAACATCAAGACGGAAGCTGAGCTTGGCCTTATAAAAATCAGTAACTGGCTGAGAACAAACTTGCTCACACTAAACATTCTTAAAACAAATTATATGTGTTTTTCTATCCAAAATAGGACGCAACCAAAAGACTCGTATAAAATCAAATTACACAACTGCACACAGTACCAAATAGCGTGTGATTGCCCTACGATAGATAGAGTAAGCAGTGCAAAGTACTTAGGCGTTATGGTTGACCAACGACTGTCGTGGCACTCTCATATCGATTTGGTAGCGGCCAGACTAAGAAAATTAATGTGGATCTTCAAAGCACTTAGACACGTAGCCACAAAAAAACTGCTGAACCAAATTTACATTACGCTAGTTCAATCAATCATAATTTACTGCATTACTGTTTGGGGTGGGGCATTAAAAACAAAATTTCTGGATGTGGAACGAGCACAAAGGGCGTTATTAAAAGTTATGTTTTTCAAAAAACGCAGGTTTTCAACTCAAACACTCTACTATATGGCAGACTTACTTACAATTAGGAAACTATATATATTACACGTTATTTTAAGAACACATAGATCTATACTGTACAGTCCAAATATCACGCAAAAAAGAAGAAAACACAAAGTAATTGAAACACAACGTATACACACCGCTTTCGCCCGTAATCAATTTGTACATTTATTAGAATATAATGAAACAGAAAACTTAGTTAGGAGAAATGATGTTTGATATTTATATAACTTATTTCACCCACATACAACTCATCCACACACACACACACACACACACACACACACACACACACACACACACACACACACACGCGCACACACACATGTACTTATTTAAAGAGGCTTTGTTACATTAATTATTAGACGTAAGTAGTTAACTAAGTGAAAAACATATATTTTGTGTTACTAAATTATATAATTATAAGTGTTTGTTATGGAAGAGTGGCTCCTTCTAACACAGGTGCTATGCACTTAAAAGAAAGAGTCTACCTCTATGCTATTTTAAAGTGTCTTTGTTAACAAATAAATATTTTTTCATTTTTTCATTTTCATTTTTTCAAAATAATAATAAATATTAAAAGTTATTATTAATATACAAAAGTTAGAAATTATATTATATTATATTAAAATTAGCGAATAGCGATTGATTGTAGATTAGAATGATGCGAGCGCACGTGTTGTTCTCTTGCATCTTTGCGCGCAGCAGCTGTTTGATTTAAATGTTTTATCTTACAGTCATGCAATCACCACATACCTAGTCAACACAAATGCTAAAAACGGTGATCTATACCCAACTGACTTCAAGAAAAGGGCGCTGATAGACCAGAGACTTCATTTCGACAGCGGAATACTCTTTCCCGCTCTTCGAGGCACTGTGGTATTTTTTGCCTTTTTTATTTTTTTATAATCTCATTAGGATTATAAGGTCATAAACTGAAATTAATATTCTTTAACCTAAGTAAAATACAAAAAAAATATAGAATTAAAAAATACGACTGCCTCTTATAAAAGCAAACGAATTTCAAAATTATTCCTAATTTTTAGTTTTCTTTTTGAACAGAAGCCATGTTTATAATTATTACTTTTATTTTATAATTTTTCCAGAAAAGTTCATGCATTTATGGTGTGTATATCACCTTCTGATATCCTTATTTTTTTAACCGACTTCAAAAAAGGAGGAGGTTCTCAATTCGACTGTATGTTTTTTTTTTTTTTTTTTTGTATATTTGTTACGCGATTACTCCGCCAATTATGAATCGATTTTAATGATTCTTTTTTTGTTTGGTAGATCATACTTCAGAGGTGGTCCCATATAAATTTTATTGAAATTGATTTAGAACTTTTTGAGAAATACAACGAATATATACCCAGATAATATTTTGGTTGTGGTTCTTGTTACCTATCTTCGACAAATATAAGCCGATTTTGATGATTTTTGTTTTATTGAATAGCTTATACTTCAAAGATGCTATGATAAAAGTTTAAAAAATAAAAATAACCCCTAAGGGTAGAAAAATAGGGGATGAAATCGGTGTTCAGCAGTTAGATTAGGATTTATCACTAAAAATAGATGAAATAAGTAAATTTTATTAAAAAAAAAAAAACCGACTTCAAAACACTGAAATGCTAAAAATAATCCTAACACTTAAGTACCTAATCAGTTACTTTTGGAGTCGGTGCAAACAAAAACATTGAATCTCTCATCGGCTGGCACCGACTCCAAAAGTATCTGATTAGGTACTTAAGTGTTAGGATTATTTTTAGCATTTCAGTGTTTTGAAGTCGGTTTTATTTTTTTTAATAATTTGATACACTACTCAATATGTTTGTTAGATTTTTTTTCTTCAGGCTGTACTAAACAATTGAGTATAATTTTTTTAATAAGACATCACATAGCTTAAGTTACCCGCGAGAACGCCAGGATTCGAGAACGAAAAGAGAATACCTTATACATCAAATTCGGTTTAGGCGTTGAGCCTTTATGATGAAATAAAGACTTACATACATAATGGAACTCTAAAAACATTATACTACAATTAATTGTAATAACACAGAGATACTGCAATGTGATTCCAAACATAATGTATCTTGTTTGATGAAATAACAAAACTTCAATCTATTTTGTTAATTCTGTGGAAAGTTTGTCCTTTGTCAAAATTTCGTACCGTTTTACTAATGATGTATTAAATCTACAAATTTTAAATAGAAATGTTACCATTGCATGGTCACGCTATGATATGATTAAGTTATAAAACGAGTATTCATTCCGACATTCTGCATAGCATAGTGTAATAGCTTAAAATAAATAATATTTACGAGTATTAGTCAGAAGTTAAGCTTCGAACATTGCACGCTATAGCAACCTACACATATGATAGACATCGCAAACAGACACGATTTTAACACTCGGGCTTAAACTACTACTGTCAAATTGTTTCGAGATTGTGTCCGCGACCGATGTCATATTGCATAAAGCTTTACTTCTGATACTCATAACTATTATTAATTCTGTGGTATTAATGTAGAAACATGTCTTAAACTAGCATTTTCAATGTATCTGTTTCATAGGAGCCAGTCATATTTAGAGGTGAGACTTCCTATAGGCCAGAGAATATTGCCAAGATAACATCTGCCTACGAGTTTACTGAGAAGTTTTTGTCATCGTCGTCGTTGCCGTGGCTGGCAGGTGATGATGTCACGCTAGCTGATATTTGTTGTGTAGCGTCCATCAGTTCTCTCGACGTGGTGGTTCCTATCGATGAGAATTTGTAAGTATCTTTAAGTCATAATATAGGAAGTTTCAATTGTTCATGGCCGGAAACTCTAAACTACTGTAATGTTATTAACTAAGACCGAAGCCATGCAATCTGCCCATCTAGTCAATGGGGCAGAAAGATTCTAGAATGTAAGTCACGTTCCAGTAAGCACAGCGTAGGTCGTCCACTCTTAAGGTAGACACACGACCTGGAAAAAGTTGCAGAAAGCCTCTGGATTCAGGCCGCTTTCTACAGGCCAAATTTGAAAGTCATTTAGGCCTATGTTCAGCAGAGGACGTCCTATTGCTGAAATAATGATGATGAAGCCATACAGAAAATAAATTTGCTTGGTGTCATGCTTGTGAGCGTTGTTGAAAGTGTGACAATCATTCATGCAGCGTGGCACCAAGTTGCTGTTACAATAGTGCTAATCATTACAAAGTCAGACTCCTACCCGTCTGTATTGTGCGTGCTTAAAAATTGACGATAATTTTTATTAATATCAGTTACTAGACTGACTGATACAATTCGTAGTAATCGTCATAGGTCGATGCTATTTGTAATAGCTGAACTTCGGGTGTACGAATGAGCTATAAAGACATTTGCCTACCATAAACTAAAATGTAAAAAAATTAAAATTAGAATTTATAAAATTTATATTTTGTATTTCAGGTACCCCAAACTCACAGCTTGGTGGAACCGTTGCGCTGACAAAGATTTTTATGTGAAAGGCAATGTGCCTGGTCTTGAGCAGTTTGCCGCGTTGCTGAAGAGCAAAATCGCTTAAAATCTAGTACCGTTACCGTACCGTACCGTACCGTAGTCTAGTACCGTACTAGTATCGCTTAAAATCTAGTAGTAGTAGTAGGCAAATAAAACGCAGATTTTTAATCAAACTTCTATTGTCTATTGTTATTATCAGTAGCTCTCGGTCTGCAACACAAAACTAAGAGAAGTAGACTCATGATTATGTTTGGCACGTCTTAAGTGTAAACTAGGTTTTGTTTTGTTAAAAAAGTTACACATCTTTACATTGATTCGATTACTAACTTAATTTAATTTTAAAATATTGATATCCTCTAAAATGTACTTATTAAAAAATAAATACTACTATTATTACACACACATTATGGTATTTTTATTTTCTAGATATATTTTTTCCCCCTGATATCTTTGACTTTCTTCACTATAGTAATTTGGAATATTCTTTGATGACCAAACTGTCAAAATTTCACCGTTTTTGAAAATAAAATGGCAATGTGCCCTTTTGGCGCCTTGCTTAAAGAGTTTCGATGCCAACAAAGAAAAAAATAGCATCTTAGGGTATGAGTATGAGATTGGACTCCCTTTTCCGCATTTAGACTTAAATTCGGTCCTTTGTGAGTGTGATAGTGATGTAACCAGCCTAGTTCCACCCAGAAGCGCAGAAGTTTCCTGGGTTTTTCATAGGCTTCGCGGAGCGACCTTGGGTAGTCAAGAATTTCATTGCGTTGTGATGCAACCGCCCCACATTCCAGGACGACGTAGTTGGCAGTTTCGTCTGTAGTAAGGCATGCCCTGCAGATGGTAGTGGTATGGTGTTAAGGTGTTTGTTTAGAAGACAGTGACCAGTCACTGTCCTCACGATTATTCGCAGGTTCTGTATTTCGAGGCTGAGTAGTACCCCTGAAACAGTCAAATTTGATTGCCTGCATGCAGTATTCAGTGTCCATCGTTTGTTTTGTTGTGATAGTGTACAGTTCCTGATCCAGGCGCGTAGTTGGGAATATGGTAGAGGGAAGATCGGGAGTGGCCCCTCAGTGACCATGTCCGAACCTCTCTTCGCCAACTCATCTACGGCGTCATTGCCTAAGAAATTACTGTGCCCTTTTATTCACTGCATTATTACCTTGTAGCAATATTTTACAGGGATAGGTAGCATTCGTATACCAGTTTTGAGTTGCAGGTGTAACTGTCAAGGGCTTTTAGCACTGCTGTTGCTGTCCGAAAGTATCCGAATGTAAAGATTGGAAATTTCTCGTCTGGCTATGGCATTGGCAGCTTCGTTGATAGCCACACACTCACAAGATGGAACTTTGTGGACTATGCTTATGTTAATGTTGAGATCTATAGAGTGCACTCCTGCGCCTGTGCCCTTCTTAGTTTCCGAGCCGTCGGTATAAACGCGGACTTCCACGATGCCTGAGTGGTCCTTTTCAGTCTTAAGTAGTTGTATCGGGCATAGTTTTTGTGTTAAGTATTTGCTAGGTTGGTTGGTCTGATTACCATTGTGTAGAGCCATCTGGTGATTTTCGGAGAGAATTCCCATGTTTACCTAGCATTCTCTTGCACTGAAAGAACGCTGTGCAAACTCTTTCTAGTATAAGGTCTGTATAGGTATTTATTCCATAAAAAATATTGTCAAGTATTACACCTAGGTACTTATCTTCCGTTGTAAGAGAGATGTAAGTATCAAACAACCTGGGCAGATTTTCAGTACAAATAGCACCTTTAATTAAGGTTATAACTATTCCGAAAAATGGATTGTACGACGGGAATGCTTGCTGTCCACTAGTAAATGAAAATTAACGGAGAACGGCTGAATGAAACGTAGAAAACAAAATTTTTTCTTTCACTATGAAAAAAAATCGGGTATCAGATGGGCGGACTGGGTTGCGGAGTGAGCGCCAATGCCAGAGAGAGAGAGAGTATAGATCTTGATACTATATAACGATGTGTAATTAATAATAAATAAATAAAAATGTCTTTATTTTCCACCAGAAATCTTACATGTCTTACCTTCTAAACTTAATTATGTATACACTTATATAAGGCTAAAGATACAATTATAGAAAAACATTCGGGGGGGGACTGAAGCCTAAACTAGGAAAATCCTGTATTTCAGGACTCTAGGATTGTGTAGGTTTAACAATAAGATAAGATAAAATAGTGTGTGTAACTCCAAATAGGCATAACCCCTGGTCTGCCTAGAGTACCTATTAGGGTTACGGCGGTTATTGGAATAAGAATAAGAATGTATTTATTTGTCTGAAAGCAGATTGATTACAGATTCAATTTCAGTTGATTGATTGGACTGCAATTGCAATGGTATGGTTTCAAATAGATAACCTCCATAGTCGAGAGGCGAGCATACCGGACTTGGTGTCGCTATCTCTGAGGTCCAGGGTTCCATTCCCGGTCGGCCAATGTAGAAAAATTACTTTTCTTTATTGTTACAGTACCATTGGATCAGAGCACGTATGTGATGTTGTCCAATATTTATTATTATTATAAGGGCTGATTTTTCAATAGCCAGATAACTTTTATTACGCCAACAGGAGGCGTGTCGTAAGAGGCGACTAATTCCTGTAGCGCGAGACGGTCAGCAGCGTCTGCGTGTGAAATGTTATAAAAAACTGCGCTGGCGAGCGCAGAACCCGCCTGCCAAGCGTGGCGAGTATTGGCAATCCCCCCCGATGAAAGTTATTGGGGGAGGCCTGTGTTCAGCAGTGGACGTCCATGGCTGAAATGACGATAACTTTTATACGACAATTAAGATTGACATGTTGACGGTTTTCGTATGGAAAATGTGTCAAAGCGACAATTTTATTCATCGGATTAAAGTTATCTGGCCATTGAAAAGTTGGCCTTAAATGTAATTACCAGACTTGACCTCAGATAAAGCGATAAAGGATAGAAGTAACTGCAACAAAATTTCTCGTTAATAAAAATACTATTATGTTTTTGCGATTTTATTTATACAGGTTTATTTTTGAAACAACAACCCCCTAGGGGTTGACTCTGGTTAAATACAACAACTTTTTCTAGTGGACTCCATTGACTTCCAAATTTGCCTGTTGGAAATGGCCTGCATCCAGCGTTTTCCTGCGACTTTTACCAGATCGTCTGTCTACCTTGTCCTTCAGTTTAATAGCAACACTTAATTCAAGTGGTTCAAAAAAGCGTAAAATCATGAGTAATAGAAATTAATTTGATACACGAATTTTCGATTTCGAAGTTATGATAAATTTCTAATGCTTCAAAATAACGTCTTTTTATCTAAACTAGCGACTGCTGTTAATTATGGAGAGTGTCTTACAAAAATCTTCGTGTCCCCAAGTCATGAGCACGCATGCGGAGTGCATTTAATCCGTAGGGGGAAACAAGAAACAAAGTATAGTCTGACCAATGGAAGGTTATGATTCTTATATTTTAGTTATTTATTGCTCTGCTAGTATGATTCAAATATTTCAATCTGATCTAAAAGCAATGGAAAAATACATTGTAAAGTTTAAATGAGAAGCAGAACCTTTTGTTGGATAGACTCTAAACATAGACAAAGTATTTTACTAATTTTTAATTAAAACTAGCTGTCCCGGCGAACTTCGTACCGCTTTTTTTTTTCGTAAATTTTTTATTTTTTTTATTAGTTATTCTGCTATTCGGGGCAAAGACAAATCCAAAAAACCAAAAATCATAAAAATCGATCTAGCCGTTCTTGACTTATAAATGGTGCAACTAACCCGACTTTGTTTTAAATATATATATAGATTACTAGAAATTTTTGATTCATTTGCTTGAGTGTTATCAGTGTTTTCTTAAACAATTTTAAGCAATTTTGCTCTTTACAATGGCTGCAAACTGCTCTAGACCAGGTTTGTTCCGTTTCACGTAAAAATCTTTTTCGGCGCAACGGTTCAACCAAGCAGCGAGTTTAGGGTATCTGAAATCAAGATTCAAAATTGAATACATTGTAATAAGTGATTCTACGTATTTCAGTACAAGTCGTTATTATTTGTGACATGATTTACCAGTCACAGCTGTTTTGCTATTAAAGAGAGGGCGTGTAGTTTCAAAATCATCCACTTATTTTGGACAATAGAACTAGTTGTTGTAATTTTTAGTGGATATAACATTATACCAACTGAACTTTAACAATTGCGACTCATACTAATACTAATGTTACTAATATTATAAATGTTCCGATGGATAGATGTTTGTTATTCGGCTACGGATAGCGGCTCAATGGGTCTACGTGAAATTTGTTGATGTATATTAGTCTGAAATGAAAGATAGGACACTTTTTATCCCGGAAAAAGTGCGGTTCCCGAAGGTTCAGTTAGCAAAATATTACATTAGCTGTTGCTTGCGACTTTGTTGGCTTGGTCTTTACTTTTTACTAACTATGGTTTTGTAAAGACCACGCGAACGAAGTCGCAAGTAACAGCTAGTATTCTAAACCGTAATGACACTTACACTTTCTTATCAAAAGGCACAAGCGCGTTCAGAGAGCTGATTGTCGACACACAACAAATGTCAGCTAGCGTCACGTCATCACCTGCCAGCCAGGATGACAACGACGTCAAAAACTTCTCAGTGAACTCATAAGCAGATTTGATCTTGGCGAGATTGTCTGGCCTGTAGGAAGTCTCGCCCCCAGATATGACTGGATCCTATGAAAAAGTTATAAAATTCAAAAGGCTAGAGGTACTAACACCTGTAGCCTTTTAGTTTTAAAGAGTTTGCATAATATACATAATAGTTTGCATACGAGTGACAATGATTTTAAAACGGCGAGTGTAACACATAGTATGTATTACATTTGGAGCCATTACCACAAGTCCTCCACGTGATTTAAAATTAAAATAATTTAGCATTTTGTTTACAAATAAACATAATTATTTACCTAGATATATGAACATTATTGGAATTTTGTACGTATTACATTCATTTATATAGCTGATGCCCGCCACTTTGTCCGCGTGGTCTCTAATAACTCACCAAAGTATCATCACAATCAGATCAATGGTTTAGGAACTCATAGAGGACAAACATACCTTCATTAATTTTAATTTATGTAGATGTTGCTATTTCATACATAATTATTATTGAATTAATGTTTCGATTAATTCTGTAGTCTGATTTAGATTTTGCGCTGTAATTTGTTTTGTTTTAATTAGGTTAAGAAACAAAATAAAGATTACCACAAGGCCTCGAAGAGCGGGAAAGAGTATTCCACTGTCAAAATGGAGTCTCTGGTCTATCAGCGCCCTCTTCTCGAAGTCAGATGAGTATAATTCATCGTTTTTGGCATATTTGTTGACTAAGTACGTGGTGATAGCATGACTGTAAGACCACAAATAAGCAGTTAATGCATGCCTATCCAGCACATACCTAATAAAGTAGAAGTTTATATAATGTTTTTTTTTTTTTTAATAATTTGGGTCTGCTAAATACCTGTCCCAGATAGTAAAGTCATCACCATCTTTTAGCGTCGGAATTGTGTGTTGAGGATTTAACTGAAATAATAAAATGAAAAAAAAAAACATCACAAGAGCCACAAAAATGTTGATGGTAAGATTTAGCCGACTTGTCATTACTATTCTGACTAGTTAACGATTAGTGAGACCCGAATAAGTAAATCAAGAAAAGCGGACCGGACCCTGGGCTCCAAAGCAATGGCTTTGGATGCAACCGAGATTGACCATATAGATGAAGAAGAGTGAGACCCGAATGCATAGAGTAGGTACTCGTACTCTTAATCATAGTTATACGGGGTCGTACTTTTTAAATGGCCGCCAATTTGTAAAAATAAATAACATATAAATTTATTACACGTCTACAGATTTCTCTCATAAATGAGGGACCGATGAAAAAGAAGGAGAAGTGTAAAAGTGAGAATGCTTACGGATATTTTATTTACACCTAAGTTTATTAATGTTGTATTTCTCATAAGTGGAATGTAAATCGATTTTGAGGAAAATAAAGTTCTTTAACCACAAATAAAAACATACTTGTAAGTATTCGTCCTTTAGTTGATCCTGGGTAAGCAAGTTAACGTCAACATACTCCACGTCAGGAATATCCAGAGCCTCAATGGTCATGAGGACCGCTCGGACCGGTGCACTAGGGTCCAGTTTGTAAAGAGTGAGTACCATGATGTTTTCTGAAAAATACCTATAATATTATCATCATCATTATACGACGACCTCCGTAGCCGAGAGGCGAGCATACCGGACTTGGTGTCGCTATCTCTGAGGTTCCGGATTCGATTCCCAGTCGGGTCAATGTACAAAAATAAATTTTCTATGTTGTCTAGGGCCTGAGTGTTGTGGTACCGTCATTGTTTCTGATTTCTGTAACATACACAAGTGCTTTGGCTACTTACCACAGGATCAGAGCAATGTATGTGATGTTATATTTATTATTATTATTTATCATCAGACGTTGGAAGTCCACTGCGGGACATAGGTAGGCCTCGCGCAAAAAAGAAGGCCCAACGGGTCGTTCTGGGCCGTTTGCATCCAACGGCTTCCAACAACTTTGAACAGGTTTTCAATCCTTTGACTAGGTTATCAGACGCAGGTTAGGCAGTCGATTCTATAAGAAACACGCAGGTAAACTTGCTCTTAAAGTCACCTATGCGGTACAAACGAACTTAGCCTCTGTTTGTGTTATAAAGTAAGTTCACATTACTTATCGTCGATGAGTTCAGTCTCAAAGTAAGCGTGGTTATGTTTACAGAATCGAACGACAGGCCTCTCACCCAGTGATGATGATAATGATAACAATTTATGACACATTGAAAAAGGAAAGAATAGGATAGAACATATTTATTTGACTCACACGTATAAAAAATTAAAGGTTTGATTATTAAAAACAAAACAAACAAGCCACTGGATGCAGGCCGCTTCTACCGACCAATCTAGAAGTCACTGGGGGAAGCCTGTGTCCAACAGAGGATGTCCTATGGCTGAAGGATAATGATGATAATGGAACAAGCACACCTTTGAACAATTCTTATACTACAAAATATAAAAAAATATAAAAAAAATTACATTTTGATTGAATTGATTGAAAAATAAAACAAATAATTTGTTTATAACCTAAAGGTAATATAGTACCTAGTAGTGTAATTTTATAATGCAGCACCCGAAATGGACACTTAAGATAATTCAGATAATGGTTTATTTTTTAAGATTTTTACTATTTATTTAATTACCAATAAACGCACTTGATTTTTAAATACATACCCAAATGTCCTGATGCACCAGATGTGTTCAACTATACTGAGCTGTGTAATATGGGCTTCTTACATTATATCAGTTTTCCTTACCTTATCAGCAATATGACTGTTAAAATAGTCAATAAGATAAATAATAAAAGACAGTCATCGATTTTCTCTAAAGATAATAAATAAATAATATCATATATTATGTGTAGTAAATGTGATTTAAACAAAAATACAAGTTTAATGGCGGTTGATTTAATAATAAAATATTTATCAGCATCTCGTAAATATGATCATCATCATTAAGTGCCATCTTCTAACGAAGCTTAGAGAACAATATTTTGAATATAACGCCTATGAACATGTATATGCATGAGGTAGTTAGGTATAATCATTCAACCTTAAATCAATTGAATGAACAAACAATTATTACTTATAGATTTCCAACTTTAAAACTTATTTTATGTTATAGAGGCTAAAACTTTTTAGTTGTAAATAGATTCTGAGCGAGCCTTTTTATTTGTGAATTTTATTGGTTGCAGGACTTGCAGGTCGCTTTCAACCGGCAGATTTGGAAGTCATTGGGGGAGGCCTATGTTTAGTGGACGTCCTATGGCTAAAAAAATCATGATGGAGATGAATGTACAGACAAATAGACAGGATGGATTACAGAGAAATGCGTTAAGATACTTCTAACTGATACCTAACTGATTTCACGGGTACGTATTACAATGCCAAATTTGAAAATACCGAATTTCATAAGCCCTACGAACGGAAGGCCGAATATAAAATGCCGAATGTTTATATGATCGAAAGTTCTAAATACCGAAAGTTTAAAATCCTGAAAATTTAAAGTACAGAATCTTAAGACCTATAATCGGAATGCCGAATACTAAAATAACGAATATTAAAATACCGACTGTTTATATGACCGAAAGTTCAATATACCGAAAGTTTACCGTTAATTAAAAATACCGAATTTTATAAGACCTATGAACGAAACGCCAAACAAATTGTATACCATGGAGATTGAGGTTCATTAAGAAAAACAAATTTGAGTTGACCCCGACTCGCCGTGGTCCTTCGCCGTGGTACTAGTCTGCCCGATACTAGAGTGTAATTCAAAAGCTGGAGGCGCGGAGGGAGAGCTCGCTCGCCTCTACAGCTTCGGCTTGCTGATCGCCTTCGGCAATACGCACGGGAGCCGGAGATTCGCTACGCTAGGGCGAAAGGGCTGCACTTCCCGCAGCGCCGGAGAAGAGCAAAACCTATGCATGCTGCTACATGCATGCCTGCTTGATTGCTTGCATACTGCATGCCTGCTTACTGCATGCATTGAGACTGAGGTTTATTAAGAAAAACAAATGTTAGATTAGAAAACAAAGATTTATTTAAAATACGAAAAACGCCTACCGCACGGTTAATCTTACTTTTGGGATTTTAAACATTCGGGATATGAACCTTCGGGATTTTAATCTTTCGTGATTTGGAACTTTCGGGATTTAGAACTTTCGGTTATTTGAAACTAGACATATTAAGCTTCGGTATATCTGGTATAGGTATTTCATACGTTCGGTATTTTGACGTTTTAAGCGTAGGTATTTCAGTTGTAGGTATTAAGAACTTTCGGTATTATAATACGTACCCTGATTTCACAACATTATGTATTTTTAAATTAAATCTTCTATTTAGCAACGTAACTCGCTAAAAACAACACTGATAAATTATTAAATTATTGCCTGAGTTTCCTTGTGATAAAAAAAAACTGTTACTAAGTGATACGAAGTTTTTTTTTACTTGTTATAACTGGTATCAACTGATAAGTGAACATTTTATCAACATAGGAACTGAGGATAGGAAGCGTGAGTAAACAATTTATCATTTTTTATTATTTTAACGTTAATGTAACTGAAGATAATTTGCCACTACTTAAATTTATGTAACAAGCCAAATACCTTCGTAATAATAATCACACCGCTAATTTGGAGAAATTTTATTATTTAAAACATATTTTTGATAGTATTTTAATGTCTGCTCAGTTATTTATCGAATTTTCTGAGATAACAAAATGTACCTTAGCAAAGCGATAAGCAATAAAACCAAAAATTTTAAGTTGATTTTAAATATATTTGTAAAAATAAGAAAAACTAATATAAAATTACCTATAACAAAAACTGAAGACACGACCAAACACAACAAGAAAAAACTTACTAATGAACAACTAGTTACTCTAAAGCCAATTTCTTTTCTGTCTGCAAAACCGACATGAGAATATTCAACCTTAAGCTTGTACAGACGTACAGAAAACTGTATGAGTAAAAGAATGTATGATTGGTGCATTTGTGATAACTATAAAATGGGTGTGTTCAGTTATTGTTTGACGATTATAACCACCCATTAGCTGTTATACAACGAGTATAAACGTCCTTCGTTTGTGCTCTGTCATTGAATTAATATCCGCGGCAAAAAATGTCTTTCAAGAAATACAATGGTTTTTATTCACGAGCTCCGGCAGCCTTATGCGGTCTTTCAGTTAAGGCGGAGAGTGCCCCTAAATTAGCGACTCGACGCGTGTTAGAACGAATATTGCTCGAAAAACCATTAGAATACGGTTCTTAACAGTTCACAATGGAACATGGCTGTTACGACAATCGCCGCATCTTTAAGTAGCGAAAGTTGGGAAAAAATATACTTACTTGTCGCATGGAAGCAATAGGCTAGTTTAGTCCGTCAGTAAGATTATGAAAAAATATAGGACACATATTTTGTCTTTTGTTAATCAATTATGAGAGCACGTGACGTCACGCCTTGCTAAAAAGTGTCGCAAAGCGTGACATTATGCGGAACTATAACGGGCTATAATATTATTAACTTCATAAATTTTTGTTTAATTGAGAAAAGATAAAATCGATTTTTTTATTAAACTAGCCGATTGTTTGATTTAAAAAAAAAAAACTTTTTTTAAATAGCCACAGTACGTCCACTGCTGAAAATAAGCCTCTCTTAGTGATTCTGGATTTTTTTGGCCGGTTGGAAGCGACCTGCAGCGGCTTCCTGCAACCTTTACCAGCTCGTCTGTCCACCCTGTGAGTGGACGTCTAACGCTGCGATTAACATGTTATCTAAAAAAACACGATTTCGATGTTGCTATTGTAAAAATTGTTGTTTAAAAGGTGTCGTTAAACGCGTGGTTTTAAGGAGTGTCTTATTCT
The DNA here is from genome assembly GCA_963576865.1 of Anania hortulata. NCBI lineage: Eukaryota > Metazoa > Arthropoda > Insecta > Lepidoptera > Crambidae > Anania > Anania hortulata. Next base: position 5,366,956 of record OY756408.1, on the reverse strand, counting down.
TTTCTACACCCTGCATAGTATTATAAATTAATATAAAATCTTTAATTAAGGAACCAATACTTAACTCGAAAAGAATGTATCACCTCTTCTGACTTTTTGTATTATTTTGTATAGAGCTAGATTCGATCTGCTATTCGAGTAAGGGCCGATTTTTTAATCGCTTTATTGGACGAATAAAATAGACGTTTTGACACAGTTTCTATACGATAACTGTCAAATTTTAAACTTATTCTACAAAATAAAATTATCTGACTATTGAAAAATCGGCCCTCAATGGGCTAGTTTCCTAAGAAAATCAAATTTGTCCGTCAGTTGGATTAACAGAAAATATTGGACACGTATTTTTTTCTTTTCTCAATCAAACAAAAAATCATGAAGATATAGCCCGTTAAAGTTCCTCCTAACTTCACGCCTTGCAACACTTTTTAGCAAGGCGTGACGTCACGTGCTCACTTTGATGCGATTTATCTTCATAATTTTTTGTTTGATTGGCAAAAGACAAAATATATGTCCAATATTATTTGAGAGACGAGATATTCATGAGTAAAACACTATATTTTTATACACCCCATAAGGTCACCAATTGCGGGTTAAATCGAACTTCATTTATCACTGCCCGGATTATTGCTAACACTGTCAAAAAATACACTTTCTATAACTTAAACTATCTCCATATAAATCATTTTCAAATACGCGTGAAATTTTAACCAACTCGATATAATCTACTTTTTACCCCAACATTGGCGTTGGTAGGCCATAAATTTTATCCATAATCTGATACAGGGTAGCCAACGTTTTGCGCTGTGACGTGTTACCGAAAAATATCGTCAGCAAAAATATCCGGTAATAGTGTGGTATAACTATCGATACTTAGGCGATCAATGGTTATAAAATTGAGAAAGTGTTTTCTTATATTGCGTCAGGCCTACGACACACCGCGTTTCGGTCGAGATAAATACCTACGCGACGCGCACCTTTGAAGAGGCTAAAATCAGTCGAGTGTCACGCGTGCGCTGTTCTGTTACACGTTCTTATTATTAAAATTAGTTTTTTGTACATTGAGAGTAGATAATCTATTTTAGCAAATGTCTTTAAGTGTCATTTCTGCTGTATTATTTATTCTGTGATTGCGTCCACAGTTCATTATTCGTATCAGTAGTTTAAAGTAACACCACGTGAACATGCTTGTCATTTTACGATACTTAAAATAAAAATATTATAAAATATTATTAGCTTGCATAGTTGCATGCATCAATATTATTTATATTGACAACACGGTGAATTTCGGTTAGTGATAAATACTTAAGGGTTTGTCACTCATGATTACAAACAACTTTGCCCATTAAACTAGTTATTTACCTCAACAAATATTTTTAGTGTGTGCTAACTATTTCCTAACTTGAACGCGGACGGCAAACGTACACAAACTTTAATTTGAGATAGGTAATTTGTTTTTTGGAAAAAAAATGTTTGTTATCATGAGTATATCCAGTTTCTTCAGTATTTTACACAAAAAAAACATCTTGTTTCTTTATAAACATCATTATCAACTTTGCAGCCACAGGACGACCACTGCTGAACATAGGCCTTCCCTAGTGATTTCCAGATTAGCCGGTTGAAACTGTATCCAATGGCTTCCTGCAACCTTTACCAGGCCGTCTGTCTATCTTGTTTCATTAAATAAATAATATTGTTAAGCAGTAACTATAGAATTAAATAAAGCTTGGCACGTCACGAACATCCTTTGGCAATAACTTTGGAGTTTCACTGTATGATTTCTTTGTATAATTGAACAGAAGATACTATATTACTGATTTGATCGAAACTGTGTCGACTTCATTCACATAACTTTAAAATTAGGCTTCGTCTGAACACAAGTAAGTTTATCGACATATGAATCAACTAACATCACTAGTTGGTGTGTTCATTTACTTATAATAGCGTACAGTTTTAACTGAATATGAATTTGGTTCGTATCGGGCATCCGGTATCCGGTGGTTTTGTTTTTACTCGGTGTCACCGAAAAATTTAAATAAATATTTTTCAGATAGGAAAATGTCATGAAGGCTTTTAATTCTGATTAAAAAGATACCTTGCGCAAGATCAATATTTTAAAAAATGACAATTGATTGGTAAATACCATAGTATTTTTTATAATTAAAATACGTTTTTCTTACATTATTATTAGAAGAAAGAACAAGATAAGGTGAAGGTGAAGGTTTTGTTGGAAGACCTTACTCAAATTAAATTAAAACTTCTTTTTTTAAACATGAAGATATGTCATTATTGGATCAAGGTTTAAATTGTTTAAAAACAATTTATTATTAAAATTAAGTAAATGATAATAGTATTTTGGTATTTTGTTATCTATCTCAATAACCTGATTGTTAAGTATGGAGCCAAATACCTAATGACTAATATCCAATTTAAGCATAATATAATGGTAACTCGCTGTGTAAATTAAAAAAAAACTCTATCTGGCCCACTCTACACTTGGACTTAATGGATGCTGTTAGTAGAGTGTGTATTTTAATGTACTAAATAAAATAAAATAAAAGTTAAAAACCAGGAAACAACAATCAATTATTATTATTATGAGCGGCATTCTAGTAAGCGAAAGCTACCTGACATAAAAACAGGCTTAAATGCCATCTCGTAAACTAATATGGAGTTAATGCCGATCAGACATAAAGTTAAAGAGGTCTGGCTGGGGCCTATCACACTGGTAATTGGTTAAGCTACTCGACACAAGATGTCGCTGAACCATGACAACTGGAAACTTTAGTCTTTCTACCCCGCACTAGATGGCGGTATCAGCCGTTCAAATAACATTATAATTTATTTTTGTTTAATTTTACCCTTGCATTAAAGTTTAATTAAAATTATAAAAAGCTGCTATACTTCTGAAGATTTTATTTTATATTAATAATTCTATATGTTTTTTTATTCGGTATCAACTTAAAAGTTACATTAGTTAATCATTAAAACATATTATAATTTCTTAATCATTCTTGTTTTTTATTGGTAGTCAAACTCCATTTTCAATTCGGTTCAATAACATTAAACAAAAGCAGTGTTCTCTTTGTAATTTTAATATGAGGTAAAATAAGCAAAAAAAAGTCGTACGACTAAAAAGATACAACAAAAAACTTATTTTTATGTTCCATTTTCAGTCGCACTAAATAAATAAATAAATATTGTACAGCATTACATACATTGCTCTGCTCCTAAATAAGTTGCAAAAGCACTTGTGTTATAGAACTCGGAAACAACGACAGTACCACAACACCCAGACCTGAGACAATACGAACTATTAATACCTAGCAGCATTTTTTGAGTTAGCGAAAATACAATTTCTATTCTAACGTTACTGGGACCTGGACTGTGGCTTCTTTTAAATTGCGGGTATTGGGCCTCAGTATCGATAGAATCCTACCCCATAAAAGTATCTATTTGGGTGAATTCTAATTCGCGATCGTTTTTTTATCGCCCAGTTTCCGCCAGTAGGGCCTTATTAAGTGCATCGTAAAAACAGTCTGCCGATCTACGGTCCGTACCTAACTTATAACATCCCGTTAGAAGGGTTGACAACTTAGCGTATATGATTTTATTTTGAAATAATTTAAAAAAACTTAGGATACACTTAGTTTCTTTTAAATAATGATTTTTTTCTTTTTTAAATTAATTTAATTTAAATAATTTTAAAAAATATATTTAAATTAATTTAATTTAAATAATTTTAAAAAATTAAGGATATACTGAGTTTTTCTAATTATGTTTTTTCATCGAAAAATAGCCTATTTACGTCCCACTCCAGTGCACAATGCCATAACAACACTATGAGGTGGGTTTAGGCCATACTCGACCACTGTTGATTAAACATACCTATCTAACATTAAAATGAAAAATTATGACTATAAAATGTTTTGTTTAATTATTACCTACTTTAAAAAGACTGACTCTAGTGCTAAAAGACATCGACGTTAAAGAAAGAGGGCAAGCATCGAAAAAAAATTACAATTGATTACTGTTCGGTCATTGAAGCTGTTTTTTTGTGAGATTTCAACGTTTGCTCTTAAATAAAAGTGGTTGTACATAAACCATATTTTTTTACTGTTGCGTATAAATACTCGTACAATATTATAATATAGCAGTAGGTAAACTTAATGTCTGACAAGTCGTTACGTTTATTAATAAGTACTCAATAAATTGTCCAGGTTACATACGAAAAATCTTAATCAGTCATGTCAGCCTACTGCAGTCCACAGCTGGACGTAAGCCCACGTCCCTCAAAGAGCGCCAAAGAGCACTATCTCCCACTTTTGTCATCCAGCCACTGCCAGCCATCTTTCTAAGGTCGTCGGCGTTATACCACGCCTCGGCAAAATAGGGTTATTACATAACCTTTCATCGCCATTTCAGCTTGCTATATTCTTGGACTATGTTCATTCGATTCAATGCCCAATATGCCCATTTAGGTAAATTCTATGTCCATTCTCAATGATAAAAAAGGTTTTTACCGATATTCAGTCTTGCCTTACACTTTAGGTCGTAATTTTAAAACCTAGCATAATTTTTCAGAATCTATGAACGTATTTAGGCCACGCTTGCTCGGTGCTAAGGGAAAAATATATTTAGGAAACCTGCACATTTAGATAAAACTGGATGAGTGGTTACGGTCTTAATTTAGTTTCTCCTGTTAAAAGGTTACAAAAGTCTGACGGCGATCGTTCTATATAATGTGATACCTAACTAGACTTGCCGTAGTGTTGCCGAACTATCTATAGTTTGACTATCGATAGTATCGATACTATCAATACTGTATAACATACACTTTTATAGTATCGATCATAGGATCGATTGCGTAAATATACTAAAACCTACGCAGCAACACTATCGATATTAAATTTAAGTTTATTAGTGATAGGAATCAATATTATTAGGTTTAATCAATACTATTTTTTATTATTTAACAATCGATACTATCGATAGGCCTATTGATAGTGGGTTATCGAGCTACAATACTAACTTGCCGCAGAATCATAGTGGTATGGTCGTCGGTCACGTACCCCGACTATGAATAGGACAACGCGCTAGGAAGAAGATGAGAAAATGACTGAATTTGAATGTCAACTGTCGATAGTCAAACTATCAACAACTATTCAACTACAGTTCAACTATCAACAGTTGACCTTCAAATTCTGTTACACTATCGATAGTACTGATCCTTTCGATTGCTTAAATATACCAATACTATCGATACGTAGTAATACTATCGATATGAATTATTAGTTATAAGGTGCTTTTTTAGGACGGCCGTAAAGAATACACTTCCCCACCGTCAACAGAAGACGTGTCGTAAGAGGCGACTAATTCCTGTATCACGAGACGAGCAGCAGCTTCTTCGTGCGAAATCTTTTAAAAAACTGCGCTCGCCAACCTGCCTACCAAGCATGGCGACTATTGGCAATCCCCCCCGATGATAAGTCATTGGGAGAGGCCTTTGCTGCTGAAGCAGTGGACGGCCTATGGCTGACATGATGACATGATGAGTTCTAAGGGATCATTGTCTTGATCACTATTGGTAGGATTGGATTTAATTGATAATATTTTTGTAATTTTACAATCGATACAATCCATAGTTGGCTAGTTTTGATAATATCGATACTATCGATAGGCCTATCGATAGAGGATTTTCGAGCAGCATCACTATCTCGCCGCAAACAGGATCATGGTCAAACGGACCCCGATTATTAACAGGACAACGTGCTAGGAAGAAGATGGGAAGAATAAGTCTGTGTCAGAGTTACGAAGCACTCGTCCGACTCAAAGGTTTCTAGGTCATAATTATTTTCTGCTTCCGCTGATCTTGGATCACCTTGAGATAGATTTGGGATAGTGACTAACTTTTTTTTTCTTCGTCTATCAGGTAGATTATCAAAAAGTATTTGACACGTATTTTTCTTTTTTCACATTAATCAAAATATTACAGAGCTATATTAATTTGAAATGACACATGACGTTACGTCATGGTAAAATGTTTTCTTTACTTTATATTTGATTACCAACTGACAAGTCGACAACCCTAAAACACCCTTCCATAGTATTAAACAGGCTCTTTGAAGGTCCCTACAGTTGTAAAACGCTTCCAAAGACCCGACCTTCGAGGTTTGTGAGTCTAATCTGTCACCTGTTTTATGATAGATATAGCAAAATCGTATCTACCGGGTTTTACTATTGAAACAGAAATTAAGTTTCATTTCTGGTGGATAGCGAAAGGTCGTGGGTTCAAATCCCACCAGAGGCAGTTAAATTTTTTTTCAAGTAAAATTATTTTCCTTGAATTAATAACTAGCATTATTGTGAATGCAAAAAACAAATAAAAAAAGTTTTAATTTTATTTACTTGTATTACAGAGGTGAATTAATAATAATCAATATCTTTGTTTAAAAAAACTATAAAACACACTTTTATATGTATACTAGCTGTTGCCCGTGACTTCGTCTGCGTGGTCTTTAGGGGTATGAAAAATAGATGTTGGCCGATTCTCAGACCTACTCAATATGCTCACAAAATTTCATGAGAATCGGTCAAGCCGTTTCGGAGGAGTACGGGAACGAACATTGTGACACGAGAATTTTATATATAAGATAACTTGTCAAAACGAATCAAATACGCCTATAGACGAAGGCTTTACTAGTAGTTGTGTAAGAGTTCCACTATCCACGTCATGGCTTCATCATCAGATCAGTATGATGGTGTCAAATTATTGTATTGTCATCCGAATGTCAAACACTTTTTAATAATGTTATTTTTACAGCTTTATTTTCCACATAACTCTTTTAAACAATGTATATTCAATTATAAATAAATATTTCCTTTCCGTTTTTTTGTTATGTGGCCCCTCTATGGGTAAAAGCCTCCTCCATTCTTTTCCACCTTTGCCTGTATTTGGCCGTATGCATCCAACTTTTTCCTGCTGTTTATTATTTATTTATTTAAACTTTATCGCACAAACATTTTAAAAAAAAGTTGTACAAATGGCGGACTTAATGCAAAAGCATTCTCTACCGGTCAACCATGGGGACATACAGAGATGGTAGAGGCGGTGCAACAAAAAAAACAAGTTGTGTTAAATTAAATCATACAAAACTAAAAACAAACTAGATGAATATATACAGTTGTTCATACTAGATACATACATAGATAGCTATATACGGTATTTACATACATAAAATATATACATACATACTTATACATAAAATTACACAGATCTCATGCCAGCGAGAATCATGGAAAAGAGAAGAGAGTTAATCCAAAAAATGCTTTCGCAGAGCCTTCTTGAAGGAGAATTTTGACGTGGATTTTTTGATTTTCAAGGGAACTCCGTTCCAGTGTCGTACAGCCGTCAGGGTGAATGAGCTGTTCATAAAACCGGAAGTGTATAAAATTGAAGAGTATCACTTGAACGGAGATTTCTATCGTGAGAAGTACTAAGGAATGAAAATGTATCTTTGAGTATAGAGTAAAGGAGTATTATGTCATCGGTCCATCTTTTTTTCTGTCTTTCCACGTTTCTCATGCCTTTTGGGCCCTACCATTTAGTTGTTTGGTAAGTCCATCTCTTATCTCTGTATCTTGACAAGTTCTACTTCTGTTTCAAACTAAAATGAAGAGCATCTGTTAATTTAGTTTTCGTGCCGATGTCTTCGTTTCTCGTTTTTTTTAAAATACCTACTTACAAAGTTTTAAATCGATTCGTAGGTTAAATACTACTTTCAAGATTTGATTACAGAGTTACAAGTAAAGTTGTGTTAATAAAGTTTATTCCATTTACCTATATTTTAAACATTTAATAATATTAAGTAAATTTGTTTCTTGAACACAAGTAAATATACTTCTGAAAAACTGATTTGCAAAATATTTCACGGTTGACTTTCCGATTCATGACATGGAAAATTGGTTGACATCGAATCTTCATTTTCACAGTAACCTTATTTTAGGTAAAGCTTTTTATATAATCGACTTAGGCTGAGCCCACATTGGGCGCGCGCGTTCCTCGAGCGTGTGAACGACGCAAACGCAGCGTGCCGCTCGCATGCTAAGCTCACGTCGCGTTATATGGACGACCGCACGCTTGAAGAACGCGCACGCCCAATGTGGGATCAGCCTTAGGTGTGGAGTATGTATTAAATTTATGATACTGGGATTTTTACAAAGTGACGACTTCAAAAAAAAAGGTTTTTCAAATGTAACGCGACTTCGTTGCCAAATAATAATATTATAAAACTAAAAAGATGAAAATATGAGAAACAAACAAATATAATCAGTTATTATTCAAGTCGGTGCCAGCCAAGGAATGTAAAAAAGAAGATGATCTATGTTCCTTTTGAATCCTCGCTGAAGGAGAAAAATGAAAACATCTCGATGTGATGGTTCAAAATATAATGAAAAAAGAAATGGCTATTTGCTATCGATCTTTAATTATGTCGGACGAGAACCGAATGAGGCAGCTGCCGCAATATACAGGGTTACATTTCAAGGTAATGTCAAATTTAAAAACAGGATTCTATAGAACAATGTATACATACTAATTTATCGTAAATTATTTCAGTCGTCGTATTTCTGGAGTAAAATATACTTAAAATTTCCAAAAAAAAAAACGCGAGATGCGCCGTCATTCATCAAAGATCACAGGCGTACGGCGACGCCGTTCCAACAAGAACCCCATGCAGTGCACGTACGGTGCAATTTGATCGAGTAATCGTAATTTTTCTACGTATTCTATTTTTCAAATGCAGAATGGAAGAATAAAAATAAATAAAAAAAGAGTTTGTTTTTCACGTAGATCGATTTAGTCATTCCACAGCCACTCAGAATAGTGGTCCCTGACAAATTGGCACTACCGTGAAATATAACCCTGTATAATCTACTCTATCCATGAATTATTGTTGTGTGCGTGTGGGATTTGCACACATGCAAGGCATCAACTAACAGTTTGAGTAGTTTTGTTTGCAAGGACTCTAAAAATAACCACTTGGGAACTTACACTCAGTCCGGCGTACAAAGAAAGTATGTAAGTTTTTGTCACTTGCGGGTTCAATTACACCAATAAAAATCTCCATTTACATGGACATTAACGTATCTCGTCCGTCGTCTTAACATAATATATAAAGTCCTTGCCCGTCTATCAGTATGTCATAGTCTCTCTATACCAGTTCTTTAGTTAGCACATGAAGGCTTAATACTACTACATTTACTTGTTTAATATAAAAAAAATGCGTTATGGTTTTATGTTTTTTTAAGTCGGCATATTTTTAGCGATTTCTATGTTGGTCCCGCAGTGAATGTAGACTTACCCATTTTTGACAAGTTAACAACAATATTTTTGCAGTCGAGTGTACAAAATTAGCAGAGGTATAACTAGCATCGTTCGTCGCCCACTCACGCCATTGCAAGGGTCTCTTAATTAGAAATGTTCCGAGTATTTCTTCAAAGAGTTCTGTTTCGGTTGGCATTTAAACCTATTTTGATACGCTTTAGTAATTATGGTGCATTTTAATTAGCTTTCAGCACTTGTACTTTTAGCGTTCCGTACTGAAATGGCACCAATGTTACCTTATTATACCTTTAAATGACTCTATTGTTCAAACCGTAACAAGTTGTTAAAAATCCACAGAAAACATCTCATGAAAAAGAAATCCTGAGCATAGCTCTTTCTAAAATAGTCAATACAAATGGATATAAATCGTAAAATAATATGGCTGGTATTAACAGTTTTGCGTTTTGTGTATGGGTAATGTAAAAATAATGACCCATGTTAGAGAGCTCACAGAAATAAGTTGTAAAAAAATAAAGTCACCGACATAGCTCATTGCATTGCAAAGGTAAAGTAGCTATGAGTACGCTTCAACGCTCACAGAGCTGACAAACCTTGGGGAATAAAGGTTATCAATTGGCAACCAATAACAGGACTCCGACCCGGTGGACTGACGACCTAGTCAAGGTTGCGGGAAGCCACTGAATGCAAACGGCCTACAGCTGCTCACTGTGGCATGCCAACCTATATTCAGTAGTTTACTTTCAGGTGCTAATTCATCATTCAACATTATCAGATGATTATAATAATGAAACTACGCGAGCGATGTCGCGGGAAACCACTAGTCTTAGATAAAATCCATCGCATTACTGCTGAAACATACAATTATAAGTGATAGTGGATCAAATTAAATTATACATCATCATGCTGCTCAGGAAATTGCTCGTTAAAACTTTTGCTCGAGATTATTTTACCGCGAATATTGTTGGCTGCGCTACGTTGACGATCTAGGGAAGTGAAATTATTACTGTTGTAGTGTAGACTGCTTACTATTTAGAGGTACTGTACTACTATTTAGAGGTTAGTAGTACCTCGAAATAGTAGTGCACTAAATATCCCTTATTTTAGAAAGTTGCTTAATAGGTATTTTTAATTTTTCTGGACGTCTAGATAATGAGAAAGCAAATGTAATAAAGGTATTTTCACTATTAGATGATCCTTTTATTTAATTTTTAGTAACGTACAGCCAACTTAACATTCATGTATAAAATCTTCGGAATTAATAAACTTACTAAATATAATACGAATAACATTATTCTAAAATAAAAAGTAATACCAATTTTGAAATGTCAATTAAAAAAAAGTTTTAAATCGCTCTAATGAAATAATACTTGAACCTGCTTCTCTCCTTAGTAAAAAAATATCACAACATTATTTTTTTATATACCTACCACGTTTTGTCATGGTCTCCAATTGAAGCATTAAAATCCTTGTGTTGCGACCTACCACACACTAAATTTTGCTAGGGGTGTCTCCCAGAGCACTGACCTGATCGAGCTAATTTAATCCTTAACCCGTGTGTTTTAGAAACGATTGTCTTGTTTAGAAACGTATGACTGTAGTCCAAATGTTAATCATCATCATCATTATTACCACTTGTAGCCATAGAATGTCAACTGCTAAACACTGATGGAAGCCCAGTGACTTCCAGATTGGCAGGTAGACAGCGGTCAAGCGGTTCCTGCAACCTTTACCAGGTCGATTGTCCACCTTGGGGGTGGACGTCCTACGCTGCGCCTGCCGGTACGTAGCCCCCATTCCAGAAACTTGCTGCTCCATCAGCTGTCAGTTCTACATGCTATGTTAATGATCGTTGTTTACTTATATTTTTGTAATATCCGTGTGAATTACAAAGTTAATGTTATTTTAATGAGTTCTAATGGATTGCTGCTTTTAAATGGCGTCAAAATTAGAGCTGGTTTAGGTATAATATCAGTTAACGTTCATTAAGTTATTTTTAGCCATTTGTGGCATACAGTTATTCAATAAAATTATAATTAAGTATTAATAACTTATTTTAAGTCCTTAATTGGATGTCGTGGCCACCTGTTATTACGACAGTAGGTACTTAGTGTAGCCAACATTTGCATGACTTACCAATTTGCTTCTAATTAAGATTGTCTAATTAGTTGTCCTAATGAAATATAGTAAAAAAATAACTGTGGATTACTGTATAATAATATAGTGGTTCGCGCTCCGGACTACAAAGCCAGCGGTTGCGGGTTCGAATCCCGCAAGGGGCAAATGTTTGTGTGATGAGCACGAGCATTTGTACCTAAGTCTGTTTATAATGTTTATAAAAGAATTTAAGTATGTTTATCCGTTATCTAGTCGCCATAGTACAAGCTTTGCTTAGTTTGGGGCTAGCTAATTGGTGTGATTGTGGAAACAATTTATTTATTATTTATTTATTATTATTTATAGTTTTATTCCTTCGCGTGCCACTTACCCTATATAGACCGGAAAATCCCTAAAAAATATGTGTTATATGCTGCACGCAAGTGGAGAATAATCGACAGATATGTGTAATTAATGCTTACTTAATGCTTTTATCTATGCACAGTTATGTGAGATGTTATAGCTCATCAATTTCATGCGTGATACTTAAGACAGGTTGTATGCTTAGACAACATACGCTATGAATTATTAAGGTATTTGGTCATCAGATAGATAGATAGATAGACAGATACTCTTTATTGCACACCACACAAACAAATCACTACAGAGAAACAGTAAATTTAGAATGGTACAATTTAGGCGGTTTTATCGCTAAGACCGATCTCTTCCAGATAACCTTCAGGTAGAGGAAAGTTTGAAAAAAGAAGTTATGAGGGGCATCAGTATTTAGGAATATACTTAACCTTTAGTTAATCACGTCAAAAAATTACGCTAGAAGTCGCGTGGGGTCCTCTGGATCCCATGCTTAATTTGCAAATATGAAAAAAGACCTTATTAATTTAAATTTTTATATTAATAAAAAATATATGTACATTATTTCAACTTGGAATGGCATATAACTTGAAGAAAATTACTAAACACATACTTCTAAATTAGCCTTTCAGACATAATAAATACAGTTTTGAGGGTAATAAAAACAGGGTGTATAGTTCCTCATCCACCATTGAAAAGGGAAGATCCTCCGACCAGACGGGTGTTGTGTCTGGTGGGCTACTGCCCGACGGTTGTTTGTCGGGTTCTTGTATATATGGTTCAATCGCTCCGATAACTTTAATATCGCGATGTAGGATACGTCAGTTTTATATGTGGCGAGATAGATGTCGCTACACAGTAATTGCAGACTTCGCTATGGTGCTAACTGCACATTTGGTTTTGGTTTTTCTGTCTATAGATCAGGCATATGTTACAACGGTTTCTGGAAGCTCTTAGTTAGGATTCAAAAACCAAATGTTTGGAGTTATTTAATAGTGGACCCCAAGCACCTCCGTATGATATATATGATTGAAGCCGTGGCTAGAGAAGCATTATGGAGAGAAGATCGGCTGAACTAGGTAGCTACTTGAAAATACAGTCGCTCACGATGAATATTTGCCAAATTATAACAAAAACAAAGATGCTTGAGGTCCAATGGTTCCCACGCCACTAGTTAAAGGTTAACTTCCACACTGCTATCAGCCACTGCTGATACCTTTAGAGGTCACTTCGTCGCCGTCAGCATCTCCGATGACCTCCGTAGCCGAGAAACGAGCATACCGGACTTGCTGTCCATATCTCTGAGATCCCGGGTACGATGCCCGGTCGGTGAATGTAGAAAAAATAACTTATATTATTCGGGTCTGGGTGTTGTGGTACCGTCGTTGTTTCCGATTTCTGTAACACAATTACTTTAGCTATTTACCATAGGATCAGAGCAATGCATCTATTTAGGTAATGTAGACATGGGTATAGCGCACAAACTTGATGCTATATTATACGTATAAAATATTACTCTATCACGCAAAAAATACCTCCTAAATTGCGGTAACAATGATAATACTCTGCAAAGTTTGCTATAACTTAATTGCAATTAAGCGGAGCTTCTCCTTCCGTTACTTTTTACTATCTATACATTCAACGATATCGTTAGCACCATTCCACAGTTGTTTGATCAGATTTGTCAGGTCATTTTGTTAAAAAGCGAAAACTGTTTAAGAAATACCCTTGTTTTATAGCTAGTTTTTTAAAAATTTATCCTCATTTATATAATCCACATTAGCTTATTGTAAATAATCATTATGCATGTAGTAATTTAAAAGATACTTTTTACTTCACACTACACAAAATCGAAAAATTTTATTTAGACTTGAGAAAATTTGCCCAACTTGAACAATATCTATCAGACAAACATTAGGAGAAATGCGACTACAAAATTGAAAGACGATGAAAGCCATTTTGAAATAATAGAAAGTTTTATTGAATAAATCTTTGCGCCAGACAACCCACCAACTGTCATGGTATCGCAGTAACGGATTAACATCATTCTGTTGCGAGATACTAGATAATCAGTATAAATGTGTTGATTTAAAACTGCTTAGCTCGCACCATATCTTGTAAAAATATTAATTATAAAAGAGGCTGACAACAGTGACCGAATTTCTGGCGCTGCTTCTTCTCGGCACTAGCTCACAAATTGTCCCAAAATCGTTAGCACCATTCCACAGTTATTTGATAACAGTCAGGTAATTTTGTTAAAAAGTCTCATTTTATTAATAAAAAGCAAAAACTATTCAAGAAATACCCTTGTTTTATAGCTAGTTTTTTTTAAATTTATCCTCATTTATATAATCCACATTAGCTTATTGTAAATAATCATTATGCATGTAGTAATTTAAAAGATACTTTTTACTTCACACTACACAAAATCGAAAAATTTAATTTAGACATGAGAAAATTTGCCCAACTTGAACAATATCTATCAGACAAACATTAGGAGAAATGCGACTACAAAATGGAAAGACGATGAAAGCCATTTTGAAATAATAGAAAGTTTTATTGAATAAATAAATTGCGTCAGACAACCCACCAACTTTCATGGTATTCGAAGTAACGGATTAACATCATTGTGTTGCGAGATACTAGATAATCAATATAAATGTGTTAATTTAAAACTGCTTAGCTCGCACCATATCTTGTAAAAATATTAATTTATTTTAAAAGAGGCTGGCAACAGTGACCGAGTTTCTGGCGCTGCTTCTTCTCGGCACTAGCCCACAAATTGTCCCGAAGCAGTGGTAGGGCAAAAAAAATATTGGGACGTGTAAAAGTGATTTTAATAGCCTATTTGCAAAAATAAATGATTTTGATTTTGATTTTTGCCAGGGGCGTCTCCTAGAACACCCAGACTGATGACGTTACGGGTCCAAATTTCTTAAAGGCGATTATGTGTATGTTTAGCACGAGTAAGTATGAGTTTGTCATGGGTGTGATATCAATGTAACATAGTAACTATTAAAACATCAGAATTTTTTATGTATAATAATGAAGAGGCTGATGAAGTTCGCTGGGACAGCTAGATATATCTACTGTGTTATTTTGCTGGGTAAATAAAAGAAAAAATAAATACTGCACACTATAACAGTTTTTCTTTAAATATTTCACTAATAGATGTTTGTTCAATTTGTGCTGTGATTGTACTAGAATCAGATATTTTCACGCGTCCATTCTCCGGGATCTTGTTTAATTACGCGCGTCGGTTAGATAAGGGTGCGGCATTGTCTGCGGATAGACTGCCCGCTCGTGTAGTGATGTGGGGTGTGAGATGGGTCCCTTTAATTGGGACGTAATGAGACGGCTCAATATAGGCTAGAAAAATCTTAGCTCTTGGAAATAGTGTCTGCCGACCGATAGGCCACCATATATTAGACTATAGATATAGTGTGCTAGGTGTTTCTTTGCGAGATCGAATCAGAAATGAGAAGATCCGTAAACGAACAAAGTCGCTTAGCTGAAATAGCAGTAGAACTGACGGCCGTTGGGGCAGAAGGCTCTAGAATGGAGGCTGCGTTCCGGCAAGCGCAGCGTAGGACGTTCACCAACAAGGTGGACAGAGGACCTGGTAAAGGTCACAGGAAGACGCTGTATGCAGGCCGCTTCCAACGGGCCAATCTGGAAGTCAATGGGAGAGGCCTATGTTCAGCAGTGGACGTCCTATTGCTGAAATGATGATGAAGATAGTCTAAGAAAGAATCCCCTATTCTTCCCGGACTATTTAGTCTAATAGCGTATCGAGGCTAGGAAAAAAAGTCTACTGCTGGCTACAAAACATTATCATCAGCTTTTGATGATTACAACTACTACACACACTGTTATTCCACATACCAAAGTACCGTACCAATTATACCCAGAATGCTGTGATGACTTGCTTACCTACAATGCACCTGCAAGATGAACAAGAGTGCATTAAAAAGGCAATAGACAATATTAAATAAAATATGTTAAGAAAAAAAAACGTTATACATAGATAAACGTCTTAGAATAATATAAAAAAACTCAATTTCATTCAGTTAGAATTAGCGTTTATTTAGACCATCCATAGATCTGGATAATTACGGTTTTTATAACTTTGTACAAATACATAAAATTAAGCATGTTAGAAAAACTTAAACTAAATAATTGTCACCTTTGTAAAATTTGACTAGCGTATAGTGTATTTATTATAGCTGGTAAGTTTCTCAATAAATAAAATAAAAATAAAAGTGGTATGGCAGTCGTGTTTTCACTGTTGATGACTTACAATATTGTTGACACTATATTATTACACTTTCACGTACCAGAAATTGGTAGTAGTAAAACCTTCCTAGCGGACCCTGGGGTCCGAAGCGATGGCTTTGGACGCAACCGGGATTTACCGTGAAGATGATGATGAGTAGTAGAACCTTCGTGTTTGGGCTTATTTGATTTATTTTGACAAGTCCAATACACAATTTGGAGACGGGGATTTCTGGGCCATTAATGTAAGTAGTTGAAGTATGGTTTTAAAAAATGGTCATATTTTTCCAGAAATATTTATATAAATAAATAAGATATTTTTATAAATAATAAGATTTGGATCACTCGACGTTTCGTATTTCACGTTTCTGCATGTGCGTTTTGTTCGTGTGATTTCATATTATCTTTTGGTTTTATATCGACCACGGCTTTGTTTTACTAAATCTGACCCTGCCTAACCTGAACGACCCAGCAATGCTTTCAATCTGGACACGGAAGATCTTGCTTATACGTCTGACTTAGATTTTTTAATTTGGATTTTACTACCGGCATGGACTGGATACAGAAGATAATGGATCTTTGTATAAACTGTGTAACAGCGATTAGTCACTGTACGCACTAGGCAGACGACCCCTAAACGATGAAACTACTTTGCATGTATTTCAACAATGGCTTGCACCTCATTCTGTAAGTATACCTTATCTAACCAGTTGTTGTCGGCCAGTTTGTGGCCTAAATGTAATTAACTATATAGGTAACGTTAAAATATCTTTTGTATTTCAAAAAAACAGCTGTTTATTACATAACCTTACTTTTACTAAACCCTTAATTAATCGGCTCTGAGATTGACAAAAACCGCAGAATTTTCAGTCAAGGTTTGCCAAGTATTAATCTATTCATTTACACCATTTTCATCTTATTACATCCAGGGCCCAAATTTGTATGGAAACCTTTCCATCTCCTTTGTATTATATAGTACCTATTTTTAACTGTTATATTATCTACAAGTCTAAAGGTTCTGTAATTATAATGTTAAATACCACGGTCGCGTTAATTCCCGGTTTAATTTGTAAGTTAGACACCACATAGTCGACCTTTAAATCAAGACGGCCGTCTAAGCGTAGAAAAATCCCAAAACATAAAAAGAATGTCTAAAGATACTTATTACTTTAAAGTCAAGTGTATTTTATTCCCAACAGCATAGCTAAATAAAACCCTGAAAACGTGTTATCCAAACAAAACCAAGAGAAAAAGAAAAGTGAAAAAGAAACAAGTTTATTAAATCGCTGGTCGACAGATGTCAATTTTGAAAACGGACGTTTTGCGATTGTTGTGTTCGCGTTAAAAAAGTTTTTTCATACACGTTGCCTGACGATAAATAAGGTTTGCTAGTGAAAGCTTTAAAAGTTTAAATCCTACCTACCTACATTCATAGGTATATATATTTTTCGACGACCTCCGTAGCCGAGAGGCGAGCATACCGAACTTGGTGTCGCTATCTCTGAGGTCCGGGTTCGATTCTCGGTCGGTCAATGTAGGAAAATAACTTTTCTATATTGTCTCGGGTCTGGGTGTTGTGGTACCGTCGTTGTTTCTGATTTCTGTAACACAAGTGCTTAAGCTACTTATCATAGGATCAGAGCAAAGTATGTGATGTTGTCCAATATTTATTTATTTTTTATTTTTTTATTACTAATCATGTCGTACTTTTTGCGTTCGCAATTTTTATTAATCAAGAATAATATATGCGAATGCCTGTTAATAGCTACGTTTATATGATAACTCTGTATTCATAGATTGTATCAATGCTGTTGGTGTTCCGAATAAAATAAAATAAATAAATAAAATATTTTTACTCGAACTACAACTATGTCCTCCGTAGCTTAGTTGAAAGAGCAACCACCCTAATAGCGAAAGGACTTAAGTTCAAATGCTACAGTAGGCAGTTAGTGATAATATTAACTGTAATATAAAGCATATCTTTAGCACTAGCACAAAGCATACGAGGAGCTCAATCAAATTACAGAAAGTGGTCAGAAAATCCTCTCTGAAATCCTTTTTAATATCTATCTACCAATCCCGTGAATTTAGGTGTACCTATCTCTTATCCGACCTCTGCCGGAGGTAGTGACGATCTGTGACCACTTACAAACTTACCATGTTGCCAAGGATAAGCCTAGCCCACTCTCTTTCCTGTTCATTTACTACCGTTGACCAAGCGACTTTGATGAAGTAAAAAAAAATTATTACACACTAGTCACTTTTTAATTCTTGCTTTGCTTTGTTAAAAGATGAAGATGTCATTCTATGAAGATAATAATGAGAAAATTTTATCCATTAGAAAGGTTAAACGTAGGTTTGTTTTCTAATTAACTTATTATGTTAGTTAGATGTTAAAAAGTGCGAAAAGATCAATTTTACGCTCACGAAGCCGCGAACACAACTACCTAGTAAGCTATAAAACAGTGGTGTTCAACCCTAACAAATATAAGTTGCGGTGATAATGAAAGAAAATTGCGGCGTAACGAAAACTTTGATCTCACGTCAAAAGACTGACTCATCGTGTAATGCTGGCATTGACACTATAATTGCTTGGGCTTGGGATTCAGGTTCACACTGTTAGGGTGGGTACTGACCGCCATTACCAAGTGTAACGTAGCAATCTAACATACACAGCGAGCATGTACCAAAATCTGTTGACAACCGGTTGCTTGCTTGTTTCTTGCTTGTTTGGTGTAGTAGTTCGCGGTTTGGGCTATAAAGCCAGGCAGTTGCGCGTTCGAATCCCGCAAGGCAAATAATAAATAAATGTAAAAATATTGAACAACATCACATACATTGCTCTGATCCTAAGATAAGTAGCTAAAGCACTTATGTTAAAGGAATCAGAAAAAACGACGGTACCACAACACCTAGACCAAGCCCAATATAAAAAAGATAGTTTTCTACATTGACCCAACCGAGAATCGAACTCGGGAACTCAGACATGGCGACGCCAAATGCCTGACTTGTACTGGCCTCTTGACTACGTAGGTCGTCTGGTGATGAGCACAAGCATTTGTACCTAAGTCATGGATGTTTATAAATGTATTTAAGTATGTTGATTCGCGTGGGCCATAGTACAAACTTTGCTTAGTTCAGGGCTAGATACCTAATGGGCTAGTTTCCTAATGGGCTGGTTTCCTAAAAAAATCTAATTAGTCCGTCAGTTGGAATAACAGACAATATTGGACACGTATCTTTTCTTTTCTGAATCAAACAAAAAATTATGAAGATATAGCCCGTTAAAGTTCTGCGTAACGTCACGCCTTGCGACACTTTTTAGCAAGACGTGACGTCACGTGCTCACTTTGATGCGCTTTATCTTCGTCATTTTTTGTTTGATTGACAAAAGACAAAATATAGGTCCAATATTTTATGATAATCTAACTGACGGACTAAATAGAATAACAATTTTTTGACCCAGGAAACTAGCCCAGTAATTTGATTGTCGATCAAAAAAAAAAGATTGTTCACTTTATACCATGTTACATTACACTTTAGAATCTTCATGTATGTACATAAGCTGAGATAAATATTTTCCACGATTTATATCTCATCGGTCTTAAAGTTCCAAAGATGTTATGATCGAAATTACTTCAAAGAACTTATTTAACTGTAGCTAGAACATAATAATTTCCCTTTGTTTCATTGGAGTGATACATCAATGTCTGTTTGAGTTGTCGAATCATCGCCTACTCTCTGTACTATATTATAATTGAAATTGCTACTCCCTTTAATGATAATATCGCTTTACGGATGAAGTATTTCTATAAATAAACTTATTCAGATTTTCAACAAAACTGACACAATACTTACCAAACAGTTTGCTAACCAATTAAATAACAACGACTGCTTACAAAGGCAACAAGGACAGAGAGAGACAGTGGGTTAAGTCAATTAACCCTTTTTTAAATGCTGAAACTAGGTAATGGGCTAGTTTCCTAAAAAAATCAAATTAGTCCGTCAGTTAAATTAACAGAAAATATTGGACACGTATTTTTTCTTTTCTAAATCAAACAAAAAATGATGAAGATAAAGCGCATCAAAGTGAGCACGTGACGTCACGTCTTGCTAAAAAGTGTCGCAAGGCGTGACGTTATGCGGAACTTTAACGGGCTATATCTTCATAATTTTTTGTTTGATTCAGAAAAGAAAAGATACGTGTCCAATATTGTCTGTTATTCCAACATATAAAGGCTATAGCCCGTTAAAGATCCGCGTAACGTGACGTCACGTGCTCACTTTGATGCGCTTTGTCTTCGTCATTTTTTGTTTGATTGACAAAAGACAAAATATGGGTCCAATATTTTTGGATAATCTAACTGACGGACTAAATATAATAATCTTTTTTTGACCCAGGAAACTAGCCTAATAACTACCTACTTATAAGGCAAATGTTATGTACACGTAGATTTGCATATTTAAACTAAGACCTTTTTAAAAAAGTAAAATTAATTAATTAAGCTTTAATTTAAAATATGAACCATCTGATAGCCATCAATTGAAATTTTTCTTTTTTAGAAATAGAATGTTTATTAATTAAGAATATCTTTATTTTTTATTAAGATTTATTTTAAAAGTGAAGTATTGAATCTACTCACCGTAAAGAGAATCTACACAGGTAAGTGTACACCGTCGGCCGTCACCAATAAATCATCTCAGGGTAGTAAGTACCTTCTGTTAGTTTGTAAGATTTGGCTCAGACGTTGAATAGCACTGAATATAACTAAGATAATAATTAAAAGTACTGATTACAACAACATTGTGTTTGAAAATAAGACTGAAATATCTTCTTCTTACTTTGTGATTTGTGATTTTAAGAGATACTGTATAAACAAGATTTCTCACTGTACTATAATACTGGGTAAAAATATAAACAACAACTCCCGCTATGAGGCTGTTATAAACAACAAAATTAAGTCTGCCTTATAGTAAGTAAAATAATTCTATGCGTTTATTGAATTTTAAACATGATGCCGTTGAAGTAGTTTAATCAAGTTTAAATGATAAATTACTTTTAATTATTGAATAAGTAAGTTAATATAGAATCCCATAAACACTTAATTATGTTAATTACTATTTAATGGTAACGGAAATACGACAGTCGAAACAGGTTTCTATAAAAATGTGTATATTAACATGAATGTGTATAAAACCAAAATAATTTGCTGCAATTATCACAGTCATTACATTGCTTCTCACGCAAACAAACGATACCAATCAACAATGAAAACAGTCGCAGTATTTTGCCTTTGCGCCGTAGTAGTGATGGGAGCGCCATCCAGCGACCGGTCACTCCCGGCCGTCGAGCACACAGACGAGCGCGACGAGCTCGGACAGTACACTCTGCGCTACGTCACCGCCGAGGGCACGATCGTGTCCGAGCGCGGACGGCTCGTGCCCGCCGCGGACGGGAAGGGCCGCGTGCTGGTCTACGAGGGCGAGTTCACGTTCGTCGGCGACGACGGCAAGGTCTACGTCACCAAGTACACGGCCGGTGCTAAGGGAGGATACAAAGCCGAGGGCGAGCACCTGCCCGTAGCACCAGAAGTACCAGACGTGCCTCTACCTGAGCCACCCAAAATTGAAGTTCCTGTGATAGTAGCTGATCCTGTGGTTTAAAAATTACAAAAGTTAGGAATCAATAAATGTATATTATAGAACAATGACTTTTTAGTATTTCGTCCCTATAAAAAAATTGACACATCAGAAACAGAAAAACTTAGCTTACTTTAGCTTTTGGTTTTAGTTAGACCAAATAAAGGGACATCGTTTTTATAACTTAAACGAAATCTTGAAACACAAAAATAGCTTTATTTCCTAGTGTACTGTCTTCGAGATTTAGAAGTTTAATTTAAAATTAAGACTGAATTTACGCCCACATGTTGACCTTGACAAATTACAAAAAACTGATCCGTATCGTTTTTAGTCCTATTTTAATGTAAAGCTAACAAGCTGCTCTAACTTTTCATCATTAAAACCAATTCGAGGTCTATAACTAACTAACTATCTTTGAAGTTTTTCGGTTATCAAAGTCTTCGAAACCATTAATATATTAAAGGTTTTTAAAAATATAAGCCAAATGATAAAGCAATTCCATCAAACGTCACTCAGTCTGTAATAGGACAAGTGTGCAGTACTTATTTTTAAATTGTCGGTTACTTTTCATTAATCCCTGGTTCAACAAATATGAACTCAATTGTTTACGCTGCGTGCTTTATAATAGCAATTCAAATGATTCAAACTGAATTTGAATTTTGTGGGCTTTGAAAATACACAGCGACATAATAATATTTTCTTTCAATGTAAATTTTCCTCGTTTGGGTTTCTGTTTATGCTTTACTTGAAACTCTAGAAATATTCGCGCCAGCTCCAGTTGCTCTTCTATAGCATAAAAAAGAATCTATGAATAAATATTTTCTTTGATTTTAGTCGAATTGATCTTCTTGGCAATGTTTTGTTTCAAAATAACAAGACGTTACTTTACTGTTACAGCCTATTTGCAGATTGGACTTATAAAAAATATTCCAAAAAAACACACCATAAAGAAATAAAGTAGCTAATATCACTATTAAAATCATTAATGAGACGATGAATGACAGCAGCCATGACAACCAGCAGAATTTGGCGGTTCGGTTGGCGGGCCCATAGAGACGCCACTGCTTCCAATGGCGTTCCTGGCAACCGTCAACCAAACCGAAATCAGCTGATCATGAAAATGGATAGATAACATGAAGTTTTTTTAAAAATTATTATTATAGCCTTTTTATTTAGACAAGTTTACATAATTTTGCGTTAGATTTAACATGTACAAATCTTCAAAACTAGACTTAAAACATATCTCCTTGCACTTTAGTTTTCTCCTATGTTTTTCTTTGATTTACTTCTTTCTTTACTTTTCCTAACACTTTTGGTATCAAAATCCATATTCATATTAATAGGGTTATTAATTAGTGTAAGTACTTATATGTATTTATAGTATGTATGATCATTATTTATAACAATGTGTAAGTATGTATATTATTTTATTTTTTAGTATCTATGTAATAAATATATAATATATTATGTAATATATTAAATATAAAATTACTTTAAACTCTTCACCGCCTCCCCCACATAACGTTTTTTTTTTCAACTTTCCTCTACCTGAAGGTTGTCTGGAAGAGATCGCTCTTAGCGATAAAACCGCCTAAATTGTACCATTCTACCATTCTAAATTTATTGTTTCTCTGTACTGTTTTTTTGTGTGGTGTGCAATAAAGAGTATCTATCTATTTATCTATGTCAGATTTAATTTTTAAATTTTCAGAATATAATTATTTTCTTATAATTCGTCAATTATAAATTTAAATAAATTATACATTAATAAATACTTAGTCAAGTTATTAAATATAATTCGATTGTTAATGGTACGATTTTGTTATTGACAATATCAGTTTCTTGGATACCAGAACGATATTAATTTAGCCACTTCTCTTTCCCTCTTATTATGTGGCCTGCCCATTTCCTTTAAGAGTTTTTATTTTGACTGAGATGTCGTCAATTTTTGTTACTTTTCTAATATTTCCTTTTTTTATTTTATCAGTTCTCCTGATTTCAGTCATGCTTCTTTCCATCGACCGTTGGCAGACTTGTAGTTTTTTCAGATGGTATTTTGTTAGCGCGCTCGTTAACATAAAGATTATTACACATTAAATAACAATAATTACAGACTACCCATATGTAATGATACCCAGAGCCTATACCAGTCGATTAAGTGGCTTTTTGTGGGGTCTTACAATAATTAAGCAATTATTTTTAAAAATATATAGGAGCAATTTGACTGGTAAAGTTACCCGCTTTCTCTACTCTTATCCCGCTAGCTAGTAAGTTTAGAATAGAAGTAATATGATTATCGAAGGAGTAAAGGACTGTGAAAAAATTAAGTTCTACATTTAAAAAATAATTTGCCAAATTAAAATAGAAAAGAGTAACACGATCACAAAATGAAATCTTAATGAAAATATACGCTTAAAACCTTTTTTTATTTATATTTCTATGTATTACTTGACGATGTAGTAACTATGTATGGTCTAGAAGACAAACGTGCTAATTACAGTATTAGTATTTGCTCAGGACAGCTGTTTAAAGTTTTTAATATTTCACATGTTGGCATAAGATTTTGTGAACCGACATTTTTTTATTTAACCTTACTAACATTAATAAGATTGTTTATTTACCTTATAATAAATTAAAAACGGACAAATTGAAAACCTCCTACTTTTTTTTAATTCGGTTAAAACAGATAGTTTAGACATAGATAGACTGATTGTGGCGATGTTCCAGGTTCTAGATTTAAAGTTTTATCTTGAGGCGAAGGGGAAGGCAACCTTGAGCATTTAGCGTCAACTCGAGCGACATCTATTACGTGTTATGCTTCTCGCAGACTAAACATCCAGCTACATTCGAGCGGGCATGCAACGTCGCATTTTCGTGGCGCACAAAAACGCCTGATTATCAAAGTATCCGCTAATAGAAAAGTAGGCGTAAAAAATGAAATCTATTAGAGATCTTTAATTTGTTGATAATGATGATGATGATGATTTGACAAACAAAAGATTACATATGCTATGAATACCTATGACAAGTTTGAAACAAAACAAAAACCTCGTTCAAAATATAAATTTATATAAGACCGCGGTATTCGCGGTACTTTGATCGTATTTAGATACTACGAGCAAAGCTTCGATATATTAGTTACATGATATATTAATTTCCACATTTTATATACAGTAGTTTCGCTAGCGTCTTTGTGCGAAATATTATAAAAAAACTGCGCTCGCCAACCCGCCTGCCAAGCGTGGCGAGTATTGGCAATCCCCCCGATGATCAGTCATTGGGGGATGCCTTTGTTCAGCAGTAGACCTCCTATGGCTGAAATGATGATGATTTTTGCCAGAAAACTTTCGCAAAAATACCCTTTTTTGCGTGTATTCTCCTTACCCGTCGCCTTAAAAAGGCAAGCTTTGCTTATTTGCTTCTCAGGGAATCCATAGTCTATAACTGGTTTTAAGAGAATAAATCCCTGAGTACTCCAATAATTTAATGTTTTTTTTCGTAGATAAAAACCACGATTAATATTCAAAGGAGTCAAATTACAACACAATATCAATAAAGAGATCTATCAGGAATAGTATGCTGAGCCAAAAGGCGGTTATACCCGCCTTCTCTACGCGTATCCCGCTCGCTAGTAAGTTTAGAATAGAAGTAAGTAATAGGATTATCAAGGGAACGAAGGACTGTGAAAAAGTGAAGTCCTTCATTTCGGTAAATGGATGCTACTACATTGCATAATAGAGCATTGCATATTTAGAATAACATCGTTTGGCAATAGGTATCTAACTCCTTTGGACACTTTGACATTTAGGCCTATCCGATTAAGTGCAAACGTCAGCTTAAGATGAACCGTACGTCAAAGATTCCTAAACATTATGCGTTTCAAGTTATTTGGACATAATATTGGGTTGTTCAATCTGTAATTTTTAAACTACAAAACCGATGTCAAGTAGTCAATATTTACTGGACAGCCTATAAATTACCTACTTTCTAACAAAAAAGAATAAATGAAAATCAGACTAAATATTCGCGTTAAATATTCAAATTCAAATACTTTATTCACCCTAGGTAATTATTATTTATTGTTATGATTTACAACAAAGTACTCATTGTTACTTTCATTCCTTTTCATAAAGAAACCGTGCTACATTTCGGGATAAAAAATATTATTTGTCTTACATCGTATTAGGAACTTAAAACGTGCCAAGTTTTATTTGAATTTTGGGCAGTATCGCTGTGATGTGCGGCCATGATACAGACAGACAATAATGAAAAAAAAATACAACATCACATTTATTTGATTGCTCTGATCCTATGGAAATCGCTATGATAAGTAGCCGAAGTACTTGTGTCACAGAAATCAGAAACAACGACGGTACCACAACACCCAGACCCGAGACAATATACAAAAGTTATTTTATTTTACTACATTGACCGACTGGGAATCGAACCTGAAACCTCAGAGATAGCGACACCTAGTCCGGTGTGCTCGCTTCTCGGGTACGAAGGTCGTTATAAAGAATAATAATTGTGTTAACTATTCTTTTGTAAGTTATGACTTGAAGAGATTACGTAAAAACAAGACTGCACTCTGTACCATCATCATTATCATTTCAGCCATAAGACGTCCACTGCTGAACATAGGCCTCCCTCTAGTGACTTCAAGATTGACCGGTTGGAAGCGGCCTGCATCCAGCGGCTTCCTGCAACCTTTACCAGGTCGTCTGGTCACCTGGTGAGTGGATGTCCTACGCTATGCTTGCCGATACGTGGCCTCCATTCTGTACCATAAGACAGGGTTAAACTCTCGCTATGAGGCTATTAAAAACCACAAAAATATGATGTCTGTCTCATACTAGTATAACAAAAAACTTGTTAAGATATTGAGTTACTAGACCTAGGTGTAGTAACTCAATATCTTAACAAGTTTTTTGTTATCTCAAAACCATATAACAAGCGATATGAAAATATCGCTGATAAAAAAATTGGCATTTTTGTTTTAAAAAATTGGATACGGTTCGAAAAGTCCCTGTTATGATAGTATCAATTTACCTTTTTACAAAACTATTAATTGAATCTATTAATCTTTAATTATTTAACTATATTTCCAAAATTTCCCATACTAACTCAAATCTAATGAATTTACTCATTAAACAGTTATTACCTACTGATGATAGGGTCCGTAATATTGATATTTTTAATTATTGATTAAAGAAGTTAGTAAACCGTCTTTTTAAAACTTAATTATGTAAATTACTATATAATTGTAACAGAAATACGTCCATCGAAACAGGTTTTAATAAAAATGTTTCTCATTCATCATTAGTGTGTATAAAAACAAAATCATTCGCTGCTATCGTCACAGTTCATCACATTACTTCTCACGGAAACAAACAATATAATTTAACAATGAAAACGGTCGCAGTATTTTGCCTTTGCGCCGTTGTAGTGATGGGAGCACCATCCGGTGACCGGTCACTCCCGGCCGTCGAACACACAGACGAGCGCGACGAGCTCGGACAGTACACGCTGCGCTACGTCACCGCCGAGGGCACGATCGTGTCCGAGCGCGGTCGGCTCGTGCCCGCCGCGGACGGGAAGGGACGCGTGCTGGTCTACGAGGGCGAGTTCACGTTCGTCGGCGACGACGGCAAGGTCTACGTCACTAAGTACACGGCCGGCGCTGAGGGAGGATACAAAGCTGAGGGCGAGCACCTGCCCGTTGCACCAGAAGTACCAGACGTGCCTCTACCTGAGCAACCTAAAGATGAAGTTCCTGTGGTAGTAGCTGATCCTGTGGTTTGAAAAAAATAAAAATAGGAATCAACAAATTTATATTATAGATCATGTTTTATCATTTCTTCCCTGTAAAAATTGTACACATCAGAAGCAGAATAACTAACTACTTTAGCTTTTGGTCTTATAATGGAGCATCATTTTTGTAAATTAAACGAAGTCTTGAAACACAAAAACAGTTTTATCTCTTAGTGATTTAGGTGTTTAATTTGAAATGTATACTTTTTGAATTTACGCTCACATGTTTGTGGGTTATGCTTGAAAAATTACAAATAACTGTCGCGTATCTTTTTAAATCCTGTTTTAATGTAAAGCTAATAAGCTGCTCTTAACGCTTCCATTCCGCGTTTATTTTTAAAAAAATACAAAAATTAGGAATCAATATTTTTTTATCATAGAACAATAATTTTAAAAAGAATATCAGAAGCAGAACAACAAAATTTTTAAACCTTTGGTCTTATGGTGCCAAAAAACTAAGTCTTATAACACAAAATTAGCTTTGTCCCTTAGTGTGCCATCTTCGAGATATCGGACGCTTCATTGGAAATTTACATGTGAAATGGTATGGATGGTATGGATTTAATGGGTTGGACATAAAGTATCGCCTTACCGTCCCTAGATTTTATGGTTTTGATGGTATAGGAATTTTACAATGCTATTGTAGCATTGGTGAATAAAAGGGTAAATCTGACGGGTATGCGAATTGACTTTGATTTAAAGTCAGTCCTATCCAAAGAGTTGCTGCCTACTACTTTATTACTATGCCTACACGTGCAGGTGTTTTGAGCTTGACATTAAACATAAAACTGTCGAGTATCTTTTCTAAGTACTACTTTTTGTTACACTGGAAAAAAAAAAATCACCCTTCCTTTGGCGCGGAAATGCATCCCTTGAAAGGTATCTCTTGGCACAGGTTAGCAGCGCATGACGCAGATTTTGACGCGTTTTGGGTCAAACTACCATAATTATGGTAGCTTAGCCGGCACGTAAGGGGGTTGTATTGTATACCTTTGGAATCTTAAGGAAACAACTTATTTTATTATGTATCAAATCATGAAATTCGAGTTAATTACGCGATATAATAGCAACATGAATCCAGCTGACTTAAAATTCTCCGATTTTTGTAAAAAAAGGTAATTAATTATTATCTACCAAATAAACAAGATATCGAGAGATTGCCTTTCATTTATTTCATTATTCATAAACACGAATTTACAATTGATTTTAAACACTTCAAACAAAATGTCACCTCCATAAAAAAATTGATAAATAATGGCTTCTTTTTGCAACAGCCAAATCCTGGCCGTTAGGCTCCTGCCTGCCACCAGGGGAAAATCAAATTTTGCAAAACATTAAATTGGCCAATTAGCCTCAAAAACGACTGAATTACAAAGAATGATTCATTAGAATTGTTATTCTTGAAATAATAATGTAAGGAAAGTAAAAAATAATTATACATAATTAAGTTAAATGAAAATACCGCTGCAAAATCAGCCAAAAATCGGTAGGTACCTTGAATAAATGGTTTGTAGAACAAAACTCATTTGTTTTTCCCAAAAAGTAAATATGTATTCATGAGGCTTATCAAATTCACTTTAGATTTATCATAAAGTAAAGGATAAAAATTAAACTTAGATATTCTTAAAATGACCAGCAAAATCATACATTTTATTGTCAAGTGACGTCGCGCTAAATATTTCGATATTGTAAGTAACTATGGCTTATTTGAACAAATCTATTTAATTAATTACGTTACTGACTCTATAAAAAGATTTATCAAAGCTTTATTTGATGTGAATTTATCGAAATAATATTGAAACTAACCAAAAACCTCGAGCGATGTCGGCCGCCTAAAAATTTTTTCACATTTTCTAAAATTTACCTTCAATTATCATTATTGCAAACTAATGCTGCAAATCCATCTAAACACACCCACTTTATCGATTTAAGCACTATTCTAATGTATTTTCACTTAAACATTAATCAAACAAAATTATTTAACAACAAGCAAATGTCAGAATCATATGGTGAACTTTGCACGCACAGATTAAACAGATCTTACGCGTTTTGGGAAGTGAAAGGAACAGGGTGTTGAGTTCCTCATCCATCATTGAAAAGGGAGCATCCTCCGACCAGACGGGTGTTGTGTCTGGTGGGCTACTGCCCGACGGTTGTTTGTCGGGTTCTTGTATATATGGTTCAATCGCTCCGATAACCATAATATCGCGATGTAGGATACGTCCGTTTTATATGTGGCGAGATAGATGTCGCTACACGCGCACAGATTAAACAAACCCTTTCAATCTATTGACAGTACCTACTTCTTTTTTTTGGTATGCGATACTCGGTTAAGACTCCGTCTGTCACCGTCCTATGATTTTTTGAACGCGCATGACGTAAGCATAATGTAAGCTCATATGCCACATCAGTAATTTATTAAAGGTGAACGGGAGCCGTGTGTGTGCCACCTCCACAAGAAAACAAGCTGCAAATATAAATTCCATTCAGGCTTTTTATCTTAAAACGAATGCGTAGTCAGCAATGTTAAAATAATTTTGGTTACTAAAGTCTTCGAAGCCAATTTAAAAAAAAATTTTTTTTTCATTTAAACCAAGTGATTCTTTAATTTTATCAAATTACGAGCTTTAAATTAATATAATAATAAATTAATTAATTAAATTATTAGGACATTAGCAAGCCTATAATGGGACAAGCGTTTCATACTTGTTTTCAAATTGTTGATAACTTTTTCATTAATTCCTGGTTCAACAATTAATATGCAACTCAACTGCGGGCTTATAATGGCAACTTTAGGATTTAAGATTTGTTTGAAAGTAGACAGTGACACAAAAATTACTTTCAATGTAATTTTTCGTACTTTGTGGTTCTGCTTTTGCTTTACTTGAAGCTCTAGAAGAATTTACGCAGGCTCCATTTGCTCTTTTATAGCTTTTAAGAAAAAAATCTACGTAGAATCTTTTTCGCAATTTTAATCGCATTCATCTTTTTGGCAAAGTTTTGTTTCGATATTACAAGAAGTTACTTAATTTTTCAGCTTTTGTGTGGACTGGACTTTTTGGACAATTTGAAATATATCAATAATAAAGAGTAAAACGTTTAAAAAAACCCGATGAAAATTTTCTGTGTATTATTATTATTTTGATACATGTGCAATGAGATTTAACGAGATAACAGGGATAATTTTTAACGTCTATTGATATATTATTATCACACACTGTTGTACGTTCAAAGACTATTTTTCGAAAACGGAGCGACGTACAAGCATGGCGCTAGGCGACAGCGGCTAGTGTATTACGCGTGCCAATGGTGAGGGTGGTGAAGAAGTTGTAGTTACCAGAGGTGGCAGAGTGGTGACAGCGGTCGTTGCAACGGTAGCGAAGGTGGTAGTAGTGGTTGCTTTTGTTGTAGAGCTGAAGAAGATTATTGAGCAAGCAATTCTTCTTCTTCATCTATACGGTCAATCCAGGTTACGTTTTGGAGCCCAGCCATTGCTTTGGAGCCTAAGTTCCGCTTTCATTTAGCAAGCAAGCAATTATAGCCATATAGCAACCCATTTAGACTATAAGCAATGTTTAAAAATGGGTTTTCCTATTGTTTGTGTCTTCATTTAGAAACTTTTTCCACTGATACCCTTTCTTCTGATTTATATTTTTTATGATGTCGTTAACAACAGCGAACACATTTAGTTTCACCGTGTCCGTCCGTTTGTCTGTCTGTTCATCTGTCCGTGGCTTGGCTCTTTATTTTTAGGGTACCTCCTGTACAGTGTGGAAGTTGTTTTTACTGCAATGGTCTATCGTATTGTGTGGAAAGTCATTGGATAGGCCGTTTATTAAATTAGTGGGTCCAAACCACTATTTTTTGGTACAGGGATCAGTTTGCGTAATTTTTTTGTTAGAGTCAAATATCGCAAGCCTGTTTCAGCGAAATTGGTTTATTAAAAAAAGAGGAAAAATTCGACAATAGTATACGATACGTTAGTAGATAAAGTTAAAAGGAAAACTATCACAGCTAGACAGGTTTTACAAGTTATCGAGTTACGAGACGGGGAACAATGAAACCCTTCATTAAATTAATAAGTCGATAAATATTGGACAGCACCGCTTTGATTCTAAGCATAATGCACTAGTGTTATAGTAATTTTTTCTACATTGACCGACCAGGAACCGGACCCAGAGCCTTAGAGAAAGCGACACCAAGTCCGGTATGCTGACCTCTTGGCTACGGAGGCGGTCGTAATAATGTATTGTTGATTTAATAATTAAAATTTAAAATCTTTGTTTCATCAGCTTTGTTAGTCAGTATGTACGGTATCCAGTTGTGTAATAATTTCCGCTTTATTCATATATTTTTTTGATAAATATAATCTTTAGTCTTATATACCACATGCTTATTGGAGTGTTTATTAGGGGAATATAAAGTTCAAAAGTTTGTATGAAGTATTAATTTTTATTTTCTAAACAACAGGTGATGCAACAACTGGAACTTCAACTTTGGGTGGCTCAGGTACAGGCACGTCTGGTACTTCTGGTGCTACGGGCAGGTGTTCGCCCTCAGCTTTGTATCCTCCCTCAGCGCCGGCCGTGTACTTGGTGACGTAAACCTTGCCGTCGTCGCCGACGAACGTGAACTCGCCCTCGTAGATCAGCACGCGGCCCTTCCCATCCGCGGCAGGCACGAGCCGACCGCGCTCGGACACGATCGTGCCCTCGGCGGTGACGTAGCGCAGCGTGTACTGTCCGAGCTCGTCGCGCTCGTCTGTGTGCTCGACGGCCGGCAGTGACCGGTCGCTGGATGGCGCTCCCATCACTACTACGGCGCAAAGGCAAAGTACTACGATGGTTCTCATTGTTGCTTTGTTATTATTTGCTTCGTTGTGAAGTGATGACTGTGGTAATGCAAAACAGCTTGCTTATTTTATAGAAAAAGTTTTTTAATTTACATCCTAGAGCAACTTGTTCTGTAATTATGTGGTATGTGTCTTATTGAATTAGCTGTTAATTTATGTCATTAACAATAAAATACTAATCATCTACTTTGTTTTATGTTTTTGTAAACACCAATTAAACTTAACTTTGGCAAACCAAAAATTGCTAACGTAATTTTCTTGTTTTGATCATCCTGTTTATTTTTTAGCAATCACACATATGCTTTATGTTAATTTAGGTTACTTGTTGCCTTATTTTGTTTGCTATTGTTGGTTTGTATCTCATTGTTTATTAAGAGTATCATTTAAGCTATTGCAAATTTAATTAGTTTTGTGTTTCTTAAATAATAGGGTTTGCCCGCAAAATAGTAGATTTGTCACCAAAATGTAGTCACCAAACAGTATAAAATCAATGCCAAAATAAATCCCCTAGAATCATGGAGATATAGGGTCTAGTACCAAATAAATGTTTTTATATGTATTATAATAGGTTAGTCCTAATAAGTATTTAAGCCAACTAATTTAAAGAGATCACCAATAAATCATATATTATGTCACTTAAAAATTTCATAAAGTTCTAAAAAAAAAAATTGGGTTGTCGTCATCATCGTTTCAACCAAAAGAGTCTACTACTTAACTAGACATATGCCTCCCCCAAGGATCTTACTTTCCATAGGTAAGTAGTATTAATATATTTAAATAAAATTTCTAGCAGAATAGTAAATAAAACACTTCATTGAAGTCAAAATAATCAATATTTATTGTTATAAATAATAATCACTGAATAATCAGCGCTGGTTTGGATTTTGAAGGGCACCCCCTTTTTTTTTTCTGGCCGATAAGCACATTTTTCGCTTCTGGTGGGGTGTTGGCCAGCTCTATGCGTATGGCTAATCCGTTAATATGTTTGCTTTACGACCCATCGTTGAGACCATAAACATATAACATATTTTCATTAAAATTACAAATTGATGTATTGAATTGGTAAAGAATACTATTATTTTAATAACTGAACGAAATAAAATGTAATATACATATATATTGTTGACAAAAGCTCTATATACATATATAAAAATGAAATGCTGTTCGTTTGTCTCGCTAAAACTCGAGAATGGCTGGACTGATTTGGCTAATTTTGATCTTGAAATATTTGCGGAAGTTCAGGGAAGGTTTAAAAGGTGAGAAGATATTTTTAAAATGCAAGGAAAGTAGTAAAATAACTACTATATTTTCCCATATAAACGAATTGGCGGAAGTTTATATTCATCTAATGCACTACAATTTTTTATTATTATTAATTTATTGGTAATCCATCTCTTATTTTACACATATTAACATTAATTTGATAATTCATACCTAGGAACACTTTTTGTTTATCTGAGAACAAAAATATTTCGTGGCGATAGATCTATTTATTAAGTGATACAACTTGATAACAAATATAAATTTTGATGACAAGAAATATAGTCCCCGTCTATTAATATAATTTTAATAAAATAAATTGCGAGTGTTCTTGAAAGCGTTTCTCTGTTCCTCAAAGGGATGTCTTCAGTAGACAAATTGGTTATTTAGAATCAATTGGAACTAAGATTTATGTCTAAGTTATTGTGGAGCAAACGCCAGAATTGTAACAAAAAGATTTCGTGATTTATAGTGAGAGAAATTCAACAAAAAGCCAGTTACTAAATAATTAAGATTCAGTGAGTCGCTGAAAATGTTAAGCTGCTGTGAATGACATGCTTAAAAATAAATATAGGCCAACAAAACACTAGGAATAAATAATAGCAAACCAATTGAATGTATGTAAAAATATTTGACACTTGTCATACATTTTATGTTGATACTGATGGCCGATGTGGCAGATTTGTTCTAGAATTGAGGCCACGTACGGCAAGCGCAGCGTAAGACGTCCACCCACAAGGACAGACAACCTGGTTAAAGTAGCAAGAAGCCGCTGGATGCAGGCTACTTCCACCCGGCTAATCTGGAAGTTATTGGGGAAGGCCTATGTTTAGCAATGGACAGTCCTATGGCTGAAATGTTGTTGATAATGAGACCTATCGCAAACTTATAATATCACGTTAAATGGTCAAAAAAACTGTAAAGCTACTGAATATGGAACAAAAAAAAAAGATTTTCGTTTGTTCCATTTTCAGACGCATTACGAACTATAGCTGCATTTTAGAGTTTACTAGAATACCGCTTTTGGCTTTTATTTCAGTTCATAAACATTATCAACAGACGGGTAAATCTGCAGTCCCTTTGCTTTGAGGTAAATAAAATTGATGCTTCTAAGTCAACCATATCGCAATCATAATACCTAAGGGCATTTCTGTCACCATTTGATACTCGCAAACTCACTCACTACTTCCCATTGACCTAAATTTTGCAAGAAACAAGATTTTAAAGCAATGCTGTCTTATCAAATTAAAACATCTCCTTATTTTTATAAGTATTTCTTAGGAACTGCAGTTAAATCGGTGATACATAGCAAGCGTCAAACTTTATGTGATTATAGCGAAAACGAAACGAAAACGAAAGCTAAATGACTAATGATTAAAACAGGTCAAGTGTTAGCCGCGATAAAGATTCATAACTAAATGGGAAAGAAATACTGTGATACAAAACGCTTTTGCACGATTCTGACTTGCACTTGGTCGGAATTTTATGTTGTAAGTCACTATAAATGTTGCATTATGTTATATTTTGCATAATGATGTGTTATAAATTACTTTTAAATTCCTTTTGTTCACTATTCATTTACGATTCATTTACTCGTAGTTAAAGCCTATTAAGAGTCGACCTCTGGAAATCCTGTTGGACTTTGCTTAAATTGGCTTGACTATTTTTTATGGCTGTGTCGATGAAAATTAAATTAAATCCGAAACCTAAACTTGGTGTGGTTGCAATCTCTGTAGATGAACAAATAGTACCTAATAAAACCGGTCTAGGGTGAATCAGGCCGGCTACGAATGTTCATCTTACTGGATAAATATCGATTTTGGTTCACACTAAAGGTACATATAGTACATAACGTACAAAAACTTAACAGCAGGTTATTGTCATGCGAAAAATCTAGCAATATCACATCTAAAACCCGGGTACCTACATTACGGACGGAGCGTCGGCGATTTCAAAATGCCTATAGAGTACATCCACTGCATTCTTATTTTGTTTCATCATCATCATTTCAGCCATAGAACATCCACTGCTGAACATAGGCCTCCCGCAATTCTTATTTCGTATAGTAGTCGATAGAAACGTGCACTCGAATAATAGAGGACAGTGGTAATGCCGATGACGTCATCGGCAGAAATACTGGTGTCCGGCGCGACCGGCGCACATTTTCTGATCCAGTGCACGCAGTTTCATGGAAATCCATACAAAGCAACTAATCCTTATGCTGCGTACTCTTCAATTCCAATTCAATGGACATCCTAAACCTCAAAATGTTCATTTGTATTTTAATTAATTTTATTCGTTTTGTCATTGACATTTTAAACTTTCCACAATTAGACTTCAATTCATTTAATTTTAATATTTGCATGCTATTTGTAAATAGCTGAAAAAGCTGAACGTTATACCGCAATTCCATCCACAATGTACCCTTTTTCCTATGCAAATAAATTTCATTTCATTTCATAAATGAAAGAAAATACGGTGGTACAGAACCTTTGGTAGACGAGTCTGACTTTCACTTTGCCGGTTTTTCGGTATACAAATTCTCCAATCTGGAAATAAAACACTCGAGTACATAATGAACGTATTACAATGAAGCGAGTTCTATCATTATTGTCAAGGCTTACCAATTTCTTGGCCTTTGCTACATTCTGCTAACGTTAAGTGGGGTCAGGTCTCCTTAACTTTTGTATGTCGAACTGCCGGGGCATTCTGTTAAGTAGTTGGGTCAGGTTAATATTTCCTTATCATTACTTTAGCATTGCTGTCTATTTAAATTGCCAGTTAAAATGTTATTTTGAGTACACTCATTACCTCCTCTTTGCTGATTCTGGTGCTTAGATTTAACAACTATATCTATGGAACCAACATTGAAATCTTAAAAACAATGAACCATTTCTCTAACTAAATGGCTGGTCAACTAGTTTCTATTGAATAAGGGTAGGGTTTTTATTTTATTTCCTTCTAAGTAGAGCTTTTATTTTGGTGACAAGATATTGGATACTTAAAAAATTGCCAAAAGACATTAAGGAACTCGCTATTAAAATGTTTAAAAATAGGCTTTATGGCTTATGGCTTAATGAGAATAGAACATTGTAACCTCGAACATCCACAATACCATGTTTTAAGCAAATAAATATATTGATTAAATGATTAAATAAATTAAGCGATATAAATGACTCGGTGGCAAAATTACGGTGATCATCATACAAACACTAGCTACTAAAGGTTATCTGGAAGATATCACTTTTGGCGATAAGGCAGTCAGGCGATTGTACATAAATGTGTTTTGTTTAAAATAAGCTTTAATGTTTTTTGTGCAATATAGTGTCTATCTATTTTTTGCAAAATGTAAACTTGCGACCGCTGATTTCATAGTTTGGAGTAAAACCACTGGTCCAGATGGATACTGGTGCTTGTTTGAGTAAAGAAGATCCTAATGTACAAACTTTCTACATGTGGTTCGATTTTGTGTCTCTGCAACGAATTTAAAAAAAAGTTTTCGTTAAAATAGTTTGAGGGTTCAAACTATTTTAACGAAAACTTTTTTTGAACAACATAATTTTTAATTCCCTTAAAATAAATAGGTACATAGTTACCGATGGATTTGGCAATAAAATTATCCATAACAAACTAATTTTCTACGCTGTATATAAAAACTAGAACACCCTTTCTGTGGGCACACCATAAAAAAAAACTCGATATTTTTTTTCAATGAGATTTCTGCAAGTGAATCATTTCCTAAATCATTAATTTCACCTTCAATTGAACAACCCTTTCAATTTCATTAAATTTCATCACTTTGAATCGTTTCCTTGGCTATTTTCACAGCAATACTCACTAATTTTAACAGCTCTATCTGATAGGTCTTTAAATCCATCAAAGGGGTGCACCTAATTCAGAACAGATTAAATTCTTCGTAGAGCCGAAACGAATCAAACTTTTTTAATATCACACTTATTGGGAAAGTTCGGGGTTTCTCGTTCAAAAGAAATATTCTATTAGATTTTCCAGTTCGGTAAGACGTGTAAATGAAATGCTTGGAATGAATGGATCCTTTCCTGGCTGAGTCATGGCTTATTTTACGTAGAGAGAGACTTTGATATTCAATTCAGTCTATTATACAATTACTTACTAACATATACGAGTAAACCTAATACGCCTAATATAAAAAAACAAAAAGAAAGTCGCTAGAATATGAGCTACTTAATCACGGTAGAAAACCTTATTAGGATTTGATGAAATGCAGAAGCGGCAATATAACTTAAAAATAAACATATCAAAACAATGTAATAGTCGTCCATAAATATATACCTAGTAAAATATCACTACCAATGACCATTTAAATAATATATAAAATAATCCACTGTTGCTAATTTAAAGTGAAATTGTAATGCTTCGACCGACAGGCGGTCGCAAAAACCGACTGCGTCGCCGGCGCGACTGCCCGACTATTTATACGATTTATCATATATTTTTGTATGTAAAGTGCTAAATCTAATTATTGAAACGTTATCTCCGATAAATTTGCTATAGAAATGTCTATCACACGCATATAATAGTAAACTATGTAAATTTAGTAAAACTCGTTGAAGTTGAAAAAAGTGGTTTGACCACTATTTGTATTAAATAAGAACGAAATAAATACCATGAGTAGCGGTTTTTATTAAATGTTTTTCTATAACACAACAAGATACGCAATTAAAACTATACACCTACATACAATAATTTTACAGAAATAACGATTTAAAGTTTCGTAAAAAATGGCCCTACCTCCGATTTTGTGGATAAAATGGTCTATATGTCGAAAGTTTTATGTCATCAACGTAAAAAATAAGGGGTTATAATGTCTTAGAACATGTTGCAATAGCTTAAAGTAGGGATTAATGAGTCAAAGAACATGAAATATGGTCCAAAACCGGTGCTGGCGCGGATGTCCGCCCAGCGGTGTCGAAACCGTTCGGATGTTGACATATGGCGTCCGACAGGCGGTCGCGAAACCGCTCAGAGGATAACAAAGTCGGGTTAGTTACACCATTTATACGTCCAGAACGGCTGGACCGATTTTTGATTTGTTAGATTTGTCTCCGCCTCGAATAGCAGAATAACTATTAAAATCTCGAAAAAATTCACAAAAAAAGAGGCGGTACAAAGTTCGTCGGGACAGCTAGATAAAAATAAATCAATTATTTTAACAATTACTTAGACCCGAACTAAGAACAGCTTGTACTATGGTGTCTATCTATATTACAAGTAAAGTTAGGAAAGTATAATCTTCTCATTTTCCAGACACTAACAATCAGATAATTTAAAGAAAACCTGTTATTGGCCTCACTAGTGGATTGTATCGACCTTTTCTCAAGCTCACCTAATTAATACCTTTAGAAAAAATATTTGTGATGTTAGATATTCGTACCTTGGGGTGCGAATAGTTTTGTAATGAAAACTTAATTAATTTTGCGATGCGCCACTGTTAAATTTAATGAATATTATCTGTAGACAACGGTGCTGGTTACATTAAAAGTAATTTGTTTAGTATAAATTGGAGATTGAGCCATTAATGTAACTGTTTGTAATCCCAAATAAAGAGAAAAAAAAAAGACAACTAAACGCTGTTCGTTTTCTTTCTCAATAAATAAAAATTATCCTTACGGACTGATGTTTTAACATTATAATTGATTTTCCTCCTTTTTCTTTGTCAAATTATAACTATACACATCCTATATCTAATTTAACGGATTAAATTAACAAAGGTTTCATCTCAAGTTAATTATTATTAACTTTGAATCCTTGTTTCGTTAAGGAGTAAGCGTAATAAGATATGCTAAACGTTAATGTGGCACGAATTTAATCTTACCTCGTTAACTTGAGATTTCTCTGAAAACATATTTCGTGACTACGTACATTTAATATTTCAAATTTTAAATTAAAATTGTTCTGCTTCAAGTGAAAAATCTTGATGAAATTTAAATTTTGTGGTAGGTTCAGAAACTTTTGAGTACAATTAAAAATAAAATTTGAAAAAATATTTGCAAAAAACGTCAATGCTTAATATTTTAACATAATTATCATAATTATGCGATAACAAAAATACTACTAAGTAGTACATGAGTGAAGACATTTTGACCTTTGACCCCATATAGGCAGACATATGTCATAATTCATACCTAATGTACGTAAGTAGCTATTAAAAATAAGTTCCGTTCTAAATTTTAGACTGCTTAAATTAGGTAAGTATTCATGGGAAAATGAAGGCCTATCTTCAGCAGTGGAAGTCCTGTAGCTGAAGTGATAATATGATGATGATGATAGGAAAATGTATTAGCTTACCACAGCTAACAAATTACCACAGCCTACTGTTAAACTACCTGTTTAAATTGCATGTTATGATGATTTTAATAAAAAAGATAATAACCTTTTTTGACTATGACCGACTGAATATTTGAATGACAAAAATGTTTGGAAATAAATATGGCCCTGCTCGCACAGGCTTATAATTATTATCTTGAAAACGAGGCTGACAATAGTGACCAAGATTATTGCGCTGCTTCTTCTAGACGCTAGCCAATTGTCCCGAAGCAGTGGTAGAATAAAAATAATAACTAGGACGTGTAAAAGGGCTTCATCATTATAATCATTTCAGCCATAGAACCAGTCCACTGTTGAACATATACCTCCCCCATTGACTTCTAGATTGGCCGGTTGGAAGCGGTCTGCATCTAGTGGCTTTCTTTAACCTTTACGAGATTAATGCAGGCTTATTTGCAGAAATAAATTGGTTTTGCTGTTAAACCAAAACCAATTAACCTGATTACTAAATCTAGTCTAAATTAAAATCTGATTTGAAAGTAGGGAGCCTTCAAATAAGAGGCGTAAACAAGCCCTGGTAAATATTACATCTTTACACCGCGTCACATTTGTCACGTTTACACTGTCACATTTGCAATATATTTCTTAAATTATTTCAATATCTTCAAAGACATTACATTTATTGTCATATTTTGAAGTACGAAATAAACTTCTATACATTTCGAAGTACCAGATAAACGTTGCCAGCACAGACCGGACCATACCCGAATCAATGTAAAAAATTACACTTTCTGAATCGATCCAAACCGGGAATCAAACATTAAATCCTTGGGTGCTTAAAGCAAATCACTGCATTGTTAAGCTAAGCGGAAGAAAGTATTGCAAATTCAAGTAATCAATAAGGTCAAGACTACAATTCATTTTTGATTGGTTTTATTGTGCACTTGATTAAACGGAATCCAACGAAACCAAACAAACCCCTTTTAATGTCATTTAACTGTCAGTGATATTGGCATATTGGCTCGTTATTGCACTTATTGGGAAATGGACAGATTATTTAATGCACTGTGAAATGCAATTAACGTTGAGTAGGATCCTCATGATTTCATACAGTGGACATGGATACAGCAGGCTCACCTTCCACCGTATAGAGCCTTCAGTCCCCTAGGTGTGGCCTGAGTAGCGCATGATGGTTTGCCCTGGGATTCGTTGGCTCAGAGTCCTAAACCATACTGGAGTAAGAGCCGAAGGGGACGGAATAAGCAGACTCATCTTGTCTTCATCCTAAGTGTGGCTTGACATTGGAAGACAGAAATAGACAGATCCTGTCTATCTTTCTGATGTGATGAGAACTCGAGTCAGAGGAAGGGTCTACACTTACAATCCATGGATTTGAGGCAAGACTCGGAGCACCGACGAGCTCGTCGGTGGTTTGGCTGTCTTAACATTTCAAATTTTAAAAAATGGCACCAATGCAAACAGTTGCTTGTAAAGTGGCTATAAACTCGGTGTATTCAGTCAATGCATCATTAAAACGAAGTTATGACTTATCGTTGGTAGATAAAGTTTCGCTCAAGTTAGCCTGCATGAGAACAACTGTCCTGCTTATTTCTTCTACCAACTTTGCT
This sequence comes from Anania hortulata, assembly GCA_963576865.1. Lineage (NCBI taxonomy): Eukaryota > Metazoa > Arthropoda > Insecta > Lepidoptera > Crambidae > Anania > Anania hortulata. The sequence continues at coordinate 5,325,375 of OY756408.1, read as the reverse complement.
TGCTGTGTTACAGATGGAAGAGAATAGGCAGTGTATTTAATTTATTGATTCTGTAATCACATTCGTTTTTATCAAAACAATATCATAGCACAAACAATAATTCGTTATTTGCTCTCTTTTTAAATTCAGAAGCAAATTTCCAGCGCACTATCACTTTACTTTCCTACCTAAACTTGTATGTACGCGGCGCAGGTGCTTTTAAAATAACTTTTCCATAAAAAAATAGTAAATTCAAAATAAACCAAATGCACAATAATAGCGTAGCGAAACCAGGACTGGTATACAAGATTGGAGGTACCTCCTAAGAAGATAATGCGAGGATATCAAGTTAGTGCCTTCGATCTTCAAACACTTCAAAGTACGCAAGCCTACACCTTTGACTTCATTAGCACTTTTACCATCAGGGACAATTAAGTCAAACGTTAGGTAACTAATTTACTGTTTAAGTATGTAATTTCACTGTTCGACATTAAAAATAATACTACGCAAAGAAAATGTCTAAAACAAGAGGTGTGAGGGGCTAGAGCAATATTTAAAAGGAATTTGGTAAAAGTCTCTCAAGCTCGTGTGCTCTCGCAAAAAGCTCTTTCATGTCGCTCGATTTTGAGTCGATCGTAAATATCTTGCCACATAAAACTTTTCTTTGCGAGTGGATTGAATCCAAATACGTGATAGGCGTAGCTCCCTAAGGCGCATTGGAGACTATACTAGTTTTTTTACTGATAAGAATTTAGGCTTCCGTTTCAAAAGGACAAAACACAAAAAAAGGAATAGCGAAAAATATTAATGATATTTATTAGAAGTCATTAGAGTCATCTAGGTACCTGTGTTTTATGTATAATTTAGGCTTCCGTTTCAAAAGGACAAAACACAAAAAAAGAATAGCGAAAAATATTAATGATATTTATTAGAAGTCATTAGAGTCATCTAGGTACCTGTGTTTTATGTATAAAAAAACAAGGTTATGTATTCAGTAGCTTTTTTAAGAGAGGTGCGTTTTAGCAGTGGAAATACTTCTTAAAGGTACAGTTAATAAAATCATTGTATTATTTTAAATAAAATTACTGTTCACTATATTATGCTTATTTTCACGGTGAGACATGACTGTACTTCGTGTGGTTTGAGCAATAACTAACCTTATTTATATACCTATTTAAGTCTCAAATCGAAATGGACTTCGGCAAAAGGGTTTCTACGCATTTTTCTACGTCTTAACCATGATGAGTATATTAAGAACTGTAGATCAAAAAAAGTCTAGACGAGTCTACGTTTGCGTCATGCCTTAATCCCTGTAAAGTCGCGAATGGATCCCTTGGAGAAGCTTTGTTGCGGGATTTTTGTAATATCATCCCAATTATCGTTTTGGAGAAAGATTTGAAAGATAATGCGGATTGGAACACGTTTTTCCCGATGACATCGAAAAAGATTATATTTGGAGCACCCAAAACATTTCCGTATTTTTATATTTTCTTCATTTATTTTTTCTTAATGCAGCTATTTAATAACAATAATTGTATGTTATTTTAATAATTTATTTAATAACAAATGTTTACAAAATAAATTACAAATAAAAAATGGGTCCCAAATCGCCGTTTGAACACAGCGACATAGTCCCCAGAATGCTGGCCAAACTGATACGTTAGCCTAGAAATGCGCCAGCTCTCCGATCGCCTGTATAGTCAATAAGCCACTAGGCTAACTGACTATACAACTGATGTGCGCTAGTTCCCCGTGGCCCGAGCGTCTTGACCCCAAATGCTTAAATATGTAGGTACTACTAAGATCTGCATATTTACGACGTTTGAAACTGACTTGCTGCTGCAACAGCAGTGCCAACCTCTGACGAGGTTTGTGGTAGATGAGTCGGAGCCAGAGTGACAACACAGGTTGGTCCCATACTAGAGCCCGACCTGTCTTCCACGGAACTAAGATCATACCATGAGGCCTCCTGCCATCACTCCGCATCAGGTCAATCGGTATTTTTTTATTTTTTTTATTCGGAACACCAACAGCATTGATACAATCTATGAATACAGAGTTATCATATAAACGTAGCTATTAACAGGCATTCGCATATAGAAATACAGTATGTAAATAGACCACATAAGCCATTTATAAAGTAGTCAAAAATATAAGTAGAGATAATAAGTAGATAAAAAAACAATACAAAAACAAAAATAAATCAGGGGTTTGCTGCACCCTCGGAGTGGGGCCCGAAAAACTCGGAATTAAACAATCTAGTATCTGTGGATAATGTCGTTAAGGCTGGTGTGTCGGGAAAATCTCCCGGTGTTTCTGCTGTACGATAGGCCGTGATGACCTAGTGAGTCAACCACATCGCCGCAGGGACAACGATGTAGGACATTGCATGGTGGCCTCAAACGAAGACATACGGCGAGTTAAGAGAAGTGTTGTCTAAAAAAGTATCCAGCTATGGAGATGGGAGAGAGTGAAGCCATAGTCCTGATTCCCACTCGGCCACGGCAAGGAGTCGAGTCCGATCTGCAGGACTAGTGGACGTATTTAATAAATAATTCCCTACTAGTCTACAGAGCGGTTCGTCCCATTGCCTTTGCGAAGATAACAACGAAGGCATATCTTCGGCGCATAATTGTCTCCAAGAGTTGATGGCCTCGGCTTGATAGGCAATTGTTGGGTTACCAAAAGACTTGCTAAGTATTTTGGTAGCCAGCACTTGGTTGCTATAAGCCGAGGACAAAAAATGAATTTTGGGACAAAAAGACAATAGCGAATTACTGTAGGCAAAATGAGTATAAATTTTGACAATACAATCCAAAACAATATTAAAACTCTTTAATTTTCCTCAACAAAAGGGCCGAAAGATTCCTCTAATATTGGCGACCCAAGAAGGCGAAGAGAATCTTTTTTTGTTATTTTGATATTGGGAGCAATATTATTAAAATTTTGAATAATGGAATTGGTATCATGACAAGTGTCTGGTATGTGCAACTCACATTAATTTAGCGAAATTTAACTCTAGGCCAGCATTATTGAAAATTTGAATCATTGAATTTAGGTTAGCCTAGGTCACCTAAATACAGCACTTTAAATTTAAAATTTAACTGATTAATTAAAGCAGGAATGGAGAGGCTGAAAATAGCAAGCCCTAGCGGGCCACCTTGTTGACAATCAACTGCTGACTCTATTATTTTATCTGTGTGTGTTGCCGAGGATACTGGAAAACATGCGCTACCACCTCTGATTAGGTAGTTAGCTTCCCCAGCAACCATTTGGCGTCCCAGACGTAAGGCGTCAAAAGACCAATACCTCCAAATAAATTACTGATGCGCAGCTTCAAGAGGCCTCCCGGAGGCATGCCCACAAGCACATAGCTGTCTCAACGCTTGATTTAACATATTTAATAGTGCTGGGGCAAGGACACTTGGATATTATTATTAAAACCATTTTTTTATGGAGTATCGGTATAAGGAGGTTGAAATATATATATATTTTAAATTTCTAACTAAATAAAATAACAATATTTTCCAGTTCAACTATTAAAAGTATCAAAATATGTTTAATTACAAAGTAAATTGCGTCTAAAGGCAAATTCTTATAATTAAAATGTGGCAACTTTAATATTCTAATTCAATTAGTCATAATTATATAACTGAAATTTTATTCAATTCAAGTCGATTTAAAATTTAGATTCTAAAAATATTATTAAATTACAATACTTATTATGTTATTTGCGTCAATAATAGTAAATAACATTTTATCGTTAAAATATCATTTAAATATTATTAAATATTTCAAATTTTTATGACTACATTAAATTTAATACCTTAAAAATATTTTTAGATTCAAATAAATAATATCAAATATCATTCTCGACGAGTTTTGATCATACAATTTTGTGTGGGAAATTAAAGCACCTGACCATCCCACAGCGATTCCAGTGAAAACTGCAATTGGGGCAAATGTAGTAGGCTCTAAACAAAACAACATTTACAAACATGTACAGTGGCCTCGAAAATATTATGTACATTCGCAAAATCCTGCACTTGTTCTCTCAGAAAAGTGCTAGACAATTTTAATACCCGGAATATAGTTAACTTGCCGTTCCAAATTATAGACTGCATAAAGTAAGTAATTTGTTCATCGAAAAATATATTCGTATTTTTAACAAGTTTTCGCAGTCTATTCCTGAACTACTGCAGTTACATTTGCCAATTTGAATCATTATTTGTCAATAAATCTAATGAACGATTTGGCAAGTGAAATCTTCGCCCCCTCGTATCCTTTTCACTACTGGTATAGAGTTATGGAGGTGATTAGAGATTCAACTGACGAATGGAAGAAAGTATAAATAAGTATGCATACTTGGTTGGCTGGACAGAGGGAGTGAAGATTGGTTTTGCTGTGGCATATTGATATGTGAATGTTGAAATCCCTTCTACCTTTAAAAGACCGGTTTGTGTTACAAATATGACAGCGGAAAAACTCCGGAAGGAAAAGGTCCTAAAATTGCCCTTTCCAATTTGTTCTTGAAAAATGACAGATCAGTGCTTATGAATGTATGAACTTTACTATTTAGTGTAACATAGTCTTTCAAATTTGTTAGCATTTGAAATTTGATTTGAATAATATATAATGAAAAAAGGGTTAAAGCCCTAGCCTGCTGCATTGCCTGTTGGCGACTCTCTGCAATTTATCATTAGCACAAAATAAAACATATGTACAGTAAACAGTACCTACCCAAAAATTTAAGGTCATTGAACCGATTTTCAACTTTAAGTCCAACACGTAGAGATCAATATCAATTGAGAAAATTGGACGTTTTGTGGTAGGTTGACAAGCTTTGTTTTGTACATGATGCTTTTTAAAAAAAAATTATGTGCCTGTGTGAAGTATACATGACAAAACTTTCATGTGATTTTCCCCTTTTTTACGGACTCTGGTACTAGTACTAGTATACTTAGTGTATAATTCTGACAGCATGAGATACCTAATAATTTGAGACATACGAGAGACGGTTGATAAATTCGCGTCCTAAGGTACTTAATAAAAGAATTATTCACAATTGTTTCATGTGTAAATGTTCATGTAAAATTTCGCCAACTCGTTCTTTGCTAATCTGTAGTTCTATGACAATCTGCCACAATTTAATTCTTCTATCGGATAGTACAATCTTTTCAACTTTTTGAACGTTTTCATCGGTAACCACCGTGACGGGTCGTCCTGGGCGGGGGTCATCTTCACAGCTCTGTCGTCCTTGTTGAAATAAGCGGGACCATTTTTTCACCATCGTATATGAAGGCACAGCATCTTGAAGAACCGATAACATTTCTTCAAAAATATTTTTCGATGAATTTCCTTTTTTTACAAGGAATATAATCACAGCGCGATGTTAAAAATTAAGAGAAAATCCGGATGTGGCTGACATGGCAATGATTGTTGTTCGACAGGTAATTGAATTATGAAGATAAATTTTATTAATGATTGTTTTTAACCTACCCACGAGTCCCGCAATCAGTGACAGGAGTAACAAACTAATTAGTAATCTATAACTACCCTAGGCCGCGAATTTACTCGTATCAGCCGGCCCTCATATATTCATAATTCCTTTTTACAATTCCATGGGATAATATTAATTCCCTTTTTGCTAAATTCTGGAGTCTGAAGCAGATGAAGTCGCAGCAAAACGTAGTTTTAAATAAAAATTGTTACTAAGGAAAGCACTTGCTCACTGTTAAGTAACCCTACTGTATGTGTAATTCTGGCGTGGAAAAACATCCATTTTACCATGAAATGGGTCAAATGTAATTCATTTAAAGCGTTTTACTCGCAGTCAATAAACCGATTAATCCCACAGGAACGACAGGATACATTTATACTGAAAATTCCAAACATTTTAGGACAATTTTAACAGAACGACTGCTTTAATGGTACATCCACACTGCAGTTACTTTTTGTGAAGCAACATATGGCAACATAAAAACATTTAGTAACATAAAGTAATTTTCCATTATCTTTCTTTGTTTATGATGTTTTTATTGTTGCTAACATTTATTTGTAAAATAAAATCCGAAATAAGGAGATTCGTAGAAGAACCAAAGTCACCGACATATCTTTTCGAATTGCAAAGCTAAAGTATCTATTAGCAAGTCACATCCCTCGCAGAACTGACAACCGCTGGAGAAGAAAGGGTCTCTATTGGCGACCATGCAGTGGAAGACGCAGCGTGGATTAGCTTCCTACCCGGTGGACTGACAACCTTGTCAAGAAAGCGGGCAGCCGCTGGATGCAAACGGCCCAGTGCTGCTTGCTGTGGCGTTTTATGTAACCTATATTCACAAGTGAACTTCCAAGGGCTGATTGTACGAAACCCAAACCTGAGACAAACAAAAAAGTTAATTATCTATTCTCGGCCTCGAAGGTCGACAAACATACTGTAACAATAATTAACTCACCATAAAATAATGTTACAGCACGTGTCAGGTCAGAACAACTTGGGATAGTTAACACACCTTTTAAAGTAAAAGGTGAATGAAGTTTCAAGAGTGACACGTCCTTAGCGAAGTTTGGCCCCAGTAACACTTTCACTGAACAAACGCCTAAGTAGCGAACTTGGTACTTAAAGGTCTGTTTCCACAAAGACATTGGTAGTGTTTAAATGGAAACTTGGAATGTGTAGGAAGGACAGTTTTAAGTCGTTTAAGTTTTAAGACTTACAAGTCCTAAATCTTACGATTAGCGAATTTAATCATAAACTATTCACTTACACAGTAGGTAGTTAATATCAATCTATGTCTCAATCTCGAACTAAGCTAATTTGGTGGTGTACAGTTATTATATCAGATCTACTTATATGCAAAAGTCAATTTTATTTGTTTATTTTTTATAAATCATAAAACAAATATTAATATAGGGGAGGCCTATGTTCAGCATTAGACGTGTTATGGGTGAAATTATGATTATGAAAACTTATATTATAGTATTTAAAACTACCAGTCCATTTTTATTAGCTTTCATTATTACATATTTTAGCCGTCAGAAATACTTTTCATAATTTCAACATATGTTTAACGTCACTAATTTAGTATAGTATCTAAAATCCGTATTTTTTTTTAACTAAGAGTATTTTATTTTAACGGCAAACCGAGGATTCTGTTCCGTTTGAGAACTCTAAGTTGAAGTCACTTGGGTCGTGAGTTCATACCCCAGAGCAGGTACCTCTATGTAGTCACGAGCAGTGAAATGTTTAAGGCAAATGAAAATGTATTTAGATCAATGCTAGTGACTGCACCGCCGTGAGGGAAAACTTTATGAGGAAACCGTCATAGTCAGTTTGCTGTGGACTTGTAGGCGTGGTCCAAAAATAATAGGTTCCTCTGTTCATGGTTACCGAGGTCTGATGACAATAGCTTCAAGTAATAACTATAATTTCAGCATCTATGATACCCCGATTAGTAATGGGACAACGAGCTATTCGATAGCAGAAGGTTCCGTATTTTCTTTTTTATTTCGGGATTCTTATTGCGACACAAATTCATCAGTGTTTTTATTAACACACTTTTATTAGCTTCACTTGTAACTAACTAACTAATTATGTAATCAAATCTTGGAAGTAATCTAATTGAAGTATCGATTTAAAACATTGTAAGTATTTGGATGTCAATACAATAATTTGACATCAACATGCTGATCTGATGATAGTGTCAGAAGATGGATTGTGAAACTATTCAAAAACTACTAGTAAAACCTTCGTGTTTGGGCTCATTTAGTTCATTTTGACGAGTTCAATTAAGTGTGTTTTATAATTTTTAAAACTACCTATTATATGTTTACAATATGTATATTATTGATCTTTGAGATACTATTTTGTTATTTAATGAGATGTTACAATGCTCTCTACCTAACAAAATTGTTGGACTACTGCAAAAAGCCATCCTGTACAAATATATAGGGTTACATTGCAAAGAGGTGCTAAATTGCAAAATAAGATCGAGGGAACAATATAAAGAAGCGTCTTAATCGTTATTATTTTAAATTATCGTATGTTACGAAACAATTTACTTAAAATTATCCGAAATAAAGCCGCGCGGTCATTCATCAGAGACGTAGGTACGGCGAGCCAACAAGGACCTTTCGCAGTGCACATACGGTGCAATTTTTTTATGAATGAGTTAAATTATTGACGCGTATGATTTTTAACAGCTGATAGGAATAATTATATGTAAAAAAAACTTGTTCTTTGCATAGTTCGATTAAGTTACTGATTCTGAGCCTCTGCCCTTTGCAATGTTACCCTGTATGCTAGATATAAAGTTTGTTTATTTAACTTACGTAATGCAGGAAAAGACAACATTGTATGCTTAAGCGAAGATATTTATCGACCTGGTAACTTTTTAGCCTAAGTCCAAAACCGATATAAATCTTTCATTGCGGATTAAGAGAGACAAGACATTTAAAAGATTTACGCTTACCATAAAAAGGAAAGACATGGAAAACGCAATTATTGAACCTTAAATCTAGCGGCTGAACTGAATTGCTCTCAAAATTTCCACTTAAATTATATTGGAAAAGTTAGGAGAGAAAATGCGGGAAATCTTGGCTACTTTCGTCAGACCTCAGCGTTGTAGAATTTTTAATATAATAATAGTACGGTAAAATTAAAAACTAAACACGATATATTTTTGAATATCCATAACTTTGGGGTATTATTAAAACTACTAGCAAAAATTTATTGCATTGAATATATTTTTTACATTTTCTTTCTAAATATTCTTGATTATGATTAAAAAAATAAGTATCTTACAATTTCAATATAGATGTTGCAATATTATATTAACGTATTATGGTAAGATTTTAATTGAAACTGGTCATCAATTTATCACATAACCCATATTTTTTTAAACTGATGTATATCTAAACGTGTTAAAATTTAAATAAAAAATCGGTCAAAGAAATTTGACGTTTCGTGGTAGAATACTATACTGTTGACATGTTATCCTTGAATTTTAAGATTTTAATTTTTGATTTTATTTTTGATTCATTTTTTATTTGATTATTATTAATCAATTTTATTTTGATTATTATTCGTAAATTTTATTTTGATTATTATTCGTAAATTTAAATAAAGTTCTTAACATGTAAGCTTTCTACTTATGATTGAATACTTGAAATATCGTAAGCATAAAAATCAATCATACATCAAAATAGAAAACGGAAGATATACGCATCATATAGCAGAAATAAACTAAGCGAGTCAAATTTAAAATACAACAAAGAACAAATAAAATGCGAGGAAGCTTTAAAAAGCCGCATATACTTGAAAAATGGAAATGTACTTTAATATTGCTAAAACACTAAAAGCTTCTACTTTTTTCATTTTGTGAGCTTTTCGCTTCACCCAGTTTAAAATGATTAAACTTTGAAAACTACTTGAAGTTTTCATTGCTTTTCCTTCAAAAGTTTCCTTAATAATGCTTCTTTACAAAGTAATTTTGTCTTGTCGAGACAAAAAAAAGTTTTTGTAACGTATTTAAAAAAAATATTAAATTATGTCGTTGTAGTTGTGTAGAAACCATAATGAAAGATAATTGATATGCTATACATAAAATGGATTGTTATCATAAAATGAATGTCTGCGTGGGCTAGCAAATCTAAGTAATATTATTTGGAAACAAACTAAATTAGTATACAGTAAGGCCTATTTTTGGGATTGAAAAGTTATTTTGCGTTCACAATGCTAATCGTACTTAATATGTAAAATGGTATTTCGTTTTTAAAAAATATGACGAACCTGCCTGCCTGATACCTAAGTAAATTAAAATTAAAATGTTCTATAATGGAGGCAGCATACCAGCAAGCGCAGTATAGGCCGTCTGCTCAGAAGGTAGACAGAAGTCCTGGTAAAGGTTTCAGGAAGCCGCTGGATGCAGGACGCTTCCAACCAGCCAATCTGGAAGTCGATAGACTTACCTTTTTCGAGAAACAATGTATGAGGAGTCAGCTGCTTCCTTTGACTTGCTTGGTTTTTTTGGAGTATTTGTCTTCAATACCTAATTAGCGCACATTCTCTTATTGGCTGATTCAGGTACTCAAACAAGTAAATTTTTTGTACTAACATTGTAATCGCAAAACAAAATTTCTTATCCCCATACTCTATAGTCTCCAGAATCAGCCCTTATGAGCAAGGTTTCACCTTGTATACGTCTGTGGATAGGCCTTCTGCTACGGTTGTTTATCAGACGTATTCGACAAACGACCTACAGTGCACTGTCCATAAAGCCCAAAGTTAATCAGGTTTGAATTGTCTGAGCCTTAGTTAAACCATTAAAAGGAGTCATAAACTCGACTCTGGATAAGAAAGAGATTAGACGACCTGCAGCGAAAAATAAATCTGCAACCATAAAGCCGTCGCATCGTTAAAACGAAGGGAATTACGCGTTGCTATAAAATGTACATCTGAAAACGTTTCTGTCTGTGTTTTTGTGAGATTGACATACAGTTTCTATAACGTCTTTCTCTCTCTTTCGTCTTTCTGTTTTTTCTATAACGTTTATTATAAAAATTAATCTATTACCCTTGGTCATCGCATCACGCGTGAACGGATGGAACAATTTCGCTTATTCTTTTTTTGTTGTGTTAATTATTGTGAGGAGAAGGTTCTTATGAAATCTTCTTTTATAAATAAATAAAGCAAAAAAAATCTTTTATAAATAAAGCATATTATGAGCTCATTAAATATACCTTCTGTTACTGTATCAAGACTTTTTCTTTGACCCAATTCAAGCAAAGATACTAGTTGCAGCTAGTTTAGGAATAAAAACTGAAATTTTCCATCTGGCGCTGAATGTTTATATCTCACAAAGGCTGTAAAGGTTAAAATGTGATGGACAATAAAAGAAAGACAGGTGTGTTGGCACCTGGCATTGGATTGATACTACTTTGTATTATCTTTTCAATAGTTTTGAGAAATAGAAAGATAGATACACTTTATTGCAAAATAAATTCTTTTTTCGAACCAAACAATATTATGTATCTACAGTGAAGTGGTCTTTTCGCCAAAAGCGATTTCTTGCGCTTTAAGAAAAACGAAAAGGGAGTAAGATACACTTTGCCCAACACATTTGCGGACAAATGGCTTTGCATCTGTTTTTGTGTACAAAAAAACTTTACACACGTTAAAAACGGTACACCTCCCAGTGACATAGGCATCCGAGATAAGTAATGAGAAATGATTTGCTGAATTAAAGTACGGTGAACGCTTAAACCCTAGGAAAAAACATGGCTTTTATTTTTCTAAAACTGTTAATTAAGCATGCAAAGTGCATGCATCGTGCGAGTTTAACTTGAGTATTGTTCTTAAGAGCCATACCAACTGTTGCAGTAACTGCCAGCGAGCACAGTGCGCGAGCATGCGCTTATTCGCCAAATCAGGAAACGTATGATTAGGAATTATAATTCCAGACCGCAAACAAAATTGCCAGTTTCGGTATGCGAAAATTTTTTAAAAAATTTGAAAGAAAAAAAAAGAAGAAGAATTGAAATTGACACTGATACAATGCGTAAAATTAGAAGTTACAGAAATTAATTATAAACATTTATTTGTTTTCGTGTTCGATTAAAAGTTAGTTTCAAATACATCTCCTGTACTCGCCATTACTCTGACCTAAGATCGCGAAGGTGCATTATTAGAAATTATCCTATAAGTAGTTATACTAAATTTTTATATTGAATTTTTGATTTGATTTTGGGTTCAGCCCAAAATATATCACGGTTCATTAATAATAACACAAGAATTATCTAGTCCACATTGCATACGAGAGTAATGATATTGTCTATTTTATCGTTGTGGTTTTAATGCAGTTTGATTTTGGTATTGCGTCAAACTTGGATCATGCATGAGTAATTGGTTTCGGCAATTAATGTTTAAAGTTGATTAATGCTTACTTTAGTGTTTGTGTTTACTATTCGCTTCATTGTTATATAATAATTGCACACAATAATTTTAAAAATATACAAAAGGTGGATTTAATGCTAGTTTTCACTGCCAGTTAACTTTTTGATCATCATCATCATCATCATCATTTCAGCCATAGGACGTCCACTGCTGAACATAGGCCTCCCCCATTGACTTCCAGATTGGCCGGTTGGAAGCGGCCTGCATCCAGCGTCTTCCTGCGACCTTTACCAGGTCGTCTGACCACCTTCTGAGTGGACGTCCTACGCTGCGCTTGCCGGTACGCGGCCTCCATTCTAGAACCTTTCTGCCCCATCGGCAATCAGTTCTACGTGCTATGTGCCCCGCCCACTGCCACTTCAGCTAGCTAATCCGTTGGGCTATATCAGCGACTTTTGTTCGTTTACGGATCCTTTCATTTCTGATTCGATCTTGCAAGGAAACACCAAGCATAGCCCTTTCCATAGCACGCTGTGTGACCTTGAGCTTTCTTATAAGGCCCATAGTGAGAGGCCACGTTTCAGTTCCATATGTCATCACTGGTAACACACACTGATTGTAGACTTTCGTCTTGAGGCACTGAGGTATTTTGGACGAGAAGACGTGGTGTAGTTTCCCGAACGCTGCCCAGTCGAGTTGGATTCGACGATTGACCTCCTTCTCAAAATTGGATTTACCCAACTGGATAACTTGTCCTAAGTAGACATATTTGTCAACAATTTCGAGAGTAGAGCTCCCAACGGATACTGGGTAGGGCGCAACATGGGCATTCGACATGAGCTTGGTTTTGTCCATGTTCATTCGCAGGCCTACTTGTTGGGAGACTCGAGTAAGGTCATCGAGCATTGTGCTGAGGTCTTCAAGCGATTCTGCCATGACCACAATATCGTCGGCAAACCGAAGGTGAGTGATGTACTCGCCGTTGATGTTGATGCCAAATCCTTTCCATTCCAGGAGCTTGAAAGCGTCTTCCAATGCAGCGGTGAACAGTTTCGGAGATATAACATCTCCCTGTCTTACGCCTCGCTGCAGAGGAATCGCCCTCGTGCTCTGCTCCTGTACTCGGACCGACATGGTGGCGTTTTTGTATAAACACTTCAACACCTCGATGTACCGATAGTCAATATGGCACCGCTGGAGAGACTGTAGCACTGCCCAGGTCTCGATCGAATCAAAGGCCTTTTCATAGTCCACGAACGCTAAGCATAGTGGCAAGTTATACTCCTCGGTCTTCTGTATAATTTGCTACAGCGTATGGATGTGGTCTATGGTACTAAAGCCTTTTCGGAAACCGGCTTGTTCGGGAGGCTGGGAGTCATCGAACCTACGCGCGAGACGATTCGTGATGACTCTCGAAAACAGCTTGTAGACATGACTTAGAAGTGAGATGGGTCTGTAATTCTTCAATAAGGTGTTATCTCCTTTCTTGAAGAAGAGCACCACCACACCCCTGTTCCACGCCTCCGGCGTTATTCCCTCGAGCAAGACGAAGTTGAAGAGTCTCTGAAGGACTTTCAGTATCGGTGTTCCACCCGCATTCAGAAGCTCTGATGTGATTCCGTCATCACCCGGCGCCTTGTTGTTCCTAAGCTGTTTGATCCTAATCTCGTATAGGCTGATGTCCGGGATATCTTCGGTATACTTTTTGATCATACTGATGTAATGGGTATGATAAAATTATCTACGGTCCCGTGCTAATGGGGAACTAACTGCACATTTATCCCGATAGATGTCGCATTGTGTTTGGTCTTGGTCGTAGTGATTATTTGATCACATCACTGATTCAGTGGTTTTGTCACCGATCAAATAATCACTTCGTTGTATTGGGTCAAACATGCTTAAAGTACTTGTCATTAGCAATAAATTATGTGTTTGGTTAACGAGCACAAAAAATTATATTGTCATTTACGTGGACATTGGTAGACAATGTGTTGACAATGGCTGAAAAAAACATACACGCTGGTGCCATCTGAGATTAACTTTATCTGTATTACATCAAAAATAAACTCAATTAAAAGTTTTGACTGCTAAAAAGAATTTTTTTTTCAATAACTGCTAATATCGATATTTTACATAAAGCTGAAAATGACCTTAACTTTTTGGGTAGGTTGACCTACCGTGAACTGTACCATTTACAATAAATACCCAAATTCCAACTGGTCGTGTAAACATACCTGAACCCTTGTTTCTTTTCATCCTCAAACATGCCAAAGCAAAAAACTTGTTTGCAAACCACTTTTTACTAGATTATACTGGTTTCAGCTGGTTTTCACCGGTTTATACCGGTCTGAATGCGTGCGGTCGGAAACTTTCTCGTTGCTTTTAATTCAGATGAGGACCATTGTGTTGCAATGTTAGTTTTTATATTTCGCTGTAGATGCTTTGAACATTTTGTAATGTAAAAAATATTTGCATTTATTTGATGAGAAAAATCTTAATGAAGATTTTACGGCGAAATGTTGTGTTTCCTTTTTTATGTTTAACGTTTTATTAACTGTAGAACCAAAACCATGAATAAAATATGTACTGTGTTTAGATTTTCTGCTGTTGTTTCTATGAAGAAATGTTTAGATAAACTTACTCTATAGAGCAGTACAGTAGAGAGCACATTTTTCATTGGTCAGTTTTTACTATTCGCTAACCTAATTTTCGCAAGGTGGAAAGGAAAAGACTATGCGGCCGATAACCAAACCATTAGTGTGACCAGGTAACTGCTCTCATTGGCCTCATGGCCATGAGCCGAGAGAGAGAGAAGCTGAAAACCAGACTAGAAGGCGGGAAGTTGTCAGAAAATCAGCGAAGGCCTTACAGAAACGCGACCTGTAGAAATGAAGAAAACGATTAAGCTAACCTAATCTGTATCTCAGGATGACCTTCTCCAGGCACCAGTCTCTCACAAAAAACTGGAACTTGTTTACTGCCATAGAAATTTATTTATGCCTACTGTTTGTATCTTAATTTGTGTTGAGAATACAGGGTTACATTGCAAAGGGGTGACAAATCTTTAAGAGTGACTCAGAATCCATAACTTAATCGAAGTATGCAAAGAACAAAAAAAAATTTTTTTTACATTAAGTTATTCCTATCCGCTGTTAAAAATCGTACGCGTGAATAATTTTTAAAATTGTGAAAAAAATGCACCGTATATGCCTCCAATGAATGACCGCGTGGCTTTCGTAGTCTCTCTATTGACTTTATTTTCGGATATTTTAAAGTTATTTTTTTTGTAACATACGACTATTAAAAATAATAACAATTAAGACGCTTCTTTATATTGTGCCCTAGATCTTTGCAATTTAATCCTGTACAAACGTTTCATTTATTTATGATTAATGTTAAAAGACACATACTTGTTTAGGTTCCAGGGCGAAAGAAAAAAGAAGGTCGGTTTTTCTTACTTTATCTTTGTTGTCACAAAACGCAAAAGTCTTTTTCCTGACTGTACTTTTTGACCATAATATTTCAGGGTAGAAAATTAAATGCAGCCTGCTTCCTCGTTTCTCTATTATAAATGAGACAAGTCTTCTGGTAAGTGTTCCTTCATAATGAATTTTATGGACCGAAATATTAAAATGATTTTACTAAAAGGACTTTCCCGAAAAGCAATTTATGTGAAACTCATAGAATTATGCTTTAAAAGCTGTGAAGTATTAGTTCTCTTTATACATTCTGAAATTTAAAAGCCGGCGTACTTTTTCAAACTGACCATTTTATTACTTACCTAACAAAATAATTTTGCAGGTTATTTTGTATCGTATCATGCGATTTCAAATAAATTCAAATGCATTTTTTTAGTATTTTATTATCAGAATTTATGTAATAAACGAAAAACCGCCTTAATATATTTTGACACAAATACAAGTGTAGGACATTTTTTAAAATAAAATACTTGATTAAAATTACATAAAAAACCAAGTTAGGCATTCGCAAAATAAACCGACACCTTAAATGATAGTAGAATGCAATTATTTCTTAATAATGACAACCTCCGTAGCCGAGATACGAGCACGCCAGACTTGGCGTCGCCATCTCTGAAGTCCCGGGTTTGATTCCCGGTCGGGTCAATGTAGAAAACAAACTTTTCTATTTCATCTTGGGTCGGGGTGTTCTGCGACCGTCGTTGTTTCTGATTTCTATAACACAAGTGCTTACCTTAGCATTAGAACAATGTATGTGATGTTTTCCAATATTTGTTTATACATTTTTTACAAAGAACAAAATTTGTATCCGTCAAAGGGTAAGAGAAAACCTTAAAATATAGTAAACAGTACGTCTCAAGTAACAGTTAGTACCAGGAGATTTCCGTTAATTCTTGGCTATCTTGCATAAGCAAGAGAGACGGAATCGTTTTGCAGATTAGGGTCTCGGGGAACAACAAGCCTTACATACTCCACCTTGGATTGGTGAAGAAACTGACTTTATCGTCAATAATAATCAAGGTGCCCTTAGTTCTTTGTCGCAATTTACACATTAAATTTTAATATCATGATGAAATATCAGCCGAGATCATTTTAACTCTACCTTTAAATAATTCTAAAGCTTAGAAATGCATGTGATAAATGTCTTTAAATACTACTATAAACCTCTTCTAGGTATCACGTAGAACCTAGACCCAGTAACATCAAAATTAGTTTACTAGGATTTATGGTGATTTCAAACTCCTCAGCCACAGTAAATACATTGTATTATACAGTGTTTGACAAATTACTGAATTGAACCACTGTGTACTGGTATTCAAAATAAATAAATCAACTATTGACCTCATAATAAAGCTCAAAGTTGCACAGCGTACTATTGAAATGGACATACTCGGTGTTTTTTTACGAGATCGACTTAGAAATAAGGAGATCCATAAACGAACAAAGTCGCTGACATAGCCCGACGGATTAGCACGCTAAAATGGCAGTGGGCAGGGCACATACCACGTAGAACTGATGGCCGATGGGGCAGAAAGGTTCTGTAATGAAGGCCACATACCGGCAAGCGCAGCTTATGATGTGTACCCACGAGTTACCTGGTAAAGTTTACAGAAATATACTGGATGCAAGCTGCTTCCAACTGGCCAATCTGGAAGTCATTGGGCCTGCCCCATGTCCCTATGTTCAGCAGTGGACGTGCTAAATAACAATCATACAAATTGTCTAACCCCAAGTTATGCTATGCTGGTATAATGGTAATTAGATAATCTTAATTAAATACATTTTTAATGCCTCAGATAAAAATGCTCTTACTCATTGTACAAACATTTGCCCCTTGCGGGATTTGAACCAACAATTAGATATTTTAGCCTAGGGTTATTTTATTTGGGTCACACTTTGCACGACTGAAATTTGACAAATAAGTTTCTGAAACGGGTGTAGAGCTCTTGATGGTGCAATAGTTGTGAGAACATCAATTTAGGAATTTATGCGAAGTTAAGATACTGCTAAGAATCTCTTATTGACTGCTGTGTGTGCCCCGGCCCACTCACTAGTGCCGTAGGCGACAGGTGGCGGAAATTGGGCCGCCTACAAGTCGCACCCTCGGAATACCACGACGCGGTCACGCTGAGAATTGCTATTCCAGCGAAATCGTGGAATAGTTGCTCATTTAAAAAGAAACTAATAAGTTTAAACACTAACAAATGTATCAAGAGGAATTTTAAATAGATGTTATCGAAACTACCTTGAAAATGATAGCATGATTACTTGGACAATAATTATCATGATACCTGACCACCAACAGGGATATGTAGAAAAGTTTGGGGAAGGCCTTTGTTTAGCAGCAATGATAAAAAATATATTGGAAGTAGGTAAATAAAGAAGAAAAAAAAACAGTTACGAATAAAACTAAAACTAAGAAATGATTAATTCGTTTTATTCTGTCTTCCCATCAAAATATTCAATCCTACGCTCGTTACTGCCCGTGCACGTTTAGACATTGTCATCATAGGCTGATTGAAAAAAAAATATATTAAAAAACTAGCTGAATTCGGCTCATCCTTTTTCCTGTATTAGCTAGAAGGATTAGTTCTGTTTAATCCGCCATACAAGTTTTGTATTTTAAAAAAGATTCATACTTTTGAAATTGTTTTCCGTCAAGTAATTTTAGACAGGGACGAAATAAGCGGGAAGTTCTCGTTAGCTTTTAATTTCCGAAAGTGGCCCCGACATGAAAAATTATGTGGCGCCGAGAGTTGATAACTTGTTGGGTACAATATTGAAATAGTATAGGTAGGTAAGGTCGGCCAAGAAAGTGGTTAGCAGTTTTGTCAAAATTTTATGCGTAAGTAAAATAGCAATAAGGATGAAATCGTGGACTTATTACCGCTTTTACAATGAAAGAGATGCATTATTATGACGTATTATTTATTTGTTTTTTGACGTCATAGTTAATATGATAAAGAGAGCATTAGTAGCTGTCAGGATATTTTTGCATGGAAAAATCAACCCTGTTGTTCTATGACGCGTGAATGATTTTCAACTTTAGGGTGATAGACCACTTTCTTGGCCGATGTACGAGTAAGTTTTATTTAAAAAGACGTCATAATAAAATTTTGTCGGTAACTTTTTTTATTAGCGGTAATCTAAAGATTAATCGAAAAAAGGAGGACGCTATGTCCCGTGAAATAAATAAAAAATATTGCAATAGGGCTCAAATCTGCATGTTTAACCTAAGTAGTCAATTGCAGAGTAATAATATATAATAATAATAATATAGTTTTTTTTTGTTTGTTTCCTTTTTCTAAATTACTTTGCTAATAATTTATCCGATTTTTTTTTCTAATAAACAATATCTGGCTATGTAAGTGTAATAATGTGGCACGATGAATTACGAATATGAGTAAGGTGAAAGCATGACAGATTGATTACTGACTTGAACATTCGAAACTGATTACTTGTTGTCAAAATTAAATGTTCTTTTCGCTGTTTCTGATTTCTTTAACACTAATGATTTAGCTACCTTTTTTTTTCTCGTACGAAAAATGCATCAGCAGGGGTTATCCTTGCCAGCCCGATCCGCGGCCACCCTTTGCGACGAAACGGTGCCGCCACTAAAGGCCGCCTACGTCTCACGCCCTCTCGCCGCCCAGTATAGCTTGAACCATACTGGGAAGCGAGAGACTTCCACCAACCGCAGGATCAGGACCCCGCGGCCACCGTCTAGGCCGCACAAGCAGGGAGTCCTCACCCCCCACACGTGCCGCCTTCGCGAAGACGCATCCACAAGCGGGCTGCCCTAGCCCGCCGGGAGCGCCTCGCACATCCCCCCCCCCCGCAGAGTTTCAATCCCCGAAGGAAATTACTAACCCCCGTTACGTCTCACAAGAGCGACCGTAGCTCCCCTCCGTCGCCTGTTACTCAACACGAGCGGGGGACGGGGAGGCTCATGTCGCTAGTGCGACTTAACTTTGTATGCACCACTAAGTACGGTATTAGTACTTTTGTTTTGGTGTAAACTTGTATCCTACCCACTATTCACTATTTATTATGAAGTAAGCGTAAATTAGTACAATAATTTTGCAATTTTATCTTAATTATACAGATAATTATTTAGTTTCTTTAACAGTCTGTCCTAATAAGTACACACTTATCATGTTAATTAACTTTTAAAGGTGCCTATAACTAGCCTCATAAAGTAGTTTTTATAAGTTGTTGATTGTATGACTGTAATTAAGTTGTGCAATGTAATTGTTTAATTATCTGTTAAATAAAGAACTTTAGACTAAAAAAAAAAAAAACTAACCCCCGTTGCCCAGGATGAACCAGGGCAGGATGCTACTCCTTACACCCGATCGTAACCGAGTGTAATTAGTAACACCCCGCCGCACGTGGAGGTGACTCTGATCAACCCATGATTTAGCTACCTTACCTTACCTTAGGATCAGAGCTATTTATGTGTTGTTGTCCAATTTAAAATAGGTATGAATATTTTTAGTAGTCTCAATATTGATAACTTTGATTACCTACCTTTATGTTTCTTTTACCATATTACTTTACTAGTATTGTGCAATACATTAAATTGTAAAAAATATGATAATGTCACAAGAGCCACTAATTCATATAGCACGAGACGGGCAGCAGTGTTTGCGTGTGAAATGTTATAAAAAGCCGCGCTCGCCAACCCGCCTGCCAAGCGTGGCTAGTATTGGCAATTCCCTCCGATGAAACTCATTGGGGGAGGCCTGTGTTCGGCAGTGGAAGTCCTATGGTAGTCTGGCAGTGACAGATGGTTTCAATGTTTAGTTAATTACCCAGTTCGCTGTTCAGGAGCAGACGTAATAGGCAAAACAGTTTTATCATATGCAGCGTGGGCAGGTCTCCGACCCGGTGGACTGATGGTCAAGGTTGCGGGAAACCGCTGGATGCATACGGTCCAGATCCGCTCGCTGTTGCGTTCTACAGTGTGTAACGAAAAGGTGAAATAAAACTTTAAGGGGTTATTCTACGGCTAAATTACATCAACTTTTTCTATGGGACCAACATCAAAATCTCAAAAAAAAAATTGACGTTTCCATACAAACTGATGCCAGCTGGTCGCGTTTTAGTATGGGAAAGTGTTTTTTTTTGCGATTTCGATGTTGGTCCCATAGAAAAAGTTGATGTAATTTAGCCGTAGAATAACCCCTTAAAGTTTTATTTCACCTTTTCGTTACACCCTGTATATCCAGCAGTGGACTTCCTAAGACTGATGATGGTAATGATGTGTTACAACGGACAGGGTCAAGGGTCGATTCCAGTGCTCAAATACAACAACTTTTTTATGGGTCCAAACCCTAAAAGGATGTGCAATTATTCTGGTAAACCTTGTATAAAGGCCTCGTTATTTAAAAAAAAGATTGATTGCTAGCACACCTGTCAAAGAGATTCCGTAAAATAGCAGAATTTGGTAAAAAATGAGATTTCAAATAGTATGAACCACAATTAATCAAATTAAAAGTAATCACTTTAAAATCATTACACAGCAGTTTTAAGTTTTCCATCTCTTAATCATGTCTTATTCCTTAAGTAAGAAAAACACACTGTGATGATATTATAATTATTGTTCAGATTTGAAACATCTTTATTTCTAAATAACTAAATACAATTCAATTAATATACTAATTTAATGTTCAAATTACTAAGTAGTTTGAATAAGTTTTTGTTTATAAAAAATTTCGTAAATACTTGAATTGCAAGTGAAACCAATCTACAAACTAGTCTTCTTTATTACTCAACAGAGTATAATAGCTGTAAGACCCCTTCAGTATCTGTAAGAAATATAAATAATACATGTAATTTTAATTAAATAATTATGCTCCTTGCGCATGCATACATTCAGAATTCTTTAGCGCTAGCACGAAGCAGATTTAACCAGTTTTGAAGTTTTACGAAGTTTAATGAATAGTATGCGTTTACTTTTACGGTAACTCTCGTAAATACTATAGTTTTTGTTGTAGACTTCTGTAACAAAAGTCGTCTAAATTTTTTATTTTTGTTGACCTTTATTCCTTTTTTTTTGCAGATGTCTGTGTCTCTAATCAAAAATTTTGACAGATATATTAATAATAAATCCAAAATGACCAGGTTTTTTCTAAGTCGAGATTTAATTACACTTGTATATTACACAATAACAAATTTCTGGTCCATATTATGAACTAAAAACCGCTTACATACGGATGGACATAGTAATACATAGGTACAACAGAGTAGTAATAGAGTTTTATTTTATTTTGGCTCTTGAGTACAGAAATACTTACGGCTATAAAAGTGGGTAGAGTGAGCTTAGTGAACGGCCCTGCGGTGAATACGACACTCCTGCGCAACTGGCCCGCTAGAAGCAGCACGCATCTACGCACACGGATGCTTCGCGACCACCACGAACTGGCGTAGACACCATCCTCTACTTTGTTGCTCTGAAAATCAATCAAACCATTGATGACCAGATTAGTGTAGGGCCCGACCACATCGCAACCGGCGCGGCACTGTGGAAGTAGTTTTCGGCACGATGTTGTCCGTGTGCCTTGTACAGTCCAATGCAATGAGCGGTGTACGTATACCACCTCTCTAGATATGAACCCCGCAATACACTTATGTTCTCCTACTACTGTGAAGAAGACGCATAAAAAACAAAGACAAATAAAATACTGGGTGAAGAAATTACAAAATTAGCGTTCACACGGTGCATTTGCACGGCGTGACGTTCACGGCACACAGTGGTCCTGATTGCAAGAAACATGGACACACATGATACTAGAGCTACAGTACGATTTTTTTATTTGAAACATAGATTTTTAATCAAGACGGAAAGTGCTTCCATGAATGAAGAAATTTGTAGTCTTATCCCGATAGTTGAAGATCAAGGAAAGCGGACCCTGGACTCTTCTGGACGTATTCGGGATTGACCGTTTAGATGAAGAAGAAGATCTCGATAGTTGAAGATAATCTTAAGATACCTACATAATAATTTTTTGGGAAATTTCCACTGTTGTTTCCAATTCTTCAGGAGATGTCTGCAATATTCGTGGTACTCCTCCAAGTAAAATGAATGACTTGAACTTGGTGTCAAAAACACCTATCAGAGATATATGTGGAAATACTGATTGTGCTCGCTTCTTAGGTGGAAGAGATGACTGTGTGAAAATTATTATACATTATCCAAAAATTTAAGACTTTAAAAAGTGGACAGATCGAATTAATGTCAAAATTGTTGAAAGAAAAAAAAAACAAACGAATTCGGTTTTGTTTAATACATGGTTTGTTGATTAATATCGCCAAAAAAAAACTACTTTCACAAATTACCTACTTTCAGTACAAAATGAGGAAACAGGTATTTCACAAGAAATTTTTCCTAACACATTGTGCAAAGTTTTGTAATTTCTCACATATAAAAATGTTTTTTTACTTATACGAGTATAAAGTCATCGAGCACATAATAATATGTGCTCCATGTATACCTAAAGTCGAGATATGACAATGATTTATATATTTTTTTCTATTAGTAATTCATTGCAGTGTTAATAATAAATAATAATTGTGGCTCAAGGTCCAGGTTTTTTTAAAGTTGGGGTGCCCTGTCACTGCTTGGCGCTTAATCGTTCCACAGGGCTGCTGCGTCGTTATGTGGCTAAGCCCATAGTGGCGCAGTAGTTTACCGTAGTATAAATGGGTTCGATTTCGATTGTTTTGTTGTAAATGGTAAATATCCTTTCATCGCCTTGTGCTGGGTAAAAGCCCTCAAGTCGCGGTACAGCTCCAGTAACTGCCATATGCGTCCATTCTACATAGTTAGTTGGTATCAAACCAAGATTCTCATGTAACACTAAAATTTAAACTATGTCAATAAAAAAAATCATTTTCATAGTTGTTTTTGTTTTTGTTTAGGGGTCAATATTTTTTATTAGTGCCGTATTTCTTATAAGTGCTAATAAAGGGTCTACCTATCTATCCAAAGGAATCTCAGTAGGTATTGATCTTTATTAAGGAGCATCGATGCAGATGACCCAAATACATTTCCTGACATAGACTGAATGCGGTGAGCATACCTTTGACAAACAAAGGTAAAGGTAAAGGTATGCCTTTACTGAAACTGGTAGACCAGATCAAATTAAATATTCTTGCCAGTATAAATCTTTTATTTGTAACAATGGCTAGGCATTGTTTTAAAAACATTATTTAATGATAATTTACTAAAACTTTTTTGAAGTAAAAACTTCTTTAGCGGCGTTGTGAACTTTTTGGGATGGGTGAAAATGTTAAACTCGCGTCAGGACACGTAACCTGATTGAAAATTTGTAAGACGGAAGAAGATAGTTCTGAAGTGTTAAATTTTTAATGTAATATAAATTGACATGTTTGTGTATGATAGCGCAATAAATGAATATTGTATTTTACCACATAAATGATAGTACTTTTATACTGATAACTGATAAGCAATTCGTCTGAAATTATTCCCTAACCATTCCAAAATATCAAAAATGCACAACGTTAATGTTCCCGGAGTGCAACCCGTTGTCAACCCAATCCTACTCTATAAGAAGAGCAGTGATACTGCCAATGTCGAGTATTTTCTTGAATAGTGTTTACAATAAATAATGGGTGTCTATTTATTGCTTTTCATGGATTCAGTCAAATAATTATGTTGGATACTAAATCGATCAATGGAGCAGTTTAATTTTCATATTTTCTACCCGTGTCTTTTATTTTATTATCGTGAGTATAAAGATATCCTCAAGTATGAATGAATGTTTATATTATAGTTTTAATAAAGTCCTGTTTTATTTGTTAATATCCCTTTAGGGGTTAATACAAATTAGTTAGATTGACTTAGTTAAATTTAATTCACTTTAGTAAATTTATATATATATTTATAATAATTAATAATAGTAAAGTAAAGGGTAATTCAGTAATAGTAAATAAGGATATTTTTTAAAATTAAAATTATCATTTTGTCTTGTTAAAAAAATGATTGTATTTAAATCTTTAAGTATATAGGTATTTTTTCATGTTCCTAAATTATGGTTAGCTGAGACTCACAGTAACCACAATCTTTCACAATCTTTCGTGCGCTGTTCTTTCACAGAATGTATTTGTTTGTATATGTGCTAATGATAAATGTATGGTGTACGCAGAGTTTAACTGTAAATCTGTTGTGCAATAACTTCAAACATCAAAATCCATGTTACACTAGAATAAGAAACATTGTAACTACAATTGATAAACCAACCAATCAACTTTATTAATTTAAAGTATAGTTCGATCATATGTCAGTTAAGAAAATATGATATTTTATGACAGGTTATTGAGGTGAGTTAAGAAAATATGATGTTTTATGGCAGGTTATAGAGGCATTGACTGCACCTTGCCGGTATAGTATGTCTAAAACTCATCGTACCATAGCTAACACCTCGTTACTGTGCCAGCAGTACAGGAACAACTGTGTGATTAGCGCTATCAGGTATTCTGCAATCCAGATTCGCTGCATCGTTGTTGTGCCATCCTGTAATAAAGGCACTATTTGAACACATAGGTTTCATTTTCAATTTTAGATGACATAATCAGTTACTTTTGGAGTCGGTGCAAACGAAAACATTGGTCTCTCATTGACTGGCACCGACTCCAAAAGTAACTGATTAGGTACTTAAGTGTTAAGATTATTTTTAGCGTTTTAGTTTTTTGAAGTCGGTTTTTATTTTTTTTATAAAATTAACTTATTTCATCTAATTTAGTGATAAATCCTAATCAAAACAAATCTTACGAGTGCAAACATAATTTAACTGCTGAACACCGATTTCATTTCCTGTTTTTCCACCCTTAGGGGTGAAATTTTTTCCAAAAATTTTTATTATAGTATCTTTGAAGTATAATCTATTCATTAAAAAAAGAATCATCAAAATCGGTCTACATTTGGCAGAGATATAGGTAAGATAGATACTAAAATCAGTTGGCGTGGTACGAAGTTTATGCAATGTTTGATGATTTTCTTATAGATCCCATCATCAGAATTTAACCAAATTTATATGGGACCATTCTGAAAGTATTACCTTTCAAACAAAAAAATAATCATCGAAATCGGTCAACGCAGTAACGAATGATCGCTGAACATACATAAAAAAAAAAAAAAAAAAAAAAAAAAAAAAAAAAAAAAAGATACTGACGAATTGAGAACCTCCTCCTTTTTTGAAGTCGGTTGAAAATAGAGTAATCGTCCACTTAGGGGCATAGTGCCACAGAGAACGATCATTGTTCGGTTCGCGAGCGAACATCGATGCCCGGTCTAACCTACTTCAATAATTTGCGACCACTGTAACTAAATTGTTTCGAATTATGCTTTATAACCTATTGTACAGTTCGCTTTTTAATTTAATATTCCGAAATTAACCAATAGTAATTTTAATATTAAAGGTTTAAAAAAAACCTCGTAAGAGACTTTTCAAAACAAATCGAATGAGCTTTTAAACATAGAGATTTACTTGTAGCCATTGAAGGATTCTCCAGTACACTTACTTTTTATGTCCTGTCAAAAAACTGAAAATGTAATTAAATAAAATTACCGTAGTTATTTGTATTGCACTTGCGCAAATCATTAGCGAACAGATGATCACATACAGAAACATAACTGGAGATAGCAAGCCGTTTAGAATCTTTGAATACCTAAAAATAAACAAATTAGTATTAGATTTTATAAAACAATACTACTTGGCAGGTTAATGAGGACAAAGAAAATGACATGAAGCGTAATAATAAACTTCTTATGCATTTACATGTTTATAGGTCATTTAATTTAATACTACTTAATTTCATTTGTAACATGATGATGTTAATCTCTTGAAACTATCAAAAGCTATCACGAACCCAATATGCAGTTGCCACTGACCCGGGAATTCTCGTTTCAACACATCACACGGGAAATTCCCAGGAGTAGTTAATGTAAGGGAATTACTCCATCCTTGAAATTTGCAAGGCGAATATGCAAAGCTAATTGGAGTAATGCATCGACTATTTCGTAACGTAGAATAATTCCCGGTATGCATGTTGTTTAAATACTTACTTTAATTGTCTTGACCTCCAAGAACTAAACACTAAGTTACATAACAAAAATCCGACCAAGTGCATAATCACAGTTATCGGCATAGCATAGTTGTCGGCACATGCACAGTGTAGGGTTTCGTAGTTGCCCACAAAATGCGAACATAGAAAATGTAAACTCTAATTCCCATTTATCATTTTATAAATTGCTTGTTACTCGTTAACATGTAGAGCCTAACCCAAAAACAACTTTTTAGCTGCTGGGAAAGAGGGGGGGGGGGGGGGGCATTTTACTAAGGTAAGTAATATGAAAACAAATTAAAAATGTAAGTAGCCATATAATATTAATTGTCTCGCTAAACTGCGGACAGACAGACAAACGGACGGACAAATAGACAATAACAGAGACTTGAAAGCGAAACTTTAAATATTAGTTGTTGGAACCCTAAAAAGAGAGAAAACGGTGGATGTCAAATGTCAAACGCTTAGGCGTGATAATTGTCAAATGATAATAATAATTAAAGGTCTGGTTGTCAGGATTTTTCTTAAGCTATTTTTGCATACACGGCTCCATCCGACTGAAACTCAGACTTGGTTTGTCTTCAATGCAAAAAGATTATTTTTCTTTCTCAATATGGTCTATTACTAAATGCTAAAATTTACTGCAAATATAAATACTAAAATTGATTGAGTATTTTAAGTAAAATACCTATTTAAATATATTAATTTTGAATGGAATAACCAGAATTACCGTTATTACAATTATGGTTTAAGCATGAGACTCTGCCTAGGAATTAATAAAGCATGAGGTATCTACACCTTTATTTTCTCATAGTATGATTATTATTTGACTAAATGCCTGTTGGTATTACTACTGTTGGTAGACTATGCAAATAGCCAAGTTCCTTGGGGCACATAAAAAGCAAAAATTCACGCAAAGTTGAATATTCTATAAGAACAATTTAACTACGGACTGAAAGGATGGCACGAGGGATTGGAAGGGTCGACTTAAAACCTTTCGATGTTAATTTTGAAATTCATGCAGGTTCTGTTCCAGTCCTAAAAAGGTCTGCTTTTAAAATCAGTATTCTTACATTTGAAAAATATAGTGGTACTAAAAATACAGTGATACTACATAATTTATTTCAAATATTCAACAAGAGTACCTACGTACCGTCTATTTCACTTAAAACTTGACTATTAGGGTTATTCAAAACGGAACCGTTAATTATACTTGCTGATTGTTTGAGATATATTTACGAGTAGTACCGATGTTCTACAACAGCGTCGGGTCACAATGTTTTAAAGCTGGAAAAGAAAAAACATTTATCCCTGCAAATGGCAACATTTGTTGGTAATGTCATTACGATTGTTTGTGACAGCGCGGGCACGTAGTCCTTGCAATAAAATGTGTAAAATAACCATTATTTACTCTATTTGTAGCTTAAAAGTTAGTGTTTAGAATGCTATTATACAGTTCTCTATGTGGATTGTGTTTACAATAAGGTTTATAGTGAATTTCAGCCAAAAATCAACAAGGGATGAGCGCCATAATCAGGCGCGGTTATGGTTTGTTTTTTAACGCTATATTAATGGAATCAACTTATATATTCATTAGTTCCAGTTACAGGTATGTACAATCAAATACTTTATTTCCTTTTGTGAATTATAGATATTATCCTATGAAGGAATTACTTAGGTACCTAACGTATAATTGATTGATAGAATCTAACCTGTCATTTTTAAATTATAATCTTGTTACTTTTTCTTCTAAAAAACTTAATAGAAGTTGAGAATGAAATACAGAGCTATCAAGTTTAAGCTCCAGTTCGCCCCAAAACTGAAGATACCTAGTAAATATACAATTTATGAAAATAAGGAAAACTTAAAAGAAATTTAGAAAACAGCAAGATGAAGAAACCATGACACAAGTATGGAGACTCACATAGAAAATATTGAAGCAGCCTCCTCAGGCTTCAGTCTATATCAATGAAATTGAAGTGGAAACGCAATGGCTGGGTGTTGAGAAAACTTTACAAATTACCTACTGAAATAAACTTCAAACGCCTGGGTAGTATATACATAATGGGCAATAGACAATACCATGAAAATTGAGCCAATGCACCCATTATTTGACATCTAGCTCTATCACTTATCGGATAGACAGTATGTTGCTATACCATGAAAATGGAAATTGATCCAGTGCACCAATTAATTGCCATCTAGCGCTATCACAGTGCGGATAGACAGTATGTTGCAATACCAGGAAAACTAAAAATTGAGCCGGTGCACTAATGACCTGACATTAAGCGCTTTCACAAAGCGGGAAGACAGTATGACAGTATATGTTGCAATACCATGAAAATTAAATTTGAACAAGTACACAAAAATATTAGATGTCTAACGCTACCACCAAGTGGATAGAATAGTATGGACAGACAAGCATACCCACTCAATTTCAATCAACTAGCGCTACTATCATGAGACAACAAATAGTATGGACAAATGAGCAGGATCACTCATTTTTAAACACCAAGTCCTACTGTTACTAAGCAAATAGACAGTATATAGAAATGGGCAGGCTCACTCATTATTAAACAAGCGCTAATATACTAAGAGAATAAAAAGAAATTATGGACAAACAAGCAGGCTCACTTGTTATATTAACTAACCTATTGCTATGCAATTAGTGTTATATTACATACATAACAAATGAAAAATCAAACAAATTATTTGAAATCTTGCACTGTAAGCTGATGTGATGACAGTATGAAACAATACTATATAAAATTGTAAAACCAATTGTACAAAATCAACACAACACTATAATATTACTATTGTCAGACAATAGTGCTAATATCTGATAAATACTATTACAAATAAACAAAGATGGTTTTAACTAGTTCCTAAGGGATTGGATGGAGATAGAAAATTCAAACCGGAATTATTGTGAAAAGCCCTTTACCTCAAGAAAGAAGGTTACAATAGAGATACAGATACTTACTTATCAAAGCTATGGATTACTTTACTGGCCATCTTATTAATCACAAATCTCTATTATAAAGTCTTAGCCATTGCGCTAATGAATCCATTGCTTGGTTCAAAACTCCAAAATAACCCTTTCTTGGTTTTTACCATAGTCAGATAATGAAGTTGCACTACTGAATAATTTATCAAGAAATTATATAACTAACCCAATCTTTTACTAATTAATTAGTATTTAAAGGTATTATTGCACTTATGCAATTCTTGGAAGAAATAAATAGTCCTGCAAAATTGCAGTGAAACAAGGATTTTGACAAGACAACGTTTATAAAATCCAGCTTGTGACAAATCAGATGCCATCTTATCAGCTTATACTTCATGTTAAAGAATTTTTGCATAGAAATCCTTAAGGTTAAAATTTATTAACCCTATTGCAAAGTTAATTCCACAAACAAATTGAAAAGTAAAGGTGTTATGGAAGTACCATAAAAACCCTTAAAATATTAGGCTTACATTATTTAATTAAATAATAACCTAGATATTCCAGATTCATTTCCTTTACTTCATTGTGGTAAACAATGTAATGTACTAAGAATACCTATTTATAAATATGTACTTACATAAGTACCATTATTCAAAATAAGATACATTTTAAAAC
Source organism: Anania hortulata (assembly GCA_963576865.1). Taxonomy (NCBI): domain Eukaryota; kingdom Metazoa; phylum Arthropoda; class Insecta; order Lepidoptera; family Crambidae; genus Anania; species Anania hortulata. The sequence continues at coordinate 5,295,314 of OY756408.1, read as the reverse complement.
TATTGGGAACGCTTGATTTGTTCAGTCCTCCATCATAACAATATGAAATAAGTATAAGATGGACAAAAGTCTGTAAGATTAGTAATATGTATATAACTATTTATTTATTATTTATTAAACCTTTTGTGCTGAGTCTTTTTCCAGTCAAGCCCAAGCTATATGTGTGGAACCATCTTTTCTTTGGCTGACCTTCTTCTGAATATCTTGTTATGATTAATTGAGGACTATAAAAAATTAATGTAATAAAACCTTATTAAGGTAGACTTCTGTAACCGCTGAATTAACATAAAGGCTATGTGATGATCATTTACCTAATACTAATTTAGTAATTTCAATAGATCTTTTGTTTTTTATATATTTATGATAATAAAATAAAATAACGCTGTGACCCCTATCACATGCTAAGGAACTGCTTCTAATCACTTAAAAGTTCTGATCATAATCTAACAAAATCATTATACCTATTCAATTTCTTAAAATTGAAATATCCCTTTTAAATTACCATTAAGACAGACATTTCTCAAAATTAAGAATAGATAAATTCACAATAAGAACATAGTAGGTACCCCTACATATGTACTTATTGGTATATCACCTTAAATATAAGCTTAGCGATTACTTTTATTTCATTTAAGTCACTAAAACAGGAACAGTCTGTCTGTCTGTGTGTCTAATACGTGGGCTTGAATTTCCTTAAATATGACATATTGAAACTAAATTTCTTAACAAAGTATTCTTGTAATTACTAATTACTAAAGAAGATGACAATCTTGACAATAATGTGTGATGGAAAATAATACATTAAGAACAATTGTACTTCAATTAATTAATTCATGTAGAAAACTTAATTTAAATCAATTAGGTATAAATAAAAAATATGGAAGTAAATTCCAAAAACAAAGCCTAGTAACCAGACATTTTAGTAGATACCATAATTAACCTGTACATGTAGAAACATGTCTCAGATAGAACCATTCCCTGTTGGTAAACACTTAACCCGTTGACTGCCCAATAACAGTCAATAAAAATAAGAGATGGGCAATATAAAGCTAAAACAGATAAGTCGAACTGATAAATACATTTATCGTATTCAATAATATTTTCTACCATAGCAAAAAAAAAAAAAAAAAAAAAAAAAATAATAATAATTTAAAAAAAAAATTAAATTAAAATTAACCTTCATTAAAATTATGCCTACATTGCTGCATTCAAATAAAGCTATAACTGAGTCTGTTAAAGAACATTTTTTTCTGTTAGTTTACAATATTATCAACTGATAAAATATTTGGTTTTATGATAAGATAAGATAATATTTTATTTTGCTAAAAATGTGGTAATTATTATACGCTCTATCTTGCTAAATATAAAGCATAAGCTACCGTATTGAATTCAATCGATATTTTCAACCAAATTATGCAATATTATTTCCATAATATTAACATTCGGTAGCAATAAGGATGTATCTCAACTATGGTCATCCGTACATTTGTGACCAAAATTGAGGTTTCTAGAACCCCGGTCACCCATCCATTTAGTGACCAAACCTGAGGTTGATCCAATAGGTGACTAAAGTGATTAAACTTGAAGTTGTTTGACCACGGTCACCCATTCATTAAGTGACTAGATTAAAAGTTGCATAATGCATAACGATTGATGTTTTTAACCAATTAAAAAAAAAAAAAAAAAAAAAAACTTTTTACAGGATGAACCCTCAACAATAACAAATATGCCAACTTAATTACATAGGTCAGTTACTTGGAATTTCCCGTACTGATTCTATAGATTACCGGCCTTAGCTGAGATAAAAAATAAAAGAATATAATAATTGATTGTTAACACGTTGAGCGCTACGCGGAGCCGCAAACAATAGATTTTCTATTGTGTCTAGTTTGTGGCAGTCAAAGACTTTTATCATTTAAAGTATAAATATTTTTAATCATTATTGCCACCTTTAGTAAAAATATTAATTGTAATCATACGCTAAGATATTATGATTGCGCACCTGCATTTTTTTTTTATAAGATACTCTCCTTTCGTTATATTCATTTTAATCTTTTTATTTGTTTTTTTTTTGTTAGAACACTATTGAAATAAGTATTTACAGTACTTATGACAACATATTTGTCTTACAACCGGTCTTCAGGAACAATTGTTTTCGATGTTTAATCACTCAATTATGGAATTTGCTAACAATGGACATTGTTGTTATAATCAGATAATAAAATAAAAATATATTTACAAAAAAAAAAAAACAAAAAAAGTGTGATTTAACACTATCGTAATAGACTAGTTATTATTTTGTGGCCTGGCTTGTGCAGTATATTATGTGAGACCTAAATGGAACGTAATTTTACTCTTGACGCATTCAGAATTTCAGACATTCTACGTGAATTCATTAGTTACTCAGCCTTAGCACTAAACTTAAAAGATATGATTAAATATAAGTACCTTTTTTGTTTTGATTTGCCATCAAACGTCTCCGGATTGTACTTAGTTTTCAAAATGTTTTTTGCATTTTCTAAACTAATAAGCAACTTATTCGCAACCGAACTTCAAACATCTACTCGTAAATATATCTCAAACAATCAGCAAGTATAATTATAAGATTAAACGAACTTACCTTAAGTGAAGTTCAATCTTAATTATACGCAGCTGATTGTTTGAGATATGACAGTCCCAAAAACCCACCCACTAATACTTTGTATTATCCCAGTATATTACAGGGTTGCTCATAAGGCTGTCTTTAAACGTAATGACATTACCAACAAATGTTGCCATTTGCAGGGATAAATGTTTTTTCTTTTCCAGCTTTAAAACATTGTGACCCGACGCTGTTGTAGAACATCGGTACTACTCGTAAATATATCTCAAACAATCAGCTGCGTATAATTAAGATTGAACTTCACTTAAGGTAAGTTCGTTTAATCTTATAATAGTATTGTATGTTCGTCCGTCTGTCTTTTTTTCTGCGAATTAGGTCAAAGACTTTTAGTACTACAAAGCCGTAATTTCGCAGGGAGATATTTATCACGCCGACAAATTGGTAGAATAAAATTAAAAAAAAAAAATGGTACAGACTACGGCAGTGCAGCCTACCCAAAAGGTGAAAGGTCATTCAACCGATTTTCAACTTTAAGTTCGACAAGTAGAAACCCTTATCAATTAAGAAAATTTGATGTTTTGTGGTCTATGGTTTAGGGTGGTGTTCGATAGGTCGTTTAAAAGGTGTGCAAATTGACTGGGTTTGTGTCTGCTCTTGGTTTGTATGGTGGTGTTTTGTCGATAGGTTACTAACTACCTAGACAGTGAATCCCAGTAAGTAGGTAATTGTGAGTGGCTTGCTTTGAGTTATCGTTTTACATATTTATACCAATTTTTTATTTATTTTTTAATCCCGTCAATTTTTTACCTAGATGCTTACCAGTTCATAACTGTTTGTTTTCTGTTGTCAATGTACACGACAACGAATACTTAATTATTTCTTTTTATTTATGTTCTCATGTAAGTGGCGTGTAAATGTCTTTATGAGAATAAATGTCTTTAAACCTTAAACCTCAAACAATAGTTTTTGATAAACGAATCCGTTTGCGTAATATCAAACTTTTAACTGCAATTTTTGTTAGAGATATGTGTGGCAAATGGTTGCTTTAAAAAAGTTTAAAAAAACACGACAGTAGTTTAGCGAAGTTCAAAGGAAAAATAATTTTACAGCACAGCAAGTTACCAAGTTAACTTGTAAAATGTATTTGGAGAAGAAAAATACTTAGATGATGTTATTTATAGTAAAAAAGGTAGAAAATACTGTGTGTAATATTGTGATGGGAAACTATGTAACTTTGCGATTGCGATTGGCCCGACACGAACTCGGCCGGTTTATTCATTTAGCGTTTAAATTAAACAACATTTACGCCTTTCTGTATTTATAGGTAAAGCTTCAACTTACTTGATTAACAGTAGATGATGATAATGGCAATCCCTAATTTTGTTGATTTCATCTTCATAAGTCATTTCCTTCTCGTTTTCAAACAATCTCGAGCAATTCACACTCAGAAGCTTTAGCTGCCCAGCGAAAAACGTCATTAAGACAACCGCGTTAGAGTCGTAAGTTGCAACGATGCCGCCCCCGTAAAAGCAAATCAAAATGTGCTCAAGCACCGTCACCCAATATCCTAAACCTCGGGTCCTATCAAAAGGCACCCAAGAGCTCATTATTTCTGGATATGGATCATAACCGTTTCTAGCACGTTCTCTGGTGTTTGCAGACGACAAAAAACCGACTAACGGTGCGACGATAACGGTCAAAACCGTTGCTGTGACCAGCGTCCAGTAAAAATAGGTCACTCGTCTGGCGTACTTAGTGTACTCATCAATGATAGTATCGGTAACTTTGTCTTTTTTGGACAACTGACGTTTTTCTAATTTTGAAACGTTTTCGATAATGTTTTTCCAATGCGTTTGCCAAGTAACAAAAGTACTGGCTTTGAACACACAGATAGTACTGAGCATCGTTACTGATAGATTGCGTAGAGCTAAGTTTATATCAGCACGAATTATCCACAGCTCTACGTACTGACTGATTACGAACAGGATAGCAGCAAAATGAACGGCGTTGCTTATTTTAGGGTTAATGCCGTTTTTTGGTTGCCACATGCCCCATTTTTGTAATCCCCAAAGTGTGGGAGAAAGTAACGGGTTATCAGCGTTTTCTAAACTTGAAAATAATTTTCGCAACATTATCGAAAAGGTACTAGGTATGGTGAGAGATTTCAAATGAAAACAAATTTAAAAACAGCTAGATTTTAATATTGTTAACAAGCTTGTGCATGTGACTTTGCTTGATATAAATAAACCAAATGGTTATAAATTTAACAAATCTTAAAAATCTAGTAGCAGTCTCGCAGATGAAATGTGTCAAAAAATATATTTTTATTTGTAATTTAAATATTTTCACTATTCACATTTTACTACTTGTGCATTTAAACATGCGTTTAAGCATGACAGACATTGAAATAATTTATTCTTATAAAGCAAACCATTTTGCCGAAGGTGGACACATGTCAAAATTAATTGAACACTTTGAAAGTTTCTAGAAAAATAAATGTGAAAGTGCCTATTATGTTACTGTTTTGACACATCGAAATAGTTCGTAATAAGACATTTAAATTGTAGGCTTGTTATAGTAATAATTGGTTTATTGCAGACTGCAATGTTTGCTTTTTCCAGACACAACTGAAGTACGAGAGCTGCGTAAAATATGAAAACGTCTGCATGATGTAATATTTTAAAGATTTTTTTTCTTCTTCGTAATTTGTTTATTTTGTGTTGAGTTAATTGAAGAATAAACAAGGTGTTCCGTAACTTAAGGATAACATTGTAACCACATATTCTAATTTAGATCACTTTATTCTGATAGTGTTCTTAACGTAATTAATCAAAAACATGTTAGATTCGATTGATATAACTATACATTTGTAAATATAATTTTGAATATTGTAAGTTTTTTTAAACACATTGAGCGCCATGGTGGTCACCGGTGACCCTAAAACAATAAATTTTCTATTGTGTCTAGTGTCGTGGCAGTCAAAGGCTTAAAAGCGTTACCTACTGATATGTAGTATTAGAAAATATTAAACGTAGAGTGAATTAAAAATGGCATAGCATTGTCAGACAAAATTAGGTTACATAATATATTACATGTGTTTAAATAAACTTAGCTAATGAATTATGTTACTTGTATAATTATAAACTAATCCTAGTTCGATTAGTTTTCCTCTTGCATTTGTGCAAACAGTGTAAAGAAGCTGTAAGAGCCTTTGATAATCTGCAACAAAGCACGATAATCATATAATATGTTACTTTCTAATACAGGGGGATAGTTCTACATTTGGACATTTCTTTTTTTTTGCTACATTCCGTGCGAAATGTTCTAGAAATAACCCTGGAGACGTATTTTTGAATCATGCGAATTCTAATCCGAATACGAAATCGCAAGATTCGCATGCGAATTCCTTAAAACACTATATTTGAAAATTCATTCCATGAATTCTGCAACGACCACTTTTTTTTTTTTCTACTAGTAGAAATTACGGAAGAATGACATTGACAAGTAAACATATATTTGACCTAATAACTTTTTATTTACGTTTCGTTTTAAGCGATTCACTGCCGGTTTTTAAAATCAATGAGTTTTTGTATCCGTTTCATAATATTTTCTGCGTAAAACGAAAACAGTTACGAGTGATTCAAAAATGCGTGAAATCGTGAGCAATAGAAATTAATTTCATACACGAATTGTTTTCGTGTTCGAATTCGAAATTCATTTCTAATGCTTCAAAAATACTCTCAATCAAAAATTCAAAATAACTTCTTCTAACTTCAAAAATACTCAAAATCTCCTGAACCATTTTCGAAAAATCGAAACATCGGCATTTGTTTCAGTGATCGCACGTCGAGATATAGCCACTTAGATTGACTATTTCTTTTAAAAAAACTTATAAAGTGTGTATGCCGGCGGAAGCCAATAACAATCTACTTGACGCTTTGGAATGTCTTGTGTAGTGGTTTGCGCTCCGGACTACAAAGCCGAAGCGGAGCGGTTTGATTTTCTTCTATTGAGATTGCAAACCTATTATTATTATTAGGCTAGGCATTATATTATTATTAATCTAGGCATTGTATTATTATTAAGCTAGGCAACATAAAGTTATTATCTTTTGGTAAAATAATCTATGAAAATTCGTATCATTGACGAGACAGATTATTAGGGTTATTATAATTAAAAATACTATCTGTACAATAAGTTTGAAAACATTTTCGACATAATAAGTACTTACACTTATAAAAGTAGGCAAAGTTAGTCTTGAAAATGGTCCCGCAGTATATAATATTGGTCGGTTCAGTTTCCCAGCCAGAAGAAGAACATGCTTGCGCAAACGCACGTCTGCTTTCCACCAATCACTTTTGTATATGCCTTGGTCTACATCTTTGCTCTAAAAAACAATTAAAGCCAATTTATTTCTGCAAGTTGGTCTGAATTAAGCACTTTTACACGTCCCAATGATTTTTTGTCCTACCACTGCTTTTGGACAATAATCTAGGCTAGCCCCAAGAGTAAGCAGCGAAAGAAACTCAGTCGCTATGTCAGCCACGTTTTAATAAATATAATATTTTTTGTGAACAAGAAAAACTTAAGCATTTGCGAGCAGGGCAATTTTCATCATATTTTAATCACAACTTCAAATCCCATTTAAATTTATACAAGTGTTAAAAAAGCGAATAAGTTTGAAAGTTTATTGAAGGTGAAAAAAGCGTATCTTGTTTCTTTCTGATAAAAAACACAATGGCGCTTTGTTTGTAAACTCCAAAACTAAGACGGTAAAATTCCGCAGAATGATAAACGCAGTTAGCAATTTAAAGTCATACGAGTTTAACTGTAACCATTAATCATAAAACTTAGTAACCACACGTGGAGAACGTGTTATAAAGTTAAGTTACTTTTGGCATTAGATATTTAGTTTTCAAAACATAAACTAACTTTAACTCTTACTATACCACATTAAGGCGTTATTTTTTTGCCATGCATTAAAACAATTTGATTTATAATTTAAAAAAATATAAAGACGTGATTACAAAAATCTACCAAAACGATAAATAATTTAATCAAAGCCTAATCAAAACTGACTTTGATTGCAGATTTACTAAGGTAAAAACAAATTTAAGAAAGTTATTTTGTTTTATAGAACCCTTAAAGAAATTACCTCAACAAACACTTCATTTCCGTGCCAACAGAAGAGAAACAGCTGGGCAATTTGTGCAGATGTGTACTGAATCACCCAAAGCTTTTGAGCAGCTGTAGCTCCATTCTAAAATATTAAAACATAAATTGAACAATCTTGACAGTAAATAAACCGCAAATTTATATGACTAGGAAATCAGAAAATAACAAGTGTACTTACAGAAAAAAATTGTACAACGCTGCAGCAAATAGACATCGAACAAATAAGTACGTAAATGAACATGACTGGGGACAATAGCTTATCAAACATCTCTGATTGCCTGTAACCAAAAGAATGGTCATAGTCATTCAGCAGCTTTAGTGCATTCAATCAAAAATCTAATTCTAAACCAAAAGACTTACTGAATCAAAAACGTATGATGTCTGTGGCATTCTTTGATTCTTCTCAAAAATACTTTGGGATCATCATTTTTACTTTCAAATATTCTCATTCCCTTTTCTCTAAGAATCTGCATTTGACCTTTCATAAAGGTCATAATAGTGATAGCATTGGCATCGGATGCAGCAATTACACCAGATCCTTGTATTGACATAACAATTTGGATCATGGATGAGTATATGTACCCCGGCATCGACATGTAATCGAATGGGAACCAGCAACTCATGATTTGGGGGTACTCTTCTATTCCGTCTCTGATGTTCGCTCTATACTTGTGGCTTGTCAGATATTTCACCAACGGAGTTACAATCAAAGCTGTACCTGTCACTGTAACGAGCACCCAAAACAAATATGTTATCACCCTTGCATATAACTTGTATTCTTTCATCTTAATTATTACAGTTTCATCACCCTCCTGTATTGCTGCCAATTCTTCGTTTGATATATCAGCAGCTAACTTCTGCCACTTTGATTGACACAATACATACGAATAACATTTTGCACAGCTGATAACTCCTATGAAAGTCATAGAAAGATTATTCAAAGCCTTATTGAAGTCGTCCAACTGCTGATAAAGATCAAGGAATTGGGTTAACACGAAGAGAAAAGTGGTGAAATGAAATATATTGTAGATAAAATTTCTTTTTCCCGTTTTAATTGTTTGCCAAAGCCCAAATGTGTTGAGGCCTTTTAAATTTGGCCCTAGTAATGGATACCTTGGATCTTCAAGTTTCTCTAAAAATGAAATTAACTTTTGTGAAAGCATGGCGTCGTTTCAGCAATTGTCGATCGGATATAATTGAAGCGAAAGAGTCAGCGCCTTCAGAATGAATTTATTGGATGGCGCTAAGCAAAAAGGGTTTAATTTAAGTTACGGCGATTCTCACTTTGAACAAAGTAATTATATTTTTTTATTTAATTACAGTAACTAAACTTATATACAGGTCGTCCCGTAAAGACCAATTCAGCTTATCACCATGCCTTCTATTCTAAACAACTTTTGCTGTAATTTTATTATTCGCAAAAAAAATAGTCAAGTTTGCATACAAAATTACCAAACAGCTTATTAAATTTGTATGGAAAGTTTAATAAAACTAATAAAATATTTTAAAAGTCATAAAACAAAAGTCATCATCATCATCATCATTTCAGCCATAGGACGTCCACTGCTGAACATAGGCCTCCCCCATTGACTTCCAGATTGGCTGGTTGGAAGCGGCCTGCATCCAGCGTCTTCCTGCGACCTTTACCAGGTCGTCTGACCAAAACAAAAGTGGTTCAAAATAATGTGTAGAATGCATGGTGACAAGGTGACGTGGTCTTTACGGGATACCCTTTATAACTTACCCTACTTATAACTCATCATTACAGGTCACCCCAATGCGATAAAAATGTACTTTAAGTAACGAAGAAACTAAAATAATAGTGAGATTGATTTTGAAGCAATTTCTAAGGTGATAAATTGTTAAAAAATTTGAAACAACTAACATAATGCTGTAAATTATTTGGATACAAACATACGAGTAATATCGTCAAAAACGGAAAGCCGTTTGTAAAAATACTGACTAAATTTTAATTTAAAATTAGTAGACTAAATCACGAGTTAGTATAATAGTATTTACAAAAAAGTTAAGACAACAGAAATTAACTAAACAGTACACAATTCAAATAATACTAAGTAATAATAGTATTGACTCTACGATATACTTTGTACACAATATCTCGAACAAATTTAACTTACACTGGTCAACAAAATTCAAACTTTTTCGTGCCACACGGACTTTTTTGATATTTTTTACTTTAGTTGGTGATTGTAAGAAAAAATAAACAGTTAAAAAAAATTTGCTAGCCAAGGATTTTATTCTATTGAGTAATTAAAAATATTAAGAAAAAATACAGATCTCGTAAATCAAACTTTTTTTTTATATAAATTACTTAATAATTTAAGATTTTCTTGAATGTTTAGCTTCTGGTTGGTCCCTTTTAATTGTCCAGCAGTAATCCGCTAACATATTTGGGCTCCATTTTCCCTGGTACCGCTTTTCCATACTAGAAATGTCCTGGTGGAACCTCTCGCCGTGCTCGTCACTGACAGCCCCTAAATTGTCAGGAAAAAAATCCAGGTGCGAGTCTAAAAAATGGATCTTGAGTGACATGTTGCAACCCAATGCTTGATATGACAATAAGAGCTCGCTAACCAACTCTCTGTAGCTGTCACTCTTGTGGTTGCCCAAAAATCCATTCTTTTAGACGAGATCCTAATAGTTCCGACTGCTTTTTTGACAAATTTTAATCCCTAACCAAATCATTTAGGTCTCCTTGAGTTATCAAATGTGGCTCCTTTTCAATTCCTTCAAACTCAAAGTCATCATCCTCGTCAACACACCGACTTGAAGTAGACGGTTGTGAATGGTCGTTATCAACAGACGTTGTTGCAACTGGTATTAGTTCTGGCATTTTTTTACAATGAGAGACTGGTCTTATAGCAGAAGATACGTTAGGGTAGATAACTGTGTTTTTTTTCTTGTAATTTATACCTTTTAAGTCAGTGAGACAAAAATAGCAATCCGAAACGTGATCTCGCTGTTCAGTCCATATCATGGGTACAGCAAAAGGCATAGCTCGTGCACCTTTCTTCCAGTCGGTTAAATTTTTCACACACGTTATGCAACAGACATGAGGGGCCCAGAATTTGTCTTGATGGGCGACAGAAAAACCAAAACATTGGTGATAACACTCCAGCACAAGATTCGTAAAATTTCGTCGTTGTTTTTTGAATGTAAGTTCTCCGCAGATATAACAAAAAGAGTTAGGGTTATTTTTACACTTCCTCGACATGTTCACAGGATTAATAAATCACAAAAAATATTCAAATTCAACTACAAATACTTTTATGACGATTTACTTGTGAGCGTTTCTGTTAATTTACCGCCGTAGTACTAGTTATGAGTATTACCGTATCACAACAAATATGAGGCTAACAGACAAATGAAAACTGTGATTTAATGATGAGGGTAGATTGATAAAACAAAATTAGCTATCAAAGTTCGTGTGGCAAAATCAGTGTTGACCAGTGTTATCAATTTATAGAATAAACTGGTGCAATGTTGCATAAAGTTTCAAATTATAGATAATGATGCACCTTTCAATCAGTACTGCGGTCTATTTTCCAAGCAAACTGAAAACTAATTAGCAAATTGGTCCAATGCAAATTGACTTTTTATATTTCTCGCCATATTATTTTAAGCTTTTCAAACCATTATATGGAATTATCAGTTCTACCGTGGGTAATTACTTTATAAGATATTTATAAGTATATCGGTACAATCATGTGGGGGAGTTATAATTTGCAAAAGGTTTTGTTTGGTTGCTCGCTATTAACATCAAGTGTTTTTTGTAGGAAAGTGTTGTCAAAATAATATTGGCTTTTGATTATGTGATTTTTGCTAGGTCTGGGAACTGTGGAAATTAAGATAAAAAATTAAGTATTTTGAAAGTACGGACTTTTGGACATTTAATCGAAATTGAAAAATATCAGACTGCGTAAAGTGGGTAATTCTTTCATAATCTATAAGCTTTTTAATTACCGCTGTCTATTACTAAACTATTTATTTAATTTTAATCCCATATCATGATGATTTGATTAATAAAAGATTACACTGTTAAGTTATATATATATGTCGGAGTGGAGGGCAGAATTATCACAATTAATCGAATAATTCTTCGAATAAATCCTTGATTGAAATGTCAGGTTAAACGCCTGCGTGGAATCAGAGATGGCGTAGCGGTCGCTAATGTTTGTTTGAGGGCTGTCACTGTTATTAGTTGTCAATGTTGACATGTGTCTTTTTGTCGGTTTAACGTCTGTCAGTGTAGTAGTGACAGGAAACCGTATCTGTGCCCGGTGCGTGGTAGCGAGAGGGATTCGAGTACGAACCGTTGTAGTGACCGCACGTGTTTCTGAGATCACCGCATTTTCAATCTTGAATCATTCGATCTATTGTAGTTTATTTTGTACTGTAACTGGTTAATTTGAGTACACACACTGTTTACCTATCTCACCTTGTAGTTATTTCTGCCTTCCATAATAATTATGAGCGAAGACGAACATATACCCGATTATTCCCTCGGCCCTATTCCGTCATATATGATGAATTAAAAATTTATCTGCTTGTAAACATTAATTCTAAACAATTTTATCATTATAAATAATGAAAATTTATGAAACTAAAAACTTCTATAATAATAAAATTCTAAAATAATATAAATAAAAGAGACGCTGACAATAGTGACCGAGTTCCTTGCTCTACTTCTTCTCGGCGCTAGGTCACAAAAATGTTCCGAAGCAGTGGTAGGGTAAAAAATAATTAGGATGTGTTAAAGAGCTAGATGCAGGCCGCTTCCAACTGTCCAATCTAGAAGTGACTGGGGGAGGCCTATGTTCAGCAGTGGACGTCCTATGGCTGAAAATATGATGATGAAGAGTTTTTCAGATATATTCGCTGTAATTGGTTTTATTACTAGTTTTTACAAGTATATTTCATTTTGCATATACTTTTGTCCTTATCAGGAACAGGTACTGCTTAGGCAACTAAAATAATGGTGTAAAATAAGCCTTATTATGTATCTGTATTATCAGGACAAAACCATCAAGATATTCAAGGTGGTGTTAACTAAGAGCTTTTGCGTGTAAAATTCTATATTATAATACTGCACCTGCTCATCGTGATGATGACTGATGAGCATTCGCTTTTATAATTCAACTTAAGCATTGCTAAACTACAGACATTGTACAGACGTCAGCATGTCAACCTACCACGAAACGTCAAGTTTTCTTAATTGATTTTGATCTCTATGTGTCGGATTTAGAGTTGAAAATCAATTCAATGACGTTTAGCTTTTTGAGTAAGTTGACCTGCCGTCGTCTGTACATCTGAGGTACGCTATAATATCGCAATGTTCATAATTGTACCATAACAAATAAATGAGCTGACTATAACTAACTAAATAAATGAGTTAAGAGCTGAGGTTTATGAGCTCTTCTGGGTTTATGACGTTTTTAACCGACTTCAAAAAAGGAGGAGGTTCTTAATTCGTCAGTATCTTTATTTTTTTTAAATGATGTTCAGCGATCATTGGTTACCAGGTTAACCGATTTCGATAGTTCTTTTTTGTTCGAAATTGAATACTTTCGGAATGGTCCCATATAAATTTGATTAAGTTCTGATGATGGGATCTATAAGAAAATCATCAAACATTGCATGAACTCCATACCGTGCCAACAGATTTTTGTACCTATGTTGCCCAATATCTTCGGCATTTGTGAAACGATTTTGATGATTCTTTCTTTATCAAATGGCTTATACTTTAAAGATGGTATATTGAAAAAAAATTGAAAAATTTCACCTCTAAGGTGGGAAAAATAAGGGATGAAATCGGTGTTCAGCTGTTAACTTATGTTTGCACTCCAATGATTCGTTTTGTTGAGGATGTATCACTAAAAATAGATGAAATATGTAAATTTTATTTAAAAAAGTAAACCGACTTCAAAAAACTGAAAAGCTAAAAATAATATCAACACATAAGTACCTAATCAGTTACTTTTGGAGTCGGTGCAAACGAAAACATTCAAACTCTCATCGGATGGCACCGAGTCCAAAAAAAACTGATTAGGTACTTATGTGTTGATATTATTTTTGCTTTTCAGTTTTTTGAAGTCGGTTTACTTTTTTTAAATAAAATTTTTACTTATTACAATGCTAGGATTCGAACTGTTACAACAAGATAATGCTAAGGCTGAATTTTCTTGAAACAATTATCGCAACATCGAAGATCCTTTAACGAATGTACTTGTGTGTGAGAGTTCTTACCTCTACGCATCTAATGATGTGTGCTCCTCTTATATTGATTAAGGCGAGATGACACGAACTCCATTATGAGCTCGGTGAAGTTTTAACAGGCAATTAAGGGGACCCGCGTCAAGTTTCTAAGTGCGCACGACGCTTGACTTCATCTAATATGTCAGAGATGTAAAAATATGGATACTGGCTTCTCGTCATTACTTTATCCGGGTTATAGTCTAAGCGTATACTCATATCAGTACATAAGCAGAAGTGCATTATATATCCTAGATGTATTTTTCATTGCTATGTATTTTCCTTAAGAGTGTCAATTATACGTTTTTTATTCTATTTATTTACAAAGTTTATAACTGTAATCTGAACTGAATGACACCATGCACTAAACGGGTATTATGCAACACGAACCTTATTTTGCGTTATTGGTTTTCCCGAAGTTTCGACCTAGTTGCATAGGCCGTGGTCACGGGATGACTTGGTCGGGAAAACCAATAACGCAAAATAAGGTATGTGTTGCATAATACCCGTTTAGTGCATAGTGTTAGTTAAAAAATGCAACAAGAAAGTTTAAAATGTTATGTAATCTGAATGTTAGTCGTTTTTATTATACAAAAAACAATGTTCAGTTCCTGATAAAATATATATATCGTCAACATCACATACATTGCTCTGATCCTATGATAAGTAGCTTAAGCTCTTGTGTTACAAAAATCACGGTACCACAACACCCAGACCCAAAACAATATAGAAACGTTATTTTGCTACATTGACCGACCGGGAATCGAACCCGGAACCTCAAAGATAGCGACACCACTCTCGGCTACGGAGGTCGTATGATGATAAAAAAAAAAGATCTCCAAGGCCAATTGGCGTAGTGGTTGCGTGATACGCTTTGAGCGCAAAGGATACGGGTTCGGTTTACGGTTCGGGTCAATTCTAAAACATTTTTTTCTAAATTGCCTTGGGTATGGGTGAGCTGGTAAACAGCCTTGAGAAATACATCGTCTGGTAGCTACGAGAATGTTAATTCTTTACTTGCTAGCATGACAATTATTATTAGTGTGTTGTCTAGCGCATATATTTTTTATTACAATAAACCCTTCACAGAACCTCATTTGTAAGCCCTAAATAACAAACCAAATCATTTCAATTTCATTACACACGAGGATACAAAATTACAAAACAATTTGAATTACGAATACACTCACTCTTATCTCTCTGAATTCCTCGTTAATTTGGCTTCATGGAACTTATAATAATATTAACAACTTGACTGTTTGCCACTGTTTGGTGCCTTTGTCTACTAAAACGTCCAAAATAATAAACAATTGGGTAATTAAATTAACATTGTTTTCATCAGCATTGTTGGTTTTTAAAGTCCCGTACCCTAAGGCCAAAATGGAACGACTGTCTATCTGTCCGATAGATATTTTATGTAGAATACTCATAGTAACCTAAACCAAATATTTATTTAGAAATTCTATTTCTAACAACAATTTACTTTACAGAATAGAACTCGCAGGATAATACAGCTGGAGAATGAAGGGTTGATACGATTTTGTCACAACTTATCTTCAAAAATTCCATAAGGTCTGAACATGAGTTTGTTTTCTATTATAAGCTACTTTTTTTAAAATCTTGCAGTCCCAGCCCCCAACGGGTTTAGACATTATTTTTAAAGTATTATCAAAGATAAATCTTAATCAGTACAATGCAGTATCCAAGAACAATTTCTCAACTTCTTCTTCGTAGCAAATATCCGACTTATGGCTGTCATGCTTTCCTGCTCTTTCTTCTCCGTTTCGCTCCCTGTCATCTTTTTCAGTGAGATTGCAGGTTTTCTGTCTTTACCTATTGAAAACATTAACCATCGCAGTTTCACTCGTCGTCGTCGCGTACTACTGGGTAACATAAAGTGTGGTATTGCCAATGTAATCAAGTGGTCTTTTTAGGGTTCCGTAGCCAAATGGCAAAAAACGGATTCGTCATGTCTGTCTGTCCGTCCGTATGTCACAGCCACTTTTTTCCGAAACTATATTTAAGAACTATACTTTTGAAACTTGGTAAGTAGATGTATTCTGTAAACCACATTAAGATTTTCATACAAAAAAAAAAACAATAAATTTTGGGGGTTCCCCATACTCAGAACTGAAAGTCAAAAATTTAATTAAACCCATAGGTGTGGGGTATTTATGGATAGGTCTTCAAAAATTATATTGAGGTTTCTAATAATTTTTTTTCCTAAACTGAATAGTTTGCGTGAGAGACACTGCCAAAGTGGTAAAATGTGTGTAACTTCTAAAATAAGAGAATGATAAAACTAAAAAAAATATATGATGTACATTTACCATGCAAACTTTCACCGAAAATTGGTTTGAACGGGATCTAGTAAGTAGTTTTTTTTTAATACGTCATAAATCATAAACCGCAATTTACCTTTCGTAATGTTATGGATTTCATTTTGCAATAAAAATACCATAATTAAGTATGATTCAATTGTTTTTTTTATTACTAAGAAGGTTGCAACGTTTAAAAAAATATAACATTCGAAATTCAAATAGTTCCGATTAGCTAGAAGTGCAAAACTTTTAGTGTGCCCCATGTATAGGTTTGTACGAAACCTTCGGTGCGCGAGTCCGAATTGCACTTGGCCGGTTTTTTTAAATATGTCCCTATCACTGCAACCCATATTTTAGCTGTTAATATAAAACCATCTACCATTAGCGTAAAACAAGATATCGAGTTTCAGAATAATGTCGTGAGAGTGTAATATGTAATGTGTCAGATTTGCACAAGTGAACTCTATGATGAAGTTGAATAATGGCATGGAAGAAAAATCTTTTCATAACTCATGTCAGACTGAAAAAAGTGGTGTTGAAATTTCAAACTCAAGCTTAGTTATTTGTTTACTGACATATTAGTAATTAAACTTATTTCTCTCTTTAAAAATTAATCTACATAGTATAAAATAAGGTCGCTTCCCGCAGTATGTACGCTTAGATATTTTAAACTACGCAAAGAATTTTGATGCGGTTTTCATCGATAGATGGAATGATTTAAGAATAGGAAGAATAAGAATAAGAATTTATTTTCATATAACATGGTATAAACAATGGTGACATTTAAAAAAAGCTCAACATGTTTTGTCCAGTTAAGACGTAAAAATATTTTAAATATTATCAATTCAATTAATTAATATTCGAACATTACAATTTAACTACATTTAATTCAATACAATTATTATTATTAAATTAGTAACATGATGGTCATATTTAATAATAATAATAATTTAGAAAACATACATGGTCAAATTAATTTATTTGTCAAAGAACTCCTTAATAATATAATAAGCCCTGTCCACCAACCAAATAGAAAGTTTGCTTTTTGAATTTATTTAAAGGCAGTGACTTTATGTCGCTGGGCAGTTTGTTGAACACCTTTATTGCCATCGAGTAACAAGTCTTATGAGAGATATGAGAAAGGTTTATACGTATAATACATGCATATTATATAATAAATAAACTAAAGACCAAGCGAAAAAAGTCGCAAGCGACAGCTAGTTTTTTAAATTAAATATATTAAACGACGTTACAATCATTGTTTTTAAGCCCGGCGTATACTGAAATGTAGACTTTGAATCGGTGTTATTGATTTTTAAATTGTTGAATGTTGTGTAAAAAGATGTATCACGAAAGCTTAATATTCAAATAAATTATTTAAAAAATAACTGCAAAATGGCCGTATGATGCTCTTTTTTCCATGCGCTAGCGCCGGAAAAAGCAGACGATAAACAAATGTAGTCATTGTTGTTAGTCTTTATTGAAATAGCGGCAATGTAGAAATTGCCTTTCACGTGACGTCATAAAAGGTGTGAAAAAATGGACACCCTTGTTTTTTATACAGTTTGAAGCAGCAGTGACGTCGTTTACTTCTAACATAGGTCTCTAAATTAAAATATTGTTTATTTTTTTTACTAAATTTAAATTTCGGGAAAATAGGTATTACTTCAAATAACTGGTTAATAATAGTTTTTCTGCTATTCAGGGCGGAGACAAATCCAACAAATCAAAGATATGAAAATTGGTCTAGCCGTTGTTGATACAAATAGTGTAACTAACCCGACTTTGTTTGATATTAAAGTAAAATATTTTTTTTATCAGGTATGTACTATGTACTGTGTGTGGTTTAGGCTTTTTAAAAATACTTAGACTTTTGTATGTGTCTACCACCTATATAACAACTCTGTTTAGCTAGGTCGACTAGTAGATAATGCTTCATGGCATAAGGTCCTCGTTTTGTTTGTTTTTTTTTCAATCTGTGTCATACATTTGAAACAAATAAAAATTATTAACGTTCGTTTAAAAATATCCGCGCGCTCTCTAACCATTCTAGTTGCAGGCGAGTCAAAGAAGATCATCATCTACAACGATACTTTTTATACTACGAAGTATAAAAAGCCGTCGTAGTCCGTAGTCACTGCTACGAAACTTTAAATAAAAGACGAAAGAGTGGTTATTTCTCTACCCATCTCGTTTTTTTTTACGTTTTATAAATTTACGATCTTAAAACTTATGTAATTAGTTATTATTAAATAATCGTGAAGAATTAAGTGTTTCAGAGTTTCCTTCTTCTGTCAGCTAGATTGTTCCTTCATATGTTCAAAATTTGTTCGTATTATTTAAAAACCATTATGAATTTTATGCAGCTAATATTGGCATAAAGGAACACGCTCAGTAAAGGGTTCGGTACTGTTGGCGACCAGCACCACCGTCCTCTTTTATAATTATTACATTCAAAATTCTCAGTGTTCATTAGAAAAAATATGTTTGACGTTTATAAAAAACATATGTGTGTGCTTTCAAGATCTTGTAAAATTATATATCGGTTTATCAGAAAACCTGGTTTTTATTTAGCTTGCGATCCTGAACATTTGGTGTCAGAACTGGGATCCCGAGCACATAGTGCTTCAGCAGCTCGCTCTTGTCCGAGGGCTTCCAAGGTTTGGTGCTTACGATGCCCCACGGGACATCAGTATTTTTGCCTGCAGAAAACGAATCACTTCGACACAGTTCCGTATTCGGCAGGCAAAATTACTGATGTCCCGTTCTAAAGAACACTGAGAATTTCCCGAGCATATAGTGCTTCAGCAGCTCGCTCTTGTCCGAGGGCTTCCAAGGTTTGGTGCTTACGATGCCCCACGGGACATCAGTAATTTTGCCTGCCGAATACGGAACTGTGTCGAAGTGATTCGTTTTTTTAATCAGCCGGAGTACCTCGCAGCCCCTGAACTGGTCAACACGGTCATTGGCAAACTGACCCCTCTCCTCAGGTCCAGATGGGCTGACTTTGCTGCGGCAAGAGTCGGCTCTGGCAAATTTAAATTAGAAATTTTGGCAGACTTTTTGGAAAATGAAACTAACTTACAAATAAAATTCGGTTTCATTACGCCAGAGTCGACGTTTGTCAAAAGTCAACCTGTCAAATCAGTCAAAGATAAAATTTATTTTATTTCGGCCAGTCACGAACCAAAAAGTTTGGACACAATTTGTTCGTTCTGCCATTCTAGTGCACACGATATAAGTGATTGTCTAGAATACAAATCTCTTTCGTTGGACGACCGCTGGCAATGGGTGCTAATTAACAAAGTTTGTCGTAAATGCCTGAGGAAGGGTTCTCACCAATATAAAACCTGTAAGAAAAGGTGCGGAGTAGAAGGCTGCAAGGCCAGTCTACGACACCATACACTTCTACACAGAATCCGATCGGCAACAACGGCTCATGTAGAAGTACAGTCGGGCCCATTAACTTCTCAAAGTACCGAGGTACAGTCAACATTAGAAATTCCTTGCACTAGTATTGACGCTTCTCCTTCAAAGGAAAAGCAGCAATCGGCGATAGTGGCCCACAGTGTTTCACCCTCTAAATTATCTAGTAGCAAACCACTCCTTTGCAGCAAAAGTTTTGGCGGTTACTATTACCGGGCCCTTGGGTAGCGTTGACACTTATGCTCTACTAGATGATGGAAGTTCCGTTACTCTTTTAGACCAATCAGTGGCTGACCTAATAGGAGCCAAAGGCCCTAAATGTAGACTAAGCATTGACTGCATTGGTGGTTTAAATAGACAGTCAGATATCAGTTACGTTGACATAAAGGTGAAGGGTCGTCATAGTTCAGATACTTACGACATTAGTGCGCGATCTATTACCAACTTGGGCATAAGCAGTCAGTCTGCGCATTTGGACGACATAGTCCAGTACCGGTACTTGTCGGACTTGATAGATGTACTATGCTATGACGACGCTAAACCAATGATACTGATTGGTGCGGACAACTGGCATGTGACGTTCCCCAAGGCAGTCCGTCGTGGAACTCGTTGCTAACCAGCAGCAGCACAAACACCGTTAGGATGGGTTTTGTTTGGCTACATTTCACATAGGCCTAATTTAGAAGTATCCGTCAATCACGCATCTATTACTGACGACTCCGACTTATCGTTAGACGTTCTCGTTAAGGATTACTTTAAACTAGATTCTATTGGGATTATGAAGGTGGATCACCGTAGTGCTAGCGAGGACCGTGCCCTGCAAATTCTAGAAGACACAACTAAACGTTTAGATTCGGGAAGGTTTGAAACTGGCTTGCTATGGCGTGATAATATTTCTTTTATCCCCGAAAGTCGTGAATTAGCTTTAGCCCGCTTCACTAGTCTCGAGCGCAAAATGGTTAAAGATAGCTCTTATGCAGATATCTATAAGCAAAATATTCACGCTATGATTAAAAAAGAGTATGCTGAGTCATGTGAGGGTCCACCATCGGGTCAAATCCCTTGGTACCTTCCTCATTTTGGGGTGATCCATCCACATAAAAAAAAGTTGCGTGTAGTTCACGACGCAGCAGCAAAGTGTGCTGGTGTGAGCCTCAACTCACTTCTCTTGACCGGTCCTGATCTTCTTCAGCCGTTGCTTTCAATAGCTATGCGATTTAGAGAACGCTCAATCGCTTTGTCAGGTGACATTCGAGAAATGTTCCCACAAATAAGGATCAGACCAGAAGATCGAGACTCCCAACGCTTCTTGTGGAGAGATAACCCTAACTTGCCAATCCGTGAGTTCCGTATGTCTTCGATGATATTTGGCGCAGCATCCAGTCCATGTACTGCATTATGGGTAAAAAATAAGAATGCTAGTCAATTTCAATTGCAACACCCGGATGCCGTGCGGTCTATTATCGAAGATCATTACATGGACGATTATTTGGGCAGTTTTGATAGTACAGTCGAATCTGCTCAGCGTGTCTTGGAAATTGTATCCATTCATAAAGCTGCTGGCTTCGAAATGAGGTCTTGGGTTTCGAACCACGAAGAGGCATTGGCTCTTATTCCTCAAGACTTAAAAGCGACTGACGTTACTGAAGTGAGTTTAGGCCCAACATCTCCTTCACATGTTCGTGTATTAGGCCTAACTTGGAATGTTAGTGAAGATAAGATCCATTTTGCAAAGTCTATTCCAAAGCTACCAACAAAATTTACAAAACGCACTGTCTTATCTTTATTAATGTCTATTTATGATCCCTTAGGGTTTTTGACACCCGTCATAATGAAAGGTCGTGTATTATTCCAGAAAACCTGGAAACTAGGGATCGACTGGGATCAAACTTTATCTGGCGATTTAGTTGAGAATTGGAAAACGTGGTATATCGAGATTCAAAATTTAAGTAATAGCTCTGTTCCTCGATGTTACTTTAGTAGCTCTGAGCGAATCAAAGAAGTCCAACTTCATTTATTCGCTGACGCTAGCGAGCGAGCTTACGCTTGTGTAGCTTATTGGCGGTTTACTTATGAAGACGGACGCGTAAGCTTGTCTCTAATTGGAGGAAAGGGTCGGTTAGCCCCTTTGAAACCAGTATCGATTCCTAGATTGGAGTTACAAGCGGCTCTAATTGCCGCTCGTTTTGGTGTATACATTACTAATGCGCATAGGCGAAAGCCTAATTCCATATTTTACTGGATGGACTCACTCACCGTCATAAAATGGCTCCGTAACGACGCCTGCATGTTTAAGTCATTCGTCTCGTTTCGGGTGGGAGAAATAGCTGAAATTACCAACATTCTAAATTGGAAATACGTTCCCACGGGCTTGAACATAGCGGACGACGCCACGCGTGACAATGGGGAGTTTTCAGTGCGATCGCGTTGGTTTACCGGTCCATCTTTTCTTCTTTTACCAGAAAGTCGGTGGCCCAGTGAACCAATTTGCAACGTTCCTCTAGTCACGGAAGAAATAAAAACTGAAGTGACTGGACTTGTAGTCGGGTATACGACGGAACCTTCTCCTTCGTTACCGATAGTAGCCGATTTCCAACGATTTAGTAGTTGGTTGCGCTTACTCAGAGCCACAGCTCGCGTTCATCAATCGGCTAAAATATTTAGATCTCTTTTACCTAAAAATTCAAAATTATCTTCTTTCTCAGATTCCCTTCGGGATAATCTCAACTTGCCTTTGCTTTCGGTTGCTGATCTCAACGTTGCCGATCGAATCAACTTACTACAAAAAGTACAATTAGAT
Source organism: Anania hortulata (assembly GCA_963576865.1). Taxonomy (NCBI): domain Eukaryota; kingdom Metazoa; phylum Arthropoda; class Insecta; order Lepidoptera; family Crambidae; genus Anania; species Anania hortulata. Next base: position 5,272,717 of record OY756408.1, on the reverse strand, counting down.
TCTTTTTCCGATGAATTGATCCAAGCAGCACGCCTCGTCTCGAACGATAGTAGGATAAAGAATGTTTCCCTTTTATTTGGAGCAGACATGTTGCTTCGTCTCTCTGGACGGACTGTTGCCGCTGAAGACATTGAATCACATCAAATCGTGCTTGATGGGAAACACCCAATAACTAGATTACTGATCCACTCGTATCATGTTAAGTTTGCACATGGGAATAATGAATTGGTAGTTAATGAACTACGCCAGAAGTACTATGTTCTCAGCCTAAGACCAGCTGTAAGACAAATTTCTCAAAGATGCCAGTTCTGCCGCAACCGAAAAGCTAAGCCTGTGACACCACCAATAGGTGATTTACCTGACGCCAGGCTAGCTCATCACCAGCGTCCATTCACCCATGTGGGCTTAGACTACTTTGGGCCTGTGAGTGTGTCAATCTACAGACGTACCGCAAAACGATGGATCGCCCTTTTTACTTGCATGACAGTAAGAGCAGTACATCTCGAAGTTGTGGAGAGCCTTTCCTCGGATTCTGCTTTAATGGCCCTACGGCGCTTCATTGCCAGAAGAGGTTGTCCAGCATTCATTTATTCAGACAATGGCACCTCTTTCGTCGGAGAAGCGAAAATGTTACCGGAGCTCTTCGACTTTAGTTGTAACAAAAGGATTGAATGGCGCTTCGTTCCACCATCAGCGCCGTTCATGGGAGGATGCTGAGAACGCCTAGTACGTTCAGTAAAGGATTCTATCTCTATCACACTCAAGGATCGTACACCCAAAGAAGAGGTACTGATTACCTTGCTCCTTGAGGCTGAATGTGTGGTCAACTCTAGACCTCTTACACACGTGGCGGTTGATGAAGAATCGGAGCACGCTATTACGCCTTTACCTTTTTGATTGGAAGTTTCAGTAATGCTCCTCCTATCAAAGTATTTAACGAAGCAGACTTGCACAGAAGAGTAGACTGGCGAAAAGCGTAGCGTCTTGCTGACCATTTTTGGCAGCGTTTTGTAAAAGAATACCTGCCCACACTCATTCCTCGAAAAGCAATTGCGAAATCACAACAGCTCAAGGTCGGGGACTTGGTTTTCATCGCAGATGGGAACCTAGCCAGGAGCTGCTGGCCTCGTGGTCGTATTATTGCTATCCATCCGGGAAAGGATGGAATAGTGCGCGTAGTTGGCGTCGCGACGAAAGGGGGTGTGCTGCGACGTCCCTCGCGGAAAGTGGCGTTGCTGGTCACCGGCCATTAGTAAATTGTGCTCCACACTGTCGGGGGCCATGTTGGCGACCAGAACCACCGTCCTCTTTTATAATTTTTACATTCAAAATTCTCAGTGTTCTTTAGAAAAAATATGTTTGACGTTTATAAAAAACAAATGTGTGTGCTTTCAAGATCTTGTAAAATTATATATCGGTTCATCAGAAAACCTGGTTTTTATTCAGCTTGCGATCCTGAACATTTGGTGTCAGAAGTGGGATAAAAGAAATATTATCACGCCATAGCAAGCCAGTTTCAAACCTTCCCGAATCTAAACGTTTAATTGTGTCTTCTAGAATTTGCAGGGCACGGTCCTCGCTAGCACTACGGTGATCCACCTTCATAATCCCAATAGAATCTAGTTTAAAGTAATCCTTAACGAGAACATCTAACGATAAGTCGGAGTCGTCAGTAATAGATGCGTGATTGACGGATACTTCTAAATTAGGATGTTTCCCTTTTATTTGGAGCAGACAAGTTGCTTAATCTATCCTCGTACAATCTAGGTATCATCAATTCCATAGGAACAGACAAACTGGGCAACGGATTCGGGACACCCTCAATGTTCTCTTCGATCGCCGAGCATATATCAGTGGGTAGTAGAAACCTTAACATGGTCTTTAAATGATTAAATTCTTGTACTTTTGTTTTGTACAACAACTTTTTGTATTCTTTTTGTCTACGAATATTTTCTAATCTTTCCATACATAGTTCACTGCTTAGCTCCCGCTGTATGCAAAGATCGCACATTTTGTGCGCTGGTTTGGCGTCCCCAGTTTTCCTTTTTTTGTTTGGGCCAGCATCAGATGCATCAGTATTGGCTCTTTTAAAATGACCATTATTTATTCCTGGGTATATGGGTGGAGGCCTTGTTGCGTCAAAGCTGGGTGGCAAAAAGGGTGGCGGCGGTTGGTTAATAGTAAAATTTGGCGGCGGTTGAGGTGGTGGTGCAGTGACGTCCCTCGCGGAAAGTGGCGTTGCTGGTCACCGGCCATTAGTAAATTGTGCTCCACACTGTCGGGGGCCATGTTGGCGACCAGCACCACCGTCCTCTTTTATAATTTTTACATTCAAAATTCTCAGTGTTCTTTAGAAAAAATATGTTTGACGTTTAATAAAACAAATGCGTTGTGCTTTCAAGATCTTGTAAAATTATATATCGGTTTATCAGAAAACCTGGTTTTTATTTAGCTTGCGATCCTGAACATTTGGTGAGCGTTCTCTAAATCGTATAGCTATTGAAAGCAACGGCTGAAGAAGATCAGGACCGGTCAAGAGAAGTGAGTTGAGGCTCACACCAGCACATTTTGCTGCTGCGTCGTGAACTACACGAAACTTCTTTTTATGTGGATGGATCACCCCAAAATGAGGAAGGTACCAAGGGATTTGACCCGATGATGGACCCTCACATGACTCAGCATACCCTTTTTTAATCATGGCATGAATATTTTGCTTATAGATATCTGCAAAAGAGCTATCTTTAACCATTTTGCGCTCGAGACTAGTGAAGCGGGCTAAAGCTAATTCACGACTTTCGGGGATAAAATAAATATAATCACGCCATAGCAAGCCAGTTTCATACCTTCCCGAATCTAAACGTTTAGTTGTGTCTTCTAGAATTTGCAGGGCACGTTCCTCGCTAGCACTATGGTGATCCACGTTCATAATCCCAATAGAATCTAGTTTAAAGTAATCCTTAACGAGAACGTCTAACGACAAGTCGAAGTCGTTAGTAATTGATGCGTGATTGATGGATACTTCTAAATTAGGCCTATGTGAAATGTAGCCGAACAAAACCCATCCTAACGGTGTTTGCGCTGCTGCTGGTTGGCAACGAGTTCCACGACGGACTGCCTTGGGGAACGTCACATGCCAGTTGTCCGCACCAATCAGTATCATTGGTTTAGCGTCGTCATATCATAGTACATCTATCAAGTCCGACAAGTACCGGTACTGGACTATGTCGTCCAAATGCGCAGACTGACTGCTTATGCCCAAGTTGGTAATAGATCGCGCACTAATGTCGTAAGTATCTGAACTATGACGACCCTTCACCTTTATGTCAACGTAACTGATATCTGACTGTCTATTTAAACCACCAATGCAGTCAATGCTTAGTCTACATTTAGGGCCTTTGGCTCCTATTAGGTCAGCCACTGATTGGTCTAAACGAGTAACGGAACTTCCATCATCTAGTAGAGCATAAGTGTCAACGCTACCCAAGGGCCCGGTAATAGTGACCGCCAAAACTTTTAAGAGTGGTTTGCTACTAGATAATTTAGAGGGTGAAACACTGTGGGCCACTATCGCCGATTGCTGCTTTTCCTTTGAAGGAGAAGCGTCAATACTAGTGCAAGGAATTTCTAATGTTGACTGTACCTCGGTACTTTGAGAAGTTAATGGGCCCGACTGTACTTCTACATGAGCCGTTGTTGCCGATCGGATTCTGTGTAGAAGTGTATGGTGTCGTAGACTGGCCTTCTACTCCGCACCTTTTCTTACAGGTTTTATATTGGTGAGAACCCTTCCTCAGGCATTTACGACAAACTTTGTTAATTAGCACCCATTGCCAGCGGTCGTCCAACGAAAGAGATTTGTATTCTAGACAATCACTTATATCGTGTGCACTAGAATGGCAGAACGAACAAATTGTGTCCGAACTTTTTGGTTCGTGACCGGCCGAAATAAAATAAATTTTATCTTTGACTGATTTGACAGGTTGACTTTTGACAAACGTCGACTCTGGCGTAATGAAACCGAATTTTATTTGTAAGTTAGTTTCATTTTCCAAAAAGTCTGCCAAAATTTCTAATTTAAATTTGCCAGAGCCGACTCTTGCCGCAGCAAAGTCAGCCCATCTGGACCTGAGGAGAGGGGTCAGTTTGCCAATGACCGTGTTGACCAGTTCAGGCGCTGCGAGGTACTCCGGCTGATTAAGAAAACGAATCACTTCGACATAGTTCCGTATTCGGCAGGCAAAAATACTGATGTCTCGTGGGGCATCGTAAGCACCAAACCTTGGAAGCCCTCGGACAAGAGCGAGCTGCTGAAGCACTATGTGCTCGAGCTGGGCGAACCTGGATTCCAATAGCCCCATGATCTGCTCCGGGTCGTCTGCGGATGCAAGGAGTACGGCAACTGCTTCCTGTGCGGAGCCCTGGAGTGTTGCAGCGATCCTGGTGATGTTGTCATTCGGCGTAAAGTTGGCTTTGGACTGCTCGAAAGCCCTCTTGAAGGGAAGCCAATCTAAAGCGCGGCCGTCAAACTTAGGGATATCACTCACCCGTGTTTTCTTTGTTCCCAGGTCTGCTATTGCCTTGGCCAATAAAATTATACCTACTGTTTCATTCTGAGTTTTATTTTTGTACAAATTACAATAATCATTACTACAGTAGTGTGTACCTAACTTTGGCGCATGTAAAGTTGTGTTTAGGTCCGTAGCATTCCAACGAAGTTCGTTACCAGACGGTTGAGCCGTAGGATGAGGTGCGGCGAATGTCTGGGATGCGCTAGGCCTTGGCTCCCACACTAGAGGCAGAGAGGCACCTCTGACCTTTGAGGTGGACGTAGCATCGGGTTGCGGTGGGCGCAACGCCGATGCCGATAGTTGACAGACATCACCCTCATTATTCATAGTCTCTCTGTAAAAGGGATGCACTGGATTAACACGTTCAGAAATTACGGTACTAGCATGAGAAGCAACTAACCATTTTTCAACGTGGTAATTTTTAGAGCTGCTGCGTGAGCTGCTATCAATGGCAGCTAGCTCTGCTTCAAGCTCGAGATCAGCTAGTGCCTTTTCCCGATCAGCGGCGGCCTTTTCAAGTTTAGCTAGCCGTCGAGCATGTTCCACTCTGGCAGCCAGCTGCTGAACTTTAACTGTATTAGTAGAACGCATACTTGTGGTATGTGACGTCGCACCTGCATTATCACTTGTTGTATTAGATTGCGGTGCTAGGGCGCTTTGATCTTGTAAATCAGTCAACTTCCTGGAAGTGTGGGACGAACTGTGCTCTGTAGCCACTTCCACGTCAAAGTACGAGTATCTGATCATCTTCCCATCTTTCATCTAGACAAAGTCCTACTACTCGGTCAACCGACCGGCGAGGTACTGTTCGTTAAAAACCGTATTTTACCTGTTGTCGTGTGTGCACTACTCTAATCTAATAGTTATTATATGCTCTCTGGTAAATTAAAAAAAAATTGGCGGGTAGCAGAACACGACAGCTGTCGACGGTAGAAAAATAAATAATGTCAAAGTCAGCAAGTTGCCAGTGGTCGCGTCGAGTGTGAGTGGACCTGTTTGCGTATTTTTGTGCAGTTTCTTGCTTTAAGTGTTTATTTTCATATTATATTAAAACAATTGTGAACTTGTCTTCTTTCTAATGGTGTAACCTACTGTGACCAATGCGAGTGTAATCCGATATATGAAGGTGAAATCAAAACCTCGAATTGTCGAAGGTAGGCAAGGTTTATATATAATTATTAATGGTCGGAATTAGTAAAACTATACATTAAATGAAAGGTTGTTTTATATACTACAGAAATAACAGGTTTTTAAACAAATTGATATTAATTTTCGATACTATTTCATCAATTTTGTTTGCGGCGCGCGGGGTATACGGCAATTATTCTTAGGCCGGGTGTTTAGTTTTAACTATATTTTGTGAGAACAACAATATTTGTTAAAAGAATTATATGTCATTAGAAAGGTATTGAAACACACTTTCATATTAAAAATATTTAAATCGTAAGAATTCATAACTTTAGAAGTTATTGCGAAAAAAAGTTGACAATGTGGTAAAAATTTGACAGCTCGCCGATTTAAACTCGTGAAATTAAATTAACGGCACTAATTTGATAATAACTTTCATAATAGAAAACAACACTAATGAATCTAGCTATACGACAGTATTTTTCTTATTTTTTTAGCTTATGCGGATACTTAGCAAAAAGCTTTTACAAATCGCGCATAAGTACGCGCTCGCGCATAGGCGTACGGTCACAAGCCGTATCGTACAAGAAAAAATGCGTCGCGGAGGTTTATCGTGTTAGTGGGTAGGGTGAGGTATGCTTGACAATGCTGGTGCAAGGGCACCAGGAATAGAGACACTGTCGTTTGCAGTATCACAAGGCACTTGTGTCGACACAATTTCACTTTCCGGGTTATTTTTAGAACTAGCCCTGGTAATCATTGGCATGGTTACGTTTTTTTACACTTCTGACACCAAATGTTCAGGATCGCAAGCTAAATAAAAACCAGGTTTTCTGATAAACCGATATATAATTTTACAAGATCTTGAAAGCACAACGCATTTGTTTTAAGATCTTGTAAAATTATATATCGGTTTATCAGAAAACCTGGTTTTTATTTAGCTTGCGATCCTGAACAGGTACTCTTAAATAAAAAAAAAATAACAGAAAATTAGTATCCCGAAAATAATTTTCATCATCATTATCATCATCCTTTCAGCCATAGGACGTTCAATGCTGAACATAGGCCTCCCCCAGTGACTTCCAGATTGGCCGGAAAATAATTTTACTAGAAAAGAATTTTCAACTGCCTCTGGTGGGATCCGAACCCACGATTTTTCACTATCCGGGCGACTGTTCTTCCAACTCAGCTACAGAGATCATAGTAATTTGGCAGTTAAAGTTTTTTTCAAAGTAAATTTTTTTCCTTGAAATATTAAACTAGAATTTTTTGAATGCACAAAACAAAAAAGTTTAAATTGGTATCCCGAAGCTTACTTTACAGTGTCAAACTTTTGATTGCAGCCTATCGTGTGAGAGGCCAAAAATTAACAGCAAATTTATCTTAATAAATTCTGAAACTAGGGTACTTTTTCTAAAACTTTACCCAGTGAAATCATTTATTTAAAAACTTAAAGCCGTTGGGGTGAAATGGCTGTGACAAACTGACGGATAACGAAGTGATCGTGCAATATATTTTTTTTGTTTCTAAGATTGGGAACAAAAAAATTATTTTTAAATGTACATACATAAAATTCTCAGTGTTTATTATGAGTTTTGAGACAGACAACCGAATGACTTTATTAACATTATCATACCTATAACAATTTATTTTAAACTAGCTGGTGCCCGCGATTTCGTTCGCGTGGTCTTTCATAAAAAAATATCTGCGCAAATTGCTTAATTTTTTCTTTCAAAACAACAATCTCCTGACCATAAATAACACAATAAACCGGCCAAGTGCGAGTCGGACTCGCGCACCGAGGGTTCCGTACAAACCTGTAGGTACCGTTATGAGTAAAAATTCACCCATCACGACAATCGAGTCATAGTTATGGTATTTTTATTGCAAAATGAAATCCATAACATTACGAAAGTTAAATTGCGGTTTACGATTTATGACGTATTAAAAAAAAACTCATTACTTGATCTCGTTCAAACCAATTTTCGCTGGTAGTTTTTATAGTAATGTACATTATATATTTTTTTTAGATTTATCATTTTCTTATTTTAGAAGTTACAGGTACACATTTTACCACTTTGGAAGCGTCTCACACGCAAACTATTCAGTTTAGAAAAAAATGATTTTAGAAACCTCAATATCATTTTTAAAGACCTATCCATTGATAACCCACACGTATGGGTTTGACGAAAAAAAAATTTCTAGTTTTAGTTCTAAGTATGGGGAGCCCCCAAAATTTATTATTATTTTTCTATTTTTTTTTGAAAATCTTAATGCGGTTCACAGAATGCATCTACTTACCAAGTTTCAACAGTATAGTTCTTATAGTTTCGGAAAAAAGTGGCTGTGACATACGGACGGACGGACAGACGGACAGACAGACAGACAGATATGACGAATCTATAAGGGTTCCGTTTTTTGCCATTATGCTACGGAACCCTAAAAAAAGAATTAGAAATTGTTCCATCCGTTCATGCGTGATGCGATGACCAAGGAAAATAGACATTCATTTTTATATATATAGATTAGCGATTTTATTTAATTTATTTGGTATAACAAACAGCTGTCACAATGACACTTAATAACTAGCGTAAATATGAATACTAGGTTTTGTTGTTTTATGAAGCCCACACCGCTATCCTCTGTAAAACATTGCGGTACTCGATACAATACTAACCGGGATAGTCACCATTTCAGCCAGGGGACGTCCACTGCTGAACACAGGCCTCCTCCAATGACTTTCATTGGGGGGGATTGCCAATACTCGCCACGCTTGACAGGCGGGTTGGCGAGCGCAGTTTTTAATAATATTTTGCACGCAGATGGTGCTGCCCGTCTCGTGCTACAGAAAGTGTTGGTGGTAGGGAGGTGTATTCTTTACGGGCGTTCCCACACCGGGATAGTAAACAAAAATATATTTATAAATATTAAAAACTCAAACAATCGAGTAATTGTATTTAAGAAGTACCTACTCGATGGAATGCCTTAGGCGAAAATAGGACGGGTGTGACCTAGCAAAAACTTTAATGTATTTAGGCGCTGCGCAGACGACGGGACGGGGCGGTCTTTCTGACCGCGAAGCAATAAAGACAGCGTCTGTCCGCGTCTGACCGTGGCTACCCGTGCCGCGAACTCGAAAGCAAACGGCGGCGCGGCAGCAGGCAGTCAGTAGAGCACGGACTAAGCTAGCTATCCGTGCTATCTTCTGCGTTAGTGTATACTAACAAACTGGTTTGTGCGATCCAAAGCAGAACAGCCACTGGGCCGACCGCACCGAGCGGGTGGCGCGGTCTTTTTGACCGGCGCCGTATGCGTTGGCAGTATTTGATTCTCATTGTTCTATCTTTCGCGGCGAAATTTACTGGCCTGGCCTGCCCTTTAGTTTGTAAAGCGCCTTAGTTACGAAAGTTCTAATATTGATCCCGTAATTTAGGAGTCAGATTACCTACTTTAGGTTTATGAAACTTTACCTTAAGTTAGAACTTTCAAGAGTCCTCTCAGGACGCAGACCATCGTAAAGTACTTAAGGTTAATTTCAATGTGTCTCAAAAGAAAATTTAACACACAATTTATTTTCATTGATATTGTCAGCAAAGAACGTGATCAGGAATGAATAAATCAACTTAGTTTTTGATTGAAACTACTCAGTTGTTCAAATACTCTGAAAACTTTTAGGGAACGTAACCGATTTGTGGGATTAGTCTCGTTTGATAGAGGTAGTTCTGAAATAGTTTCTAATATTTTAAGAGTATTCTCTATTACCTTTTAAGAGTATGACTATATCGGATCTTAAATAAGAACTCGGAACCTCAAGACACCCTACAAGTTATACCCACCCACGGATACACTATCTAGTAATCAGACACTAATACAAAGTTGTCCGAAGCTAATTCGTGTTTGCACTCGGAATTCAACACACGACTCTGGACTTTATAACTTCGTGGACAGACCAGGACGTGATAGCTAATTGACTCAGTTGAAGGTAGGTTGTAGTTGAATACGCTTTATCAATGCACCATTTTAAACCGCAGCCCGCCCTGAATGCTTGGCCGTTAAGGTGTATTTATTTATTCATAAGGTACACCAACAGCTAAACACATAAAACATTAACAACAACACGATTACAATATGTTCAAATATGTTTGCCAATGACAGGTATACACAGCATTTACCACAATGTGTAGCTTAAGTTTATTAATGTGTATCAAAAAAGATTGCCAAAAAAATAATGTTAAGGTGGATGTGGTGACGAGAATGGACAAGATAAGGAATGAATGGTTACCGATTACTTGTCCGTAATTTACTTGACAGAATTTCAGTTGGTTGGATATTATAGACCGACATTTATTTTGCTATATGTATCATTTGACATATTTTTAGTTCATCGACATATCTTTTGACATAAGTATCATTTTATCGAACTACGTTTCATCGATTTTCAGAATAACTTTTTACTCTTGGCCGAAGTCTCTTTTGAACCTTTTTCATTTACCAGAATACTGCGTATATAATAAGACTAAATTGTTTAGGTTAGGTTAGAACAGTGACCACACACAGCGCGAAGGCGAGCGGCCGCCGAGCGCTTAAAAAGAAAGAATAAATTCTAAGGATAAATAAAGGATTAATTATGATAATATTGAAAGCATTTTTCTGGAAACTAAATCATCTAACATTAATAGCTTTGGCAAATGTTGTATGTAACATAATAAAATACTTAATACATACTTGAAACATAATACTTTAAACAAATGTTATTTCGGCTAAGCCACGTTCTATAATAAGTTTTTCGAACAAATGAAACGTCGGGGTAACAATAAAAAGCGAATTGATAATAGGTTAACTGATACAGTGGCAAAGGTCATTTCGATGAAATGAAAAAAGGCGAAACAAAATTAGTCGAAAAGTTTTAAAAATCTGTAAACCACTCTTCGAACATAAGATAGGTAACCGGAATGAATATATGAGAGAAAGTATGAAAGTGGTACCAGTAACAGAAAATATAAAAGGAAACCGTTTGTATTGGTATGGACATGTTATTTGAAAGGAACCTCTTCGGCACGGAACGAGGAGAGTGCGCAGTGAATGCCATGACCGCTAAGAGTTCGGGTCAGTTCAGGAAATGAACATTAAATTCTACAAAATAATAGAATTATTGAAATACCTTTTACATGATTTGTCCTATAACCGCCATCAAATGAGGGATTATAATATTAAATCCACCCTGACAACGGTCTGCCCTTCGTAACTTTTCACTAACACGGGACTGTGTGAGAAACTATACATACCGCTATTAGTTAGACCAGCGATGCTTAAAGTGTGCTGCATGGAATCCCAAAACTCCGTGGAACTACCACTTCATTTCTTCCGTAACATGACAGCAACAGCTCTGTCTAAATTTTAAGAGTCTGGTATTGATCAAGTCGAGAACGGACAGTAGATGGGGCAGGAAGGTGTTGGAATGGAGGCCTAAAATTGAAGCCTAAAGTAGGCAGGCCGCGAGCTCAGTGAACCGACGACCTGGTGAAAGTGGCGGGGAGTGGATGGATGCAGAAGCCTCAAAATCGTTTAAATGGCGTGTTGTGGGGGATACCTACACTAAGCATTAGGTGAAGACAGGTTGAAGAAGAGAAGAAGAATAGGCAAAGTTAAGATTTGTTGCATGACTTTTACTAAATAATGAGCTATATACCCCTCTTTGTAATTTTCTCCCATTACGTAAAGTTAATACCTATTACATTTTATAAAATATTTAAATTTAAAAACAATACTATGTTTTAACGACCTTTTGACCAGATCCAGAGACCTGCAGGGTACAAAGCCCGGCAGGGTTTGAATCTGATCAGTGGCAAAGGTTTTTGTGAAGAGGACGATCTAAGTCTCGACTTTATATACGACGACCTCCGTAGCCGAGAGGCGAGCATACCGGACTTGGTGTCGCTATCTCTGAGGTTCCGGGTTTGATTCCCGGTCGGTCATAGTAGAAAAATAACTTTTCTATATTGTCTCGGGTCTGGGTGTTGTGGTACCGTCGTTTTTCTGATTTCTGTAACACAAGTGCTTAAGCTACTTACCATAGGATCAGAGCAATGTATGTGATGTTGTCCAATATTACAAAAAAAATATTACATATTATATAAAAAAATATTTATCCGTTATCTAGTCGCCATAGTAAGCAATTTGCTTAGTTTGTGGCTAGACCATTTGTAATATTCTCAGGTGATATTATTGTTTTTATAAAAGAGTTCTGTCACCATAAAAGTTTGAGAACCTATGAGTTAGACAGACCCAAACCGAAACCGCATTAAACTATTCAAATTAGGATTTGACAAGAACACACGAAGTTTGATAGTTTGCGGGCAAATACTGCTTGACGAACTTGGCTTGACAAACATGAGTTAAATGGTCATTAAAATCGGTTTTAAGTCTGCTTGTTTAGATATTGGTATTATAACATTCATAAATTTTATTATCCTAGCGGTAAAAAAAAATTTAGTACTTCAAATAAACGCTATGCTCAAAATGTTGTGTAGGTTTTGGCAATTCTATGCATATAAGTACTGGTAGAATGGGGTTACTTTGAATGCTGGGGTTACTTTGATAAAAACTTCATTTCGTAGTAAAACTCAATCTGTACGGTTTCTGAACGCAACCTTTAGTATAATTTTTTTTTAATTGGTTGTCAAAGCTTGCGTTATTCAATCGCTGTGGAATCTACTTGGCTTCTTGGCATCTGAAGAGTAATAGTCTGAAAACTTCAAAGTTTTTAAATAAAGTTGATGTCAATGTTTTTATATATTTGGGGTGTCAAAGTCACCCCAAATATATAAAAACCTTAATATAACTTTTTGTTGTATTCCTCACAGAAGATACTTTTGATTTCCGTTAAAAAAAGAGGGGAATCAAAGTATCGTTTAACTTTGATCACTCACACACACACATTTAAAAAAAAATCTACAAATATCATAATAATAAAACATATTTTATTGTCTAATTAGATAGTACAAACAAAACCGATATCATTATTTTTTCATACTTTTTACTGTTAAATTATTTGAGGAGTAAAATGCATATCAATTTCAAAATTGATCAAAGTCAGGTGACCCCTTCAACGGTACTATTTAATATATTTAATCACACTTTTATTACCTTTACTAGTAACCAACTACGAGTATGTTATCAAATCTTGAAAGTAGTTGTTAACCTAGTTCTAACTGACGTATCGGTTTGACTCTTTGTAAGTATCTGACATTCAGATGGCAATACAATGATTTGACACCATCCTGATGATATGAAGATAAAGCCAATCAATGTACTAGTCTTCTTCTTCGTCGTGTCAATGGCGACTCTAGACGGACTTCGACCAAACTTTGGTAACTTCTACGGCGTTTTGTGTCGCTCTGGTTAGGTCTTTCCTCGTGCAGGTGTAGGGGCACAAAGGGCAGGAGATTAGGTGAGCCATAGTTTGTAGGTCGGCACCACAGTCGCACTCACTTTGCCGCTCGGTCCTCATACCCCACCTTACCATATTTTGTCTACAGCGGCCAACCTCTGTACGGAGACGGCTTAACGCCTTCCAGGTTGGCCAAGGCTGTTCATGTTCAGGAGGAAGGTGTTCAGACGGCGGTATAAAATTGGAAGGCGAAGAAATTTTGGAGGATCTGTAGGCTGGGTGGTGATCGTCTTCGGTCAGTCTCAGAAAACTTTTCCGGCTCTTCAGTCTAGCTTCGGGTAATCGGTGGCCATGAAGCGGATGCCGAGGATCGTCCTCTTGCTTTTTCTTTTCTATGGCACACGCAATATCCCTTCGAACGTCAGGTGGCGCTATACCCGCAAGAGCGTAGAGTTTATTAGAATGTACTGGTAAAACCTTCGTGTTTGGGCTCGTTTGATTCGTTTTGACGATTCCAATACATTATATAAAATATTGTTTTATAGTTTTTTAAACTATGACTTAATTAATTCCACCAATTTGAGCTCCAATAGTAAGCTTAAACACTGCATGGTAGTTTATATTCGAAAACACTTCTTGCCTTAAACGGTTAACCAACTGGCACGCTCAACATATATACGGTGCTGAAAACAGTTATTGACATTTTCGTATTAACTAAATTGAATTATATTGGTTTTCTCTCACTTTGACTAAACACTCAAATTCGTATCAACAATCCTTCTGATCGTATCAACTTAGCGATTCCCTTTGATATACGTATCACAGCCTAAACAATGGTTACTTGATCAATTATACCTTAGATACTGTCTCAATTTACACGCATGTTTACTAGCAAATTACGTCCAAACCTCCTGAAGTTGTGCCGTTAAGTGATCCCTTGTCACAGTAATTTAGTTACACTTAGGGATGTCACAGACAAGTTTCTAAATGTGACTGGACATTTTATTGGTTACGTGGTCAGTATAATCAATGCGCAAGCCCTTGAAAGAAAGTTGGTTTGGTTAATAAAGTAGACAATAACATTCGTTCAATGACTGCAATGCTTTATACATATTTTATTATGTAAGGTTTGATATTATGTAAATTTGCATGGAAATTACAATATTTATATCTACGTTTTAGTAATTTAAGAATATAATACGACTTGGATACTATGTAATCAAATAATAGAAGTCAAAATCAAATCAAATCAAATCATTTATTTACTCACAGACACGGTATAATAAGATGGATACATATTTGAGAATGAATCAACATGTCTCGCCATTGTATGGCATGTAAATTACTAAGGAGGTAGATAACAATATTATAATCAGTAAATATTAATAATACATTGCATTATAATTTTAGTTTTTAGTCATATTATTTCATATCATCATTATTTCCAGTCATTATTAGTCAAATTATTTAGTCAATTCCTTAACACTATAAAAATTTCTTTCTAAAAGCCACTCAAACAATTTCTTTTTAAATAATATTGGTCCCAGTGTTTTTATATTTCCTGGTATTTTATTGTAAATTTTTATACACATATTTATTTAAACAGTTTTTCATGTAAAGTCTAGTCCTGGGAGAACAATGCAACACAAGTCGATCAGGATTTCTCTTATTTCTAGGATAGACATCTCGAGCTTTATGAAATAGCCCAAGATTATTTTTCACAAATTTACCGATTTCAAATATGTAAAGGCCTGGTAATGTCAATAACTTAAGTTCTTTAAAGAGCGGTTTACATGTTTGGTAGGGTGGTATACCAAATATTGCACGAACACATTTTTTTTGTGTAACAAATGCTTTATGTACATCTACACTATTACCCCAGAGAATTAACCCGTAGCGCAATATCGAAGTGACATACGCATGATAGGCTGTAAGGATTGTACTCCGATCTGTTATATGGCGTAGTTTTTTTAGAACGTACACAAAGCGATTAACCTTGTCACATACTGATTCAACTTGTAATTTCCAATTCATACTCTTATCTACATTTATCCCCAGGAATTTAACCCAGTCAGCTTCATTTATGCATGTGTCTCCGTATGAAATATTTAAATTACATTGCCTTAAATTATTAAATTGTATAAAATTGGTCTTGGTTAAATTAATTTTAAGATTATTTTTGTCAAGCCATTCAATAATGTTAATTAGTGTATAATTTATTTCAGCTTCATGCTTCGTCAAACCGTCTTTTAAGTCATTTGTTATGATAATAGAAATGTCATCTGCAAATAATATAGACCTATGTCGCGTTACGTTTATTATGTCATTTATATAAATAATGAATAAAAGAGGCCCAAGCACACTTCCTTGTGGCACTCCGAATTTGTTAGTAATGTATTTTGAATTATACGATTTTTTTATATTGTCTTCATTGGTTTTTGTTATGATAACAGACTGCTGCCTATTTTTGAGGTACGACTCAAACCATTGGAGAGGTAGTCCTCTTACTCCTATTCCTTCTAGTTTCTGAAGCATGATGTTGTGATTTACCAAATCAAATGCTTTTGACATATCCAAAAACAACACTGTTGTCAACTTTTTTAAGTCAACACTAGTTACAACTTCTTGAAACAAGGCGAACATGGCAAGTGTGGTTGATTTTTGCTTTTGGAATCCATATTGGTCTTTATTGATTATGTTGAAATCTGAACAGTAACTCATTAATCTATCAAACATACACTTTTCAAAGATCTTTGAAACAATTGGAATCAGAGTTATTGGTCTGTAATTGTCTATTTTACTCCGATAAATAAATAAATAAATATAAATAATTGGCCGACTGATTGCGATCTGAATGATCACACGTTTACCTTACTATGGTTTTGAGTAGCGAACAGGCAGTCGTCGACTGATCGTCTTCGCTGATAGATGTCTATCCCGACCCGAATCAGTGATTGTAAGAAAATCATACTGCTGCTGGAGCAAGTACAAGTCCTTAAACATTTTGTCCTATCTTTACAATATCGTTGTTGCTTGATATTATTCCCTTACAATATGATAAGAGATATTTTGGCGAGTTGACGTTGTTAGATTGGTCGGTTTCCATTGTACTTTGGTATGGTTTATTAACAAACACCAATTATAATCAGTATAGTCGTTTGACTCATTAATAAAACCCTTGATTCCTGCACATATTTAAAAAAAAAAAAATATTTTATTAGAACACGGAAGGCAGCCCTGGAAACACGACATCTTGCGTGCTCGACAATCTTTTGATCTAATTTGTTGGAAACCGGATTTGATTTGATGATTGTTTGTATTCTCTATGGTGAATTTCCATTGGTATTGGAGCCAAAAAAATTACAATCTTCTGCTCAAATGCAACAAATTTTTGTACAATACCACATCGAAATCATTAAAAACACCATCAGTTAATAAATATGATTAGTAATAGTAGATTTTTTTTATTTCGATGTTGTATAAATACTTCATTGTTAGAGACGGTCAATCATTTATTATTTTATTTTATCCATTAAAAATATAATATTGTAGATTTATAGAGTGTTAGCACATAATTAATAATAGTTTTATGTATCAGAAGATAATATTCATGCATTGCTCAAGCAACGCACACAAAGACATCGCTCACGGATACAAAGTTTTGGAACACTGACAGTAGTTCGAGCCCGAGCTTAACTTCTGATGCCCATAACTATAATTCATTCTGTAAACTTCTCTCTTCGATGACAATAGATACTATAATAGAACTATTATGCCTGCCCGGCAGCCAGTTTCTTGCCAGAAAGGAAAGAGACAACGAAGAAAAAGTACAGATTGCAAATAAAATTACATACATTATTACCACAATAACTTGCCGCCTATCTGAACACAGAACACTGTCTAGTGGTAGAAACAAAAGACAGTAGTATTCACTTGATTTAATGTTTTATGCTAATACCTACATAACTTTAGTTTTTTTTTTGTCCAAGTCAGGTAGTAGATATACTAAACCTAACGGATTGAACGAGGTCCAAGTCGGAGAAAACTCTATCACACTAGAGCCTCATTTATTTTTTGGATAAATTGAAGTTACCGACAAAACAGGGAGTCTTACTACTATTGTGTACGGTTTATTGTCCCCAAATAACAATGGTGTGATCAATCACACCGCTGCATTGAGGAAAATAGCCAAGTCATCTATGGCTTCAATTTTGATATCGTAAATCATTTGACATCACTGTAATGCCTCTGTACTCTGGGCTCTTGGTAGGTTGGTTTCAAATTCATTTGCAACCATATTTGAAATGCCATAGAAAAAAAAAATACATATTACGGATAGTGGTTCTGCGGTTTGTGTTTCGGACTAAAGCCAGCAGTCAGCAGTGTCAAACTCATGGAGGTCATCAATGTTTTATTTATTCGTTAAGTAGTAGTTATTTACTTAACGTTCAATAGTTTATTCTTTTTAATTTCCTAAACATACTACAGTATAATATTGCTCATTATGAGAAAATGTTTTTAAACAACAGGAAAAGAAGAAAGTAATTAATCAAAAGAAAAAAGATGTCTCACTTTGTCTCATTGTGTTATAATAAAGTGACTTTTTTATCTTAAGACTTTAAATTAATCATCATCGTCATCATTTCAGCCATGGAACATCCATTGTTGAACATAGGCCTCTCTGAATTACTACCAGAAAATAATATGACTTTTAATAAGCAGGCGTTTTCTAACGACTTTGGCAATGAGGTTTAACTTACCACATACTTTAGTTCGATGTATTTTCCAAAATCAATCTTCCAACGGTCAAGCGGCCGACTGGCGGCCGCCGAATGTCTATACCCGAACGGTCCCGAGGTCCACAGTCGGCCGCTCGCGCCCGAACAGGTTTTGGACCTTATTTCATATTCTATGACTCATTAATTCCTACTTTAAGCTATTGCAACATGTTCTAGGATAGTATAACCGGTTATTTTTCACTTTACATGACATAAAACTTTGACATTGAAACTATTTTATCCACGAAATTGGAGGTAGGGCCATTTTTTACGAAACTTTCAATCGTTATTTCTGTAAAATTATTGTATGTAGTTGTATAGTTTTAATTGCATATCTTGTTGTGTTATAGGGAAAAATTTAATAAAAACCGCTACGCATGGCATTTATTTCGTTCTTATATTGTTAAATAAATACAAAATAGCAGTAAAACTACTATTTTCAACTTATACGACTTTTACTAAATTTACATAGTTTACTATTCTCTGCGTATGATAGATATTCCTATAGCAAATTTATTGGAAATAACGTTTCAATAATTAGATTAACGCTTTACACACAAAACTATACGATAAATCATAATAGCAACGGCAGTCGCGCCGGCGACACTTGCGGTCAAGCGGCCGCCTGGCGTCCGAACCGTTAGGGCATAATCCAAGATGGCGGACAAAAACCTTGAAGAGGCAAAATTTTATAAGTGTCATTAATTCAGACAATTCAAAAAGAGCATTTGGTAAATATTTTAACAAATGGTACTAGTAATTTTGAATCCGGTGATTTTAATAAAAATTACGAATACATGTTTTTTTTTTGTCGTTAATTCGTGATAAACCAATAGTTCAATTTTCCATATTTTAAAATTTAATAATATTTTGTCATTTACACAGCGTGGCGCCCAGTTTTGCATGATCAACTTTTTACAACTAATTACAACGTTCTGCAAAACTGGATAGTGTGTTTACATGTTTACATCAACTCTCAAAATAAATATTTATTATAAGAAAATAAATATAATACTACACATATAATAAAAAAGTTGTACTTCATAGGCTATTTAAAAAAAACGTAACTCGACTCGTAGGGGTGATTGATGATTCAAATGCCTCTCAACACGAGGCACCTAAAAAAAGTTTTTGGACGTCACTTTTCTAGCCACCCTGTATAACATGATCTTTTGTGAATGTAAAAAAGGTTAATAGCTTGATTGAAACAACTGGATTATATTATTAATTTGTATTTGTACATGGCTGTCCAGTTTTGGAGGATCCGTTCGAAAAATCGGATGCTGCTGTCACCTAAACGTTTGGACGGCCATGTGAATATATTGTTCGGTTTTGTAGGATCTAAAACAACAAAAGAACTGAATCCAGCAAAACTGGACGTCTTTTGTACGAACCGTTACTCGTAACTTAAAGTTATGTTAATGAATATCATCATAATCTCTTAAGCAGTCTGTGCAAATGTAATCAAGAATGTTTATCTTCCAAATTAGAATTAATCTGAACAAATTGTGTAATTTCATTAAGTAGAACAGGTATTACGGCGTAAACACATGGTATTATTACGGGTATAATGCTTGGTCTCATGAGCCTGAGCGGGTAGCATTCATTTTCAGAAAATGGGCCACGAAAAACGAGAAAAATAAAAAGGTTAATGATTTTTTGGGTAGCTAACAGAACACTGCGCTATGTCAGCTACACTTGGTGTAACAAAATACTAAATAAATCCTTTTTGAGGGTGATTGTACTGCCCAAATACAACAATTATTCAGTTACTAAGTGACCAATATCGAAATAGCAAAAAAGTTTTAAGTCCCTCTATAAGGGGGTTCTAACAAACTACGCTAAATTATAGCCCATCAGCAGATGTAAAGGTAAAAAAACTTTAGGTAACTTTAGGTAAAATTAAAGGTAAAGGTAAAAAAGGTAAACTAAGTTGCTGTATTTAAGCAGTAATAAAATTTAACATGTAAAAAATATGTACAGTCAATGGCAGGTCAACCTACCAAAAAAGTTAAAGGTCAGAAACGATTTTCGACTTAAAGTCCGACACGTAGAGATCAATATTAATTGACAAAATTTGACGTTTTGTGGTAGGTTGGTTGGTAGCTCTTGTCTGTACATCCTTTTTTAGAGCATTGACTTTTGTCACAGAAAATGTATTAAATATTCCACAGTAATATACTTTTTGCAAGAATAAAAGTTCCCTAAGGTTTATAAAGGATAAGGTATATTTCGGGTTGAATGTAAAAGATAATTAACCCGCTTGTTTCGTGTCCTCAAATCTGGAACGAGCTCCATTTCGTCCCAACAGCACAGTGTAACACTATGTTAAGATTAGGGCCCATAATTTACTTTGTAAACAACGGTTTTGCTAATTGGACCGATTGTCCCACACCCTGTGATAAAAACAGATTGGAGGATTTGTTAGAAACTCCGCTGAATTTCAGCTTTCAAGCAATAATAAGCTGTAAGTAATGGCTGTAAAATACAGACGGACGAACTGATGGACGAATAGCAAAACTATAAGGGTTTCTGGTTAACAAAACTTTAGAAAGAGTTCTTGAGTATCTTACACAAATATTATTATTAATACAGGATTTTTTTTGAGGTTAGTGCAATTTTTAATTTTGTATTTAATATTTTAATTATGACGACCTCCATAGCATGTGCCATGTGGGGACGGCTGTAAAGAATATACTTCCCCACCGCCAACATTAGGAGTGTCGTAAGAGGCGACTAATTCCTGTAGCTCGATACGGGCAGCAGCGTCTGCGTGCGAAATCTTATAAAAACTGCGCCCGCCAACCCGCCTGCCAAGCGTGGCGAGTATTGGCAATCCCCCCGATGTTGGGTCATTGGGGGAGGCCTGTGTTCAGCAGTGGACTTTCTATGGCTGAAATGATGATGACCTCCATAGCCGAGAGACGAGCATACCGGACTTGGTGTCGCTATGTGTCATTCCTGTTCTGTGGTAGGTATACAATTATTTTCTGAAAGCGCAACACGTTTACGTCAAAATAAAATACAATGATATCCGTACCTAGGTAATATCAGTTGGACGATTTGTACACTGTCTCCTAGGTAAAACTGTATAATAATATGTGCCAACCACTGTAGTGGTTGGCATATATTATTATACAGTTATAATTTATTATGTTTCCCAGACAGAAAACGCTTTTTGCCGAGGGCGTTTTCCAGTACACCTCGATGCGAGACCAAACACGGGAACCACTCACTCAAAATCACTAACCACTGCGCCAAACGGGTCGTCAAATTAAAACGATGTCTCAGCACTTCAGTTATAATGTTTAATCAACACTTAAAAACTTGAAAAGTTCCATAATATTACGCAAATTGGCTCATCACATCAGAATTTCCTAAAATGTTGAAAAATATTCGAAATTCATTTTTCCTACTCGAAATTGGTTTCATTTGTCATTGCACAGATTAGGAAGTTTCTTTTCCGTTTCCGATTTTAATGTCACTCGCAGTTTTCTTTTCACTTTTCTTTGTTTATTTTTTAAAATATTAATTATAATCTTTCGAACAAGTTGTTTTGTTAATTTACTTTGCTTAATAAAGAACTTGACTTTTGCTAAAGGCCATCATAATGACATATACTCGTATCAGAACAGCATACAAACAATAATTATTTACTAACATTATTAAATTTAAACATAAGTTATGAACAACAATACGTTACGATTTTTTCATTATTAATATTCAAATAGAAAAACAAAGCAGAAACTGAAGAAACTTCTCAAATGTTTGTAATAAAAGCTACAAACCACTGCAATTTAAAACTCACCATTTTTGTTTTGTCTTTTAAAATCAAAGTTGAGAGACAGTTATGAGAGAACAAAATTGATAGAAAGGGTTCCGTGAGTAGAACCGCTGCACATTGTTGAGACTAACGATTCGTTCCTGCAACTATTTGTTATTCTACTTTTCCATTTTGTGTACTTACTGTAATACCTACAGTCCGTGCGACTTCAATTCAACTTTAATGTATCTTTGTCCTAATCATTCCATTGTTTCTACTATTACCCGTCGTCTCACTAATCAAAACAGAAGAACTAGTGGTAGGCAGTGCAGGGATATTGGTGAAGCGGCGTGTAAATAGCCGGCAACATGCGGGAGCTTACTTTCGCAAGAAAAAATATGAAGACGATTAGATTCGACCCTAATAGATTAAAACAAATGGCTTCAACGTTAACACCGAAAACTGATGGTCCACTTACCTTCAGACCAGCTCGGGTATGTCCTCCAGCCGCGGTCAATCCAGTCTTCAACCACACGTGTGGAGCTTTTTTTACGTAGGAAAACATGAGGACAAGAAGATTATGTCAGAAGATGACGTTGGTTACGCAAGCGCGACAGTCCATAAAAAGGGCGCTGACGTCGCTAGAGATCCAACGAGCCGATCCTAATGGCCCGAGAACCAAACAGCCTCAAATGAAAAAAAAATACATTGGTCACTTAACGTGCCCAACCAGATATTATTATTTTTAATTAAACAAGCAAGAAAAACCATCGAACAATTGTCGTAAAACGAACATTGAACATTGTGTAACAACTGAATAACAAAAAATCTACTTAATTGAGAACATATAAACTATTTAGTTAACAAAACAGTTTTCTACTAGATAGGCTGAATTAAAATTAAAAAATAATAATACTCGTATTATATTATATTATTATTATATAAAATATTTAACAGTAGCTAGCTTGTCAAGAAAACATTGCGTCACAGAATTAAAAATAAAAAAAATCTTTGTTGTTACATTTTATTTGTTATAAAAACATTAAAGTTTGAATTAATTTACTGAACAGTCTTCTCCTTTTTTTGCAAGAAATAAACACTACACTTTTTTTATAATCTTAGGCAATATCTTTACTGTGTGTACAATACAACGTCTCCTGCACCGATAGGGTCGGTAGTCAATTTAAATTGTTTTAATAAACCTAATGAATTCTATAACAGTTAGTCTTTAAGAGTATCTCTGCTGCAGTCATCATCATAATCATTTTAGCCATATGATGTCCACTGCTGACGCTCCACCCCATTGCGCTTAACGAGAAGACGTGTGGTCTCCCAAACGCTTCCCAGCCGCGTTGGATTCGACGGTTGACCCCCCTTTCAAAATAGGTAGGCTCAATATTGAGAAGGATCTTAACTGGATCACTTGTCTATTGTGTATACATAGTTGTTTACAATTTCGAGAATAGAGCTCCCTACTGTTTGACAGCTGACAGCATCTTCCCATACAGCGGTAAACAGTTTCGGAGAAATAACGTCTCCCCACCTTACAAAGGCCTCGCATTCGTGCTCTGCTCCTGTACTCGGACCGATAAGGTGGCGTTTATACAAACACTTCACCACCTTGATGTACCTTCAATATGGCACCGCTGGAAAGACTGCAGCACTGTCCAGGTCTCGATCAAATCAAAGGTGAAGTCTATGTAATAGCCCACGAACGATAGGATAGTGGCAAGTTATACTCCTCGCTCTTCTGTGTAACTTGCCGCAGCGTAGAACGTTGTACTACGGCCTTTTCGGTTCATGATGACTTACAAATACAACTTGCTGCAGTATGGCTTTTATTCCTCTACCTACAGTACCCTAACAAAACGAATTCTGAACTCCGAAGGTTGAAAAAGTCAAGATAGAGACCACAGCTTTCGACGTCAACCGCGGATCGATGAAACAAAGCTGTTTTAATTGACTTTCTCTTTAAGTTTCTGCACTTTATTTTAGTTTTTAATTAGTTTAGTCGTCTATGAATTACGTTTTGTGTACTAATTTCGTACATTGTTGTTTTTGGGACTCATTTGTACAAGAATATTTTAGTTTCGTTGATTAGATAAATAAAATAGTTTCGGCATTGTGTTTTGTTTATTATTTACATTTAATTTTATTATGTTAACCTTTGCATGTCATATTTTTGGATTAAACTATATTCCATTTTATAAAATAAACGAGTTGCTGTAATTATTCTTGCAAATAAATGAAACGACTTTGACTGAAAAAATCATACGTAAAAGATTAAAAATAACTCAATCCTTACTTATTATCCTAATTGTATCGCCCTAGCGTATTTATTTTTGAAGCTGACCCTAAGAAAACCCTTAATCTCCATTATTTTTCATTATTTACACCATTACCCTCCGCGTTCCCATCTGATATCACAAATTTCTTCCCTCTCCTCCGCGTAGAAGATCTCGAAAGAGAGAAAGGAATAGCTTTAATAACAGCTCCCAGATTTAAGATTGCCTGTAATTGCATTTCTGTACAGAACAAACGATTATTACTGTCGTTTCTTTCGCCTGGAATGTAGGAGAAAGTAAAAATTAGTGTCTACCGAACTTAACCTTTAACCTTTTTATCACGTCGAAAATTTTGAAAATGGCCACGCATATTTATCTGGACATGACTTTGATTGGTGTTTCATTAACTAAAGTGTAACATATGTCATGGATGGTTTGTATTTGAATTTAACTTGTATTTAAGTATGTTTAACTTTCTAGTCACCATAACAAAAGCTTTGTTTATATGGGTGACTTTAGCACATTGTTTAAGCATTTTTTTAACCAGACTAGACAGCAAGTGATTTTACAATAGTTTTTGTAGCATCCACTTGTATTCTTAGGTCCCATTTTCGCCCTTTTTAGGCTTCAAAAGGTTACTAGCATTATTTTTACGGAACAATGCCTTGATAGCCTTTTAGCTTCCAACCTATCGAAGTGTAAAGGAAATTACTGATTCATATCTTCCAGAGAAATGCCGTAAATCCAAACACGCCATTCAGTTTAATTGAAATAAAGAGTGGCAATCTCTCTTCGCCTGAAGTGGGAGTAAAATGTGGGTATTTCTTGAGCATTTTTCGTCTTATTTCAGGATTTAATGTTGAGGTCGTAAGCGATTTACGAGAAACGTCTGCATTTGATGTTTGATTGAGGTAAGAAATAAATAAAAATGTTGAAAAATAATGTTATTGTTGAAATTATTTTATCTGAAGTCTATGTTTGGATTTCATGGACAATGTAAACTGCTTTATTAGATGAAGTGTTTATGTCATTATCTCTGACCAATAAACTATTAAAAAAGGGCAGAAAGGTTCTGGAATAGAGACCACATACCGGCAAGCGCAGCGTAGGACGTCCACCTACAAGGTGGACAGACGACCTGGTAAAGGTTGCAGGAAGCCGCTGGATGCGGGCCGCTTCCAACCGGCCAATCTGAAAGTTACTGAGGGAGGCCTATGTTCAGCAGTGGATGTCCTATGACTGAAATGATGATGATGATGATGATGATGAATAAACTATTAAATAGTGTTGTGTTATACTCGTAGTCTAACCCATAGTCAAGTTTCGGAATAGATCGATTTCACGTGACGACATCGATCACACTAGAAGTAGCAAAATAAAACGTTTTTATCTTTTAAGAACCGATTGAGACACTGCGTCTTACGGTCAAAACCGTAGGTAGCTAATTTGCGTGTACAAAAATAATTATTTTTTTCCTCAAAACGACAAACGACCCTTTTCATTACGCAATAATATTAAGAAAAAATATTAAGAACAAAACTATCATATTGTTAATCTAAAACTCGTTGGGCAATAGGAATTCCGTATGAAGTAAGGAATTAAAATCCTTGTGTTACGAGCTACCAGACAATGAATTTTGCTAGTGACTTCTCCCAGCCACCAGCACACTCAGATCCAAACAAATTTTAAAAGTTTAACTCTAAAATATTTATACTCGAATCGGGAAACGAACACGAGACCCTTAGTGTTCAAGGCAAATCAACGCACTCCTATGTATATTTGGGTGGTCAACAGGTGTACAAATAAAACCATAACCTTAGTTTTGTATTTTTTTTACACCTATTATTGACGACAGACAACGATAGATTGTAGAAGATCTTATTTTGCATTACTAAAGTAGTTGTATACTTTACACGAGTAAAATACGCTCTTCCAACCAAAAAAGGCCCTATCATTTATTTATTCTTAATTCAATTATTTATCCGCAACACAATCAGCCAATGAACGAAATTGCCAGTAATTTTGTGTCAGGCATCAATAATCTCTAATTGGATTGTCTACGAGCACACGCTTTAATTAATTAATTGGAAACAAAAGCTAATTTTCGATGATTAATTTAATAAAGGTCAGTTAGTGGCCAATATTTTGTGTTTCGTTGAAGCAGGAAGTTTTAATAATGGAAATACGGCGGCCAGGATGTAACGATTCCTTTAAAAAAAACATAAAATGTTTACTGAGTAGATCACCAAGTAAACATTATATTTTTTAGATCGCTAGTTTTAATGTATCTGAATATATATTATTGATAATACGTTCAACTGATGATGATAAGCTACAAAAATACAACAAAAACTAGCCAGACGGCTATGAGCGTGAAAATATATAATAATTTACCAAACGATCTTTAATCTTTGTGTTAATCAATTTAAAAAAAAAACTGTATAAACTGGTTACACTAAAATTATTTCTACAATCATCATCATCATCATCATTTCAGCCATAGGACGTCCACTGCTGAACATAGGCCTCCCCCATTGACTTCCAGATTGGCCGGTTGGAAGCGGCCTGCATCCAGCGTCTTCCTGCGACCTTTACCAGGTCGTCTGACCACCTTGTGAGTGCTGCATTAGAAGACGCTTTCAAGCTCCTGGAATGGAAAGGATTTGGCATCAACATCAACGGCGAGTACATCACTCACCTTCGGTTTGCCGACGATATTGTGGTCATGGCAGAATCGCTTGAAGACCTCAGCACAATGCTCGATGACCTTACTCGAGTCTCCCAACAAGTAGGCCTGCGAATGAACATGGACAAAACCAAGCTCATGTCGAATGCCTATGTTGCGCCCTACCCAGTATCTGTTGGGAGCTCTACTCTCGAAATTGTTGACAAATATGTCTACTTAGGACAAGTTATCCAGTTGGGTAAATCCAATTTTGAGAAGGAGGTCAATCGTCGAATCCAACTCGGCTGGGCAGCGTTCGGGAAACTACACCACGTCTTCTCGTCCAAAATACCTCAGTGCCTCAAGACGAAAGTCTACAACCAGTGTGTGTTACCAGTGATGACATATGGAACTGAAACGTGGCCTCTCACTATGGGCCTCATAAGAAAGCTCAAGGTCGCACAGCGTGCTATGGAAAGGGCTATGCTTGGTGTTTCCTTGCGAGATCGAATCAGAAATGAAGAGATCCGTAAACGAACAAAAGTCGCTGACATAGCCCAACGGATTAGCAAGCTGAAGTGGCAGTGGGCGGGGCACATAGCACGTAGAACTGATGGCCGATGGGGCAGAAAGGTTCTAGAATGGAGGCCGCGTACCGGCAAGCGCAGCGTAGGACGTCCACTCACAAATCTACAATGTCAAGGACTATTTAGATAAAGTACTACTTTTAGAATACTAATATCTTTAAAAATATCCTTCAGAGAGTCACGAGATCCAAAACATTTTGCACGTACGGGTATTTTACGCAATATAAAGATTGATTTAATATCAGCAGCAGAGCTCCACAACAATAAACCATACCACAACAAACTGTAAAAACAACTAAAAACTAGTCTTGACTTCTCGGCATAGGTTAAAACATTATTTTTCTTAAAGCACAAACCGCTGAACTAAGCCTTACTGATAAGACAATAATAATTATAGGGGGAACGCATTGCAGTCACGAGTCTAATGTTTCTCAAAGAAATTGTTGAATCGACTGCATCTTTAATGATCGTCTGACATATTAATATGCGTACCACCCTGCCTCACATTGCAAACAGGTTGTTAGCAGTAAATAATATAAATATATATATATATATATATATATATATACCTACTACTCAAGGGAGAGCATTATTTACATCGTCAAAGGCCTACCTCTGTCAGTTTAGTTTTATTTATTGATTTTAGGAAGACTATCAACTATTACAAATACAAGTTACGACACAGGAAGTTATTTAGTAGTACATAGAGATATTACCGTGTAGGGACGGTCGCTAAGAATACACTTCCCTGCCGCCAACAGGAGGCGTGTCGTAAGAGGCGACGAATTCCTGTAGCACGAGACGGGCAGCAGCGTCTTCGTGCGAAATCTTATATAAAACTGCGCCCGCCAACCCGCCTGCCAAGCTTGGCGAGTATTGGCAATCCTCCTCGATGATAAGTTATTAGGGGAGGCCTTTGTTCAGCTTTGGACGTCCGATGGCTAAAATTATGATGATGATGATGATGATAGAGATAATATGTATAACGATTGATACAATCAAAAATTAGACATCATGATAAATTTAACATTATAAATGTAGTTGTAGCATGCCCAACATTTTTAAAACCAAAATAAAAACAATCCATCACAAAGTGGTAGTTATTTGGTTATCATCTGCGGTCTGCATAAAGTAACAATTATGCTAAGGTAGTAAGTACAGGGTTTCAAATCAAGTAAACTTTAAGAATTATTTAAGAATAAAAATATTTCTTAGAGATATTATCACCAAGTCACCTCATAAAGGTTAGTAAGCTGGAACAGAAAAGGTCAAGATCGATCTCATTATCCCTATTTATGTTATTAAAAAGCTCGAAGGTCCAAGAGAGAAA
The DNA here is from genome assembly GCA_963576865.1 of Anania hortulata. Taxonomy (NCBI): domain Eukaryota; kingdom Metazoa; phylum Arthropoda; class Insecta; order Lepidoptera; family Crambidae; genus Anania; species Anania hortulata. The sequence goes on along the minus strand of OY756408.1, from coordinate 5,244,223 downwards.
ACTATTTCGACGATAATTTGTAGTACTAGAGGAAGAAATAGTAGTACTATTAGGTATTCTGTGGTAATGGGCTGTTTCGGTAAGTTCTGGTGGGTGCGTAGAGCTACATTTTGTTGAGTAAATCGAGGCAATTGATTGAAAATGTTAAAATTTTCGTTAGCAGTATGATATCAGATATATCTCGCCGGTATTTCAGAGAAAGAAAGTGATGCTTGGCACATTATTTAGAATAGTCGCTCTCTTGGTGCCGGGTTCTAAAGTTGAGGAACGAATAAACTTACATTGTATTCGTTCCAGGTGCTCAATATAGACTGTGTACGTAGGGTTTCAAACTTGGGATACGTATTCAAAATGGCAGCGCACGTATGAGCTATAAAGTATTGTGATAGTTTTATTAATATTTTTGAAATCTTTAGTAGATCTCAATATAAAAATATAAAGCCTTACCCACTATAGAAACAAATTGACATTAGAAATTTAATTTCAAGTCGTAAATGACTCCCAGATCCCGCATCTCATACACTCGCTTTAGGGTTTGGCTCTTTAGTAAATAATTGAATTAGATAATAGTATAGCCGTGTTAAATAATTAAAGAATAATAGAATTTTTCTGTGAAAAAGTCGTAACGGAACATTTGTTAACATGAAGTTCTAATTTATTAATGGTACAATAACTATCAAGTATTTTAAGTTCTTGTTGCAAAGTTTCAGCATCTTTTTCGCTTTCAACAGATTAAAAAAAAAAACATGTAATTTGCCAAACTACGTAAAACAGATTTCTTAAAACAAGTGTTAATATCCGATACAAAAATGAGAGAGATTTTTAAAATCAATGATGTATCATCTTCAGACAATTTATCTCACTAAGGAGTTGCTATACCTACTGTCAATTTTACAGGGTTACATTGCAAAGGGGTTCCAAATCTTTAGGAGTGTATCAGCGTCAGTAACTTAATCAAACTTTGAAAAGAACAAAAAATATTTTTTACACATTTAATTATTCTTATCCGCTGTTAAAAATCGTACGCGTAGATAATTTTACTCATTCATTAAGAAATTGTATGTGCACTGCGTAAGGTCCTTGTAATCTCGCCATACCTACGCCTCTGATGAATGACCGCGCAGCTTTCGTAGTCTCTCTATTGACTTTATTTTCGGATATTTTAAAGTATTTTTTTTTGTAACATACGATTATAAAAAATAATTACGATTAGGACGCTTCTTTATATTGTTCCCTAGATCTTATTTTTTAAATTTGGCACCCCTTTGCAATGTAACCCTGTACGGCGGATTATATTAGTCGAAGTGTCACATAAGTAATTGTTTTTTTTTTCATATTAACTCTCTAAAAGTTTTAACAACAGTTAACCGCGTTCATCAACTTTCGATTTTAAAAAAAAAAGAGTGTAAAATAAATGAAAAAAAATTAAAATATTCACAAAATCAAGAACGTTGTAAGACTTAAGTACTTATAGGGTATCATGGCTTTTGTTTTATCTTTCATTGTTTATTTCAAAATTTCTGTCTTCAAGTGTCAGTAAACAGCAACATAAACCAAATTGGCCCATATTTAGAACTAACGGATAGCCTACAATAAATCTAGCCGTGTATTTTACTGCGTGTTTTTACCGCAGACAATTTGAGGTGTGTCCTTCAAAATAGCGTTTCTTAAAACAATACGCGAATAATTATTGGAATTATTATAATATAAAAAATGAATTTAATCTAAAGAAGTTTATACTCAACCTAATTTTAGGGATTACAAAATCAAAATTTACAAAAAAACATTACTGACCCAAACAAATTATCCATCATCCATTTAAATTGTATCCCCTTTATCTGTTTAAAACTAAAAAATCACAAATGAGAACTAACAGTTACTCTGAACTTCGTAACTTAAAGAATATGTTTAGTCCTACAAGGGTAAGTTTTTATTAGTTAAAAAAAGTTGCCAAGTGTGAATCTTTCATAGAAATAATAACTAAATTTTGATAAGGTTGCTGCATAGGTTTTATCCGACTTTTGTTTTATTAAAATTGTAATTGTTTCTTTTAAAATTAAAGTTGTGAAGAGCATACACGCTCAGTAAAGTGACTTGCACGTGACACATAGATGCTCCGTCATAATAATGTGCTGTGTAGGTAACTTTCAAGTACCATGACTGTGTCAAATGCAAAATAACACATTGTTTTTTCTGTAAATTTTAACAAATACTAATTTTAATAAAACCTAATTTTAATAAATGTTATTGAATAAATGTCCTATTTTATTCTATTTTATTCCTATATTCTAACTTCAACAAATCAAATTATGAACTAATTTATGCAGTATTTGATCTCATTATATTTTAATGCTAATTATTAAAAAAAAAAACAAATTAATCTTTATATAAATGTCAATCACTCTAACCTAAATTACTATTATCATTTGACGCTAGATAATGACGATAGAAAGATTAAATAAACGAAAATGAAATTTTCAATAATCTAAATTATGTACAATTTAAAATCAACACAATGTCAAATTTATTCAGTAATTAGGCATTCTTTCATACCTTAAATTAAGGGTGTAAATATTATTGGCCGCCAATAATGGCCTGACCTTAATCATGAGGTGGTCTGGGTCATTTATAATATATGAGTGCCCGGAATAGTGCCTAAATACTGACTAAATTACTATTATGACTATGATCATACTCCATCACGCAGGCCCAGTGCGGATTGGTGGTGGGTTGCCCGTAAAAACAGATAACGCGTTTTACACGTGTTATTTATGGTCGGAATTTATTGATACCGTAGAATCTTGACACATGAGTTGCTTAAAAATACGCTGAATACGCGCTTAATAGCGCTCTAGACACGGTGCAAGGTTTAGTGCCTTACTATTAGATGTAAATTTAAACCATGCCTGCCGAAGCACAGAGTCGCTTTAATAAATATTATTGTTAGGACAGCCTATCCACTGCGAACAATATATGCATCAATATCTTTATTTTAGCATTTCATAAAATAAGAATACCAATTCTGTATTTACTGCCTCTGTATTCAAAGACATATACTTTTTGTTCCGTTCCGAATTGCTTTTCCTTAGTTATTACCTGTGCTAAAGTTTTATTATAGGATCTTCGATATATTATCTCATAAATTTGATTGTACTTCTTCTTGGACTATTACAATTTTATTCATAAGAGCCCAAGAAATAAATAATATTATAATACTAGCTACCTCGTCCTACCCCTGCTTTTTACTAGAGCAGTTGGACAAATGGGTTGGTATAGGACGCGTACCCGCGTACTCATAATTTTATTTTTGCAGTTTTTTCTTGAAAATATACCTGCTTGTTCAGTCATATACACCTTCCCTTCTCTTTAGATTTCTTGCCTAGATTTGAAATACTGAATTAACAAAAAGATCTGAGGCCTATAGCGACTTTTTTAATACTAATTACAAAATATGTTTTTATTTTAATTCAAGCTATACAGGGTAAGTATGTAATTGTGTAATATATTCAAAATACAGTCAACGGCAACTCGTCAACCCGCCTGCCAAGCGTGGCGAGTATTGGCAATCCCCCTCCCCCCTTTTCGGAGAGGCCTATGTTCAGCAGTGGACGTTCTACGGTTGATATGATGATGATGATGATGATGATGACGTAGAGATCAATACCAATTGAGAAAATTTGACGTTTTGTAGATTGACGAGCTGTTGCATGTATAAACGACAGCTTTTACTGGTACAGAATATAATTTGCACTTAAATTTTTTACGTACTATACAAAAAATATATAGTTTTATCTACTTACTTTAATTTTTTTTTAATATCATCTAATATTTTTGCGTAGTTTAAATTTGTGCCCCATTTTTTTTTACAATATTGTCAGCTAATGTGTTGCTGAAATACAAAATGAATTTATTTACTAGCTGCCACTATAACTTTTGTTATACGCTACACGGGTATATATAATTAACGTAACACTTAGGTGTCTCTTTTCTTTTAAAAGAGGTGTTTTTACGAATCGATCTTCCCGACGTTTCGGCCTAGTTGCATACGCCGAGGTCACGGGATGACTGGCGTCGTCTGCCCGATCGCGATAAAAAATATTTACCTACCCGAATTTCTTCATTATTTGTCGCCGTGGTACAGTCAGTCCGACAAACAAGTAAGACCGACTGTACGTGGTGTGTTAGTTTAAAAAATGCAAAAAGAAAGTTTAAAATATTACACTATAACTTTATTTAATTTAAAAAAATGCGTGCCATTCCTGATTCTGTCACTGACAGACGAAACGTAATCCAATTTTCTTACATAATTTAAAAAAAACGTTCTTTAAGATTGGACCCATTGGATTTCCCTTGACTCTACAAAAACGTATTCCGTAAAAACAAACTTAACTTCTACTGTCACCAAGGAAAATAATGCCCGGATAAATCACAGGGAACGCGATTAACCTTAATAGAATCTGCTGGGCAGACTTGCGCCAGCTAATCAAATACAGGGTTAGATTGAAATGTCCTAAGAATATTTTTTTAAGGGTTCCGTACAGAATAAATAATAGATCTGGTTGTCAGAAGTTGAGCTTCATTACAATGCGCACTCGAGCAATACACACATTTTATGCCGAGAGGCGAGCACCGGACTTGATGTCGCTATCTCTGATTTCTGTAACACAAGAGCTTAAGCTCAAAGTCAAATAATTATTTACTTATACAGCATTTTCGATTAACGGGATTTTAATTTGCGAAACCAATAAATCTTTTAAAAAATATATGACGTCATAAAAAATTTGAATGTCCCAACACTAAAAGTTCTAAGCCTTAGGTGCTATACGGAGAATAATATTCATTATAATTAATATTCTGTTCCTCGAACGGCACCTAAGAAAAATACTGGTGGGTGCGCTAACATGAATACCGCAGGTGCTATTCGCTTAGGTGCTATTTAGACGGGTGCTAGAACAGGAATACGTCCGCCAAAAGTGTCTGGTAGGTGCGGAAAAATTCGTGTCACATAAACGCGCCCTTAGGCTCCGCTTTCTGTCCATTCGTCTGTCGTCTAGGACTGTATCAGAACAGCCATGTTATTTTGCGCGCGGTTATAACGCGCACATAGGTAATCTATGGAATCACATTAGTCTTCGGTTACACGATCAGTATTTCATCAGTCTGATCCATTACTCTGGTCAAAAATGACAGAAAAATTATCGTATAACCCACTGACTAACGAAATACTGATGTGGTTTGATATTACCAAAATCAAGACGTGAATCTGTGTGTAGAGAGGTTTACAACATTGTACTCTATTGTCTGTATTGCTATCATCATGTCAGCCTATTGCTGTCTACTCATTGATTTAAAAAGTAAAGATACGGCTGACAGAACAATTCACATTAAACTTTCGGCATACATGACACACTAACGCCATCTATTAGACTATAATGTCAACCGTTAAACCGCATCACAGATGTAACCTTGTCTGAGCGGCTTATAATTAAGAGAAACTCAGTAGAAAAACTTTTCTTATTTTATATATTACAATATTTAAAGAGTTATCATAGTAAATATGAATAACTTTATGCTTGCTTAAATAAAAATACGACACCATGTTTCATTTCGCCAAGGATCAGTAGAAAATCTACAGTTAAAAACGTAGTTATTTCTTTGTACATACTTTACACTTACTACGTTAAAACACACGTTTTTGAGTTTGATTTCCTTTCCTTGATTTTATCATCATAAAACATAATATTTGTATATCATCACCTATAACCATGATAGTGCTCACAGTGTAGAACTAATGCACGCCGCTACAAAGTTATATCGGACATTCGTACGGTAAATATGGCGTCGCTTCGTATAATTGACAAGGACGATAAAAAAATATTAAAGTAATGTAAATAATTATCAAATTTACGATTTACCGATGAAATGTAATATTAAAATTATTTTTGGTGAACTTTTTGTCGTAATTGACACAATTCTTAAAAGAACATCCAGGCATATTATTTTTTCTTAGGACACCGGCTCCCGATGACAGCCGACCACTGACTACGTCACTTCGGCCCTAGGTAGGGTCAGAGTAGGGCCCTGTTATAGGCAACAGCCTGACGTGCGGTCCGCCCTGTCCTTACGAAGTAATATATAAGTCAATGTGTCTACTGCTGGATGTAAACCGGGGGAGGTGTAAAGAGCGCCATCTATATCGCCAAAAAACCATGTTTAGAAATCGATCATTATAGCGTTAGTCCAGAATGATGGATCACACCTACTGATGAAATACTGATCTTGTAACCGTACACTTTTGGGGCTTTGTTCGTTTTTTCTACCGACACGCGTCTAGCCGCTTACTGAAAATAGAATTTATATTCTAGATAAATAATGGCTATAAATAGATGTTATTTTAAACATCTATTTATAGCCATGTTACAAAAATTTATAAAAAATTTACAGAATAAATTACAGTGTGTTTCGATGGAGATAAAAGGTCCACCATGCCATTATGTCGGAGCACATTATAATGGTGCTACGAAGCTGGCCTTTCGTAGATGCCCAAACTAAAAAAGAAGAAGTACATTAATTTATTATTTTAAAATATTAAAACAAAAATATGTAAATAATGGCAACAAAAACATGTTTATTAAAATAAATAACTTAGGGGCACATCTCGCCTTACGACGCGTAAGTAAATTAAATTTGCACGAAAAGAAGATAAGGTCACGAAACAAATTCAAATTAACGTCTTAATCTATTAAAATCTTCTTAGCTAAGCAACCGATAAAATTATAATTTCAAATGTCAAGATTAATTTCAGAGAGATGATATTTTATTAATGTTTTTTCGTAACTTATTCGGACAACAAAGAAAAGCAATATACGAGTAAGCAAAATAACACTTATAATTATACCTTGATCTCTTAGATGCCTTAAAATTTAGATAATTCAACTTTTGAAGCAATTTAGCAACGCAATGTTTCTTTAAAAACTGTTTTATACAAAATCATTAAAAGCAATATCAATATTAATGACAGCAAATTTTGTTTTATTTAAATATTCCCTTTACAAGATGATACTTAGATCACTGAAACATTTTGACTACGTCAGGTGGCAATCAAACCAACAACCTGTCACTTTTTAAATGTGCGTAGATTCCTTGATGAAAAGCAAAGTGCCTTTTAAATAATGAAATTAAAAATGTGCTTTGATTCAATGAAATATATATTTTTTATAATTACTTATATTTTACTTTTTTTAAAACGACTGAGAATTTGGTTTCAAAACCTATCCGAGATACTATTCTTCTAAAAAAGCTACAGATGACATAATTAATTTGTTCTTTGCTGAACCCGACTAGGTGGTCGCACCTTCATGGCCTTTTAACTTGTATAAACATTTTGAACAATTTGAACTTTGAGTTAACCTGACACTGCCTAAAGAATTCTGAAGAGACCGAAACAGGTGGAAATCTGAAGGTGCAAGGTCAGGGCTATAATATTATGGCAGATACATTAACACCTCCGAGCCAAACTCTCTTAATTTTTGTTAAGAGGCAAAATAAATATGTGTGATCTAGCGTTATCGTGATGAAAGATTCCGGCCGCTTTCTCTCAACTTCTTGCTTTAATTTCATCAGTTGTTGGCAGTAGAGATCCGAATCGATGGTTCTGCCCGGCGGTAAAAGCTCATTATAAAAAAATCCCCTCCAATCCCACTATACACACAGCATCACCTTATTGCGAGTTAACCGAGGTTTTTCCCCAGTCTGTGAAGCCTGACCGACCTTTGACCACGACATTTTTCGGATGTTCTTGTCGTACGTGGTCCACTTTTCATCACCAGCTATTAATATCTTCAAAAATGATTCGGTTTCATTATTAAGGTTTCTTTTAGTGAGCTCGTGTGGCACTTAAGTATCAAGCATTTTTGTGAATTCAGCTTTTTCAAATGAGTCGAAGCTATTTTGTGCTTAATTCCCAGTTCTTCAGCTATGTTGTAAGTATTGATATGCCGATCTTGCTCCACTTTTTAAAAGGTTTTATTTGTGTTTGTGGCTTGTATCGGTTAAATCTAGTAATTTAAAAATGGCGTCCATTTTACCTGTAAGAAGGCGACCAGAGCAAGGTGTATCTTTGACATCAAAATTCCTGGGTTGTAAACCAACTTTTAAACTTTAAATCAACTTCGTGCTACTCTTACTGACACTGCATTTAAGTCCATAAACGTCACAACATTTTTTTGCAGTTGCAGTTTTTACTTTTTTGTAACAAAATTTTAAAATGTGTCGATATTATTCATTAGATTAGATGTATTTATAAGTGACATTTTGAAGAAGAAAAAAAACAAAAGAAAATTGACTGCAAACAACGTTTAACTTTTTTTTAAAAAAATTTATCGTTATAATTTCATCAAAACCAGCCAAATACAAATAGTACGATATAGAGATTTTATTACAAGTTAATGCCTATGTGAAAAGTCATTTTTCTTGACCTATTAGAATGTAATCTATCAAAATAGCGCTGAGATTTCTGTGCGCAAAATGTACCGATTATGGCTGAGCTCATTACTATGGTTACATTATGTACCTTTGTAACAAAGTAGACAGGTCGTATTAATTATACCGGCATGTTTGCTTTAATTACCAAACAACTGATATTCGAAATATTTTGCGACCCTCGAGAATTTCGAGCCTACCTATTTCATTAAACGTCTTGTGCAAATAGGTAGGGTGTGTAAATTCGAACAGAAATTGGGAGAAACCCAATATGTTTGTTATTAAATACTCGTTTTTCATTGTGTGCAAAACAAAACATTTGATTTTTATCTCATGGATGAATTTAATTTAAGTAGTTATATAAAACACTGACAGGAAACCTTTACATTTATAGGTGTTAGTATTGGTTCGTCGTTAAGATGAAAATAGTTTGTTAGATACGATGGATCTCAATGTTATTATAGTCTTGCCGGATCTAGTATCATGTTCAATCTTTCCTGGATTATAAAAATAAAAAAGCGACTAAGTTGGACTCGCCCATGAAGGGTTCCGTAGCAGCAAGTAACATAATATAAAAGTTCTTGTAGTTCGTTGTAACTTTGATCGATGTTTTAATAATGTAAATTGCGGTTTACGATTTATAACGTATTAAAAAAAACTACTTACTAGATCCCGTTCAAACCAATTTTCGGTGAAAGTTTGCATGGTAATGTACATCACATTTTTTTTAGTTTTATCATTCTTATTTCAGAAGTTACAGGGGAGGGGGGTGTACATATTTTACCACTTTGGAAGTGTCTCTCGCGCAAACTATTCAGTTTAGAAAACAATAATATTAAAAACGTCAATATCATTTTTAAAGACCTATCCATAGACCCCACACGTATAGGTTTAATGAAAAAAAAATTGAGTTTCAGTTCTAAGTATGGGGAAACCCCAAAATTTATTGTTTTTTTTTTCTATTTTTGTTTGAAAATCTTAATGCGGTTCACAGAATACATCTACTTATCAAGTTTCAACAGTATCAGTCTTATAGTTTCGGAAAAAAGTGGTGACATACAGACGGACAGACAGACAGACAGACATGACGAATCCATAAGGGTTCCGTTTTTTGCCATTTGGCTACGGAACCCTAATGAAACAAAAAAGTTTTTAGTTAAGAGGTGCCCAGTGGCAGCCAGCGCTTTGGTAGTGCTTACCAAAGTTAAGCCTACGCCGTGGTTGTGATTGGATGGGTGACCTTCCAACCATATTTAGTGACATTTATGACAAGCATCTCCGTGCTTCGGAAGGCTAATATCACTTGATACTAGTCGTCAAGCCTAGTCAAATGCCTTAATAACATCTGACAGTCATTGGCTTTACAACACCCCTCCACCAATCCGCACTGGGGCTTATTTTTTAAATATAACGAAAATTATGACTACATAAAACCGAGTAGTTTCTTTGTATCAGCGCCATTATTATCTCAAAAGTAGGAGAAACAAAATAATAAAATAAATAAAATGTAGTTTTACCCCATCTTACTCAATCATCGGTTAATTTTATTTAAAAATTTAAATTTGTAAATAAAATATTCTGACTGCGACAACCCTGACAACTGAAACTGCCGTAGTCGTAATAAAGCTAAAAATTTAGTGAAACTTGCACCGATAAAACTTAACTCGATATTTGATTGAACGGTTTTCAATAATCTCGAGTGTAAATATTTGTTTACAAACCTATGTTATATAAAAAAAATAAAAACCGACTTCAAAAAACTAAAACGCTAAAAATAATCTTAACACTTAAGTACCTAATCAGTTACTTTTGGAGTCGGTGCAAACGAAAACAATGGTCTCTCATTGACTGGCAATAAAATTAACTTATTTCATCCATTTTAGTGATAAATCCTAATCAAAACAAATCTTACGAGTGCAAACATAATTTAACTGCTGAATACCGATTTCATTTCCTATTTTTCCACCCTTAGGGGTGAATATTTTCCAAAAATGTTTTATTATAGTATCTTTGAAGTATAAGCTATTCATTAAAAAAAGAATCATCAAAATCGGTCCACATTTGGCAGAGATATAGGTAAGACAGATACTAAAATCAGTTGGCGTGGTACGGAGTTTATGCAATGTTTGATGATTTTCTTATAGATCCCATCATCAGAATTTAACCAAATTTATATGGGGCCATTCTGAAAGTATTACCTTTCAAACAAAAAAATAATTATCGAAATCGGTCAACGCAGTAACGAATGATCGATGAACATACATAAAAAAAAAAAAAAAGAGATACCGACGAATTGAGAACCTCCTCCTTTTTGAAGTCGGTTGAAAAGAACATAAGTCTACCTCAATATTGTAAATATTTTAATAATTTAATAATTAAGGGTACCTATCTATAATTATCTACACAAAAATACGACTTTTGTCCATCTAGAATTTGTTCTCTTTCAGTTTGCTCTCATATTGCCACCTAGCTCTACCAATCCAATGCAAGTGATCTTACTAACAAACAAAGTAAAGTTTATTTACGTAGGTACTGCCAGCCACAGGCTGAACATGAGGTGGTCTGAACCATACTCTATCTACCATACGGGTCCAGTGCGGAGGTAGATGAGTACTGTAACCTCACTATCAAATATAATCAAGCCGCCGTAAGGCTAAACTTAATAACTAATCATCATTACAAATATTTTATCCATAGGCCGTCCCCTCCTATATGAGACTAAAATGGCCTATGCCTCCGCAATGACTTCCAGATTGGCCGGTTGGAAGCGGCCTGCATCTAGCGGCGAATGACTAATATCAAGCGATATTAGCCAAGAACAACTTTTAACGTGACTTCTAAAATACTTTCCTGGGATAAAATTAATTTAATGTGGTCGAAATCTTTCACAACTGCAAAGCAATGCAATGCCGCCACTGAGTTACCTGTACAAGCTGTTTTAATACTAACCAGCTGTTGACCGCAAATTTGTTTGCGTAGTCAATCATCAATTTAAACCTATAAAATTGTGAAAATCAATTCACAGTTTTTAAATAAATAATATTACAAATACGATATTACTTTTTTTAACATTAGCTATCTGCCTTTAAAATCATTCCAACTGGATCGGATTAGCCAAACTATCCGATACAGACAGAGATAAAAAAAAGTTTTTGTTATCAATACCGTATTTAATTTTATATCCATTTCGTAGAAAAACTGTTATTTTGACATTACAAAGAGAAAAATATTATTCATTTGTAAAGAGTTATTTACCGACGACAGAATCAAAAGGACTCATACTCATTTTCTTATAAATGTGATGGACTTTTAAATTTTATTGCATAAGTCCAGAAAGACGATACCTAATAAGGTACCTACTAATAAGTAGCTCTACAAAAAGTTTTATTACGAAATATTTACTATAATAGGTTGTTATAAACTTTAATTAGCTACTATTTTAATGGTATCTTTCATCTCTTACCTCTACCGCTTTCAGTTCCTAGTTAACAGTATCCAATCCCTGATAACGCACAGTGATCTTTCATTTGTAATCTGATCCTCAAACAAATGGCTACGAATTAATTTCACTGAGTAATGACATAGCTGAGGTAATCACAGTAGGCGTGCTACGTATATAGTCGGTCGTTGCTAGGTCAACAGTCAAAGATATAAGACTATTATCATAATCATAATTTTAGCCATAGGACTGCTAAACATAGACCTCCCACAATAATCTAGCTTCCTTGCTTACTAATAATTAATAATAACCCAGCTTACTTTAAAAAGACCAAGTCTAAGCTTAGTTATTATTAACAGTCGATTTAATATGACCATAAGCATAAGTATTTTTTAATACAGGTCTAGCTCTGAAAACATTATAGTAGATATTACACATATGCACAGGTCTTATCACGATTGTTAAATTTTTTGAAGGTAAAAGTGTTTACCTTCAAATACAGCCCGACGTTCGTGATAAGACCTGTACATATGTGTAATGTGTGAAAATCGCGAATCTTTAAAAGTAATTATAACAGATAACGAGAATTGTCATAGCAAAGGAAGTTTTTCACATCAAATTGTTTAAGTGTCATGACTCGCATTGTATGGCGGTAAAACGTAGACTATAGTCATCTTAACCCAGCGTAATAAGCATAATAAGCGTAATAAAAAGAATTAACTGGATGGAAGGAAAGAGTAAAAAGGAGGTTAAAAAAATGATAAATGAGAAAATAAATACTGTATAGTCTATTGAAAATGAAAGATCCTTATCCGACACAATGAGCCTAAAACCCTAAAGGAATAATCATCTAGGGGAATGTCGAAGACAAACAGAAGAAAAGAACCTAGAATCGCAATATATCAAGTGAATTACATTTTGGTTGTAGAATCGAAACGATCAGAAGCTTAAAAAAATAAAAGCAGTACCTAACTTCGGTCGGTGAAAGTTCTTCTTGAGTTAATGATGATGGTGACAGTTATAGATCTTTTTTATCGAGTCGCAAATGAATCAGCAGATAAGATTTATATAAAACATTTCTTTTTAAATAAGTTTAATTAATTTGGGCCATGGACAAGGTTTTTGCGTCAAGGTTTTTTTTTACTAACTCAGTCATCGTGACTCTCTGTTACACTTGTTCGAGTCAGCTTACTGAATCTCTCTGTACTGTAGTAATGATTTCCTCAAGGCCCGTGGTCTCGACCAATTGAATTTACGATGCCATTCAATTCAATTGGGGAAGTAATATTTGATAAATCCAAAGCGAGTGATGAATTTAGACGTTTTAATTTAAGGTTTTGTGAGGTTGTCTTGAAAGGATCTACAATGCGATGCTGGCAGATGAAATTGGATATCGTAATGAATTATGGTTTACTGATTTCTATAACATTATTTATCAAAATCTTGTTAAATTTCTATCTAATTACTTATTTGCATAATATTATTATGTTCACAGTGTCAAAACCTAGGATATATTATAAAATGAACCGGTAAACTGTTGCGATTTCAATTAGTACTGTAATGTTTTTGGCATTCAATGATTGCATTATATTTATATTACTTTATTTATGTCGTCAGGAATATTTTATGCTCTTCGATTTATATATCTAACCCTGGACAATTTACTTAACGGGCACTTGGGGGGTAAACCCACAATCTCTTATGATAATAATATAATAACAATCGCTTATAAAAATAATCTACTCTAAATCGGTGATAATGTATTAATTATCAAATTATTGTTTACGATTTTGATGATGCTCTCATAGTAAAAGTTTTTGTCAATGTATCAAGTGTGCATCTTTTTGTAAACATCAAACGTATCCTTTTAGTATAGTTTGCAATAAAGAGTCTAGACCGTAAGTTTTTAATTATTCTAGATAATTTACTAATATTATCACATCGATATATCATTATAATAAACGAAATTATTAGTTTTTTTTATCAAAACCTTAACCCCAAGATTGCGCAACAAGAAAGGTGTCAATTCAAATAGACATCTTTATCATTACAATATGAAATAAACCCAATTTAAATTAATTGTATCGCGTAATATTAATTAACGTACGGAATGGATAACCTAGGGTTTTTTCTTCAGCAATTATGATGTATTATGATCAGTGATCGGAATAGGTAGATTGATTTGATGTACTTTGGTAGTGCTAGCATAATATGGATGTCTTTTTAAAAAAAACTGATACAAAGAAATTCCGAAATCTTTGTGGCATGTCCATATTAACATCAATGTTTGAGATCATTAACCCCAAATCAATTTACCTATTCCGATCACTGATTATGATATCTAAATGATTATGTTAGTCAATTTTCTCTGGTAATTATAAAAAGTCGCGGTGTTTAATTATAAGCAGCTGACTACAAGGTTTTAGGGAAGGTGTCCTATTCTTTTTAAAACCCTGTAAATTTGTTAATCAGGAAACAAAAATAATTGAAACACCAAATAATTCTCACTCTTTATATTTGCTATAACGTCTTTGAAACATTAAAATTTATCTCGGTAACGTCTACGTATTATAAATACAGATATCAGAATACCATTTCACTAAGATCACAACATCGTTACATTTAATTAATACATTTATATTTACAATAAATAAACGAGCTATATGTACAAACTAGTCTCATCAAAGTAGCTATTCTTAAATATTTTATTAAAATTATTTTACACGTATAATTCATTATAAGTAATATTAATACTTCAATCAAAATGTAACGTTCAAACAAACCTTTGTTTCAGTACAAGAAAGAATTTGCGCGTCTAATGATAATCATAATTATGAAATATAAATTAATAATGCCCTTAAAGTTCAATTGCTCAAGCGCAAGCGAGCGAGTTGACTTTTCAATGTTTCATAATTTAGACTACGTTTTTATTTTTTTTAAACATTTTAAAATCAGCAGCTTTTATTCTAATTAAGTACTTAGGGTAATCGTATTTAATTAAGTATCCATTGATAGACACTTCTTTAAGAAGGAAAGACAGAATTGGAAATACAATTCCTAATTTATCACACTTATGGCAGGATAGACTTATATTAGAAGCTCAGGAATGTATAGAAAATCTGAATTTCTCATTTATTTTTTTAGTCAAAAGAAATCAGAAAATCCAGTAACGTTATTTTACTTGACGATCAGTTGCAAGAAAATAGTATCATGCGTCAAACACGTAATTTCGTTTGACGTTAAGAAGTTGCGATGGGTCAAAGTAAACAAAACCACAATATGTTATTGTGAAAATAAAATAACGCATTGGTGTATCCAAATAAAAAATATAAGTGCTTTTATAGCTAGACGTATGCAGCCTGAAGAAGAAGAAGTCTTAAGTATATAGGTAACGTTAATATGTTTAAGTACTTATCAAGACTTGACATATTTGTAATGAGCACACAAGTTTTCCAATTGAGACAACTATGTAAATCTAATATTGACATCAAATATTTTACAGTTAAAATACTCTCTCTTCTTGTGGTACTATTAAATAAATTTTGACATTCAGGAACGCTTGCACAAATTCTTAAATCTGGATTAATACAAAATTTGGATTAAAATATCATACCGTTTAACATCAAGCAAACTAATACATATAGGATGTCATTCAAAACCAGGTTCAGGTTAAATCTAAATTAAAAAGGTTGCGCATGTACATGCCTAAATAAAACAAAATCTTAGTCTGTTCAATAGGAAAATTTAACATTTTAACGTCTTTAGTACATATTTCGATAAATAAAAACAAAAATCATTTAAAAGTTATTTCGTGCTTTTCAATTCTGCAACCTGTGTAATATGAACGAAACTGTACAAACGTAAAAATATTATATCACTTAATTCTTGATCGAATCTGTCTACGTTGATGACTTTCTATTCATCGACTTACAGTTAAACAATTCCATGTATGACTTTATTTACAATTCACACGATTGAATCATTAAGCGTTTCAGATTTAGACAATAACGGTACACTGCTATAATCTTTCAAATGCTCACTAGTTTTTTTAGCGCCGTTGTCAAAGGAACTCGCCGTTGGCATTTTAGCGATCCAATTATTATTACCTACTTTATTCGATTTATGATTGCCCACTGAATTCATCTGACAATCCTTCAGTTTGACTCTAGGTTGGCTATGACTTACAGAATTATGGTTAAGCGAATTAACATTAAGTGATATAGAATTAGCAACACTAACCCTATCTAGTTCTTCACTGTCAGTGACTCCATTAGCAACAGGATCTGGATCTGAATGCTGCCTTTGGAGTTTAAGACTTTGCAATAAAGGTTGGGCCTCTTTTTCTAATTTAGCAATGTCGTTGCCTTTCTGGATGAAGACCCCTGAGCCTCGTCTGCTAGAAGATCTTGAAGTCTGATCTAGTCGGTTCCTGAATGGGGTTAGATGAGATACTGATCCACTTTCGGTTGATTGTGTCTGCGCTTTTGTTAGTGACGGTTTCTCTTTTGGTGCGTTGGGGTCGATTATTTCACCTAATAACCAGTATGTTATTAATATGCCTTTACCCTGTAACAAAAAAAGATTATTAACTATACACCATTATCAGTCCACAGTTTGACTTTTAGGTACGCATTACCACGTGTATTTATTGTAATTTTCTTGACAACTTTTCGAAAATAGGTCTAAATTATTAATTTTGTTTAACAAAAATATTACAATAAACTTATTTACTCTACTGATCTAAATTTTAAGATCACCGTCCCAATTCTGTGAAATCATACAATACTATAAAAAATTTAAAACACAAATAAAATGTTAAAACAAAATATGTTTACAGTAGGCACATTAGCATTGGTCAAACAGATAAATTTTGTCAAAAACTTCTAATGTTGGCTGTGCCTCGGGTAATTATTCAAATTTTTCGGTTAATTTATGTATCTTGCAAATTACATAATTGAAACATTTCGGTATAATTTACGGCTAAGATATTAAGATGGATATACGATTTTTGAATAAACAAATGCTTTAATATTATATGAAACCATAATAATAAATAAAGTTTTTGTTTTTTACGAAGTAAATATTTTGGTATACAAAGCAGATTCAACATAATATATCAGTAATATATCAGTTTAACAGAATAATATTTCAGTAAAATAAAAATAGCTACCTATGTCTCAATTGACTTACAAATGAATATATTTTTTTAAATTACATCACATTCTAACTATTGTAAGTGGTTGTAGAAATATTGTATAGAAATCGTATAAATTATACATAATTTTAAGAATATTTTTATTTCTCCTTTAGAATTACTCAAGTGATACGAGCATGTAGTATTTTATTTCTTTGATGTGAGGCACATTTTATCGAATTACTTACATTTGTTTAAGCACGAGATGGAAAAACTTAAGACGTTTGAATTTATTTTATATTCGCATTATTTATATACTCCTCTTAAGACAAAAGTTACCCAAAGCCTTTTAGAAAATAACTCCAAATGTTATAAATCAAGTGGAGCTGACATGGCTGTAGGCTGGTCACATGTGCCGTAGAACCGATACCTAACTGATGGGGTTGACGATGTGTTCTTGAGTGGAACACATCGTCAACCCCATCAGTTAGGTATCGATCGGTCGATCGATCGTATCGGAGATCGAGACTTAAGAAGCGCACCATAGGGGCGCCCTTTGTGAAGGTGAACCTATGATATACGCAACAGAAGCTTTGCGTAGCGTTTGCAGCGGATGGAAAATAACAAGTAGCCGAAGATTAATCTCTGTGGCGTGCTATTTGGCACGGATCGGAAACCGGTAGGTAATTTTACTATGGAACCTTAACCGAAATAATAATGGTTTTCGCTAAATTAACTATCACATACTCCAAATACCGACTTTAAAGCTATGGCAAATTTAGTTTTATGGTCAAATATTTACAACTACTATCAAATATTAAAACTGGGTCTTATACGTTCTGAAATAAATATTAACCGGTTTCGATCCTTGAATTTTAAGGCAGTCGAGTGGCGCTAAAATAATGATGATAACCCACCCTATACAATAAGTGAAATGCTTGCCAATGCACCAATTCCAGTAATAAGGTTAATTATTTAACCCGTTAAAATCCAAGCGGTGTCATGATCGAGACCGCATAATAATAGAATTCAAATTGTATCTCATTAACGTATGCTTGATAAGTTAAACAAAATGGAAACTGGATTTATTAAAATGTAATGCCATTAACATAGTATCGTAATCAGACATAAAAAATACAAATAATCCTTATTTTTAATTAAACTACCCTGTATTAAATGCAATGTCAAACTTTACTCAGTTCAAAACTATAAACGAATTAACAATTACTTACTTTCATAGCAACCTCTCCTCTGCACTCCAAATGGAAGGTCCCAAACGTCTCCAGCAGCGCTCTAGTGTCAGGAGATACGTGGATCTTCAGAGCTTCACCGTTCGACTCCATGCGGGATGCGGTGTTGACTGTGTCACCGAAGAGGCAGTAGCGAGGCATTTTGAGGCCGACGACCCCGGCTACGCAGGGACCTAGGGGAGGAGAAAAGTTGTTTAGCATTTGATCCATCGGACAAAGTAATACATAATTATAAACTACTAGCTGTTGCCCGCGACTTCGTTCACGTAGTCATTAGTTCATTCATAAAGTATTTTCTGCGCATTTTTTGACTTTTGCATTTTTTGCTTTGCCCGACAATAATTAACACAAAAAAAAATTTTTGAAATTTTTCCACCCGTTCACGCGTGATGCGATGACCAAGGGAAATAAAGATTCATTTTTATATACAGGGTTACATTGCAAAAGGGTGCCAAATCTTTAGTAGTGGCTTAGAATCAGTAACTTAATCGAAAAAGTTTTTTTTTTTTCATATTTTTAATATTCCTATCCGCTGTTAAAAATCGTACGCCTGGAGAATATAACTCATCCATAAAAAAATAAATAAATATTGGACAACATCACATACGTTGCTCTGATCTTGTGGTAAGTAGCCAAAGCACTTGTGTTACAGAAATCAGTAACAACGACGGTACCACAACACCCAGACCCGAGACAATATAGAAAAGTTATTTTTCTACATTGACCCGACCGGGAATCGAACCCGGAACCTCAGAGATAGCGACACCAAGTCCGGTATGCTCGCCTCTCGGCTACGGAGGTCGTCAATTAAATACCTACAGTTACCTACAAAAACAAATTTAGGTCGATTCTATTCCTTAATTATCCATGAAAAAATGGAACCGTATGTGCACCGCCGCCGCCGCCACCGCCTCTGATGAATGACCGCGCGGCTTTCGTAATCTCTCTATTGATCTTATTTTCGAATATTTTAAAGTTATTTCGTAACATACGACTATTAAAAATAATAACGATGAAGACGCTTCTTTATATTGTTCCCTAGATCTTATTTTTTAAATTTGGCATCCATTCGCAATGTAACCCTGTATTTATATTATCAAATACATGTTGGAAAAAGAACGTACTTAAAATACGATCATCATCATCATTCCAGCCATAGGACGTACACTGCTGAACATAGGTCTTCCGCAATGACTTACAGATTGGCCGGATGGAAGCGGCCTGCATCCAGCGACTTCTGAAACCTTTACCAGGTCGTCTACCGTCTGTATCGTTCCGGCAAAATACAATATGGAGACATAATTGGTCACAGAAACATGAATTTAGAGATACGTATTACTACGTACTGCTCTTTGTCTGAATATTTGTTTTTTATTATTATTGGACAACATCACATGCATTGCTCTGATCCTATGATAAGTAGCTTAAGCACTTGTGTTACAGAAATCAGAAACAACGACGGTACCACAACACCCAGACCCGAGACAATATAGAAAATATTTTTTTCTACATTGACTGACCGGGAATTAAACCTAAAACCTCAGAGATAACGACACCAAGTCCGGTATGCTCACCTCTCGGCTACGGAGGTCGTCAATTAAATACCTACAAAGTTACCTAGAAGAACAAATTTAGGTCGATTCCATTCCATAAAAAAAGTTTATTTGCAAAGGAAGATATAAATACACAAAGAATCTCGGCAAACGTAGTGTAGGACGCCTCCCGGCTCGATGGACCGACGACCTTAGGAACCTTTTGTCCAGCAGTGGACTGCAATAGTCTGAGATGATAATAACATATAAATTACGAAAAAAAAAGCTTGAAAACTATATTAAAGCGCGGAACGTACGTGTTTCGTTTGATTTCCCATAAATTGAGGATATTTTAGACCTCCTCCAGGAACGACATGTTAAAAAATTATCACTTTTTCTTTTCTTTTCATTTCATAAAACTATTTATATGCACTTGATGTCTTATGACAAGTAGCAACTTCTAATGTTTTTACCTCTTATATTGACCAACGCAACTATGTGCGTAACATTTAAGGCGCTATCTGTCATGCTAACAAAAACTCCATACAATTGTATACAGTGTGAGTCTTCATAAAGTGCACATATTGAAATATGGCATTCTATGCTTAATTTTATCGACGGAAAACATATTAAAAAAATCTTTAAAAAATCGCTATTTTTTTATGGATTTTTTAAAGTTTTTGTTCCCTACTGTGACCTTCGTGTAAATAAAACCTTGTTTCTTTCAAATTAATTAATTTGTAACAATTAATTAAACTTAAAAATGATCGGAGATGATCAGGCGTCCTCATAAAATTTAAATCCGTGAAAAAACTGCCCACAATACAGAAATAAAATAGGTTTTTGAGCAAAAATTTGCTTTTTTTAAATCATTCTTTTCAGTAATTGCTAAATTTCTTATTAAAACCTATGCTTTACCTGCATGTTTTATAATTTTAAATTATTCTACTTTGTATTAGCTATCGAGAAGTAAAAATAACTTATTTTTAAGTTAGTAAACACGCGTCAAATGAATTGTTAAAAAAGGGTTTAGTGCGTTGCCATGCCCTATTGTTTAGCAGGTAGAGACAGTTTAACAGTTGATATGAAACGTTGTAATTAAGTTATAAGCACCACATTTTTACCACTGGACAGCTAATACAATGTAGAATAATTTGAAGTTATAAAACATGCAGGTAAAGCATAGGTTTTAATAAGAAATTTAGCAATTACTGAAAAAAATGATTTAAAAAAAGCAAATTTTTGCTCAAAAACACATTTTATTTCTGTATAGTGGGCAGTTTTTTCACTTTAAATTTTTTCACTTCACTTTTTCACTTCAGATTTAAATTTTATGAGGACGCCTGACCATCTACGATCATCGTTAAGTTTAATTCATTGTTACAAACCAATTAATTTGAATGAAACAAGGTTTTATTTACACGAAGGTCACAGTAGGGAACAAAAACTTTAAAAAATCCATAAAAAAATAGCGATTTTTTTTAATTTTTTTTAATATGTTTTCCATCGATAAAATTAAGCATAGAATGCCATATTTCAATATGTGCACTTTATGAAGACTCACACTGTATAACTTGTATCTTCAACACAGTGCGATTGAGATATTTTATTCTTTCGACAAACACATTCTTTTACGTTATAGCATCGTTTTTAAAGTTATGGGTAATCAAAAAGAACACGTTGTATACATGGGAATAATACCCTTACCGTTATAAATGCTCTGTCTCTTTAGAGACAAATTTATTTCCGCTTGACACAGTTTTTTAGGAAAACTTTACCAATAGCAGCAGCTGGCAATTACTAAAAAGCCTAGGATTAGTCCGCACGTAAAGCAATTAGAAACCAATTGGCAAGATTGGCTGTCATCTGTCTACCTAATCCCTAGTAATCTGTTAGACTTTTTAGAAATAAATTCTCTTGTAGTATTAATTTGGAACTATTTGTATTTGTTTGTTTAAGTTTATGTAAGTATTATAAATTATAAATCAAATATGAGCCAAAATATCATATTGACTTTTTCAAACCGGAAACTTTAGAAAAGAAATAAATCATTAATTAAAAAGTAATAATTTAATTATTTATGTCCAAATATTACACTACACTACGATACACCCTTCTATTAGACTCTCAAGACTCTGCAAGGAAATGTAATAAGCTTACTCGAAGATTCAATTGTAATTGAAGAGTTCTACTACCTAACCTACCCCCTGAATCCATCATCAGACCAGCTCGATGATCTCAATTTCGTATTGTCATCCAAATGCCACATACTTATTAAGTTTTAAATAGATGAGACAGTGAAAATGTTAAGACAACTTCAAAATTTAATAACATGAATGAACTGAATGTTATGTAACGTTTTTAAATATCCATGACTTAAGTACAGATGCTCGTGCTCATCACACAAGCATTGCCCTTTATTAGATTCGAAGCCACAACTCTAGCCCGGAACGCGAACCACTACACCAGACGTATTACGTAAGTATTGTAGTTACAGTTAGTTTTAGGTATTTGGTTACAAGATATACTAAAATAAAAGCTTTCCCGTTAACATCCAAGCGGTCTCATGAGACCGCATAACAATAGAAATTCGAACGTGTCGCGTTTACGTATGCTTGATCAGTTAATTGTGTGAGGAGAGATATGACTGAGAAGGGAGTGAATGACTCAATGACGAGTGACCGGATCGCATGGAACATACTGCGCCGACCCCAGATGACCTGGGAACAGGGCAGGCAAATGATGATGATGATCAGTTAAATAATGGAAGTGTCTTGTAACGACACGGTCTAAAGGAAGCTACATAACTGAAAATAACAACTGAAAGCCGCAAGATTATGATAATATTTATTATTCCAAATCAGTTCAAATCAGTAATCAAATAAACAAAATCAACAAGACTAAGTATTTTACTTGTCCAATTAGAAAAACTTTAGTTAATGAGAACCTTGTGTGAGCTCAGAGATAAGTTTAATGGTTATCATTAAAACTTTGACGTGGAATTTTCTAATATCAATAAAGATTTTATCTGCAAGATTGGATACGAAATTTCTGTGGAGTTTCAGAATGTTATCAAAATAATGTAACTGAAAGACTTTGTTTACTTTTATAGGTCGTAAATGGCGAAACTAGTAGTAAAAAATTACCTTCTGTATTAGGTACAATAAAGGGTAAAGAAAGAAAGTTACTAGAATGTTAAAAAATAATTGATATAGATATTTATGCGGTTTCTAAGTTATTTCTAAACATTTGTAATGTAATGTATGTGTAAACCTTGTATAGTTCTTACGTTACGTTAATCTTTTTTTGTACTGACAATGGAAAGACTTCGGTGTATATGAGTTTTACAGTAATGTGTTAAAAAGACTATTTGTGTGGAAATGCAAAAAAAAACTTATGTACTACCTCTAATAGTATACCGTATTAAATGCTTAAATGTTAGGTCGAAGCAATTTAATGTTACTTACAGACTTACATTTTTAACATTTACGCTTATAAATCATCATCATCATTTTAGCTATAGGACGTCCACTGCTACCTGAACATAGGCCTCCCCGGGGGGATTGCCAATACTCACCACGATTGGCAGGCGGGTTGGCGAGCGCAGTTTTTTATAAGATTTCGTACGCAGACGCTGCTGCCCGTCTCGTGCTACAGGAATTAGTCGCCTCTTACGACACGCCTCCTATTTGTGGTAGGGAAGTGTATTCTCATAAGAAAGCTCAAGGTCGCACAGCGTGCTATGGAAAGGGCTATGCTTGGTGTTTCCTTGCGAGATCGAATCGCTGACATAGCCCAACGGATTAGCAAGCTGAAGTGGCAGTGGGCGGGGCACATAGCACGTAGAACTGACGGCCGATGGGGCAGAAAGGTTCTAGAATGGAGGCCGCGTACCGGCAAGCGCAGCGTAGGACGTCCACTCACAAGGTGGTCAGACGACCTGGTAAGGGTCGCAGGAAGACGCTGGATGCAGGCCACTTCCAACCGGCCAATCTGGAAGTCAATGGGGGAGGCCTATGTTCAGCAGTGGACGTCCTATGGCTGAAATGATGAAGTGTATTCTTTAAGGCCGTCGTCACACGGCACGCTTATAAATGATATACAATATAAACCATCCTTGTAAATCGGATTAGATTAGTAAAATTTGTATCAAAATCTTGCAGAAATTTTAGAGATTAGCTTGTACGAGTACGCCGTGTTTTTTGTCGTGGTTTCTCGAAAGTCAAAGTCACTCGGGAACTTAATCATTATAATGTTATAACTTTAACTGGAGTAGCTATAAAATATAATGTTGTACCACGTTGGGCGCCCATAAAACAATGCAAGGGGCTATGTCACGTTTGATGTGACAAGGAATGTCGGCTAAGTGGATTATTAGACGCTAAAAACTTAATTAATTAACAATATTATTTTTTTATCATCAATAATTTGATTCAAATCAGAATAAAGGAACTCTATAGTAAAGTAATGCTGTGGATCCTGGCCACGTAGGAGTAACATGCAGATTTTTGATATATTGATACAGTTCCTTCGGAATCTAACTCAACTGTGTCGTAACTTCGTAGAAACAAGAAATAAACTCCGTTCAAAAGCTTCGCTTACCATATTTCACCCTAAATGTGAGGTATTCATACCCGTCTCATTACACCTCAAATGTCATAAAAAATAAGCTTGAAATCACCTGTGAAATAACATTTTGCATTTGATTACGGCTTTATGATATTCAAGTCATTTCGCGGAAATGTTCCTTGAATAAAATAATACAGCTTCATAGAATTCTGATTGATTGACAGCCACTTAACATATCTTATACAGGGTGTAACAAAAAGGTGAAATAAAACTTTAAGAGGTTATTCTACGGCTAAATTACATCAACTTTTTCTATGGGACCAACATCGAAATCGCAAAAAAAAAAACACTCCCATACTAAAACGCGACCAGCTGGCATCAGTTTGTATGGAAACGTCAATTTTTTTTTTGAGATTTTGATGTTGGTCCCATAGAAAAAGTTGATGTAATTTAGCTGTAGAATAACCCCTTAAAGTTTTATTTCACCTTTTCGTTACACCCTGTATATATATAAAACAAAGTCGGGTTAGCTACATCATTTATAAGTCAAGAACGGCTCGACCGCATTTTATTATTATTGTTTTGTTGAATTTATCTCCGCCCCGAATAGCAGAATAACTATAAAAATATAAAAATTTCACGAAAATAATAATTGTATGGCGGTACAAAGTACGCCGGGATAGCTAATTTATATATAATTTGTGTCATAAAACATATTCCAAAACGTCATGGTGTCGAAGTAAGGGCAAGGTCATTGAACCGATTTTCAACTTTAAGTCTGACACGTAGAGATTATTATCAAATCATATCAAATTGACGTTTTTTGGTAGGTTGACGAGCTGTTGTCTGTACCAGACAATAAAGTCTTGCCGACGGCGGGGCGTTCACCAACACACACATGCTGACTGGGAGTCGAACCCAAAAATCACAAATTTGGATAACCTATGTGATTATGTGATCGGTAAAACAAAGGAGTTAAAATTGTTGAAAGTGTGTCTTAAACATGGAAATTTGCAGGAACAAAGTAACGCGCTATAAATGCCACATTATTTAAGGTCTAACAACACTGGTTAAACTATACTGTAGTATTAGTTCTTTCCGTTCAGTTGATCTTGGCATCGCTGGGTATCGGTAACATAGTACACATTTTGATATCTTTCTTTATACATTGTTATCTAATGTTATTTCAAAAAGCCATAAATTATTTTTAAGTACAGTTATTATTACAGTTTACTGTTACAACTATTGGACGCAAATCTTCGAAGTAATTTGAATTTATTATAACCCTTTATTCAGATATATTCTGATTAATGGTTTCAGAATGAATAAATCTGAATAATGTATGCTAGCCCTGCAATGTAGAGTTGAGTTTCTGCTATGGGATTCTAAAATTTAAAACATCTGTATTTAGGGTTTTGATTACCTAGGGTTGGGAAGTATCAAACTTGTAATCGAAAATAATAACTTTTCTATATTGTCTCGGGTCTGGGTGTTGTGGTACCGTCGTTGTTTCTGATTTCTGTAACACAAGTGCTTAAGCTACTTATTACGATAGGATCAGAGCAATGTATATTGTGATGTTGACCTATATTTATTATTTATTTAAATAGAAAAATGCAAGGAAAAGATTTTATTTAATTCAGTCAATATTTAGCATTACTGTTAGATACCTAAATCACTTTAAAAACAGAACGTAATATTCGTAAAATTACCAATAAAACGTTGAGTTAAAATAACATTTCTTGGGAGTTATTCAACTTTCCGAAAAACTTAGACAGTTGGAAAATAGTTATATTTGTCAAATAAAATATATTTTTAACTGCCCAGCTACAAACAAAGTACAGAGGCAGCTAAATTTAATCGAAGCACTTTCAGTTTGTGAAGACCGCAAATTAGTAAACTCGTAACTAAGTCGGTAGCCTAATTAAGCGAATGAAGTAACACATGTTTTTGTTATAAGACAGTTAAATATTGTAAAAAAACGTGACAGCATGAAAAAACGCTTATGGTACGCACGTAAACGCACATTTATCTGCGCCGTGCAATTTGGAAATGCGTCCGATTTTTACACTGTTATTTACTTTTCTTAATGTTAGGAGTACCTTTTATGTCATAAATCTGTATACTGTTGTTATTCCAAATAAATATTTAAATAAAAAAAAGCAAATACGGCGCGTTACAGATGTGTGTAAACCTTTATTGAATGTTAGTTGATTAGTCAAAGTAATGTGGATTGCGATAGATATTGGAATAAGACAAAAAGGTCTCGAGAGCTGTGATAGGCGTCCCGGTGTCTGTTCAAAAGTGGATGCTAACATTTTTTTACATGAAAGTATAGAATACTCGACGTCACACGATACACATGTATGAAACGCATTCGATTTAACAAAATAGTAAATACTATTACGGATAAAAACTTGCACGTGGCAAATCGAGCAAAACTCGTTTTAACTTTTTGGTTTATTTCTATACTTTTTCTACTTCAGAAACGTGTCAAAGAGATAAGAATACAAAACTAGCGGAATAAAATACCCTATCTGCCCTCTTATTCTGAAAAAGATATGCTTTTTTTAAGGATCGTGATTCTGCCACGGAATGAGTCACGTACAATGAGAATTCTAGGCTGAATAATAAGTAGAATAAGATATAGTTTTCCTTTTTCATTATTCAGGTTTAAGAAAACGAGGTGAACAATGTTAGACGTTACTGATTGCTAATCTGGTAGAATTAACCGGGTTTGAGTCTCTTTATAAATAAAATAGTAGACATACTAATACATGTTTTGAATATTTTGGTGTGTTAAATTTAATTAGACCCAGCATGTTAAAATATTTTTTTATTTTCTACCGTATTTCAAGTAATATGAGGGTCAAAATTTATAGTGGCAATACCATTCACTATTTTTAAGATCATGCAAACAACATTGAAAAAAAAACACAGTTCCAAAGATACATGTAATAGACGGATGGACGGACAGACAGAAAGAAAGTAGAGCCTAAGTAATACGGTCCTATTGACACAACTTTTTACAGTGATGACCTACGGAACCGATACGTGGAACATGACAGTAAGCTGGCCCACCGACTTCACGTCACTCAGCAGCTATGGAAAGGTCGACGCTTGGAATTTTGTTAAGGAATAAAATCCCAAATGAGGTTATCCGATAGAAAAATAAAGTTATGGACAGTCCTAAAAAATGTAGCAAGCTAAATTTGCAGTAAGCCAGCCACATATTCTGTCGCAGAACCGATAAAAGGTGAAATAAACGGATTGTCGACAACGGACGCCCCTCAGCTTGACGGACCGACGATCTAAGAAAGATCTAAATAGAGAAAGAGCTAAATGAAAAAAGTAGTGCGTCCAACTCCATCCACTAGTGGACTTTAATAGGCTGACATGATAACGATGAAACACCTTTTGGGTACAGGAAGCCTACTACGAAAAACGAAATACGATGTTTCGGACGAAACGAAAGACAAACGATACGCAAACGATAGGCTTACTAACAACGTAACACTTTTGGGTGTCTATGTTTTAATCGGATGCGACATATTTTCGGAACGACTTCGTGGATGAATAAATAAAATATTATTTATCGTATTATTTCAAAAAATACGAAGCGTTTCGTAGTAAGCAATCCGAAAAACGATTATCGTATCGCGGATTTCGTTTATCGTAGTAGACCTGCAGAACCCTTGAAAGATGATCTTGTCTCTGAAATATACAATTAAACTCTTTTGGTGGCTTACCCGAATGCAGTCCAATCCTCAGCTTGAGCTGGTCGTGTGGCCTATGCCTGATGCGGAACCGCTTCACAGTATCCAAGAGAGCCAACGCCATCCGAGCCACTTCACAAGCGTGCCGTGTTCCGTTACGCTCCGGTAAACCTGACACCACCATGTACGCGTCGCCTATAGTTTCCACCTGGCAAAGCGGTAAGGAATATATCATTAAAACTTAATACTCATTAACATAACCAAATTTATTAGCAATATACTCCCCTATCCCGTCAAGAACACAGAAAATCACGCTGCGAGGCATTTAATATTCATAAGTACTACATAATATCTGTCTGTGTTGATTAAAAATTCCTTCATTACTGCACCTCCTGTACTTCTCCGTTTAGCCACTGATTAATTGGTAGAAAATGCTTCATTAATTCCGCCATTTTTAATAATATTTTTAAATGTACAATAAAGTTTGCTTATTTATACGTTTAAGTTAAATACTTATTAATACTCATTTACATTAATTATCATTATTTGTTTAACTTCCGAATACTTCTAAACGTCCGAAAAATATATCTTTCCTAACCATCGCTTTATAAGGGCATCGCATATTGGCTGAAGATGAGAAGAAACGAAAAAACTAAGTCATTCTCAGGATTTTAATTAACAATAAAATATGGCTGGTGTTAAATATAGCAGGAGTTTAAACTTGTTATCTAATAGTAATATTCCCAAAAAAAAAAACCAATCCTTACCTTATAAACATCATAGTTCTCAACAATAGAATCGAAGCAGGTGTATAAATCGTTCAAAAGATCGACGACTTGCATCGGAGTGGATGTCGCAGAGAGAGCTGTGAATCCGACGATGTCAGAGAAGTAAATGGTGACCTGCTCGAACGTTTCTGCTACCACTGACTGGCCATGAATCAGCTGGGAAGCCACTGACCTGGTTGAAAACGATGCAATTAGAAAAAATATTACGTAAATGTGTCCCAAATCTAGAGACTTGCCTGTGTTAAAAGGATAATATTAAAAACCGACTTAAACAAAACCAAAAACCTAAAAATTATAAACATTCAGCTATTTTTGGAATCAGTGCGAATGAAAACGTTTAAACTTTTAATCGTTTCATTTAGCCGATTTTACTTTATACTGATTTCATTTCCTATTTTCGCACCTATAAATTACCTAAACTTTTTTTGTTATAATTATTTTTTAAAATATTTTTCCTATACTATGCTAGACTTTATTCTAACACCCTATTTCTTCTTTTCGTCTCAACGACAATTATTTTGTCAAATTTTTGATAACCAGTATTCAGCCTTCAGACACACGAACAGCACTATAAGTGGCACGTAATAGGTCTGATTCTTTTTAAGGTTTTATTGTTGGTCTCATAAACATTGTTTCTATTTGAGTTGTAGAATCACTCTATCGTTACTTCACCCTGTATATCCTGAGAAAATCGTGTATGAAGCTTTTGCTTGAGATTTATTCCAAATATTCTTAGGATGAAAAATTACCCAAATGTACTTAACAGTCTGATATTTAGATGTAATCCAGTGCTCAACAGGTATTATGGTATAGGTTATAGTAATTCGCAAGTAAATGAATATATGGGATCTTTTAATTCAAAGCAGTTACTTAAAAAAAATATTGCTGAACATACATCAAAAGAAAAGATTCCGACAATTTGGGAACCTAAGAATTTTTTGATGTCGGTTAAAAACTACAATCAAAAATTAAAATTTTATGAATGTGCAGTGTGTGTAATGTGTGTGTGTGTCAAATTGCAGTAAGACCCATCAAAAGTTTCACTTCAACACTTTGCCAGAGTGCTATAAACTTTAATTAAATCCAAACCTTTATAATACACATAACTTCAACTTATTGTCTACTTAATGAGTTCTTGAACAGCAATTTTGTAGGAATTAGGAATTAAGTTATCCTCTAAGATCGGAATCTCTTTGAGGGTGACCCGTAATATCACGCCACTTTGTGGTATAGTTCAGTTCAGTTTCAAAGCTTCCCTGGTTTCATTACCTATAAAATAGCGCTGACTTTAACGTGGCCGATTTTAAGTCAAAATTATATTATATAATTCGAAAAGGATGAAACAATTCTAGTAATTTTAAAGAAAATTTTCGGAAATTATAACAGCAAAATTAACACGATATATCAAAATAATGTATTTACAGTCTGCAATGGTTTGGACAGGTTTGAAAATCATTACTTATATCATTTTCAAACTTTATAAACGACTTCAAATTAAAGCAGGAGTTTCTCAATTTCAATGTTTTGTTTTGTGTGTATATTACGCAATATCTACGCTAAAATTAATGTGAACCGATTTGAATAATTATTCTTATTCAATAAAGTTCTTTCAGGCGTGTATTTTGGTATATAAAATCATGCTCAACAGTTTGTATGGTACGGTCGCACAATTAAGACCTACAGCCAGCATAGTGCCATAACCTCACTTTCACTGATAAGACAAGTAAGACTAGCTGTTCAAACCCAGGACCACTAATTTATAAGTTAGCATTTGAACTATTTCAGCAAAGAGATCGTCATAATTTACTACTGACTATTCCACATCACCTTCTTCAATTATGGTTCATTTTTAACACCCCGCACTTACTTGGGCAACAATTGGTATAGCAACTCCTCGCATTTCTTCTTCTCTTCCAAGTAGTCTTTGGTCCGGTCTTCTACCAACATCTCCAAGTTATTCGCATACTGTTCCATACGGGATAGGAGGTTGTCCAAAATATTGCTGCTTTCTTGCGTCCTGTAAAAAGGAGAAATATAAATATGCGATAACCTATTGGAGTAAGAAATTAGAAAAGAGTTACCACACGGTGTTTTTTATACAAAGTCTCCTATAACAATAGTAATAGCATATTTTGAAAGATCGTTTTCTAAATTGACCCAACTGGCAATTGAATGGGACCGTTTTGTGCTTAAGCATTCGTCTCATCGCCAACTTTTTATATATTAAGTAGTGGCGCCACTTTGTTATCTTTATTGTATAGACTACGGCCAGTTAACCTACCCAAAAAGTTAACGGTCATGAAACTAATTTTCAACATTAAGTCCGACATGTTGAAATCAATATGAATTGAGAAAATTTTACGTTATTTTTATACGTAAAATTTTATCATGGACTTGCATCTTAGTCGTGAAAAAACTTTTAAAAAAGAAAATTTTTACAAAATTGGTTTTATGATTGTTAAAAATACAAAGATTACGTAAGAAATTAACCTAATTTTCGCCTAAATTATGTTTATAACTCGTTTAATAATTATAAAAATTAATTTTCTTTGACATCTGGTATAAAATTCCTACATCAAAATTCCTTTTACCGTCGCGAATTCTTTACGGTCCAAAATGTTTAAAAATACTACATAACATTTTTCTTGACGTTGTTTTATCATTTTAATTTTAAAATTAGTCAAGGAATTTCTTTATGCATAATGGAAATATCTCAGAGGTCTGTGCAAACTTTTAAAAATGCTCTGCTCTTCTTGATTTTTCTAAAAAATATTATTAGAATCAAACATTCGTTTTTTTTAAGCTTTAATCTGAACATATTATGGTATAAGTTTGGAGGCGTACCTTTTCATAAGTCTGGCTCAGATAAATAATTACGTTGGAAGTCTTAATTGACTTTCGCCACTTACCATTTATTACTTACTTGAGTCTGTCCGTGGCTTAGCTCAGAGACTCAGAACGAGAATGCCATAATTTCGCAAATTAGAATAAAATTGAAAAAAAAAAAAAAATACAGTGGGAATATGGATTTTTTGTCTGTTGCATGGTGTAGTGGCGTTGGATAGGTCGTTGAAATATATGTGGGTGTGCAAACACCATTTCTCAATTCAGGGATCAGGAATAATACAAGTTTTGGCTTAGTTTGGGTTTAGTAATTAATGTGATTGTTTAAAGAATTGAGAAGAATGTGACAGTGACTATAAAAAAGTAGTTACTTATTGAGACGTCTGATGGCCCCCTTCAGATGCGCAAAGTCCGGCCGCTCACACGGATCCTCTGCCCAACACCTGCGCATGAGTTCCGTCGCATCGTCCGCGTCGCACGACCGGTGGTGCGATGTATTGGGTCGTAGGCCGCTTGCGATCACCGTCTCAATTGTTTCTATTTCCAAAAAAAAAAAATACAGTTAAATTAATAGTTTACTTCGTTTTAGATGGCAATTTTACTGTACATACATGGTTTAAGTTGTAAGTAGTTATGTAGGTACATTAGTTATTTATGTGTAGTATAGTGGGTATGCCCACAAACTTCAGATAATACGAGTATTACACATAAAACACAATGCGACTGCCTCAGGTTCCCACCTAGAGTTGTAAATTGACGGTCATATGCTATAGGCGTCCGTCATTTATGATAAATGCTTGGTCACATTGGACATTTATTGTCACGACGGTCACATACTATTTTTTTAGTATACATTTTAAAAAAGAAGAATTCCTCTATGGTAAGTCTTAAATGTTAAGTATTTGACAATAAAAACATACAATAAAACATGTAATTAGATCTGAATTGAACTCAAAAAAAAACTTGCGCGTAACGATACGACGCTTTTTAGCTTGTTCGTGCAGAAAGATAAATTAATTTTAGAAATTTCAATTCGTTATAGATCATCACTACTTAAGCCTGTCTTTCTTATAATAATGCACTTATTTGTGACCAAATGATTTTTTTCATAGTTTGTCAATAGAATTGATTGTGACGTTAGTGACAATAAATGTCCAAAATGTCCGGTCACATTGAGAAAATGTCCAATTTGCTCGGTCATATTGGTCAGACATTTATAACGTGACGGACACTTTACAACTCTATTCCCACCTCAAGTCCATGTCTTTTCGCTATCTGTGCGACTGTTCTCCAACTAAGCTACCGAAGACATACTCGTGAATATTATGCTGTCGAAATCAGTGTTGTTGTTTTTTTTTCAATTGTGATATTATCTTAGATTTAACTTGAGTGTATAAATGTATTGTATAATTTAAAGAACCGGACTAGTACGAATCGAACTCGCCCACCGAGGGTTCCGTACAAATTTGTATGTACATATTAAAAATAGTTTAAGAATCGAGTCTCGCAGTTAAATTACAAAATTTAATGTTATATGTATAGTTTACATATTACTCGGCACACTTACATAAATTTCGTAGTTCTAAGTCAACAGAAAGTACTCTATAAATTTAGATTTCCTTGAAATATGCGTTTTTTGCGGCATAAGCGGTCGTACCTTTTTATACGTAAACTTAGAGGTTTGATTATTTACAGCCTTAGTGGACCGTAGACTTGAGTATATGGTTTTAATTTCAACTCGATACCTCTACGTGTTTCCGAGATCATCGTCATCATCATCATCCCGACAACAAAGTGATCCCATAAGGGTTCCGTTTTTCCTTTTAAGGTACGGAACCCTAAAAATTAATACTTTATTCAAATACCTACATATCATTATGTTTTATAAATTCATAAGCTCCTATGGGTCCCATTCATACCCATCCATCATCTCATATCTTACCTTTAGGTGACATTTCAATTCCTGGCCCGAGCCAGAACGCGCCCTGGCGGTTTACGATCTCATGCATAATGATCCCGAAGGAATACACGTCCCCTTTCTGAGTTCCTTCTGGAGGGGGCTCTGGGAAACGGAGTAGCTCTGGTGCAGTCCACAGGAGACCTAAAGGGATATTATATTTTTTATCAGTAATAACACTTTTGACAGCATAGCGGCGATTTGCACGGGACGGGTTTTGTTCCCGGTTTTGTTCGGGAATTTTAAATGAATTCGGGAAATTAACAAAAAAATAATTAGAATACTAGCGTCATCGTCTGCGTAGACTTAAGAATTAAACTACAGACAAATGAATAACTGTCTCAGGAAACATAAAATGGAATAGAAGTAAGTATTATGTGTTACGCTAGCTAGAGAATTAACTGTAATTTTATCACATAGATGTTATATGATAAAATTACAGCTAATTCTGTTTAGTCGTAAAAACGTTAAGCAATAAGTACATACAAACTTGCATATTTATAATTTAAGTATATAAAATTCTCGTGTCACAATGTTCGTTCTCGTACTCCTCCGAAACGGCTTGACCGATTCTCATGAAATTTTGTGAGCATATTGAGTAGGTCTGAGAATCGGCCAACATCTATTTTTCATACCCCTAAAGACCACGCAGACGAAGTCACGGGCAACAGCTAGTAATTTAAGTAAGATTCACACCAAAGGAAATACAAAAACACTCGCGTTCTAAATAAAACTTATTTGATTTGGATCTCAATACTAAGAAACAAAAATCAATAAAGCATCACACATCTGAGTGTTCTGTCAAAGCTTATGATGCGTGCTAGCCTTAAAATAAATAAATTCCAAGATACCAGGAATTCAGTACATAAATTTCCACTTCTTCGAAAACGCTTGCATGATTGGTTGATTCCTGTATCATCATTTACAATATAATTCTATTAACGGTGAGGAAATGGTATTAATTAATATACTTCGCAGTATTGTTACAACACGTATCTATTTCTTACGTATTTATTTATATAGAGAACCAGTGTTATGGACCCTGTTGGTCACGCAACTTGGGGGCTAGGTTTCCTATAAATTCAAAAGACCATATTTCCATATGACGATTCCTTATTACTACAAAGCATCAGTTATGCAATGTCAAAAATTATCGGAAACCAAGTTACCATT
This sequence comes from Anania hortulata, assembly GCA_963576865.1. Lineage (NCBI taxonomy): Eukaryota > Metazoa > Arthropoda > Insecta > Lepidoptera > Crambidae > Anania > Anania hortulata. The sequence goes on along the minus strand of OY756408.1, from coordinate 5,209,340 downwards.
ATTCAGTTCAGCGAAAATACACAAAACAGACTATACATATTTCGGCGATGTTATCATCCCCATCACAATCAGCCCACGTCAGTCTACTGCTTGACATCGGCTTCTTCCACAGCAAGCCACTGGTCCTTAACTATAATTTACTATCCACCGCCAGCTACGCAGCTTTGTGTATTCATAGCTCCACTTTGTCGGAAGGTGGCGTTGACGAACACTTTGAACTTGCAAGGTCGTGGTATCACTTTATTCCAGCCCCCCTTGCATGAGCATCATATTTTACAGTTGGTGTCGATATATCGCTATATCATATCGTGTTTTGGTGGTCATGCTAGGGGGCACAACACGTTTACCCCATCGGTTATTTATTCTACAGCAAATCTGACCACTTAATTTGCTTATTCTTTGAGCTATATCGATTAATCAAAGGTATTTTTTCTATAAAGTCAATCTGTTCAGTTTAGCAATTCAGCGAGGAAACGCTGCCAGTATCCTCGCCTCCATGCCTCACGGACACGCTTTTATTTTTGAGTAGGTAGTTTTTAGTTTAGGTTAAGTTAGTTTATTTAAAGTATTTATTTTATTAATTCTATCATTTAATATGTGTAGTTTATATGAATATAATGATGAAGTAACTAAATAAACGAAGTGACCACATCTGTATTGTACTGAAATACTTTTCTTATACTGTACTTACGTGTCCAAAAACTGTGTGCTCTGGTGTCTTTTTCCGATGTTCTCAACGCGTGAAGGCCGAAGTCGGTAATCTTTAACACGAAGCGGGAATCTACGACGCAGTTACTCGACTTCAAAGCTCCGTGTGATCTGATGTCGGTGCCGTGGAGGTAATGCATGCCCTGTTAGAAGGATTACGTTTAATGAGATCGGAAATTTTGACATAATTTGTTACAAAACATTTAAAATAAGTTCGAGTAAAAGTCTCGGGTCTGGATGTTGTGGTATCGTCGTTGTTTCTGATTTCTGTAACACAAGTGCTTAAGCTACTTATCATAGGATCAGACCAATGTATGTGATGTTATCCAATATTTATTTATTATTTATTTATTCTTATTGTCAAGGTAAGACGGAAAATGCTAGTTCAAAATAATAAAATTTCAACGCGATTAACTTTATTAAGTAATGCTCATACCAATAAAAAAAAAACAATGGGCCTATAAGCCACATTTCGAAGAATCACTAAGAAATTATGAAATTTTGATAATGTTTCTAGTTTTAAGTCTTAAGATCACCATTAGGACCATTAGGACTTCAAAGATTATAAATACTTCGATACCTAGCAAAGAACTAGTAACTTTTCTATAAAAGCTTCATGTCGAAAAATCCATAGAGAAATTGGCTAAAGCTAGTAGAAAAAACGATTATCGTTCCCATAAACCCCTGTTAGGAGTCCCGTCCCTTCGATATAAAGGTAATGTCTGGCGTGCGAAGATATCACATTCGCTCCATGACTCGACACAGTTCAATAGACACTCTTCAACGCCTTTGATGCTTTGTGCTTTGCGATTGAACGAAAGCCTTTTTAGGTGAAACATTTTAGAAAAGCTAAATGAAAAATACTCGTTTAAAGCGCAGTAGCGTCAAACTTAATATAGTTTCAAAGAGAGTGTACAATTATCGAGTACCTTTTAACAGATACTGTAATGTAACTTATTTAATTTTTTTAACAAAATGTGTTTTGTTTCTATTGTTCAAAAAATTTGTTATTCCATTATTTTTCCATAGATTTATTTCTAGTTAATTTTTTTTTTGTATTTATTTATTACTGTATAGTATTTTAGGATCATATGTCAAGATTAGATTAGTGTAGAATAATATTATTTTTTGATTTGATATTAAAGGAGTATGTAAATGTATTTTTTTTAATTTAAATGTATATTAAATCTTAGAATTACTTACCCTCACAATATCATGCATCAAACTGACTTTGAACATCCAATCCAACTTTATAGTCTCATTCTCCAAGATGTCCTGCAACGAGCCTTTAGGGCAGTACTCCGTCAGAAGACAACAATGAGGTGGGTCCACGCAGGCACCGTAAAACCTGGCCAAATGGTCATGTTCCAGATCCTTCATCTTTTTCAGTTCTAGAAGGAGCGGTCTGGTCAAGTCTATGCGTTGTTTGTCGACCTTTTTGATGGCTACACGGCATCCTTTGTAATAGCCGCGGCGGGTGAAGACTTGTCTGTCGCCTGGTAGGGAGGTAGCTTCGTCTGAGTAGGCAGTCTGCAAAGATGTTAAAGATTAGAAAATTGTTCTGGCAGGGGTTAGCAGGACTTGGAAATAGGAAGTATTGAAATGTCACTTTATAGGTTTCACGTATCAATGTGACATTTCTGATCTTGTAGACATAATTAATTCACTCTAGAGTGAATAAATGTTTGTGAATTTCTTTGAAAAAATAATCGGTGTTTCTTATTTTACAAATACTTTTGATCGCTGTATTTCTCATATCGCTCCAACTATAAAATAACGTTAGCCAAACCATTTGTAGAATTTCTTGAGAATAAGCAATAATAATACTTCAAACGTTTTCCAAAAATACACGATAATCCTGAAACCTTTTCGCATGGTTTGAGAAAAATACAATACAGAGAATCAAAGGGAATTATTGCTTGTTCTGACACGTACGCCAATAGGCATTAAATTATTTCCATTATGTACAGACAACAGCACGTCAACTTACCACAAAACGTCAAATTTTCTCAATTGATATTGATCTCTAATTGTTGGTACTAAAGTTGAAAATCAATTCAATGACCTTTGACTTTTTGGGTAGTTGACCTGTCGTTGATTGTATAACAAGAATTTCTTAAGACCCTCATATACGATCGTGACGACGATTTGTAGTCATGATTCGACTAATCGAAACAACCGATTGATTTTCGTAATAGTTTACTTGATCGAAAAAGACATCGGCAATCCCAACGAAATGCAATGTAACGTACATAGCGACTACTGAAACGCAACGTGCAACCGTTTCATGTCTAAACGCCATGGTAGAATCGAGGGATTGTTTCGTTTTGTTTTACGATTCATCGAAACCCAATGGATTTATCGTTGTGCATTTAAAGGACTTTATAACTAACACCAGACTGTATTGTAAAGCTAAGTTGTGTTCTTACGTCACGAGTTTTTTGCAGTCCATAATTCAACGAAATATGCAGCGGCGTATGCACGTTGCAGGTAAATCAACGTCGTTTGTTCGAAATGTGTGCGGCCGTTTTATTAATATACTATGCAATAGTAGTGCCGAGCTAATCCACCCCAGCGTAAACTACGTGACATTTTTATTTAATAGATCAATGTTATACAAAGTGTGTTTAGTTTTCACGATGCCGCTGTATTCACAAACGCGACCTGGACGCAAATACTAAGGTATTAAGATAATTTTGAAGACAAAGGTGGGTTTTAGACCAAACATAATTTGATACAGGCTGTTAAAAAAACCCGCATTTCAAGGGGTAATTCAGAATCGAATCTATTAAGTATTATTTAGGAAAAAATATAAGATGATGAGAATAAACGGTGTAAAAAAATCATCTTTGTCAGCCTTTTTTACAGGAAATACAGTTACACAGACATACAGTACACGACATGTAGTAATAAAATAAATTATTTCGGTAATCACCAGTAATCGGAGTAGGTAGATTGATTTGATGTACTTTGGTAGTGCTATGATAATATGGATGTCGTGGCCAGATCGTAAAATTGATCATTTCATGGTGTGACTGATCATTTCATAAAATGGTCGTATTTCATGAAAGAGAACAGAACCCGCTGCCTACATCATGATGTGGTCTGGCCAGATCAATGAATACTTAGCGTTTGACGATATAAACAGCTAAACGCACGACTCCTTCAAAAAATGGTCAAATATTAGTGATCATATCGTAAAATCGTTACAGGAACTACCGATAGAGGCGCTAATGTTGCTTTGTTTTTGTGATGAATAATGACGGTGGACAAATATTTATTCTAAAAGTGAATTATAATGTGTAAATCGAAGGTGAAAGTGCAGTGGAATATTGTTACGACCCCAGGCTAGGCAATTTTTATAAATGTCAGTCAGTTCGTATCGTACTTTAAGAGGTTAGTTAGGTTATTTAGCTATTCAAGTGTTTTTATTTATTAGTTTTGTTTAAAAATAATAACTATTTAAAATGTTTCATTTACCTATCGACCAAGATTACAAATATTAAACAAATTCACGTAACTTGTTAACGTATTTTTATTTTAATGATATGGCCAAACGTGGATTGACATTTCATCGAATGTTGACGTTTAAACGATATGGTCAGTTTTAGTTGGCCATATCATGAAATACTACCATTTTATGAAATAATCGATCACATCATGAATTGGTCAATTTTACGATTTGGCTACGACATGGATATGTCTTTTTTTCAAAAACTCATACCAAGAAATTTCGGAATCCCAGAGGTATGTCCTTATTAACATCAATGTTTGAGATCATTGACCCCAGATCAATCTACCTACTCCGATCAGTGGTAATCACATCAATTATCTAACCTCAAACTACGAAAAGCTTGTAATATGGCGACAAGATAACGAATAAACATACATAAATACGTTTATAAATATCCATGACTTAAGTACAATTTAATTGCTCGTGCTCATCACACAAACATTTGCCCCTTGCACGATTCAAACCCGCCTGGATTTGTAGTCCGGAGCGCCAACCACTACACCAGACTTACATCCAGTATTTACGAGATAGGTAGGGTATAAAATTATTACGCTCTTGTTTTTTAATGCTCGTGTAAGTACTTTATAGCGTCGTTTAAAGGTTTTTTTTAACTAAGAATTTTATGTTTATGAACAGTAACTACGGACTAGCTCAACGGATTATAGCTGAAGTGGCAATGGGCGGGGCATATGGCACGTAGAACTGACGGCCCAAGGGCCGGAAAAGTTCTATAATAGGGTCCAGGAATCGGCAAGCGCAACGTAGGACGTTCACCCTCAAGGTGGACAAACGACCTGGTACTCGTAAAGGTTGCAGGAAGACCCTGGATGCAGGCCATTCCAACCGGCTCATCTGAAAGTCATTGGGGGATATGGCCTATGTTCAGCAGTGGACTTGATGTTCATAGATACCTAACCTCTTTGCGGTAATCCGGTAAATAGGCTAACCTTTTTTATTTCCGTTCTAGGAGTCGCTTCGCCGTTAGTACAAAAACCTCACTCATAAAACTCCCTAGAGAGCACTTTTGATTCGCCTGCATTTGACGGCTCTCAGTTATATTTTATTGAAGCTGTCCACTTACTTATCTTGTAGTGATTACTGAATTAATTTTATTTAATCCGTGGCGTTCAATAGAGGAAGCCTATGAAGATCATGATGATGATAGGCAAATACTATGACATTATTAATTAGTTAATCAAAATTGTACGCCGCCGTGTGGGGACGGCCTTAAAGAATACACTTTCCCACCGCCAACAGGAGGTGTATCGTAAGAGGCGACTAATTCCTGTAGCATGAGACGGGCAGCAGCGCCTGCGTGTGAAATGTTAAACTGCGCTCGCCAACCCGCCTGTAAAGCGTGGCGAGTATTGGCAATCCCCCACGATGAAATTGGGTGAGGCCTGTGTTCAGCAGTGGACGTCTATGGCTAAATGATGATTGTTTGAATAATTGAATTGAATTAAAATTATTTATTCGTAGGCAAATAGCTAATATGCGAAAGTTTGTGAGGATTTTTGTTACTCTTTCACGCAAACTGAACAGATTTTGATGAAATTTGGCATACAGCTAGTTCATGGCCTGGATTAACACATAGGATACTTTTTATCCGGATAAGGTCAACGCAGACAAAGTCACGGGCAAAGGCTAATTTTGTAGTTGTGATATAGAGGGTTATTTGTAAAACATCAACAATCTTCTAAGGGCTGATTCTGGTGCTCAAATAATACAACTTATTCTATGGGACTAATATTGCACTGGTTCTCTACCAATAATCTTATGCTTAATGCAAATAAAACAAAGTGTATTAAATTCACAATGCCGAACGTAAAACTGGTCCCAACACATATAACTGTAAAAGATGAACGGCTAGATACGTCTAGTTCCACTACCTTTTTAGGAATCACTTGAGATTTCCGTTTGCAATGGGGTGCTCATATTGAGACTCTGTCAGGAAGACTTAGTTCAGCTGCTTATGCTGTGAGAAAGATAAGACAGTTGACTGATGTTGGAATGGCAAGATTGGTGTACTTTAGCTATTTTTACAGTATAATATCATATGGAATATTAATATGGGGCTCAGCAGCAGATATTGAATCTATTTTTGTACTACAAAAGAGAGCTGTACGGGCAATTTACGACCTCAAACCCCGAGACTCGTTGAAGGAGCTGTTCAAGGAAATTAATATACTAACAGTGGCTTCTCAATTCATTTATGAAAATATCATGTATATTCGCAAAAACCTGCATCTATTTCCTAAAAAGAGTGACATGCATAATATTAATACCCGGAATAAAGATAACTTGCCCCTCCAAATTTCAGACTGCATTAAGTGGGTAATTCGTTTATGGGAAAATGTATTCGCTTTTTTAACAAATTACCACAGTCCATTGCTGAACTGCCTATGTATGAATTTAAATCGCATGTCAAGATGATTTTAATGAAAAAAGGTTATTACACTGTAAATGACTATTTAAATGATAAAAATGTATGGAATTAAATACAGGTTCATTTTATCTTGTAATTTAAACACACTATTTAAAAAGAGGCTGACAATAGTGACCGAGTTTCTTGCGCTGCTTCTTCTCGGCACTAGCCCACTATATTGTCCCGAAGCAGTGGTAGGGTAAATAATATATTGGGACGTGTAAAAGAACTTAATTTAGGCCTATTTACAGAAATAAATTGGTTTTATTGGTTTTATTGAAATAAAATAAAAAAACACTTTTCCATACAGACTGATGCCGCTAAGGTGGCAGCTTAGTAGGTATGGGGAAGTGTTTTTTTTTAGCAATTTCAATGTTGATCCCATAGAAAGTTGTTGTACTTGAGCACTATAAGTAGCCCTTAGGAGATTGTTGATGTTTTACAAATAACCCTGTAAGTCTTGTATGTGTATAATCTACATATTTGTGAAATAAACTTGGGAACTCCCAGTTTACAGGCGATTTCCTCTGCTACCTGTTAATTTAATCGCATTGGAAAAATCGCTTCTAGTTAGTCTCTAAGACAGTATTAGGTCAAGATTACCCTATTTAGGGCATTTTGTAAATCTTTTTACTTGGGTGGCCTGTGGGTGAGTTATACGCGTCGAGCCTACAGCGCACTGCGCGTGCAATACAATAACGCCTCCAGAGCGCTGCTGCAGCTGCCGCGGTTCTGCAGCGCCTCGGGCATGTTCGCGGACGCACAGACTGACGGGTTTCATGCGATTATCCGCAAAAAAGCCTCATCCTTGCTGAGACGTATGAGGGCCAGCAGCAACAGCGTTCTGAGGGCAATTACTGCTCGTCCTGACTGTTCTATCCAAAAACATTGGATAGGAATAGTAACAGGCCAAATAAAACCGACTTCAAAAAACTAAAACGCTAAAAATAATCTTAACACTTAAGTACCTAATCAGTCACTTTTGGAGTCGGTGCAAACGAAAACATTGGTCTCTCATTGACTGGCACCGACTCCAAAAGTGACTGATTAGGTACTTAAGTGTTAAGATTATTTTTAGCGTTTTAGTTTTTTGAAGTCGGTTTTTATTTTTTTTATAAAATTAACTTATTTCATCCATTTTAGTGATAAATCCTAATCAAAACAAATCTTACGAGTGCAAACATAATTTATCTGCTGAACACCGATTTCATTTCCTATTTTTCCACCCTTAGGGGTGAAATTTTTTCCAAAAATGTTTTATTATAGTATCTTTGAAGTATAAGCTATTCATTAAACGGTTGAAAAAGAATCATCAAAATCGGTCCACATTTGGCAGAGATATAGGTAAGATAGATACTAAAATCAGTTGGCGTGGTACGGAGTTTATGCAATGTTTGATGATTTTCTTATAGATCCCATTATCAGAATTTAACCAAATTTATATGGGACCATTCTGAAAGTATTACCTTTCAAACAAAAAAATAATTATCGAAATCGGTCAACGCAGTAACGAATGATTGCTGAACATACATAAAAAAAAAATATATAAAAAAAAGATACCGACGAATTAAGAACCTCCTCTTTTTTTGAAGTCGGTTGAAAATAATTAATCAACCGACTTCAAAAAAGGAGGAGGTTGTCAATTCGTCGGTATCTTTTTTTTTTTTTTTTTTTTTTGCACCGACTCCAAAAGTAACTGATTAGGTACTTAAGTGTTAAGATTATTTTTAGCGTTTTAGTTTTTTGAAGTCGGTTTTTATTTTTTTTATAATTTGCATTTGAATATACAAACTAACTCCACTAATATAGTATATAAGAAAAATGGTTACTAACACTCTACTAACAAATTATGGATGGAAATCTGAAATAAATGATTATTTAATGTAATTAATAAAACGTATTATGTTCATAATTTATTTTGGTTTTATACCTAAAGGTTTCAGTATTTATATATGTATCACTTTTAACTATTTGGGAAATAATAATATAATTCCTAATGACCACGATAAAGGTCACGTAGCTTTCTATTTTTTGATATTTGTGATGCTATAAAGTAGCCGGGCCAGCTGAGGTAAGAAATTAAAATGTATTCTATGACATGTAAAAGAACTTAAAATTCAAGCCTTGTTCTGTTTTAGAAAAAAAACATTGGTCTCTCATTGACTGGCACCGACTCCAAAAGTGACTGATTAGGTACTTAAGTGTTAAGATTATTTTTAGCGTTTTAGTTTTTTGAAGTCGGTTTTTATTTTTTTTATAAAATTAACTTATTTCATCCATTTTAGTGATAAATCCTAATCAAAACAAATCTTACGAGTGCAAACATAATTTATCTGCTGAACACCGATTTCATTTCCTATTTTTCCACCCTTAGGGGTGAAATTTTTTCCAAAAATGTTTTATTATAGTATCTTTAAAGTATAAGCTATTCATTAAACGGTTGAAAAAGAATCATCAAAATCGGTCCACATTTGGCAGAGATATAGGTAAGATAGATACTAAAATCAGTTGGCGTGGTACGGAGTTTATGCAATGTTTGATGATTTTCTTATAGATCCCATTATCAAAATTTAACCAAATTTAGACCGATTTTGATGATTCTTTTTTTAATGAATAGCTTATACTTCAAAGATACTATAATAAAATTTTTTGGAAAAAATTTCACCCCTAAGGGTGGAAAAATAGGAAATGAAATCGGTGTTCAGCAGATAAATTATGTTTGCACTCGTAAGATTTGTTTTGATTAGGATTTATCACTAAAATGGATGAAATAAGTTAATTTTATAAAAAAAATAAAAACCGACTTCAAAAAACTAAAACGCTAAAAATAATCTTAACACTTAAGTACCTAATCAGTTACTTTTGGAGTCGGTGCCAGTCATTGAGAGACCAATGTTTTCGTTTGCACCGACTCCAAAAGTAACTGATTAGGTACTTAAGTGTTAAGATTATTTTTAGCGTTTTAGTTTTTTGAAGTCGGTTTTTATTTTTTTTATAATTTGCATTTGAATATACAAACTAACTCCACTAATATAGTATATAAGAAAAATGGTTACTAACACTCTACTAACAAATTATGGATGGAAATCTGAAATAAATGATTATTTAATGTAATTAATAAAACGTATTATGTTCATAATTTATTTTGGTTTTATACCTAAAGGTTTCAGTATTTATATATGTATCACTTTTAACTATTTGGGAAATAATAATATAATTCCTAATGACCACGATAGAGGTCACGTAGCTTTCTATTTTTTGATATTTGTGATGCTATAAAGTAGCCGGGCCAGCTGAGGTAAGAAATTAAAATGTATTCTATGACATGTAAAAGAACTTAAAATTCAAGCCTTGTTCTGTTTTAGAAAAAAAACATAAATTTTAAATCGCTACACTCTATACAGGTTGCCCAAAAAATTACGCCAAACAGAAAAACAGAGAGTACTCTTTGGTGTAACCAAATCACACATTTTTTATCGTTTTAATTTTTTTTTTTCAAACTGGCTTTGACTTACGTGACATTATTGGTCACAGACACGTGAACTATTAATTTTAATGCTTGTTTTTCTTTCCTAATTGGTGAATAGTATGCGTTGTAAAACATACTAAACTACTAAGTTCGATCCATATGTCACATCCAACCATTGTGCCATAAACGCTGAGCGGGAACCTTTATGACAAGTTGCTTTAAATGAAATTTTTGTAGTATTGTTTTTTTCTTAATAGATGTCATAACTTTTTAAAAGTAAATTCGGATATTCCAATTTTAAAAAACTGATGGCGACTCTTATGCCTCTACTCAGGTGTTTTAATTCCGGACTTCTGCTAGACTCTTTTGTAACAGCCGGTATATCCAGCGTTAGCTTTGGATTACTTATAAATTTAAATAAATTTACGTCCGTCTAATATGCTGAGTTGTCTGTGGGACTAATGTATGTATGTATTCAAACAAAATTTACCATTTCGCGATGAGTTGGGTTCATTGAGTGATTTGCTGCTACAGGAAATAGGGTTTTGACTTTCTCGTTACCTCGTGTTTCGTTGGCTGTCGAAAAGTGAGATATTTGAATATCTGACGATGTGCTTATTGGTGTGTGATTTTGTAACTTTGGTTTTAGTAAATTTTATTTTACATCTGATTTTGACTTAATATTGAACCAAAAAAGGCTCTTTTAAAATGAAAAGTAGAGTTTTGTTATATTCAATCGTAAATGACAAAAACTATTCTGATGAAATTTCGCTTAACAGGATAGATAAGTCCAAAAAAATGTAATAAATATAAAAAATTCTTATGAAAAACAGGATAATCGAAATTACAGCAAAATTAGAGCTATTTTAAGTGTTAAGTTAATAACGAGTGAAGTGTAGTGATTTGTAATTTGTACCGTAATGTGTTAATATTAAAGATCCGACATTCAAGCGATACGTATCTCTTTCTCTTAACACCTCATCATCATCATCATCCCAGACACCATGAACATATCACACGAGTACAGCTGATGATGCATGAATACGAAAAATTCCCAACGAAGATGGGAAAAAAAGTAAAACCTTCAATTAACATTAAATTATTTCCCCAATTTATTTTCCAATAATTCTTGGATTTAATACCATTATTGTTGTATTATTTCCTGCAAACATTATGTTTTTTATCAAAACTCTTGATAAGTTATAGAAATATTCCTTTGAACTTCACAAAAGCTTCCATAACACACCATAACGAGCAGCTTCAAATCTTGCATCAAATGGTACACCATTACTGGGAATTGGGGTGGCCAGATATTCATTAAATCCATGGCGAACAGCGAAATGAGCCATAAGAAAAATCTCATTCCAACGAATTTCTCGGGTACACAAAACCGAAAAAATGATTTCACGATTATATTCTTTTGTGCACATCAACCATGATTGAGAGCATTGAATTACTTGTTATTAGAATGGATAAAAAAAGTACTTATATATTTCTGAGTATAAAATAATCTACTTCGTTATCAACTCTTCATTTGCTTCATAGAAATTTTAAAGGTTGGTGAAGCAATAATAATAATAATTATGACATTTATAGATTTTTTTCTCTAAATAAAATATCACAATATGTGTATCTTAAGTGATTTTTATAATTTTTCTATTTTTTAAATCTTTTTAGTGCTAGTATTTAAGTTAGTTTTCGTTTTGAGTTTGTAAATATTCAAATAAACAAATTATATTATACTTTTTTAAAAATGATGACATGCACTTGACGGTTCCTACTTGTTGGATCTGCATCCCCACGAAAGCCTTAATCCGGATCACTTTTCGCCCGTGAACTCCTAAAGGCTCTAAAGAGCATACAAATACATAATGATAATATAGATCTAAGTCTTAATTTATAATACAACTCACCCCAGAGCTGTACCTTCGAGCCAGTGAATGCATGCTCCCACGCAGACGACCACCTGGGGGAAGAACATCGCTCCAGCTGACGCGCCATGTCATCATCGCTATCTCTGCTTCTAGCTTGTAATGCCTGGTAAAAAATAAGATTGATTAAAGTCAGGACATCATATAACTGTAGGAAGGGGGGGGGGGAATTAGTTTTTTTTTACCGCTGATACTATTCCATATAAAGGTAGTATAATTTGTTTAGAATCGTGAGCAGAACCTTTCGTAAAATTTGGTCGACTGATTTAAATTTTACCCTGTAGAGTAGAGGTATAAACAACGACTTCGGAAAAATAACAATTACAATCTTTTAATACAAAAAGCTTCGAAATATTTAATATTTGCGAAGGCATGAACATTTTGTTACTTGATGCATAAAAGCAATATCACTTTTTCAATACCAACCCTCCGATACAATATTCTTATAAAACACGTACGAGAACGTTACCCAGACAAAAAACATGAACGAATAACATAAATAAGGGACAGGAAACTAATTTCGCTTGTCCGTACGGCTTTTGATAAGAAATAGAAATAACATTTGCTTTGTGTGATTTTGTTTGACGGAAAAAAGTTATTAGGTTATGTGGTACAGTTGGCAGAAGAAAATTAAAAATCGTCACATTTACAACACGTGTGGCAAGAGACATCCACTTCACTAAAATTAAAATTAATCTACGAGAGTCGTGCGTTTTTCAAATTATTTAACAACGAGATTCAGGCGACCGACTACGAGTATAAAATAATTAAAATATATTTTTTATCACTTAGTAACCTAAAGTTACGTCTGTACTATAAATACCTATATTAAATAATAATAAATATATTGTTTCCGTAATTACACTAATTAGCTAGCCCAAACTAAGCAAAGCTTATGTAATAAAAAAAAATCCTTTTTATTAGTTAGTGTCCTAACTTAATAGTCTTAATAACTTAATAATATGTCCTAATTTATTTTATTGCTCAAATACAAATTTCATCGATACCGCATAATAAGTATAATACTTTTGATTGGCTAGATCAGCAGTTGATTTGTTTAAGTAAAATTTCACTTATTTTGAGATTTCAATGTTGCTCTTAAAGTAAAAGTTTTTGTATATAATAGTAACACCTATTAGGATCTTAACTAATAAAATAGTATATATAAACGAATAAATACAAAAATATTAATTTAAAGTAATATGAAGTTGATTTTTTAGGTATTGACAAAATGTTTGACCTCACTTGCATTGCGTATTGATTTACTCCAATTTGCTAGTAGGCTTACTTACTATATTTGCAAAATAGTGTTGTTTTACTTTAAGAACTATATAACCAAATGGAGGCTTAAGATAATACGAAATCAGTTAGGTACTTTTGAATCTGACTGTACTCTTCTGGTGTAATAAATGTGTTAGCAGGTAAGTGTATTAATTATTGTACACACGAAAAAAGTAATCTAGAGAAACAGTGATAAATTATTCTTGTACTCATATCACTATTACATTAATATATTATTTTGTAAAAACTATACCAAACATCAAAATCTAAAGTTTGTGTCCAATTAAAGTCAAAATTCAAAATGGCCGTAACCGTTGCTTTCTTAGGACTTTTTGTGAAATGTACGAGGCAGCAGAAATAAAAAAACAGCGAATTAAGACTTCTTATATTTACAAAGAATAAAGCAATACGACGAAACTACTCGTATGTAGGTTACTAGCCACCAGGTTTTGTCGTCTGTCGCGTAACAACCATATTTATACGGATCAAACTCATTGATCCAGAAAAATCCATTCAAACATCATCCCACTCTGTTACACAGATCAGGAGACGTATTTTTGAAGCATTAGAAATGAATTTCGAATTTGAACACGAAAACAATTCGAGTATGAAATTAATTTCTATCGCTCACGATTTTACGCATTTTTGAATCACTCGTAACTATTTTCGTTTTACGAAGAAAATATTATGAAACGGAATGCAAAAACTCATTGATTTTAAAAACTGGTAGTGAATCGCTTAAAACGAAACGTAAATAAAAAATTATTAAGTCAAATTTCTGTCAAACATATGTTTATTTGTCAATGTCATTCTTCCGTAATTTCTACCAGTAGAAAAAGAAAAACAAGTGGTCGTTGCAGAATTCATGGAATGAATTTTCAAAAATAGTGATTCTAGGAATTCCCATGCGAATCTTGCGATTTCGTGTTCGGATTGGAATTCGCATGATTCAAAAATACGTTTCCTGATCTATCTCACTCAAACTCATATTTGGTTACACTCGGCTAATTAAACTTATAAACAAGTAACCTTACGTTCGGATATCATTTCGACATGTACCTAACTAATGACTATATTAAACTTCTTACTTACTAGATACTTAACTAGCGTTGCATGATTTCATTCATTTGTCTAGTCGAAACATAAAAAAAAACGTTAAATGACTGGCATGATTAAGTTAATACCTATTTTAGTTCGTATAAATGTAACTTATAATAATATCATTCTTACCTGTATATAAATACTGATAAAATAGCCAGCACGACGACCACAGAACTCAGAACGATACTCAGTATGGCGTACACGGGAAGGGCTGAAACAAAAATACTAATGTAATAAATACACGATAAATAAATAAATATGCCGTAAACAACACATGAACACACTAATACGGAATGTGTACAAGAATAATATATTGGTTTTACTATATTTGAAATTATATGAAATTATAGTGCAATTAGTGAAAACAAAGTTGATTTCAGGTAAAAAATCTCTTTTAAGATGGTTCGTATTGCTGCTAAGGGTATGTGCTCGATGTTCTAATGCAGACGTTCAGCATCTTTTTTTATATATTCCTAATAATTATTTGAATTAATACAATTTTAACCAACGCAGGTTATTTGTTTAGTCAAACATTACTGTGACGGTAATGTATGGCAAATAAATACATTTTATTTTGTTTATTTTTTATCTTGTAAGACGAGGAAATGGTATCGCACAAATATCGAACTTAGGAGAAAAAGTTCACCTTTTTTAAAGAAAATAGTAATGTACCTTAAAGATTATGTATGGCGCATATATGATTTTTTCAGGTTGCGATCTTAGCCCCTAGTGAAAGCTGTTTACATTACTAGGAAAAATATCTTATTATCTTATTAATAATCTGATTCCTTATCAGACATTCGGTAGTTAATAAATTTGTAAAATGTTTACTTATTAAGAGGCCGTCCTAGAAATCGGCGTAATTCCGTACATTTTGTTCTCTGATTGTAAAGACGCGAATGATAATTTAACAAAATAACACGTGATTCTAAAAGATTAGTTCTTATTCTTGCATATAGCGCGAATAGATTTTTCATATTATTTCAAAAATATAGGTAAATCACCAAAAGATCTACCCTTATTTCAGAAAAATGACGTTAGAGGTACGTTTGAACATCGTTTGAACAACGTTTGAACAACGTTTGAACAACGTTTGAACAATCTACCTTTATTTTTGATATGATATGAAAAATCCATTCGCGCTACATGCAAGAATAAGAATTAATCTTCTAAAATCATGTATTATTTTGTTTCAATTATCATTCACGTCATTACAATGAGAAAATGTCCGGAAATATGTCGATTTCTAGGACGGCCCCTTAAAATCATTTATCTACATATTTGTGTCACTGAATGTTTGATACAGGAATATTCTATTTCAGTATTTTGCCTTCGCAACTAAATAGAATATTGGAAATTCGATATAGTTATTTACAAATAGCCTGAACCAAATAACCACTTTGGACATTGGTCAATAATAACTAAAAGCATTTATTTGCTCTATTCATTTATACAGGGTTACAAGGTAGTGCCAAATTTTGAAAATAAGGTCTATAGAACAATATAAAAATACTAATTTATCGTTATTTATTTCAGTCGTCGTATTTCTGGAGTGAAAACGCGAGATGCGTCGTCATTCATCAGAGATCACAGGCATACGCCGACGCCGCTCCAACAAGAACGTCATACAGTGCACATACGGTGCGATCGTGAAATGTAACCCTGTATGTGCTTGTATTTATGATAAGTAAACTTTTTTATAGAGCTATTTCAACTAATAGGCACTTAATTTATACCTCATCATCATCATCATCATTTCAGCCATAGGACGTCCACTGCTGAACATAGGCCTCCCCCAGTGACTTCCAGATTGGCCGGTTGAAAGCGGCTCGCATCCAGCGGCTTCCTGCAACCTTTACCAGGTCGTCTGTCCACCTTGTAGGTGGACGTCCTACGCTGCGCTTGCCGGTACGTGGTGTACGTGGTAATTTATACCTAAAGACCTATAATAAAGTAGACGCAATTATTTATCTGTATTAAAGGTCAAGTTGTTAATATCTAACAATAATCAGGACGTCACGTGAAAGGAAATATCTTCATCCTGTCGCCCAGAACACTAAACCTCAATGTTGTCCCAATGACATGAGTGTTTTTTTTTTAATTTAATAAACATACCAACAGTTTACATATTATTACCAGACTATTATAAACTAGATTACACATAAAAAGTACTGATATATACACATATTACAGGTACGTACAACATTTGCATAAGTTTGTTGACTATGAATATTAAAATTAAGTATCAATCACGAGGCTAAGAATAGCAGAAAACAATGTACAGAAATAAAATCAATTTTAAGAACAATAATACTTTAAAATATAAAGAAAATATGAAGAAAGATCCCTAAGGAAGCACCAGTTCCAAAGTGTTGTTATTATTTAGCTTTTTATCCTTTTTTAAGTCTGTTTTTATATTTGGTAAACAATACATGTCATTGAGTTTGTTTGGCCTCATCTAATATTAACAATGCCGCACGTCAATCAGACCGTTTATTTTTACCGACGTATTCATTTGACTGACGTTAGCCGAAAATAATTGGACGCGTGCTCTCGAGAGACGAATTGTGTGGTACAGTCAGATGCATACACAATCGTTTTGTTGTAATAGTTTAAATTTTGTGTTAATGTATAAGGTATAAAAATGGTGTGTAGCGATTTTGAAAATCTGAATGTCGACGACAATCGAACGAAAATCGACTTTTGATGCTGACCGTACAATAATTGTAAAATTCACAACAAGCGTTTTAATGACTAAATAAGTTTAGAATATTCTTCAATTTTACAAAAAATAAATAAACATCCTGAGCACACTATCAAAGTCTTAACAATATCCTATCCAAAAAAAGTTTCTCCATATATACCTATTTTTTTTCCTGGCGGGTACAAATAGGTCCCTAAGCCGAGTACCTAAAAAAAATTTTTTATCCATCTGGGCTGGACCCTGTATATCCATATTAGGCCAACTATACATAAATGCACACGGCTTCAGATACTCACTTTAATTACAAATATACGCAATAGATTACTTTTTTAGAAACAATCATTCTTCACACCGAAAACGAATTACGTGTTGGCGAAGGAGGATAATAAAAGTTAATTTCACGCGAAATACCCACGGTGATACGGGGTACATAATACATCTTATTAAGCTGTAGTGGCAGTGGGCGGGGCACATAGCACGTAGAACTGACGGCCGATGGGGCAGAAAGGTTCTGGAATGGAGGCCACGTGCCAGCAAGCGCAGCGTAGGACGTCCACCAACAAGCTGGTTAAACGACCTGATAAGGTTGCAGGAAGCCGCTGGATACAGGGCGGTTTTAAACCGCCAATTCGGAAGTCATTATGGGAGACCTATGTTCAGCTGTGGACGTCCTATGGCTGAACTGGTGATGATTATAAATTTTACAGTAAAATGTTATATAATAGCTATGTTATTCTAAAGACAAAAATGACCATACAATTCTTAACATAAACTTCTATTTAAAAAAATATACTTACTAATGCTAATTAATTCATTGTTTTTGGATTTCGTTTTCGAGTGTATAAATAATTATCTAAACGTGATACTAAATTAAATCTATTCAAGAAATTTTGGAACTAGGCATAGGAACGAATGTTTGAATCATTTTTATGTGTCTGCCAATAATCTTATGCAAATCTATATAAATACCAATTCAAAACACTTTATCTTGAAACAACATTAATACAAACAAATACTAACAATAACATCAATATAATCCCCATACTAAGCAAAGTCTATACTATGGCTGAAGGCTGAATGAAAGTTGTCTGAAAAAGATCGCCTAAATTGTACTTCTTTCTGTAAAAAACCATGTGTAATTTACTTTGTATGGTGTGCAATAAAGAGCATCTATCTATCTACACCGTGAATTTTTAATTACCCGAGAAAATTAACTAACATACTCAGATATCGATATACATTGAATTTGGCGAATAAAAAAAATTTTTTTTTTTTGAGAAATTTATTTAAAAGGTCCCTAACATTCCGTAAAAAATATGCACCATAAAAGTCCTGCTAATTCAAATAGTAATCATTATCATTCCAACATTAACGGAACCAAAATCCACCTAATTATAATACTACGAAGATGGTTTACATGTTTTTGGTGCATTAACAGGATTTATTTGAAGTCCTATAAAACGATATTTTTGTATGAACGCTATAATATTTGTGTGTTACTTACTGATATACATATTTTTATAAACGCAAATCTTAGTTTTCTCGGGTAATTAAAAAGTCACGGTGTATAACGACTAGATAACGGATAAACATGACTTAAATCCATTTGGAAACATGACTGAAATACAAATGCTTGTGCTCCGCTCCTTGCGGAATTGATGGATTTTTTTTGACAGACAGATCTATCACTGGCAGCCTTTATGGGAGGCCTTATCCAGCTTCATCGGATTTTTGGCGAGCGCTTAAAAGGGTAATCTAGAGTAATATTTTTAGAATAAAATAGAATAATCTTTATTTGTAAAAAACATGGTAATTTTAGGTCGTAGATAGCATACAAGAACATTAATGTTTCGCTAATTTACTTCGTCTATGAAATAAAATTTATTTCGTCTATGGTAATACATAATAATATAGTAACACATATTCATGCTCGGTGCAGTAGTGTGCGTTGCTGTCGGCATACTATACACACGCATACTGACGTAACCTGCGTTTGTGTTTGCTAGACTATATTATAATTTTGTATATTTTTTTTCACAGCTGAAACAAAATATTTTCCACTGTAAACAATATCTACGCTGGCAGTCTTCCATGGAAAAATTCAAAAACTCATACTTGCAAAATTTAATTATCGTCAGCTGGTCTTAGTTTTATGAAAAAGTACAAAAGACTGTTTTAATTTCAAGAACTCTAGAAAGAGTTGAGCTAATTACGAATGTAACAGTTTGCAAAAAATATTATTACCTCGGAATATATTCGCAAAGTTTCATATTTTTGTTCAAAAAGAAACCTATTTTTAACATGTGTTTTTCATTTCGATTTAAAGCGAATTTATACCATCGTAGGCGTACCTACATTGCTTAAAAAATTTAGATACTACAATATTTTCTGCTTAAAAGTTATCTCATTTAGTATGTACATGTTAAGGGTAGCAACCTAGTCTTTAAGTTTTAATTACTTGTAATTTTGCAACTCATAATGGCTGTAACCAGAGATCCAATTACCGTAATTTGACAATAGTCGCAATCCGGTGTCGATCCCCTCCCAGTAACATTACGATCACAAACGGTGTTCTCGTAAACTTTTAATTTGTAGTAAAATTATCAAAACAATCCCAATACGACTGAAAATAGAGCAAAAAAAATCGAATTCTGCTTTCAGCCATTTCCATTTTTTCTACAAATTACAAATAACAATAGGTAAATGAGTAGTAAAACAATAATAATAAAATCAACATGCAACTTTGATTATTCATCATTTCAGCTATAGGACGTCCACTGCTGAACATAGGCCTCCCCCATTGACTTCCAGATTGGCCGGTTGGAAACGGCCTGCATCCAGCGTCTTCCTGCGACCTTTACCAGGTCGTCTGACCACCTTGTGAGTGGACGTCCTACGCTGCGCTTGCCGGTACGCAGCCTCCATTCTAGAACCTTTCTGCCCCATCGGCCATCAGTTCTACGTGCTATGTTGAACTTTGATTATTGGCACTTAGTAAATATGTCAAATCATCATCATCATCATCATTTCAGCCATAAGACGTCCACTGCTGAACAGTGACTTCCAGATTGGCCGGTTGGAAGCGGCCCGCAACCAGCGGCTTCCTGCAACCTTTACCAGGTCGTCTGTCCACCTTGTAGGTGGACGTCCTATGCTGCGCTGTCAAATAGTTATCGTTAATTAAAGATGAGCATACATATTTCTGATACTGTAAGTATATCGTACTAACTTGTATTCTATCTAACGTAAAGCCTAAAACAACCTATAAAACTTCGAAAACTGAACAAATTTCTCCAACTTCTAAAAACTTTTAGAACAAAGAATATCCATATTATAGAATTGTTAGTAAAAATATTAAACGGTGAGTAACTCCGATCACCTTCACAAGTTTATCGAACATCCTTTTATTTTCTGCTTTATTGGAGATTATTCTCGGAATTTTTCTGGTCTGGTGGAGTCGAGGTATTGTCTTCAGTAATATTTTCTTAAGATGGTTTTTAATTTGTTATGCATCTATATAAATAAAAATCAATAAGTTTGTCCTTTAAGCGTTCTGAAGTCAGTGATCTTGTGACGAAAGGTAACGCCCAAGAAGGCTTCTAAATTGAATTAGGATGTTGACACCATTCATAAATAACTTCGAGACACTTTTTTTCTTAAATAACACCTTATTTAAATAATTTGTTCAGTCATAATTTTTAATTGTTTGTTGAAGATTTTTAATTGCTTTAAAACTAATAAATAGATAGTCAGTTGAGTATGGTAAATAGGAAATTCTAAGGAAGAGGTACGTTTTGACAGCTTATAAAAAGTATGTCAATTGATTGGTAGTGTCAACTACCCTATTGAAGACAAGCGAACGGAGTAGCGGGTAACAGATAGTGTTAAATAAAATTACTGATAATACTAATGTACATATTCAATCATCATCATCACTTTTCCAGCCATAGGACTACTGCCTTTAATTTATTTTTATTTGAAGATTTATAAAACAGAAGCCCAATTCCCGTAATTTGACAATAGTCGCAATCCGGTGTCGATCCCCTCCCAGTAACATTACGATCACAAACAGTGTTCTCGTAAACTTTTAATTTGTAGTAAAATTATCAAAACAATCCCAATACGACTGAAAATAGAGCAAAAAAAATCGAATTCTGCTTTCAGCCATTTTCAGTCGCAGTTTTCAGACGAGTTAAGAACTATAATTGCTGTTTTTGGGTTAACAAGAATATCGTTTGTGATCATAATGTTACTGGGAGCGGATCGACATCGGATTGCGACTATTGTCAAATTACGGGAATTGGGCTTCTGTTTTATACATCTTCAAATAAAAATAAATTAAAGGCAGTAGTTCTATGGCTGGAAAAGTGATGATAATGATTGAATATGTACATTAGTATTATCAGTAATTTTATTTAACACTATCTGTTACCCGCTACTCCGTTCGCTTGTCTTCAATAGGGTAGTTGACACTACCAATAAATTGACATACTTTTTATAAGCTGTCAAAACGTACCTCTTCCTTAGAATTTGTATGGCAATAGCGAACAGTCACGTCACTATCTACCATACTCAACTGACCATCTATTTATTAGTTTTAAAGCAATTAAAAATCTATTTAAAAAAACAATTAAAAATTATGACTGAACAAATTATTTAAATAAGGTGTTATTTAAGAAAAAAAAGTGTCTCGAAGTTATTTATGAATGGTGTCAACATCCCAATTCAATATAGAATCCTTCTTGGGCGTTACCAAAATTTCGTCACAAGATCACTGACTTCAGAACGCTTAAAGGACAAACTTATTGATTTTTATTTATATAGATGTAAGCATAACAAATTAAAAACCATCTTAAGAAAATATTACTGAAGACAATACCTCGACTCCACCAGACCAGAAAAATTCCGAGAATAATCTCCAATAAAGCAGAAAATAAAAGGATGTTCGATAAACTTGTGAAGGTGATCGGAGTTACTCAACGTTTAATATTTTTACTAACAATTCTATAATATGGATATTCTTTGTTCTAAAAGTTTTTACAAGTTGGAGAAGTTTTATAGGTTGTTTTAGGCTTTACGTTAGATAGAATACAAGTTAGTACGTTATACTTACGGTATCAGAAATATGTATGCTCATCTTTAATTAACGATAACTATTTGACAGCGCAGCATAGGACGTCCACCTACAAGGTGGACAGACGACCTGGTAAAGGTTGCAGGAAGCCGCTGGATGCGGGCCGCTTCCAACCGGCCAATCTGGAAGTCACTGGGGGAGGCCTATGTTCAGCAGTGGACGTCCTATGGCTGAAATGATGATGATGATGATGACGATTTGTCATATTTTCTAAGTGCCAATAATCAAAGTTGCATGTTGATTTTA
Organism: Anania hortulata; assembly: GCA_963576865.1. Taxonomy (NCBI): domain Eukaryota; kingdom Metazoa; phylum Arthropoda; class Insecta; order Lepidoptera; family Crambidae; genus Anania; species Anania hortulata. The sequence goes on along the minus strand of OY756408.1, from coordinate 5,186,827 downwards.
TTATTATTGTTTTACTACTCATTTACCTATTGTTATTTGTAATATATAAAAAAAATTTTTTTTTGTTAGTTGTAATTAAAAAGGTATAAAGTACTGACAAATAAATAATAACACATGAGTTTATTATGAAGACCTCCGTAGCCGAGAGGCGAGCATACCGGACTTGGTTTTGCTATCTCTGAGGTTCCGGGTTCGATTCCAGGTCGGCCAATGTAGAAAAATAACTTTTCTATATTGTCTCGGGTCTGGGTGTTGTGGTACCGTTGTTGATGTTGTCTAATATTTATATTATTCCTAATACCGGGTCTTAGACTATAAAGTCTAAGAGATACAGTTATATAATTTGGAGTTCTAATGTTTACCAATTTCGGTTATTACATTCAGTGTTGATTAATGAAATGAGATCGTGGAATTCAAAACATATTTAGATCATTACAAATATTAATCTCCGGACGGTAATATTAAATCTAACAGGATCAAAGGGTGTTTATATTAATTTGGTTGGTTGTTGGTATAAATATTGGTTTCAGTTCAAAGTCAAAATACTCGGAAAAGTGTTTAGAAGTTTAGTGTGAATGAGTGGTAATTTTGGATTTTAGGTATAAGTATTGGACATTTTTAGGTATAAGTATTAGTGACGTCTGGAGACGGCCGTAAAGAATACACTTCTCCACAACAACAGGAGGTGTGTCGTAAGAGGCGACTAATTCGAAGACGGGCAGCAGCGTCTGCGTGCGAAGTTGTTAAAAAAACTGTGCGCGCCAACCCGCCTGCCAAGCGTGGCGAGTATTGGCAATCCCTCCCGACGATGATGGAAATCATTGAGGCCTATGTTCAGCGTCCGACGGCTGAAATGATGATTGGACATTTCGACAGTTAAAATGTGTGTTTAAATGAAGATATTTGCTTAGTTCTTGTCTCATAAACTGTGTAGTAGTAAAATTAATGATACTCCATACATAAAACTACTTTGTATGGAACGGTGAACATTTTTCTTTCGAGATCGATATTGATGTCATAGTCAAAGTCGTTCTTTATTATGGGTAAGATTATTCTGTTAAAATGCGATTTCATCGTCTTACTGGACACCCTGTATTTTCTGGCACATATATAGAGTGTAACTGTATACTGTACTGTATAACTCAAGGATAACCACATTTTCCATATATACAATTTGCAAAAGTCATAGAAAAGTTGTTTACATATACATCTGTGTACATACAAAATATGTGGTTACAAGGTTATCTTTGAGTTTTGAAACATTCCGTATATGTATTTTCATTGCTTAGTTGATAATAATACAGGGTTACATTGCTCAGAATCAGTAACTTCATCAAACTATGCAAAAAAAAACTGATTTAATTATTCCTATTTGCTGTTAAAAATCGTACGCGTGGATAATTTCTCATTCATGAAAAATTGCATCGTACGAACACATCGTAAGGTCCTTTTGGCTCGTCGTACCTACGCCTTTGATAAATGACTGCGCGGCTTTCGTAGTCTCTCTATTGACTTTATTTTCGGATATTAAAAAGTTTTTTTTACGATTATTGAAAATAATAACGATTAGGACGCTTATTTATATTGTTCCCTAAATCTTTTATTTTTAAATTCGGCATCTCTTTGCAATGTAACCCTGTATATTAAAGGCCTATGTCTAGCAGCGGACTTTAAAGGCTGATGATGATGATGAATATATTGTCATTAAAGTTGTGTTGCATGTTCAAGCGCATTTCCATTAATAAAACGTAACAAAAGTTCTGTTTTTTTAATTCTCTTAAGGGTAGCCTTAACACATTTTGTTTTGAACCAATTTATTTATTTTATTTTTCATTCAGGAAATCAAATTTAATAAAAATAATTGAAATACATGTGTACTACTACTACTACTACTACTACAATTTAAAAACATAGTAGCTTGGGTTAAAAAAGCGTACAGGTTGCCTTTAAATATGCAATGACATTGCAACCGAAATAGATTTCAAAAGTTTTATACAATAACGCCCACATAGTTTAAACACAGTTCTCAAACATCAAACTAATACTCGCCCACGTCTGCGGTCACTTTACAATAACACAGTGAAATATAATAATATGCCGGACAAGAAATCGGCATCAAATATCATTTTAAAATATATTTATTTTAATTTCAATCAGAGATTTTTTGGTACTAAGCTGCTGTTTTTTTTAGTGTGGTTATATTGACTTCTAAGACTCCTAAGCCAAGACGAGTTAGTTATTTAAAAAAAATATACAGGGTGGTCCAGGCCAAATGGATATTAAATATTTTTTAGGTAGTCGGCTTAGGGACCTATTTGTACCCGCCAGGAAAAAAATCTCTTGTCAGCGCTTACAAGATAGGTTTTTTTTTTATTTTAGAAATATCACCACATTTAATGTTTTAATATTATTTTTTTTACTTTTAAAATGAAATATTCTATTATTTTTTATTTTATGTGCTTACTTAGACATTGCACTCTCTCAAAAAAAAATTCAGACTGATCTGCAAATTTGAAGTGCATTTAATTTCATATCAATGCAAGAATAATTAATTTCCTTGAAATCGACAAATTTTATGTAAACTCCAATTAAAAATTAAAAAAGCGGTTCAAAGCACTCATGATTTTTTAAAAACTGTAGCAACTTATGCTCTTTCAATTGCCAAAAAAAGTCTCATGTTAACGAACCAGAAAAAAAGTTTAAATTTTTTCAAAAATCTAACTAGGAAGAAAAATAAATAAAATTAGCAAAAAAAAAACTATTTAAGACAGTTTTTATGCCCAGCAGTGTAGATTCAATTTTCAACTCTGAATAAACATACTGTTATATTATTTGATATTTGGTCTTACCGCACTCAGAGTCTTTGGAAATACCGCCAATATGGACGAACAAGAAAATAATCACAAAGTGAACCATTAATATCATGACTTTGAAATAGCCAAATCAAAAAGTGAATTATTAATATCTAAAAAAAGCTAACCAATTTAGCCACATGTCTAATTTATCATACATTTTATATTCCTATAATTATTCTTTTGGATGTTGTGTCTATTGCAGTGTTCTATCACGAAATCACGTAGGTACCTTAATAGTTAAAATAGATAGATAGTCTGCTAAGATTTTTACATTTAAATGTGCCCAATCTATGTTTAATTCATCAAACAATTACACCAACTTAGGGCAATCCAGCCCCAAACTAAAGTTGTACTATTATAACAGATACTGGATGAATATACTTAGAATACATTTATAAATTATCTACGGCTTGGTTATTAGTTATGTCCTTTATGCAAAGAGCAAGTAAGTCATGGTTTTGTATTCCGCAGCGCAAACCACGAGTCCAAGGTGGTCGTTAGATATTTTCCATCTATCTGAAATTCAAACTTTGTATTTTCGTTTACCGTTATTTTACAACAACGTTACCGGTAATGTTACCGCCGATGCAGCTAAAGCATCTTAGTGTAAGACGCCCCTCAACGTTCGCAACAAACGTGACCTGCTCAGCAGAATCAAGATTACTGGTACTTATCTGACTTTTCTTTACATTTCCAACTTTACCTGAACTGTGAATAGAGGTGTTAACGGTTTATAGTATTTTGTGAATTTCTTCAACAATAGATAGCACTTTTAAAAACGTAGAACACGTTAACGTACTTTAAAGATACTCCAACAACTGGAATAGATTTTTGACATTTTCTGAAAACGATTTTCTAAATTGAGTTAGGTTTGGATGTGCTTGGTGACGCCACTGGCAAAATTCAATATCTAGCGCCTCCTAAAACTAGAACGTAACTAAAATGTTAAATCCCTACTTCGAGACAATGACAATAGGTTTGTTGTCTGAAACATAATAATATTTATTTTGTTTTATTACATTGCACAATAATATTTTCTTCATCATTTCAGCCATAGGACGTCCACTGCTGAACATAGGCCTCCCCCAATAACTTTCATTGGGGGGATTGCTAATACTCGCCACGCTTAGTAGGTGGGTTGGCGAGCGCAGTTTTTTATAAAATTTCGCACGCAGATGCTGCTGCCCGTCTCGTGTTACACGAATTAGAGGCCTCTTACGACACGTTGGCGGCGGTGGGGAACTACATAGTATTATCCAAATCAATTATATTACCTACAAAAGACACATGTCTATTATGTGCAATAATAGGGTCACTAAATTAATTTGAGTGGAAATGGTAAGAATAACACTTTGAATTGATCAAAAAAAAATATTTGACTTGTGTTAATTTTTTTTATTGTAAATGTTTTTTCTGTAGTTGTAATAAATCGAAGAAATTTGTCCAAGAGGTATAAACTAATTCTAACATTCTATTATAATATTAAAGTGAATAACGCTGAGTAACAATCTCATATGACGTCACGTAATAGAAAATATCTCTTTATCAGGCAGCTTATTGTTTATTTTACATCTAAATATTGCACAATAAACCATTGTCGTATATCATTAACTCACGTTGCGGTACCAACCGACTGAAAATAGACTGGCTTTCGTTGGAACTAGGTACGACAAAATATCGTAGTTGAGACACTCAAGGTATTCAGATCAATAATCGAAAAAAATTTTTTTGCCTAGTCGGTGAATGGAAGAATAATAAATAAATAAATATTGGACAATCTTATGCTGGCACTTCACATGGCGATAGGTATACAAACGTTTATCTAATTTATCTTAATGTCATCCACGTGTAGACACACACATTTGCCAAATTGGCATAATTTGGCAAGCTTGACAAATGCCAAATGTCGTTTAGATCGCGAGTCGGTTTTTCGTCGCACATCAAAGGCGGCCATAAGCCAAATGTTTGTGTCGTGTGTCCACACTTGGTTATTGCGGCAGTAGTGCACGCGCTGTCGACCTGTGCGGACGTGTCCTTCTATTAAGAATAAGATCGAGAAAAAAATTTAATGAAGTGATGAATTCTAGTTTATTGAGCTTAATCAAATACAACTATTGTATTGTATGTATTTAGAACCTGCAAAAAGGATTCTAATGTGTTTAAGACACAAATCAAATAGTGGTTGAAAGCTTTCATCATCATCATCATCATTATTATCAGCCTTCGGAAGTCAACTGTTAGACATAGACCTTCTAAGCCTTCTAAAGATTGCCACAGCGAGCGGCCTTTTTTATCCAGCGGCTGCCCGCAACCCTGACTAGTTTGTCAGTCCGCCGGGTGTGAGGCGGTGTGCCCACGTTGCGTTTAATGTAGCAAGCTAGCGTATACAAATAATATGTGGGTACAGTCCGTTTTTCTTTGCTTATCCAATATTGTAAACAATTTTCACATTCCTATTTAACGAAATTATTCATTAAAATATAAAACTTATGACATGGAAATAATAACCTACCTACTATTGTAATTCTAACAGTTCATTAATTTCATACACCGATGTTCTGTACTGATTATTTACAATATCAGAAAACTATAAGACTGACATAGAGCCCTATAAGCACGTCCGCCTTCGTCGGCACTTACTCATTTATGAGTAAGCCAACATAACAAACATTTGCAATGACATCCGTCTAATTTGGCATTAGTTACCATGTGTAGACGTGCAGTTTGTGATATTTGCCTATGTGTCAAAGCTTTGTCAAACTAGACGAATACGCCAATGCAAATGCCTACCGCCATGTGAAGTGCCAGCATTACACTTATGTGACATTGCATTGCTTGCAATTGCTGTGATTCTAAGGTTGTGTTATAGAATTCAGAAACAACGATGGTACCATAACACCCAGACCCGAGACAATACAGAAAAGTTCGTTTTCTATATTGATCTGACCGGGAATCGAACCCGAGACCTCAGAGGTGGCGATACTAAGTCCAGCGTGCTCGCCTCTCGGCTCGAAAGTCGTGAAATATCTAAAAAATAATATTTTCATTTCAGAACTGCAATTATAGTAGAGCTTAAAGTAACTACAGCTAAAAAACACCTGTTCAAAAATGACACTTAGTCTAAGTAAGCTAAAAATTTTACGTAGCAATTAAGAAGATAAGATTACGTCATGAAAAAAGCCTCAGGCAAAGTTACCTCGATGGCTACGTAAAATCTTGGGACTTTTAGAGCTCAGACATACTTAGACGTCAGATGTTTACCCACGACAGAACGGAGAGTAGAGTAGAGGAGAGAGGCTTTTTGTTTGTTTGTGTGTGTGTGGACTGTAGCCATTTATTTTCAAATTGGTTTCAGATACGGTTTTTTGACAGGGTCGGTGATTCATCATCTATGGTTTTTAAATACAAAATTGGTGTTAACTCGCCAGGGGGCGCTGTAGTAAACATTTTTCGTTTGACAGTAGGGTTTGATATGTTGCTTACAGAAACCACCACGGCACGAATCCTCATGCCACAATTAAAATAATATTTTGTAAGCAATCCCTAAAAAGTATAAATTAAAAAGTGTTTTAGTCGAATAAGATTAGTTTCTTCTAAATCGTTTAGCCAAAGGTTGTGTTGTACTTGTGTTGTAGAAATCAGAAACAACGACGGTACAACACAGATCCAAGACAATATAAAAAAATCGTTTTCTACATTGACCCGACAAGGTGAACCCGGGACCTTAGAAAAGGCCGATTCCAGGTCCGGCCTCTCGGCTACGGAGGTCATCAGACAAACATTTTTAATGCTGACTGCCGGCGGGCGTTTGATTAATATATAGACGTTACACAAAGTCGGCGCTGGCATGGCATTGAGATTCGCCAGCGTGGTGTAGTTCTAACCACGCTTTTCAAGCCTGTTTTAGCACTGTTCCCCTGGAAGAATACGCACCCCCCCCCCCCCCCCAAAGAAGATAACTAATGAAATATGACCTTATTATTTTACACGACACATAAACGAACATAAACGACGTATTTGGCATCGTTTCAATTGTCTAATATTTCTTTAATGGTGATTGATCACAAGTTACGTTTTTTTATTGCTTGATATCAATAATAATAAAAGACGACTATGGCGAAATAATCCAATTCATTTGTCCTTTACCTGGAGGTTGTCTGGAAGAGATCGCTTTTGTCCAGATAAAACCAAGACTAACCTTAATTGTATAGCTGTAAGTATAAACAACGTGTAACGAAAAGGTGAAATAAAACTTTAAGGGGATATTCTACGGCTAAATTACATCAACTTTTTCTACGGGACCAACATCAAAATCTCAAAAAAAAAAAAAATTACGTTTCCATACAAACTGATGCCAGCTGGTCGCGTTTTAGTATGGGAAAGTGTTTTTTTTTTGCGATTTCGATGTTGGTCCCATAGAAAAAGTTGATGTAATTTAGCCGTAGAATAACCCCTTAAAGTTTTATTTCACCTTTTCGTTACACCCTGTATTTTATACCTATTTTTTTGTGTTGTGTGCAATATTTAGGCTATCTATCTAAAAATATATATTTTACTAAAATCGCCATTTCTAAAAGCCTTTGTCTACCAAAACGCAATTTGTCCAACGCTTTTTAGGCAAATGATCTAAACGAGGTGTTGTTTACTGTCACTTAACAGTTTTCTTTTAATTAAACTTCGAAGAAACGAAGATAGTCTGTGACACTTCTAGCGAATGTATAATTAATTTGTTAATTATCTCATAATATTTGCCGTCCGTGAGCCGAGGAATAATATAATTAAGAGGCTGTTAATTAATTTTGGGACAATTGGGGCGTACCTGACAGTTTCACCACCGCAAAGTGAAGGCAGTGAAGCTATTGAATACTGTCCTAGAGCCTTACCATGAACTCTGTTCAATATACATTTATTAATTTTCAATGTATATTCAAATTATATTTATTAATTTATACTCTATTTCACGACGAAAAATAAAGTGTATAAAAACTGGCTTTAATTTTAAAGGACGTTCTCTGGCAGTCAACACAATTTATTATAAATTTAGCTTATATAACAAAAGTGATTTAAACTTTGAAGTGCAAACAATATGTACCTATTTTAAAATATTATGTTTTATGAAAAATTTGATCTTGAAATAACTATGTATTGATTATTTTTCTTTATTTTCGGTTTTAAAGCAGAAAAACATGTCCAGAATTAAAATTGCGATTGAACAGGCAATAAGGCTTTTCCCGCTATGATAACGAAAAATCGTCTCATGTTGTACTTTTTTTTACAGATTTTTATTGCATTATAAACGTGTTATTTGTCTAGATCGCAATTTGCACATTCAACTAGATTATGTAAATATTATTCGCTCGGGTATATGTATTGCAAGAAAAACCAATACAATAATATCTATCGGTCATAATGAAATTATAATAATTTCTACAAAGTTGTTATATGATATAAAAAATGACATTAACAGCTAATGTCATTCATCCTTGGCATAAACCAAAAAAGCGGTCGGATTCTGTAATAGATAAAGCGCACTTCATGCATCCTGCTGAGCAACTCACACCGCACAATCCTTAATTTGTCTGAAATTATTAGATAGATTGATGATAATAAGAAAGAAAAAAAATTTTCTGTATCTCATGTTACAAGGTGAAATGCATATTTATTTTAAAAACTTACAACCTGACCCGGCGAACTTCGTACCCCAGAATCAATAAAATAATGTTGAACATTGTATGAGATATATAATTGTTGAACATACATTTTCTTTGTCAATTTTTATTCGTTAATCTTATTGATGTTTTAATAGTTATTCTGCTATTCGGGGCACAAAAAAAGATTATAAAAATCTTTTCAGCCGTTCTTGAGTTATAAAACAATAGTGTAACTAGCCCGGCGTTGTTTTAAATAAAAAAAAGAAGAAAGAAAGAATACGATAGATGACAACAAAAAACAGTTTAATACGACTAAGTTCTATATTTGTCATGCATGCGTTAAAAACTGTACTTACAATTATCAGGACACAGCGACCCGTCAAATCCGCATTCAGGGGTGTCCGGAGGGGGCGTTAATCTCCCCCCCGCCCAGTGTATAGGCCGGTCGGGGATGAACTGTAGGGATGAATTGGCTGCAACGTACGTTGCAACAACCTGCGGAGAGAGATACGTTTTAATAAGCCAGCTCTGTGGGATGGATTGTGTTCGAATGTGTAAAGTTTTGATTTAACTGGAAACAGTAATATTGTGATAAGATATCATAATATTTTGTGCAGATTTGAAGCATTCATTTGGTTTCCAGAATTAACCATTTTAAGCCATAGTTAAACGCATTTAGTTTTATTGTTGAAAATGGTCTTGTCTGGTTGGTTAATTGTTTGTCTAGAAGAGATCGCTATTAGTAATAAGACCGCCTAAATTGTACGTCTTTCTGTTAAAATCAAGTCTAATTTACTTGAATGGTTTGCAATAAAGAGTATCTATATATACTAACATTAAAACACGTTTTTTTATAATTATGGGGCTCGAGAGTTTTTCTGGTAGCCATTGAAGAGTTTTACCATCGTCATCCTAGCTCCATCATACGATCACCTTGATTGTACTAATGTAAAATCAAAATAAAAACTATAGGCAGTTGCCAGTTTTGGTAACTAAAACCAGCAATCAAGGCCTAGTTACAGTTCTGCAATTTTAAATCAACTTTCAAATCTATAGTCGGTCTGACTATGAATCTCGAGGAAGCAATAATTTTGTACTTTTTTTTGTCAGTTGCGGAATCATTCGTCATAACTGGTACAAATTTGACAGTTGCTAGTTTAGGCAATTTAAATCACCAATTGCAGCTACTGGCAACGATTACGATTGCCAAAACTCGCAACTAGGATTTCTACGAATGCTAAAATTTTATGTTAATTTAAAAAATACCTGATTACAAGTTGCCGATTGCCGCAACAGAAAACTGAAAGTTGCGTGTTCATAGCGCTTTAGGGTAGGTTATAAATGACTTCCACATAGTTAGCTTTTAGTTTGTTAAAAATAAAGATAAGAAAATGTTAAAAAACTATATATTATATAAAAATGAATCTCTATTTCCATTGGTCATCGCATCACGCGTGAACGGGTGGAGGAATTTCGCTAATTCTTTTTTTGTTGTGTTAATTACTGTCAGGAGAAGGTTCTTTTAATAGAAAAAAAATTAGAAAATTGCGCAGAAAATCCTTTATAAATAAACTAAAGACCACGTGAACGAAACCGCGGGCAGTAGCTAGTAAGCAATGAAACTTGTGAAACTGCTTAAATACATCAAGTTACTGCTTATTATAGAAAAAAAAATGTTTTGCTTTACCATACAAATCTCAACATTTGGTACGCCATTTAGTATGGGAAAGTTTTTCCTCAGGGTCTTCTTGCTGATTTGAGCAACAGTTTTATTGCAAGATTTTTAATGTTGTACAACAGTTACATGAAACTGTTAAAATAATAGAATAAAAAAAAAACATTTACGCAGATTTTACCTACGCGTCAAACAGCAAAAATCTTTGAGCCGATTTAAAAATAAGGCTGCAACTGAAGTGGAACGCAATCCTATGAGATTTTCCCAAAACTCCATCCACGTGAAAATAATCCCCTAATACCGCTCTTGTCTTTTCAACAGTAACGATTCAAGCATAGAACCAGACAAATTATAATGACTACCCAGTCTAATACTTCGCGCTCCGGTCTACAAAACCTAGCGGTTGTGGGTTTAAGTCCCGCAAGGGAAAAAACAATTGTGTCATAAGCCTAAGCATTTGTACCTAAGGCATCGGTCAAAAACCTATCACAGTTATGTAGGCTTCACAAGTTAGTAAGTAAATATAGTCGACCAACTTGTAATATATGAGAAGTAAAGAGGAAAATTTCCTAAGATATCTATTGAAAATTACTTATGTGAAATTGTTAGTTATATAAAATAAATAGTAAAAATAAAAAACCCTACTTTTCCGGTTTTATTGTATAGGTTACTGCAATAAAGTAGACTATTAGCTGTACTTCGTGCCTATAAATTAGGAGGACAAAATGATAAAACTAGCTTCATATAAATTTTCGTATAGTTACACAACATTTTCACATAAATTATTATAAACTGGGAAAAAAACACATTTTTTTGTCAATTACTTCATGTGAAAATGTTTTATGCACCTGTTGTATCTTATCTTCTAAGCTTGTATTTTCAACACCTTTATTTGTAAAGCATATTACATTATTTATTTGTATTATGGGGAAAAAGGTTCTAGAATGGAGGCTGCGCTTGCCGGTACGTCAAGCGCAGCGTAGGACATCCACCTATAAGGTGCATGAAAAGGTTGCAGGAAGCCGCTGGATACCGGTTCCAACCGGCCAATCTAAAAGTCACTGGCGGAGGGCTATGTTCAGCAGTAGACATGTTATGGCTGAAATAATGATGATGATTTGTAACAAATATAAAATCAATGAATAATAACGAGAAGCGCTTGGAAAAGAATATCCGTTCAAACATATCGAATCCGTCTAAATTCGAAATTGCTTTACTGAAGAGGTGCTTCTGTGTTTATGTTCTACATCGTACATATTTTCTCTGAATTTGTAACAATTTGACCGACTTTTTTGCTCATACACGTCATAATAATGTACTTTTTATAAGTCGGGAAACGAGAAAAATTACATTGAAATCAAATTGACTTCCAACAAACGTAATTTTATTTGATTTATTTAGTCCAATTCTTTTGTCGGAATATGTAGTAAAAGAAAGTTAGTATTAGTCAGACGTCAATGATGTACCTACTTACGCCATAATATCATTTAGAACATACTTTTTATAAAAACATTCTGGTACCTGAGGTTCTTCAAATATCTTGTTTATAACTTTATTTTTAATCATAACTTGTAATAATTTTAAAGCTGAGTTGAATTATGCAAGTTAAGTTGCATAATTTTGATTGACTTAATTCCGAGAAAATTAATAAAATCAGGAAATATAATTCGTGTAGGTTTGAAAATTGGTATAGTTATACCCTGAAGTGTCTAGGTGAACTTGGGGCTATGCTTACGGTGTGGGGGGTTTGAAGATAGTTCAAGCGACAGAGACACAACCTCAGCAATTTGTAGGATAGGGAAAAGGTCTATTGATAAGCTTAAAAAAAACAAGCAATTTTCTCTGACCTAATATAAACATCGCAGTCATAGCAAAATCAGGAGAAAGGATGTTTTTGTGAATATCATGCGCCCACAATTAAGTTCGATCTTAACAGCCAATGCATGCTCAGGTTTTGTTAAATATAGCGAAGACGAGTAACATCCGTTAAAACATCCAACATAACAATATTGGACAACATCACATACATTGCTCTGATCCTATGATAAGTAGCTTAAGCACTTGTGTTACAGAAATCAGAAACAACGACGGTACCACTACACCTAGACCCGAGACCATATAGAAAAGTTATTTTCCTACATTGACCGACCGGGAAAGAACCCGGGACCTCAGAGATAGCGAGACCAAGTTCGGTATGCTCGCCTCTCGGCTACGGAGGTCGTCAATGGAATATCTATTGTGTCTCGTTTACGTATGCTTGCTTATTTAAAGGCAGTCTAAATATTTCTTAAATTTCAACCCCATCCCTCTTTATACAGCCCTTATCCAAGAGCTTTTAGTAGTATAACTGTATTCAAGACTACACGAATTATTTCCCTAGATTGCCTAGTTGCCTCAGTAGATACTTATGTGTTAATATTATTTTTAGCTTTTTAGTTTTTTGGAACTTGGTTTTATTTTTTTGTAATTGTGTAGTAAAAACTAGTTTGTCATAAGTACATTTTATACAGCGTTACATTGCAAAGGGTTGCCAAAATTTAAAAATATGATCTAGGGAAGAATATAAAGAAGCGTCTGTTGCTGACCTTTTTTTGTATATCTTTGTAATTAAAAAATATGATGTTTTTTTGACGGTTCTTTTTTAGCTTTGAAGTATGAAGGAAAATGTCGAAATTATAATTTTTATTTGTTAGTTTAATATTATTGGTTTTATTCCGTTATTAAGACCACTTGCAATAACTGGTCCTTCGTGATTGTACTAGTGATTTATTGGAAATACGCTAATTGGTATTTTTATTTATTGACAAAATGTCACTGAGACGTAGCGAACGAATCGCTGCGAAACAAATAGATAAATCTGGGAAAATATTGCCCGAACCTGGGCCTAAAACGATGAAAACCAGATCACACGTAAGTTCGGCAACATCTCAACGACGAATTATAGAGGCCCGCGCTGCACGAGAGATGGCTGAGTTACAGCAAAAAAAAGTGGTGGCCGAGATGAGAATGGCTGAAATTACGAGACGAGAAATAGAAGCAGAAGAAGCTTTAGTTCAGGCACGGCTGCAAGAAGACTTGGCAAGTCTACATAGCCAAAGCTCGACTCGATCAGAAAAGTCTACTGAGCTTTGGGTAGAAAAATCGCGTCCTTTCTTCAATGTTCCTGGCGATGTACATGTTGAAGATAATCTAACTAAGGGTAACCTGTCTGCGCACTATGACAAGCACGACGAGCCGCGTGATGCCGCGGACTGCAATGGTGTGCGCGCGCACTACTCCGGTGATGAAGAGCAAGTACATTATAAGGACAGTGATCGTTTTAATATTACTAAGTTAACTAATTCCATTGCTAAAGCTTTGACTGTTTCACATAACAATAATGATAAATTGTTAGGCAGGCTCACTAGTAATAACTTGCCTACTTTTTCAGGAGATCCACTCGATTGGTTGCGATTTAAAAAAGCATACGATATTACCACTAAAGTGGGCCAGTATTCTGAGGAGGAGAATCTTGCCCGACTACAAAGGTCTCTTCAAGGCGAGGCTTGGCAGGCAGTTGCTGCCCGATTGATCGCGACTACTTCTGCGTCTGACGTCATGAGAATTCTGGAAATGAGGTTTGGGCGATCTGATTTAGTTTTAAGTAGGTTAATATCTGAAATGAAGAGTGTGCCTAAATTGACTGGTCTGAGATCAGAGGTGGTATTGCTTGCGACTAAAGTAGATAATTGTGCAGCCATCGTACAGTCAACAGAAAATATAGGATATTTGTATAGTCCAGAGTTGATTTCTGAAATTGTAAATAAATTAACTGAGCCTTTATTTTACCTAGATTTTAGTAAGCATTCTAATAAGCATCAACCGCAACTGATTTTGCTTGCTAACTATTTAATGTCAGAAGCTCAGGAGATATGTAAGCGTGGTGCGGTAGAGCCGTCTACATTAAAGAAAAATGCGAAAAGTGGTTTGTCGACCTTGAAGCCCCTTTTTACGACCAATGTGGTGGAGGAAGAGAGCCCTGGTTTCAGCGCACCTTTGATATCCCACAGTTCTGAATCTGGGTTGATAAACGTGGTGTCTTCCTCCAAGAAAGAAGATACTGGCTGCGTATTTTGCTCAGACGTAAGTCACATGATAAACAATTGCCTAAAATTTAAATCTCAGCATATAGATAAGCGTTGGGAGTGGACAGTAAGTCGACGTTTATGTTTTAGGTGCCTCAGTTCTTCACACCGACGTGACAGATGCAAGTCAAAGAAGAAATGTTCGACCTGCAACATGACGGGACATCACACTCTATTACATAAACCTAAAATAGAACAAGAAGTGAGTGAACAAACTGAAGATGAGACTTCTGCAAACGTATGGTCAAGTCAAAGAAAGAAAGTCTACTTGAAAGTTGTTCCAGTTTGCATAGAAGGCCCAACAGGTAGCGTAAGTACATACGCACTTTTAGACGAAGGTTCAACTGTCACTTTGGTTGAAAAAGGAGTAGCTGATGAGATTGGAGCTACAGGGCCGGAGGTCGGCTTGAACCTTCAGGGTGCTGTAGGTAGTAATAATGATATGGCCAGTAAAGTAGTGATGTTGACTTTACGGACTAGTAACGGTTTATACAGACTAGATAGAGTTCGTACCGTTAATAACTTGACGTTGCCTCAATGTGCTGTCACTGAGAATCAACTGTCATTTGCACATTTAAAAGAAATCCCTTTGGCTACGTTTACCGGAAAACCAACATTGTTGATAGGGCAGGATAACTGGCACCTTATCGTAAGTCGCGAAATAAGAGAAGGAAAAAAGAACGAACCTGTTGCTTCTCGCACGTTATTAGGGTGGGTTTTTCATGGATTCTCATCTTCAATAACAGAAAATCAATTTGAGTTCTCTTATTACTTACATAAGACAGATAATAATAAGGATAACGAACTTCACCATCTTGTGCAGGATTACTTTCAACTAGAGAGTATTGGAATAAAATATCAGGATAAAAGAAGATTCTCTAATGAAGAACGTCGTGCCTTGGACATTCTAGATAATAAGTCAAAACGAATTGGTGAAAGATGGGAAACAGGCTTATTATGGAGATCGGATAATGTTGAGTTTCCTAATAATCAAAGAAATGCTGAGCACCGCCTGAGAATTATCGAAAAGATGATGGACTTTGACGATAGCTTTGCTACTGATTATTCGAAACAAGTTCAGAACATGTTAGACAAAGGCTTTGCTGAGCAGGTACATGGTATCCTATCAGGCAGAATGTGGTTTCTTCCGCATTTCGGGGTAAGAAATCCCAATAAGCCAGGTAAACTTCGTCTAGTCCACGACGCAAAGGCAGAGACTAAAGGTATATCTTTAAACACAGAATTACTGGCGGGTCCAGATCTTTTAAATTCTTTATTAGGAGTTTTGCTGCGTTTTAGAGAAGGAGCTATTGCAGTAACAGGTGATATACGCGAAATGTTCATGCAGGTGAAGATTATTAGAGAGGATCAAAACGCTCAGTGCTTTTTATGGCGTGGAATGAATAGGTTGAATCCCCCTCGTATTTATCGCATGACTTCGATGATATTTGGCGCGAAGTCCTCACCTTGTACTGCTACTTACATTTTGAGACGTAACGCTGAAGATTATGCTTTGTCACATCCTCGCGCTGTTGAAGCAATTAATAAACGTCATTATGTAGACGATTATTTGGACTCTGCTGACAGCGAGGAGGAGATAACGCAGTTAGTGAAGGACGTTATCATGATACACAAATCTGGAGGATTTGATATTCGAGGTTGGTGTTCAAATGTACCTGCTGTCTTACCCCAAGAATCAGACAGAATCTCAGTCAACCTGTTACAGCAGTCTAACGAAGAGGAGCGCACTTTAGGTGTCATTTGGAAACCTACTGGAGATACTCTTGGTTTTGATTTAAGCCTAAAGAAAGTAAGCAAGGAGGTGGTTGACTGTACACGAAAACCAACCAAGAGAGAAGTTTTAAAAGTGGTAATGTCTGTGTTTGATCCCCTAGGCCTGTTGTGGCCTTTTATGATTAAAGCCAAGATTCTTCTTCAGGACTTGTGGCGGAAGGGCAAAGGCTGGGATGAAGAAATTGACTTACTTACTTACTTAATTGAATACAGTTGGTTTCGGAGTCTGAAAAGATTAGAATGTTTCTCGATTCCAAGATTTTATGGTTTCGTTGAAAAGGATAATCTCCAGCTACATGTATTTGTAGATGCTTCTGAGGAGGCCTATGCTTGTGTGGTATATTTACGCAGACATGATCAAGTCGTCTTTGTTACAGCAAAAAGCAGGGTTGCACCGTTAAAATCCGCTACAATACCGAAGCTTGAACTTCAAGCAGCACTTCTAGGACCAAGACTAGGCTGTACAGTAGCTAATGAACAGTCTCTTTTGATCAATAGGAGACATTTTTGGACTGATTCTAAAACTGTTTGGTTTTGGATTAACAAAAACCCTCGGAAGCACAAGGTATTTGTTTCAAACCGTTTGGCTGAAATAGATGAGCTTACTAAGCCCTACGAGTGGAGATGGCTACCTGGAACTATCAATATTGCTGATGAAGCCACCAGAAATAAGAGCAATCCAAGTGGTAGATGGCTCAGTGGACCTGACTTTCTTCGCCTCCCTGAAGAAAACTGGCCTCAAATTCAGCCAGACTCAGAAATTGGGGTAGAGACAGAAATCGAATCAGAAGATGTGATGCTGATTTAAGAATACCAGTTTCCAAAAAAGTTGATTGCCGATGAGCGATTTTCTAACTGGCGTCGACTTGTAAGGAGCTTGTCATGGGTTTTACTTTATTTAGATAAATTTTATTTTAAAAGGTCTGTTGATTTAATCATTACTCCTGACTATGAAGAAAAGGCTGAGCGGCTGATAATAGAACAAGCTCAAGTTGAAATGTTTGCGTATGAGATTTCGGCCTTGAAAAAGGGTGAGAAAATAAGATCGTCTAGTAAACTGATCCAGTTGAATCCTGAACTAAATGCTGATGGTCTACTTATAGCAAGAAGCCGCCTGGATTCAAGTAATGATCCTCCGTTACATCTGAGAAGACCGATAATTTTGGATGCGAGACATAACGTAACAAGATTAATAATAAAATATCAACACATCAAATTGGGACATAACGATACAGCAACATTGATTAACGAATTACGTCAACGTTATTACATTTTGCGACTAAGGACGACTGTAAAGAGCATGATACACGACTGCGTGATATGTAGGTGTAAGAGGAACCGACCTGCACAACCCATGATGGCTGCTCTACCGGATTATAGACTACACCATAGTTGTAGACCTTTTACTTATTGTGGAATTGATTTATTTGGTCCAATAACAGTAACTATTGGTCGTCGTCAAGAAAAACGTTGGGGTGTTATTTTTACGTGTTTTAGCATTCGTGCAGTGCATATTGAATTGGCTTCTTCTTTGTCAACTGATTCAACTATCTTAGCAATTCGTAGAATGGCCGCCAGACGTGGATTTCCTAAGCAGATCCACTCGGACAATGGAACGAATTTTCGAGGCGCAGATAAAGAGTTGCGAAAATCTGTTCAGACAATACTGACTGGAGATACAATGGCTCAAAGAGTAAATAATCTCGGTATCAAGTGGACATTCAATCCACCTGATGCACCTCATATGGGAGGGGTGTGGGAAAGAATGGTTAGATCAATTAAAACAGCTCTCTCATCAACACTACTTACATTGTCTCCAAAGGAGGAGGTGCTTCATACGCTGTTAATCGAGGCAGAGACTATTGTTAATAGTCGCCCACTGACACATGTCTCTTTGAACATTGATGATGAGGAGGCACTTACACCCAATCATTTTCTCTTAGGAGCTTCAAACCCTTTGCCGCAATTAGGTGAATTCACTGACGATGATTTACACCTAAGGAAGCAGTGGAGATTTGCCCAACGTTTATCGGACAAGTTTTGGTCACGCTGGTTACGAGAGTACCTGCCTAGCCTGCAGACACGACATCGTTGGACGTCAGACGCAGGAAGCCCAATCAAAATAGGAGATTTGGTTCTAATTGTTGATTCCAAATCACCTAGAAACATCTGGCCTAGAGGCAAGGTTGTAGGGACCTATACTGGCCGTGATGGTCGTACACGAGTGGTGGAAATCGCCACCAAGGGTGGCATTTTGCGTAGACCGGTAAAAAAATTAGTTTTACTAGTGAGTCAGCCACCCCAAGATTAGGTTTAATCGAGGAGGAGAATGTTGCTGACCTTTTTTTGTATATCTTTGTAATTAAAAAATATGATGTTTTTTTGACGGTTCTTTTTTAGCTTTGAAGTATGAAGGAAAATGTCGAAATTATAATTTTTATTTGTTTGTTTAATATTATTGGTTTTATTCCGTTATTAAGACCACTTGCAATAGCGTCCTAATCGTTATTATTTTTAATAATCGTCAATAGAGAGACTACAAAAGCCGCGCGGTTATTCATCAGAGGCGTAGGTATGGCGAGCTTACAAGGACCTTACGCAGTGCACATACCTACGGTGCAATTTTTTCATGAATGAGTTAATTATTCACGCGTACGATTTTTAACAGCGGATAATTCAATGTGAATTTTTTTTTTGTTCTTTGCATAGTCCGATTAAGTTACTGATTCTGAGCCACTCCTAAAGATTTGGCACCCCTTTGCAATGTAGCCCTATTTTATTATAATAAATAAAATGAGGATAATTAAAGAAATCATTATTTTTCAATCTAAACTTTACGCATAATGTTGTGTTAGCTTAATTATGTATTTTATTATCCCTATCTAAAACGCAGATAGTTATGTGTAAAAGTTAATATCAGGTTACATTTTTTTCGCGTGTCATTCAACAAAACGATCACGATCCCCAATAATCCCTATAGTCCTTTATAAGGGACAATCTTAATAGAGATATTCCGCTAACAGCGGCGATCGCCTGGGGCATCGGAAAACTAATCTAAATTCACCGCGAAGTTTGCTTTTTAGGCCGTATTAGGTCCATGATAACGGAGACCAAATGTAAAAGCCAGATCACTGTAAAAAATGTGCGATACATGATAAAGATACGCTGGCTTCATGGCTCTGCTTGTTGCAGCTTCAACACAGATTATGACAATATAACATATAAACATCGTCCGTTGCACACATTCACATTCGCATTCATTTCTCTCCAGCGCAATCCATTTTTATTTCCTTTATACCATTTACCATGAAGATTTTACAATGGTAAGGTTGCTTCTTCTTTTTCAGCCTCTAAAATACTACAATGTCTCGCAACCTTTACTATGTCATCGGTCTAACGAATAGGAAGACAGGGTCTACACGCAGCGTCACCCAGTTTGTGGTTTTCACTCCAGAATCTTTCTTTCCCACCAGGTCAATTCAGCAAGAGACGTAGCTTATCTAGTGCCAGATTAAAATGGCTGTCTATTTAATACTAAAAGATTATCATAAAGGATCTTTAAACTGTTAATAATAATGTTCTTAAGTTCTTAACACATGTGTAAAATGGAGACGACAAACCCCTAATAAAAGTGAGTTTTATTTTTTATTTTATGGATTATTAAATACGGCTAGAAAAAGATATGAAAACACTAACCTATTTAGCTTACAAACTTGCCAGAATTTTAAACTAAGGCTTGTGTTGGCATCACCAACATTAAAATTTAAAATGTAAAATCATTGTCTATGTTTCCTTCTCTTCCGTTCCCTCCATTTGTAACGCGCTGAAGTGTGTCGTGTAATTAATCGAATAAAAATATATGTGGCAGTGAAAACCAGTGCTTTTCAATCCTTCGAAGACCTACATCAGCCCACAGCCCACTCAACATACATATAAACAGCTTGTTTTTACTGTAAGCTATGCTGTAAAAAGGTAGCTCCAATTCGAGTCCGAGACTAGAAAAAGATAATAAACGAAAACTGTTTTCTTTCTTATGTGAGAATAACAGGAGCTTATAGACATTGGTTCTAGAAAAAGTTTTAGTCAATCTTTCTTTTGACTGCTTGATTTTACCTGGCTGTTGTAATACTAATCCTTTGACGAACTAGAAATGATCGGATAGCGGCATGTTAATTTGCATACTAAATTTATACAAACATTGCGTCTGCTCATTGTTAGCGTTTGGGCTCTAATTGTATTGATTTGATCAATGTTCGCGTGTTTTGATTGTATAATTAGATAACAGCTATTTTAGGTTTTTTTTTATCTTACTATAGCGATCTACACTTTTTGTTAAAACGAGCTACACGAAGAAATACGCATTGCAATAGCATAGGCACTTCAACCTGTTTAGGTCATCATCATCATCATTTCAGCCATGGACGTCCACTGCTGAACAGAGGCCTCCCCCAATGACTTTCATCGGGGGGGATTGCCAATACTCGCCACGCTTGGCAGGCGGGTTGGCGAGCGCAGTTTTTATTAAACTTTCGCACGCAGACGCTGCTGTGCGTCTCGTGCTACAGGAATTAATCGCCTCTTACGACACGCCTCCTGTTGGCGGTGGGGAAGTGTATTCTTTACGGCCGTCCCTACACGGCACATAAATGGTTCAGGTCACCCTATAATTTATTTATCTTGCTAATAATATACACGTATTTGTAAGTTCGTAGTTTGGATGTTTACTTAATCACGCTTTAACATCATCATCGTTATCATTTCAGCCATACGAGTAGAACATGCTCTTCTGAACATAGGCCTCCGCCAAAGACTTCCAAATTGGCTGGTTGGAAGCGGCCTGCATCCAGCGGCTTCTTGCTACCTTTACAGGTCGTCTGTCTACTTTGCCGGTACGTGGTTTCTATTCTAGAACTTATAGATAGATAGATAGATACTCTTTATTGCACACCATACAAGTAAAATACACATGATTTTTACAGAAAGATGTACAATTTAGGCGGTCTTATCGCTAATAGCGATCTCTTCCAGACAACCTTTATCTATCTACCCCATAGGCCGTCAGTTTTATGTGCTATGTGCCCCATCCACTGCCACTTTAGCTTGCTGATCCGTTGGGTTATGTCAGCGACTTTTAACGTAGACTTAGGATGAGTACTGATGTAGTTGCCTGTATATAGCTCTAATTAGCTGAAACACATTTAGATATTGATCTCGCTTAACACACAGGATACTCGGACAAAGTCGCGGGCAGAACATCTGCATTCTAATTGACAAAGAAATTGGTTTACCTACCTAAGGTTAAATATCAGTTGTTTATTAACTTTTTAATTAACTGGTTCCATGACGTCAGTAAATAGTGTCATTTGTGATTATTTGAACTTGGGTGTGATAATTTAGCTTCTAATTGGACCTCCTGCGATTTCAACGAAGTCCTTAAACTATGGTGTTTTTTTCTTTAAATGATTTAAGTTGTCAATAAATGACAAGCCATAAGTCATTTTTACGGTTAAATATGGTTTCTAGCATAAAAACCTCGACTCGACATTGGTAAAGCTGTTTCTTTGTCGACTAACATTAAGTCAGTAATCTATGGACTAATACATACTTGGTTCATTCGGCAAAACGTCTTATTCCTCGACACTCAAATAATAAAGAAACAACCTGAAATATATTTGAGAAAACTCGACACGTAATATCATTTATAATATGAACTTCCACGTCTGCGGTAGAGCGTAAAAAGAAGTTAGAAGACAGACAACTTAGCGTTAGGTATTGCGTATTCCGTGTATAATGGCATTATGATAGTTAATTGCCAGGGTCTGAGACAAAGGTTACACGATCAATATCATTTGATTGACGCCAGATTAATCGTGTATTCCACTGATTAACGAAATAACGATGTAGATTTGTCTGGGTAGTATCACCCAGACAAATCCAGACGCGTGTACTATTATGTTGTGCAATGTTGTACCCTATTTCTATAGAAATAGAGTTATCACTAATAGTCCACAGAATGCTTAGTCAAAATTATTCCATCTGGGTAACTACGTCAGTCAAACTTTAGACAAGGACCTTAACTTTAGTAGATATCTATATTTAGACAATGAAGTTTTAATAATATTGATATAAGATGTCGCTAGTATTATATAGTTGTGTTTTTTTAATACTGCATTTCAATTTCATACTTTATCAATATATTCTACTAGGGTTTGTCAAGACAAGTGTGTAACTATATTAGTCCAGCGATGCCTTGCTAGACCTCGTGCGGCCATTAGGTTAGTGGAGTTCCAGTGCACTTCGTGGCCGCATGACAGTCCAGTTGACTAGCCACCGGTCAAACTAAAGTACCTAGCTAAAACTAATGATATTCTGGCTAAAACTTTGGAGAGTTTTATGGATAACTGCCAATGTCAGTTCTACACGAACTTTTACAATTAATCTTAATATACTACAATAATAATGTAATTAATTTATAATCTATTCAATTCATCCTGTAAGTAACTTGAAAAGTTAGCTCTACAAACTTCCCTCGTAACGCAAAAGGTCACAATTGGCATTTTTAAAACTCGAGAATTTTAAGGTTGAATGTATACACCTTTTTTCCTGTTAAGTACATAATTTCACTATTAAACAAATAATGTTAGTTGTGCCCTTTTTCGTTATGACAGCAAATTATTTATTACCTTTAATTTGTTAAAAAGAATCATCTATCAGTCTAACTTGTCTATCTAAACCTAGTTCCATAATGGAATCACGGATTCTAGACCACGTCAAAAAGACAAATTACACCCGAAAATAGACATTGGAGAAAACATCGAACAGAACAAATACCATTAGGTCATACAACTTCTGCATAGTGATGTACAACTTTTGGATTTAATTTTCGTCCATATAGTGGGTGAACCATGGAAGGCTATGCTCCTACGAAGGTCAATTAATAAAAATCTAATTTATTGCCATGTGATGACATATTTTTCTACTTAGACTAACACCTATCGAACTTAAGGCTAAAGATGTGGTAGCAGAAATGTTATTATTTTTTCAATTTATCAGATTTATAACTCATAATGAATGAAAAATTTTCATAGTAGGCCTACTGTTGCTTACTTTACCGTTTAAATCGAAAGATTAATCTAACCCTCTGAATCTCTCGGTCTAAGTACAGTTCAGTCTGTACTAATCTAACACAACGATTAGGCGAATGACAGATAAGAAGATGGGACCCCGAACTTAGGACGTGGACGCAACGGCATATCGGACCATTGGAGAACTAGGTAACTAATCAGAAATAATAAGAGCAGTACGACCCAAACCACTACATAATTGTGTTAAGGCCTGTGCCCTGCAGTGGGATGTATATAGGCATACTTGACTTTTTACTTCATTGTACAGAACCACTGATCTTATTATATTTTCATGCATAGCTTCCATTTTGTCCGATAGCTTGCGATTAAATGGCACGTGAAAACAGTTGTTTGCTTTGAGCATGCTTATTTCAAAAATAAGCATGCTTATTACTAGCAAATGTGAACAGTGACATCAGTCTATCAGTACCTTAAAGAATAAAAATTAAAAAAGAAATAGCACACCTCGTATTCACGACAAATAAAGTAAATGATTCAGCATTTTTTTAAGAACAAAGATTTTAAAACTTTTAAATAACAAAACATGTTCGTTAGCATTCCCATTTCGTTTATTCTCGTGTGGAGGTATAGGTTGCGTTTTGAATTAGCTCGTCTGGCCATGCAATGTGATGTAGGCCAGAGCACGATGCGGAATTAGGGCATTCATTATTTTTTGGACTGAGATTTTAATTCATATTGTACGTTTTTAATCTTAATGATAAACAAAATGTTGATGAAGGAACAAAACTAATCTTATGTATGATTAATAAGAAAATAAATGTTGAGTAAGATAGATAGATATCCCGGGTTTGATCCTCGGTGGGGTCAATGTAAAAAAAGAACTTTTCTATATTATGTCGGGTCTGGGTGTTGTAGTACCTTCGTTGTTACCGATTTCTATAACACAAGTGCAAGCAATGTATGTGATGTAGTCCAATATAGGTACTCTCTAGTTTACATCATAAAATTAAGTTACAGTTAAAGTTTACTGAAAGATGCACAATATAAGCAGTTCTATCGCTAAAAGTAATGTCCTTCAAACAACTTATAAGTAACGTCCGCGGCTGTCACGACAAATGCTGAACGAGAGAGAGAGAGAATTGTTTTTTTTTTCTTTCTCTTGTGTGTCGAATAAACGTTTCTTTCTTTCGTTTCTTCCTTTAAAAGGCAACTATGGAGGAAGGGAAATGTATTTGTTAGTTATAATTATAACCTTCCCTATAAGTTGTGACGGCTCACGTAGCAGGGCGTTGTAATATAATAATAACTAAATTAAATTATGCGATTGAATCCGTATTCATACTAACTTAGTATAAACAGTGTCTCTGAAAGTGATGATCGAATAGGCATGATAAAATCCAATTCTAAGTAACACTACATACTACACCTGTAATAGGTACTAGTGTAATGTTAGTTAAAAAATGCAAAAGCAAGTTTGAAATGTTATCGATGGTTAAAAAATAATACCATCTAACTTCATTATCAAAAGTTCTAGTTCTTAAGAATATAATTAATATCTACATAACGTGTGCCGTGTGAGGACGGCCGTAAAGAATACTCTTCCCCACCGCCAACAGGAGGCGTGTCGTAAGAGGCGACTAATTACTGTAGCAGCGTCTGCGCGCGAAATGTTATAAAAAACTGCGCTCGCCAACTTGCCTGTCAAGCGTGACGAGTATTGGCAATCCCTCCCGATGAAAGTCATTGGAGGAGATCTGTGTTCAGCAGTGGACGTCCATGGCTGAAATTATGAACGTGGACAGTGAAGTTAGGGGATATGGTTCTCAACCGTCGATATCTCAATTTTACTTTCCAACCTATTGATCTATTTCAACAGCTCCAATGGTATGTCATACTTTTATTACTAATTCGTGTCATGAATGTATCATTAGACCATTACACACTTTGTATTAAACTTTTAAAATGAAATATACATAACTTATGCATACAATATCATGCCATTAAGCGATTCGGCACAAACGGGATTAGCTTCACTTGTACTTATCATTAACTGACTACCTACGAGTAACTCATCATTAACCTCATTAACCTCTAGAAGTCCAATGCTAGTTGTTGTATTTGATCATCAGAATCAGCCCCTAGGAGATTGTTGATGTTTTACAAATAACCCTGTATACTATCGCATCGAAAAGAAATTCTATATTATTTTCCTTAATCATAAAGAAACTAAAGAAAAAAAATAGTTGTCGAGATATAAATAGCAAGAGGTCGTGACTGATAACAAATTGTCAGCACGTAACATCCGAAACTCGGCGGTGGCTCGGGTGAACCGTACGTTTGCGTATAAATTATGGTGTCCACATCCGCAAGTCACGAAACTGATACAAAAATAAAGATCCGAGTATATTTTTTTCTCTTATCTCGTAATGATTTCATAAAAAAACTGATGTTTTAATGAATAAATGATGATGATGATGATGATTTAATAAATGAATAAATAAATGTTTATTGTTTAGGTAACGATATTTGATTTAGAACGAGCTAAAATAATAATTCCTAAATAAATATTTTGTCAGGCGCTGACAACCGGCAACCAATTGTCATAGTATTGAAGTAAGGAATTAGTATCCCTATGTTACCTGACAGTAAGTTTTAGCCAGAAGCGTCTCTTAGCACACCTAAAAACAAGAAAAGGAAAAATAGACACAAACATTTAATCAAACCTAGGACCTTTTGCCTTCGCGCATTATTGCGCCACTACGCTAGTTAGGTTGTTAAAAAAAACTTAAAGACATTTGATTGTATTTTCAAAAAGTATCAGTGTCTTTTACAAAATTTTGACTGGCAGATAGTGCAAAACTACGTATTTGGGAAGTATATAAATGCCTTTACTTTGCAAGATAGTGCCAAATTTAAAAAATAAGGTCCTAATAACAATACAAATAACGACTCAATCGTAAGTAATTATAATCTTCGTATTTTTGGAATTCATTTTTCTATAAAATTCCAAAACAAAAGACAACGCAAATAGTACGATCATTCCTCACAGATTACATTCCTACGCCGAGGCTGCAACAGCACGGACCTTAAGCAGTGTACGTGCAATTTCATCGACCAATCATATCCTAAAATTAAACAGCAGATAAGAATAAATAAAAAAAAATATATATATATTATTTACGTAACTAGATTGATAAAGTTACTGATTTACAGTCGCTCCTGATAATTTAGCAATACCTTGCGATCCTGTATGCTTATAAAATGACAATCATTATAATTTGCTTGAAAAACTATTCCAGATTAAACAAACTTTCAACTTTGAAAACAGTCAAAAAAAAAAAGTCAAAAATCATTTATTCAGTTTAGGGCAGAAAACTGCCACTTATGAACGTCAATAATAACATTATTGGCCCATATGGGGCAGAACATGTCTCCTTATTTTTTGGGCCCTACTAGCGCTTCGAGACAAGACACAGACAATCTGGCAAGTGCTGAGAAGAAACGCCGGAACAAACTCAGTCACCACTAGCTGCCACAAAAAAAAGGAAAAGAAAATAATGTATACCTGTGCGAGCAGGGCAGTATTTAATTCCAGACATTTTTGTCATTTAAATAGTCATTAACAGTATAATAACCCTTTTTCATCAAAATAATCTTAACATGCGATTTAAACTCAAACATGGGTAGTTCAACAATAGACTGTGGTAATTTGTTAAAAAAGCAAATACATTTCCCCATGAACGAATTACTCACTTTATGCAGTCTGAAATTTGAAACAGCAAGTTTATCTTTATTCCGGGTATTAAAATTATGTTTGTCACTTTTCTTAGGGAAAAGATGCAGGTTTTTGCGAATGTACATAATATTTTCATAAATGAATTGAGAGGCCACTGTTAGTATATTAATTTCCTTAAACAGTTCTTTTAATGAGTCTCGTGGTCGAAGGTTGTAAATTGCCCGTACAGCTCTCTTTTGTAGTACAAAGATAGATTCAATATCGGCTGCTGAGCCCCATAACAATATTCCGTATGACAACAGTAACTACAGACCCCTTAGTGGGATACGCACCCTAACTTAGTCTTAAACAAGGACTATCTCAAGGCACAACTTTTGGTCCCCAATAAGTTACCAAGAGCCCAACATGAGTTCAGCTTTCAGGTGGGTACAATATATTTTGTTAAAACCACGTTAGACACTTCTAAATTTTCAAACAGGCGATAAAACGTGAGCCAAAGTTAGGAACTTTGAATCGGCAGTTCTTGTGGAGATAAAAAAGAAAATTCCGAATCTCGATAACTTTGTTTTTGTAATAAAAGTTTGTTTATTAGATTAATGTAACAACAAAGTTGAGCTTGGGTTCTTTCGATGAATTTTTAAAGGGTTAAACTTTAGGTACTTAAATGTCAGGGATAACAGAACTTTATGAAAAATGTATAACACTTATTTGATAACGACTATAGATTTTTGTAGCCTCGTTTAGTAATAGGGATAACGACTAACTTTTTTTTCTCTGTCTATTAGATCTAGATTATAAAAAAGTATTAGACACGTATTTTTTCTTTTTTTACAATAACACAATATTACGGTATGGATGGACGGATGGTAGGTAACAACAGAAATATTTAGAACCTTCCTAAAAATCCAAACGTCTCCACAGTGAATAAGTAAAGTCTTTATTATTTCACGTTCCAGATACACGCAAGCGGATACGTCACGTGTTCTTCAATAAAACATTGCATCATAAAAAGGGCTCCTTTCGAACAACATTCACCTCACATTTTTATTCAGAACACCTCAAGACGGGTTATAAAACTTGTGTGGTCTAAATATAGCAGCCAATTCACTTTGCTTTAAATATTGGTCGAAATATTATGTAATCTCTTGTCTTTCTTGTTTTATCATAATAACCTTATTCACTTTTTAAACCAGAATTAAATATCTAAGTTGCACAAAGGGATTTTTCATTTTTGTTTTACGAAAACAAGCTTATATGCAATGTATTTATCAGAAAACATAAAACCAATCCTTAAGTTTTCGCTTAAACGAGTTGAACAAGAGGTCCGATATAAGCTTTAAAAAAAAGGCTCATAATAAGAACAATATACATTTTGATCAGCTTGACTAATCCCACGTTATAATTTTAGTAGAATCAGTATGGCATATCTCATAGATTTAAGTCAAGAACAAAACAGTGATAAGTTGATTTAAGTAAGTAAGTAAAGTCTATATACGTCCCACTGCAGGGCACAGGCCTCACCTCAACTATGGGGTGGTATTACTCCACCACGCGAGCCCAGTGCGTTTTGAGGGAGGGGTGTTGTAAGGCCAGTAACTTAACTTTACTGTCAGATGTTATTAAGGCCTCTGACTAGC
Organism: Anania hortulata; assembly: GCA_963576865.1. NCBI lineage: Eukaryota > Metazoa > Arthropoda > Insecta > Lepidoptera > Crambidae > Anania > Anania hortulata. Next base: position 5,158,270 of record OY756408.1, on the reverse strand, counting down.
CTTCGCGAGTAGTATCGAGCGATATTAGACAGGACCAACTTTTAAAGTGCCTTCCGAAGCAGGAAGATGCTTGTAATAAAATATAGTTGGAATATAGATGGGACTGAAACGTGGCCTCTCACTATGGGCCTCATAAGAAAGCTCAAGGTTGCACAGCGTGCTATGGAAAGGGCTATGCTCGGTATTTCTTTGCGAGATCGAATCAGGAATGAGGAGATTTGTAAACGAATAAAAGTTGCTGACATAGCCCAACGGATAAGCAAGCTGAAGTGGCAGTGGGCGGGGCACATAGCACGTAGAACTGACGGCCGATGGGGCAGAAATGTTTTGGAATGGAGGCCACGTACCGGCAAGCGAAGCATAGGACGTCTACCTACAAGGTGGACAGACGACCTGGTAAAGGTTGCAGGAAGCTGCTAGATGCGGGCCGCTTCCAACCGGCCAATCTGGAAGTCACTGGGGGAGGCCTATATTCAGCAGTGGACGTCCTATGGCTGAAATGATGATGATGATGAAATATAGTCGTCATGTACACCCATCCAATCACAACCGCAGCTTAGGTGGCTTATCTTTGGTAATCACTATCAAAGCGCTGCCGCCATTGAGCTACAAGTAACTCGACAAGTTGATTAGTCTCTGGATATTATGGACTGGTATTTTTTTTATGGCTTTGCAAGTATCTATGTACGTAGGACCCTTAATGTGTGTGTATCGTGAGTAAAATATTGTAAGTTTAAAAAATGACATTGCTGCTTTATTTGTGATATACAAGGTGGATACGCTACTTATCTGGATACGAGTAAAATTCACCCGATCAACAAATTACTTGTGCGTAACTTTCAAACTTGGGGAGATCGGTATCTTGGTACAAATTAAGAGCTAAAAGTTTAAGTGGCGGTACCTTGTAATTTTCCCTGCAACGTGAAACTTCAAACACGCAAAACCTTAGGGCCTGTCCTAAAAATCATGATTTCTATGCCATAATAGAATGTTTCAGGAATAAATATATGCACCGACTCAAAGTGCAATCTGATTAGAGTTTGAATGTTTTCGTTGCACCGACTCCAGAAGTAACTGATTAGGTACTTACGTGTTAATTTTATTTTTAGCTTTTAAGTGTTCTGAAATCGGTTTTATTTATTTAATAAAATTTTAATTTTAACTTGGCATGACGTCACGCCTAGATACAATTTTTACTTAGAAGTGATGTCGCGATCACGAACCCCCACTCCCGAACTTTGACGCGCTTTTTCTTTGTCATTCTTTGGTTAATTGATATAGGTAAGAGAAAAAGGGAGTTAATTATTTTTTATAATCTAATTGACGGGCTTTATAAAATTTCATATTCTAAACCCAGTCGTCATCTCTATTGCATAAACTAATCGTTCACGAATGTAGTTTCTGGTTTTATGTATGTTTTTAACTATTTTAAACTTCATTAAAAAAATAAGTATCAATGCTACATTAACCACTTCGAATTCAAGTGAAATAGCTACTTGAATCGGTCTTGAGTAAGGAAGCCAATTTGGCATCAGTAAATTTGCGGAAAATCGCTATTTGGAATACAAAACCAATATCTTTTTGGGCCAGATTGCAAATTACGCTTAATTGGAGAGAATATCGAATTATTGAGGTACAACAATTTGCGTTCAATTTAAAACAAAAGTGGTTTTGAGTATTTTAAATGGCAAATTGTAAACCGTTATAACTAAATATTTATGAAATCGAGGCCAATTTATTGACAAAGGCAACCTAAATGGACTAGCTTCTGCCAGTGATATTGTCTGCGTAGACTTTAGAACGGAGTCAATGAGGCATAAATAATCATCCCATGGGAACACAAACAAGAAATAAATATTATCCTATGTGTTAAATTAGATAAACGTACAGTCAACGGCAGGTAATCTACCTAAAAAGTTAAATTAAAGGTCATTAAACCTAATTTTTAACTTTAAGTCCGACTCTTAGAGATCAATATTAATATTAAATTGACGAATCGTGGTAGGTTGACAAGCTGTTGTCTGTACACAAAATTGTAAAAAAACTAAAAACAAACTGAAGCCAAAAATAATATTAATACAATAATATTAAAACAAACGTAATTAGGTACTTTTGGAGTCGTCGCCAGCCATGGAGAGTTTAAATGTTCTTATTCGTATCGACTCCAGAAGTAACTGAATACGTATGTTTCAGTTAATATTATTTTTTGCTTTTAAGTTTGTTTTTGGAGTCAGTTTTTAGTTTTTTATAAAACATTTTTATTTCACAACTTTTTAGTGTTAAGTTTTTAACATTAGTGGTAACGTAATCATTTGAGTTCAATTGAGAATCTCCTCTTTTTTGAAGTCTTTTGATATGATAGAATATTATTATGAAGTAAGCCTGCTTTTTTGTCGTAAACATGGGATAAGATCTTGCGTTCAATCCCTAAGCTATATTAAGAAACAAACTTTTCTTATTTTCTACGTTTCTGGATGTGCTAGTTTACGCCCCCAGTAAATAAAACTGCTATCTGGTACCTCGTTAGAGCCACGTCTGGCCAAGACACTACTAAATACGTTTTGTTGACAAATCACAGTATTATCCTTGAACTCAGAATCGTTAAGGTGTTCAATTCTGTGGCTTTCATCATCTGCTCAGCCGTAAGTTATGATGAATCCTAGACGCAGACACCTGAATAAGTTATTAAAAGATAACCGACACACTCGAGCCTATATTTTTTGAGGATTTCTCTTGATTTCCCTGAGACTCTATAAAAAGAAAAACCTTTTCAAATAAAAAATAAATTTTGAAATCGGTTCATTAGACGAAATTGTCAGTAAACATAAAAAACATGCAGTTCAATACAGAACCTCCTTCTTTTTGAAGGTTGGTAAAAACATACAACTATAGAAACACAATATTAGTAAAAAGATACTTAGTTTGGTTCTCGCCTTCGATTAAAGCTTGGTAGAGAAAGCAATTTCGATTTTAGGGTTTAGACAACGCGGAACACTTATAGTTTTGCCATATCTGTCAGTCTGTCTGTCTGTTTATCTGAGGCTTAATTATGCCGTCAGTGGTAATTATTTTAAAGTACAGTGAGGTTGTTTTTTTTTGTCTTTCTATAGTGTAGGATGTTGATTCAGGGATCCTTTATTATTCTTTAAATAGCTTTTTTTTTACAACAAAGTTAAAAGAAAAACTATCACAGCTGAATAGGTTTACAAGTTACCGATTTAACTTGTAAAATGTACTTTTAGAAAAAAAACCTAAATAAAGTTCTTAATATCATTCAAATCAGGTAGAAAATACCTCATTTATTCGATGCAACTTGGCCAGTTTTATATTTTTGTGTAATCCTACAAATCTAGCGAAGGCGAATATGCTATGTGGAAAAAAACAAAACAATGTTGAAGTAGTACTGATTAAATAGCTTACATTTCTTTTATCACGCTTTTAAACATCTATAAAAGGTTTAAATCATAGAAGCATTCAATCCCTACATTGTTTCCAGCAGGTAATGAAAGAGTATAACAATGCACTCAACTCGATCCACAAGCTCACAACGAGGCTGTATAATGAGAACTGACGATGCTATTGTATGAGTTGCAAGAGCTACAATAGATCGTTAATTAGAGTGTGCTGTTGAATAAAATGTGTGAACCCATATTAGAGCATTAAGTTTCTTAACATGTCATGAATGAATATTATGTAATCTTTCTCTAGCTAACCTGTAATAAATGGTAATAAAAACTAAAAAATCAGTAATTAACTTAGATAAAGCCTTTATGCTTTAGTTATTGTCTAAAGGTGGTAAACAATCAGCTTTTTTTATTTTTTGGAATTGATTGTAAGGCCATTTTGGTTGATAGCTATATATATAATTGGTAAAACTATTAGAAAAAATTTTGATTCCCAAATGGGCATATTTGTAGAAAAGATTTGAAATGGATGTGTAATTATTATTGAATCAATCAAAAGATTGATAACCTCTAGAGCTCTCAAGAGATAGAACCTTTGCTTATATTTGAGTGCTATTAAGAAAAAAAAACATAATATCATAGGAGCCGACAAAAAGTAATCCAAAAAAAAAGTTCAATGACACCAAGCATCAGCAAAGAATAACCTTAACCAGAATTAACTGTTACGATAAGAACATCGAAAGAGATAATTACATAAGTGATGTCACTCGCATATCAAGGAGCCGTTGAGATACAATTTAGGGAACATTTTTGAGTCAAACAAGGTATGTTTTGGAAAGTGCAGATACGTCCAGGTTAAAATATATTTTTGTAGTTATATATTTTTGTAAGACCCGTGTCTTAGAGTATATACGTGTAACTTCGAATACGCCAAACCACTTAGATGATTATTCAGCAGCTCAAATGTAAACTTATAACTGACGTATCGATTTGAAACTTTGTAAGAAGGTCTAACATTCGGATGATAATACTATATTTTGGGACGTGTATAACTGCCCAGAAGAGGGCCTGTATACTGAATAAATGAGTATTAATAATTTGACACCATAGTGCTAATCTAATGATGGAGGTATCCATCTCCTAGCTCCATCATTCAATATCATATTATCATCATCCAAAAGTAGAACTCTCCAATGACTAACAGTAAAACCTTTGAATTTACGCGCATTTGATTTAATTATATACAGTACACTTAACTAGTAGTTGGAAAAGTCGTGTTTTCATAATTTTGAGATGCGTTAAATTTTTTGGATTTCAAAAAGTATTAGTCACATTTTTTAATATCTACAGATAAATCTGAGATGAAGCAATCATTTGTAGGAGTAATTAGTAATTTTCTTCTGCCTTGCCTCGTTACGTAGGTCCAAGTATGTTGAACAAAGTCATATATGGCAGTAATTAAAGGTTTATCAATGCTCTATCAATATAGACGCATTTAGCAGGATAACTACCAATAATTAATATTGAGTTCTGCAAACCCACGACTGACGTCCCGGTAAAGACATAAAAGAGCCGTTTATCAATGAAAATTGTCGTTCTAAAATTGCGTATGTGTGTAAATTGAAAGGAAACCATATGGCATGTCTGTTCTCCGTGTATTGTGTCACAAATGAGACATCTCATCAACGGTACACTCACCTCGAACTTGCTCGTGACAGGGTTCATATCCAGGAGAGAATATGAGGCGACGCGATCACCATTGCCGTCGATTATCACCTCACCCGTTATGCCTATAATAAAAAAACGCGTGTGTATATAATGGTATCAATTAGGCGTCGATAAAAGCCCGTTTACTGTCAACTGATGAGAATGATAGCAACACTTTGATTAATATTGATTATTAATAAGAAACAAAAAAAGTAAGCTATATTTTGTGAAGTTTTACATTGGCGATTATTATTTGGCTGCTACACGCAGCTTCCAGCGTGTGTATTTGTGTCAGAAATTTCTATTGTACACAAAAGTGAACTCAAAGATGGCAATGTGGCGCTATCCAAAATTAAGATAGATTTGTGACAGGTAAATGTGTGGTTTAGCTATCATATAAGAAGGTAAGAATTATTACTACTACATACTTTAAAATAGCTTCATTATATATTTAAATTTTCTTCCTAACTAATATAATTATATTTAGAAACAACTGAATTTATTTATCAATAAGTGGTGATACAGTAACAAAAAACTTGTTGTGTGTAGTTACGTAACGTAACCAGCACTAGGTTAAGGAGACCATTCGTTTTAACCCCTGCAACTCCTGTGTATTGCATGTATACATACGACTTAATTGGCTTTCAAACCGTTGCTATAATGCGGGCACTACATTTTCGTCAACAGCCGAACTAGATCACAATATACTTTTTTTTAATACCTACATTGAGCATGCATATTTAAAATCCGAACTGATCATCGAATCTAATCAGACACGTTTGCACGAGTTTGATTAAGTTGGCTCAATATCGCTTCCGAAGCAGTAAACAACCCGCATCAAAGGAGTTCGGACGAGTTTGCAAAATCGCACAAACCCTAATTTAAATTTCTTCCAAAAAGTAAGTGCACTGTGTCAAAAAAGTTCAAAGTTCCGAGTTCAAACATTTTTGTTTTACGTTAAAACCTACGCAGATCTTAATTTAATTTAGGGGTGAGCCCCCAGATATAAAACATCATGGTTATTCTCTAAATATCTAGTCTGTCTAGTCAGCAGGTTTGAAGATCAATAGAGTTTTGCCTAAGGTGCTAGACAATAGTGTTGAGCCAGTATTAAGGTTTGACAGAAAAACGCCGGTATGATTGTCAGTTGAAAAGATTTGACTTGACTGTCAAAAGTCAATAAAATATTCAATATTGTTTATTCTTTGCAGTGTCAAACAAATTGTCAATTATCACATCACAAAGCCAATAGGAGCTTACAGACGAGTTACAGCTTGTCAAAGACTGCTTGCAACAATGGTTGCCGACTATTACCGATTCAAGGCTCACGCATACGCACACACACAAACGCACGCACAGCTTCTATTACTTGTTGGAGGACACTATGTAAATATTTTATAAAAATGACTACTACTGAGCTGAAACTAATTCTGCCATACCTGACATAAAAAATGGAACTCTATGACAAATTTTCAAAACTTACCAAAGTTCAGCTATCATTTATTCAGAATGTTAACTAAAGCAGAAAAATATTAAATACCTAAGTCACGAAAGGGCAGCTATTGAAGAAAAGAAATGTGTTTTGAAGGAGATCGTTTGCATTAAGCATCACGACTTGTAAACAGTGGTAGGTAATAAACATTGTCTGGACTTTTTCGTAATAAAAGCATTAATGCGACGCAGATATTAAACTTTTTATAGGGCTAAGTCACACTATAAGTGCTGAGTGTGATTCTGAGCTTGATCACTAACACTTTTTTGAGCCAATAGAAGATGTCGGAATGAACTCAGCCTAATCTCTTGAACTCTCAGAAATATTGCGGCAGACCATTTTACAAAAAATACATTAACAATCTCAATATTTTTACACGATTTCGATATTGCTTTTATAGAAAAAGTTGATGATTATGTGATTTTAAGAAATGTCGCATTTCTATGCACAGACCGTGTTAGTGCGTAGTAAATTAGCTAACATATCTGTTAATCTTAACTTGGCAGTGTAACCTTAGCTTAAGGCTAGGGTGAACAATCGCATTGTTCTAGAACCTCGATGGTTTGGTGACGTACTTGCAGACGACACGCAATTACAGGGATGAATTGCTGTTTTGTTACGATTAATTTTTAAGGCGACAGTCTGTAACATTCTCTCTGATTTATATCGTACTTATACGAGTAGTTCTTTAAATAAATAAATATAAGCCAAACAGCATACCATTGTCATGGTCTCGAAGTAAGGAATTAACATCCTTGTATTACGTGGTCCCACCAGACAATGTATTTTTTCTAGAAGCGTGGTGACGCTTCTTGGTGAAGAACACCTGGGTGTTCTGGTGACGCTTCTAGAAAAAACGAACTTTTTTCGAATTCGGGTCAAAGTTCGTTTTCTAAATTGACCTGAAACGAGAATCCCGAAACCATTTGCATTCAAGGCGAATCACATTTCCACAACACTCAGGGACTCGTCACGATATACTGGTACCTAATAGTGTTTGTCCTTTTGTTGCTGCCTTAGGTGGCAGTCAAACCCACATGCTCTCCCTATCCAGGTAACCACTTATACTTCCTTGAACTTTATTTTGAAACTACTGAACCTACGGTTGAGATTCTCGCTAAAGCTGTAGATTCAGTCTACATAGAGTTGCAGTGGTGGAAACGCATTAGATAGTCAGAATTTATAAGAAAGTTAGCTTAAGTTATTGAGCAACAATACAAAAAACCTAAATATAAATTTTTTCTCTTCCCATTTCTTTCTTGGAAGCCAATCTCGCTAAAATTGTAGCTACAAGAGTATAATTACCTTGAAAAGTTCTATTCCACATGTTTTTTATGACCGCAGCGCCGTCCAAAGGGCCCGAAGTGTTGTTCGCCTGTTGCAAAGTGTCGTTCAGGGCAAGGGCGTACAGAAGTACTGCATCGTAGAAAGCCGCCACAAAGGTCGAGACCACTTCGCCTTTGCCAAACGTGTAGTTGTATTTTGTTGCTGCCAGGTCTTTGACCTAGAGAGGAAAGAGGAAAGGTTGGTTTAGATTTTTACTATAGTTTGCAAGCAAGAGTCACCTGTGTGAGGAGTGAGACAGGGAGCATCGGTAATTTATAAGATGCATATTATTATGACATTGACAATTAACCTGACCCCTCTTGCGTACATACCTCAAGAGGTGACTAGCACTTTCATGCTGACATTACATGATTTTAATAGCTAAGGTATTTGAAGTAGTATTTCAAATCCAGGGTTAGCTTGTCCGTGGCGTCGTAGGGAAGTGTGTTACATGGACAAAGAAAATTTATACTGCAATGGCTATAAAAAACCGGAGCGTCAACGATAAGTGTTATTTTATTATACAGTCATAAGTAAAACAAAAGAACTAGACCGGAGGTAGTTCAGAAAAACAAGTAAAATTAAAGTATATTAAAACACCTGACAAAGACGACCTGGTAAAGTCGCAGGAAGCCGCTGGATGCAGGCCGCCTCCAACTGGCTAGTCTGGAAGTCAATAGGGGTGGCCTATGTTCAGCAGTGGACGTCCTATGGCTGAAATGATTATTATGATGATGAAAATACCTGATCAGAAAACTCCAAATACTCTTTCTTCTCAGGTGCAGGGCTGGTGACGGTAAGGACAGCACTATACGCTCGTCTTGCTCGCTCATTCCGCTCGTCTGTGTCATTCGCTACTTTCCAAGGTTCTTTAGATGATGCTGATGCTAAGCTGCAGAAGAAAATATCATGTTATTATTGCAACGTGGTTCAAAAAGAATTAAGCAAAGGCTGGGCCTACTGATCAACAGCGAACCACATAACTGTAAAAACTATTGCCTGTTAAACATTGATTTGTGACAGTACTAGTGACAAGTGCGTAGTGCTTAAGCGATGGACTGGCAGTAATCTACAAATTGACTTCAACTTGTTACTTGCAGTTAAAATTTCATCATTACTCAAATGTCTAAAGTCAAAAGTCAAAAATCATTTATTCAGTTTAGGACAGAAAACTGCTACTTATGAATGTCAATAATAACATTATAGGCCCATATGGGGCAGAACATGTCTCCTTATTTTTTGGGCCCTACTAGCGCTTCGAGACAAGACACAGACAATCTGGCAAGTGCTGAGAAGAAACGCCGGAACAAACTCAGTCACCACTAGCTGCCACAAAAAAAAAATTAAAAGAAAATAATGTATACCTGTGCGAGCAGGGCAGTATTTAATTCCAGACATTTTTGTCATTTAAATAGTCATTAACAGTATACGAGTAATAACCCTTTTTCATTAAAATAATCTTAACATGCGATTTAAACTCGAACATGGGTAGTTCATAAACAATAGACTGTGGTAATTTGTTAAAAAAGCGAATACATTTTCCCATGAACGAATTACTCACTTTATGCAGTCTGAAATTTGAAACAGCAAGTTTATCTTTATTCCGGGTATTAAAATGATGTTTGTCACTTTTCTTAGGGAAAAGATGCAGGTTTTTACGAATGTACATAATATTTTCATAAATGAATTGAGAGGCCACTGTTAGTATATTAATTTCCTTAAACAGTTATTTTAACGAGTCTCGGGGTCGAAGGTTGTAAATTGTCCGTACAGCTCTCTTTTGTAGTACAAAGATAGATTCAATATCTGCTGCTGAGCCCCATATCAATATTCCGTATGACATTTTACTATGAAAGTAGCTAAAATACACTAATCTTGCCGTTCCAACATCAGTCAATTGTCTTATCTTTCTCACAGCATAAGCAGCTGAACTAAGTCTTCCTGACAGAGTCTCAATATGAGCACCCCATTGCAGACGGGAATCTAAAGTTATTCCCAAAAAGGTAGTGGAATTACTAGTATCCAGTCGTTCATCTTTTACAATAATGAGTGTTGAGACCTGCCTTACATTTGACATTGTAAATTTTATGCATTTCGTTTTGTTTGCATTGAGCAAAAGATTGTTGGTACTAAACCAATGCAGAACCCGCGAGAGTGCATTATTTACATCGTCAAAAGATTCTTGACCTCTTTTAATTTTAAAGATCAGTGAATTCTTTTAATTTTAAAGATCACCTGCAAATAATACCACCTCACATAGGTCGGTTGCAAAGTAAGGAAGGTCATTTATATAAATTAGAAATAGCAGGGGTCCTAATATTGATCCCTGCGGTACACCCATGGTAAGAGGTGACCCTAAAGATTCAGTTCTATTTATACATACTTTTTGAGTTCTGCCTGTGAGATAAGAGTTTAATAAATCTAAGGACTCTTTTGAAACCCCATAATGTCTTAACTTTTTTAGTAAAGTTTGATGATCTACACAATCGAAGGCCTTAGAAAGATCACAGAAGATACCTAAAGCATCTTGCTTACTCTCCCAAGCATCGAATACATGTTTTAGGAGTGCAACTCCAGCATCGGTAGTATTTCTACCTTTTGTGAAACCGTATTGTTTATTATGTAGTAACTTATTTAGGACAAAGTGAGATAAAAGTTGATTAAACAATATTTTTTCAAAAAATTTACTAAGTACGGGTAAGATAGATATTGGTCGAAAATTAGAGGGATCAGTTTTCTTACCCGATTTAAATAAAGAAATAATTTTGCTAAATTTCATTAAAGTTGGGAATTCTCTATCATCAATACATTTGTTAAATATAATTGTAAGGTGAGGAGCTATTGCATTTATTATTGTATTAATGATATTGACAGAGATTCCCCATAGATCCTTAATTTTTTTCATATTTAATTCCCTAAATGTTTTTAGTATTTCCTCAGTTTTCGTTTATATTATGTCTAAAATTTAATGGAGATTGACACTTAATGAGTGTGACCTGACTTTAAAAGAGACTCAGCTAGTTCAGCAGAAGATGCAAGTTCTTTAGTTGTAGAGGTAGCTATGTTTGAGAAGAATTTCTCAAAAGTATTTGCAACTTCTGTGTTTGATTTGATTAGCTTATCTCCAACTTTGAGAGAGTAAGTGTGATCCCTTAGTTTTTGTCTACAAGTTTCCTTATTTATAATATTTCACGTAGCCTTCGCTTTATTAGTAGAACTCGTAATTATGCTACGTAGATGGTTTGACTTTGCTTTGGCACATACTTGTTTAAATATTTTAGCATACTTTTTAACATACTCTATGATCTGTGGGTTCTGAGAATCTGCTTTTAAACTATACAAGTCATATAATGTATTTCTACTTTTATAAATACCAGGAGTAGCCCAATCATTGAACTTACTCTTTAGGTTATTTATTTTTATCTTTCTTTCCGTGAAAATCTGATCAAATTCATTTTTAATTAAGCCAAAAAGATTCTCGTATAACTCATCAGCACTGTGGTCAGTCATAGGTTTTATTAAATGAACACCATCATTATTTTTTTCCTTAAATCTGTCAATTCTATTGATGGTAACTGGCCTACAAACAACATCTACAATGTTCGAGACATGGTGCTCAAATGATGCCTTTTGTCCACTATGGTCCGAGCTTAGACAATTTAAAATAGATTTATCAATTACACCGCTATTACAAAAAAGATTGTCTAAGCAAGTAGCCGATGTGGGAGTCACTCTTGTAGGTTCATTAAAAATATTTATTAAATTATACGACATAAAAAGATTAAGAAAGATTGATGTCTGCGTGTTTACCAATATATCAATGTTAAAGTAAGCTTACTATAATACGCCCGCGTCTTACTAGTTTTTGATTCAGCTGCTATTTTTTGCTGACAATGATTAATTAAGCTGTCATTGAATACGACTGAAATGATAATAATGGATAAGTTTAAACTAATCAATATGACAACAAATATTCCTATTATTAATGGTTTTCATTGCATGCGATGCGTAACCGGTTAAAGTTACGCAAAAATCATGTATAATAGAATTGTTTCACTTTAAAAATTAAAAAAAAGTTTTATACGTAACAAGTTCATCTCTTAAAGTTAACTCACTACAACCTCTTTTATGGTAATCAAATTTGTTCTAAAGTAATGCATTATTTGGTCGTTGATAAAGATTCTAAGTAGACCGAACTCCACGAAGGCAAAGCCTTAGGCGGAATCAATAAATCGGTTGCTGTTAGTAACCTTTAGTTAGTTAAGTGTATCATTGATAACGTACACTATCAATGAATAAATTTATAGCCAATAAAACTTTAGTACCAACACCCAGAGCATAATTATACACAATTAACCCTACTGATTATACAATTGAAAATAATTTACGATAGATTTAATGTGATTGCGATGTTCGTGTTCCGTGTTTGCATTAATAACATCATTTTAATAATTATGTTATAACGGCCTCTGTTATGTGTATAAGTATGATGATCTTGTAAGCATTAAATCTATGATTAGTTATCCGTTATTAATATTTAAAGTTCCGTTCTTATAATAGGCTAGTTTCCTGGGTAAAATAAAGATTATTCTATTTAGTCCGTCAGTTAGATTATCAAAAATATGGGACCCGTATTTTGTCTTTTGTCAATCAAACAAAAAATTATGAAGATAAAGCGCATCACAGTGAGCTCGTAACGTCACGCCTCGCTAAAAACTTTCGCAAGGCGTGACGTTACGAGGAACTTTAACAGGCTATATCTTCATCATTTTTTGTTTGATTGAGAAAAGACAAAATACGTGTCTAACATTTTCTGTAAATCCAACTGACGGACTAATAAGATTTTTTTAAGAAACTAGCCCATTATAATCTTTTCTGTGTCCGACGACCTCCGTAGCCGATAGGCGAATATGCCAGACTTGGTGTCGCTATCTCTAAGGTCCCGAGTTCGATTCCTGGTCGATTAATGTTAAAAAATAAACTTTATCGGGTCTGGGTGTTGTGGTACCTTCGACGACGACCTTCTGGTGTAGTGGTTCACGCTTCGGACTACAAAGCCAGCGGTTTTGGGTTCGAACCCCGCAAGGGGCAAATGTTTGTGTGATGAACACGAGCATTTGTTCCTAAGTCATGGATGTTTATAAAAAGTATTTAAGTATGTTTATCCGTCATCTAGTTGCCATAGAACAAGCTTTGCTTAGTTTGGGGCTAGCTAATTGGTGTGATTGTGGAAAATTTCCCTAATTTACTTATTATCAAATTATTCTATACACAAGTGCTTTGGCTTGATACTATAAGATCAGAGCAATACATAATTATATCCCTGACTCAGGCATAAATGTTCGTGTTCATCCTTGCGTGTATTGAACCTGCAACTCCGGTTTTATAATCTGCACAAAATCTGCACGCACCAAGGGGCTAACTATAATCTCGTAAAGCATTGTTACTTGAACCTTGTTTTGTTTTTTCCTGTATAGAGTTTGACGTAAAAATTACTGCATAAATACTATTTAGCTTTATCGTTAGGCCCTTAGACAATAATCAAAGTATTGCTTTATCAATTAATAGAACTGGTTAACTAGAAATAGAGTATAGCAATCCAAAATAATACTCAATAATACTAATTTATTCATTTTAAAGGCCCTCTTCCGGGCACTTATTATACACGTCTCAAAATATAGCTTTGTCCTACCACCGCTTCGGGACTACATATAGGCTTATATTTGACCTAATCATTCAGTTACGGGAAAAGAGCTGTATTTAGTGACTTTTAGTTTAGCTGCGAATCTGAAACCACAAAATCCTGGCCACTGTAGGAAAAAAATATTATTACAAAATTACAAAGCCATTTAAGTAATTATTAACACAAGCCACATTCCACAAATTACTCGCCGTAAAATATCTTCAACACCCAGTTTGTTCCGTCCTAAGTTTTAGACAAATTAGCCCCAAACTCCCGAGTAGAAACAATGACCGGCGTTTTAATTTATTGGGTACAGTCATACACAACAATATGTAATTTTTACGGTTCTGTATGCGAAGGATACAAACAGAAACCTATACTAAACCTAAGCCGTCTGTCTGTTCGTCCTACTTATCTTTCTGATGCTCAATGTAATACAAACTTGACAAATTAGAAATATGTACTACCGCCTAACACTTCAAAGTATATGTTTCAAATTATTCAACATGTCCAATAGGGATGACGGAAAAAAATACCTTGACTGTGTGTAAGATTTAGCGCCTTTCGTACTTTTTTTTACGGCTAAATGACTAATGTACACAAAAAAATACATTTTAAATAACAGTGAATGTCATTTTTATGGAACAATGGGCGTTTTAGGCAACTCAACTTTAAAAACTTGAGCGTCAGAAGAATATAGAGGGTTTAAGATTTAAAAATTTAGTGAAATTCACAGAATTAGTTATTGCGGCGGTTATAAAAAAATAAAGAAAACTCTATTAGTAAAAAAATACTAAATATAAAAGATAAATGGATCCAATCGTTACTCGATAGATGCCTAAAGATAAGTAGGAAATTTACAAAGAAACGATGACGTGACAATTTGGAAAGCCAAACAAGGAATGGCAGATTTTACCCTCTGCAGAAAAACGTAGCAGTGCGACATCATAGATTAGCAAGGTAAAAAATGATGGAGGTCCTTTTTTTCTCACAGATCCTAATATCCTATAGTAGGGTGAAAAAGACAAAAAGATCCGTAATATATCAAAATCATTTTGTTAAAAAAATCCAGGGAGATTAAAATATAAATTGACACGTATATGTTACAAGCTCAAGTTATTTGACGATAAGAAAGAATTTTATCGTATCTGACTGTACACATTATTCCTGTTCCCGGTCGTCATTTCCGTCAGGGACTTCAGAGATCTTTATTCAAATTACCAAAAGGGAATTGATCAGTTGTGTAACACTGTATTATTATGATATTTATAAAATAATAAATAAATAAATTGTTTTCACAATCACAATAATTATCTAGCCCCAAACTAAGCGATGTTTGTACTACGGTGACTAGAAAAAGGATAAATATACTTAAATACATTTATAAACATCCATGACATAGGTACAAAATACAAATGCTCGTGCTCATCACACATACATTTGCCCCTTGCGGAATTCAAACCCGCAACCACTGGATTTTAGTCCGGAGCGCGAACCACTACACCAGATGGTCGTCAAATATTGACATGTGACGTTTTGTGGTAGGTTGGAGCTGTTGTCTGTGCAAAGTCTTAGATCGGTACGACTAACAAATATAAATATTATAGAAATTGACTTCGAAAAGATGATTATATAACGGAGTCAGCCCCCCTAGCATGACTACCAAAACACGATATGATATGATATGATATAGCGATATATCGACACCATCTGTAAAAATATGCTAGATATTGCCGCCATTTTGATTTTTTATCGAAACAGCGATTATAATATGTGACGTCACCGGCACGGCGATTCAACATGGCGGCTATATATATCATATTTTTAGAGTTGTTATCGATATATCGCTATATTATATCATATCATATCGTGTTTTGGTGCTCATGCTAGGAAGGCAAGAACGCTATTCCCATTTTGAACAAAACACTTGGTTACCCTTAAAACTTCCTCAGAATTAATATTCATCTCTCACCGCGAACTTACTTTCCATTTAACTTTAAATGTGTTTCTCATTAAATACAGATAATGTGGCTAGATCGGTAAGGGCCGGTGAAGAGGCTTTAACAGAAACCGAACGTTCTGCGGTGCCCCTAATGTTGCCGAAGCACTTAGAATTAGTTGGATCATCGAAATGTCTAGGTATTTAAATGGCTAGGTTCCTTTATAAAATTATTTGTGCAAGCTATGAAAAGTAGACGTAAATTTTTTAGTTTTTAATTATTTTTTACGACATAATTGTTGATGAAGGTATTTTAAAATATGGTTTTTAATATTTATCATCATCATCATCATTTCAGCCATAATACGTCCACTGCTGAACAAAGGCCTCCCCCAATGGCGTATCATCGAGGGGGATTGCCAATACTCGCCACGCTTGGCAGGCGGGTTGGCTAGCGCAGTTTTTTTATAAGATTTCGCACGAAGATGCTGCTGCCCGTCTCGTGCTACAAAAATTAGTCACCTCTTACGACACGCCTCCTGTTGGCGGTAGGAAAGTGTATTCTTTACGGCCGTCCCCACATAGCAATATATTAATATTACTATAATGTTATTTCTTATTTTTTAAAAGTTTGTAAAAAAAAATACGAAAACTGACACAACGTTTTGGAATGGAGTATTTGGTTAACTAAAACATTTTGTTTAGCTTTTTTTTTCTTTAATTTTTTTAACATAAAACGTTATTATAATTTATCTACTTACTTAGGCATTCATTTCTGCTTGGGACTCTAAATAATGCTCAAACGTTAAGGTAGCATCATTTGGTATTCTTATTTATTCATGCTACTTTTATTCAGGTTTCACCCTTTTTACCTGCCTTCAAAAAATGACGATGGCTGATTTAAATTTTTATGGTCATTATCTTTAGAAATGATTAATTTGATATTTCTAGCATGTACAATTTTTATTAGTCTGATATTTCAGCACAGTTGCAAGCACCTTGATCACATCATGTTCGTTTATTACATAATCATGTGATCCGTAAGGAAAGCTCAAGATTGCACAGGGTGCCATGGAAGGGGCTATTGACGACGTGTCGTGACTTCCTCCGTAGCCGAGAGGCGAGCATACCGAACTTGGTGTCGCTATCTCTGAGGACCCGGGTTCGATTCCCGGTCGGTCAATTTGGAAAAATAACTTTTCTTATTGTCTCGGGTCTGGGTGTTGTGGTACCGTCGTTGTTTCTGATTTCTGTAACACAAGTGCTTAATAGCTACTTATCATAGAATCAGAGCAATGTATGTGATGTTGTCCAATATATATTTTTTTTTAAATCGGAATTTCTTTGCAAGATCAAATTATCAGAAATGAGGATATCCGTAAACGAACAAAAGTCGCTGACATAGCCCAACGGATTAGTGGTAAGCCAAGCCCAAGCTAAATTGGCAGTGGGCGGGGCATATATCACGTCCAATGCTGCAGAAAGTTTCTAGAACGGAGGCCACGTACTGGCAAGCGCAGCATAGAACGTCCACCTGCAAGGTGGTATGCTCAACAGTGGACATTCTATAGCTGAAATGATGATGATGGTCCGTGATCATATCGCATGCAACAGTGCCAAAATATCGGAGGCTTTTAAAAAACCTACCTATGTTACCTACATGTTTTCGTTTTTTAAAAGCCTCAACCATCAATCAATCAATCATCAATCATGTGATTGATACCCCATATTAATTACTTCTAAAGACAAAGGGTATTAATAATTCCAAGTATTTAAAAAAATCTTATCTGCGTAAATATATTACGGCTAATTACAGTAATCCAGTTTTCATTATAACTGGACTTCAGTTCGAGAATAAAGGTTCAGAAGAAAAACGAACTTTACTAAATTGGGTTTTCGAATGACATTTTCTATTCAAGGCGTAAAGCGACGCTTGGACTAACAAATAGCTTCTAGATATTATTTTCTTCGGTATTTGCAATATGCTAAGATAAATTAAGAAGTTGTTAAATTAAAATAGCCTCTAACGCTGACTTGACACTTGAGTTGACGGCTGTTGACATCGTTATTAAAAATAACATTTTAAACATATTCAATTATTTTATTCATGTAAACAGAACTCTTTGAAAGTGAGATTTAATTTTCATTAGCAACCCTATCAAAATAAAAAAAACAAGAGGTAAGTAATATTTGTTTTGTGTGTTTGTTGTTTATCTATATGCTTTGCTTGTTTATTTTTTAAGCTTGTAGGCATTACTTTTGTTTTTAACGTAGAGCCCATAACAACGTGGAACGGTATAAAATGGTCATATCGCAATTATTTTTATTTGATAAACTACATTTTAACGATTTTTTAATGTTTTTTTCGATCGAATTTATGTGTATCTTTGTAAGTATCAAAAATGTAGTTTAGAACCGTGATGTTAAATTACATCAGCATAAAAGCAAAATTTTGTACACCTTCAAAGGGCCGTAAACCTTCATATTTGATATTAATTGTTTTAGAAAAGGGCTCTTGTTGACAGACGGACAGATTGACATCAAAGTAATCCTGGGTCCCATTTAACCTTTTGAGACACGGATATCAACATCCAGGCTATGAAACTTCTAGTCCAGAAATACATTAAAATACAGCTAAAGTAATTCAGAGTTAGTTTTAACAGTGGATGACCTAATTTCTAACTACATTACGAGATAGAGAGAAAACATTTTTTGTGGACCTTAATTTTAGCTAAAATAAAAATAGACATTTACATTTTTTAAATATCGCTTTACATACGAGGTATTCAAACTTTGAGATTATTCAAAAATATTAAAAACTATATTATAGTAGCATCAATCGATAGTGTGACTAATCTAATGAGTCTACTGCTAATAAATGTCTCAATTTGATGAAATCGTAAACTGACAGGCCATGTTGTAATTTCATAATTTTGCATTGTTCTCATATTATTCGCTTAGCAACAACTTTTAAACCTTGACACATTAGCCTACTTTATAACATTGCCACTTGACATAACTGTTAGAAGATGCATTTTACACTTGACTTTTATTAACAAGACTTTGTATTAATTTATAGCGATTTAGCGATACTACCGGTTATCAATATTGTACCAAATTAGCGTTCCATTATTGAATAGGTATCAAAGTAATATTTCAGAAAAGAAAAAGTGTGGAGCTTTGGTTTTTACCAACCTAACTTAAGTAAATTTGACTTGACCCAGTGTAATGTCAAAAGACAACGCTAATGCAAGCTACTTAAAAGAAGAAAAAATCTCATATAATAATTTTTTTCTTTACCTATCTTTTAGTCGCAGATTTCCACTCTCACCCCAAAAACTCACCTGGACCTAATTACATAAAAAATATTTAGTTTTTTCCGTATCCTAAAACCATTCATCCGATTGCGATAAAAAACGTTATGAGTTCATGTTTTTCCAGCTCTCCGATTGACAATACATCTTATTTTAACACCTTAGTTTTGCATAAATCTTATAAATTATATGCAGTTGACGTATCTATGTTTGAATGATGATGATGAGTACTTATATTATCTGACAACATTTAACTTATTGGCTTCCGAGCATGAGTCCAACAGCGTAAAAATAAAATTTCGATTGTGTCTTGTTTTGCTGGGCTAAGAGTTTAATGTGCAAAACCTGTGAAGGCCTATAAGTGGTTTTATAGTCTCTTTAGTTTCTTTCAATCATAAGTGTGTTAACCCTGGTTTCCCTGTAATAAATCAACAATAAACTTACTTTGAAAATAGCTCGATATTGAAGAAAACGTATTCCCCCGAAGACACCATGTTGAGATCATCAGCAGCCAGCATTATCTCTCTGACTGTACTCGGATTGGCGCACACGACCACAACTGTAACAAAATTATACAATTAGCAACGCTGGTGGTACATTAGGGAACAAAACGACTTTTCTACTTACATAATAACATAAATAGTTATCAGTATCAGAAGTTACGTTTTAACAAACGCGCTCGAGTAACGCACATAAGGATTTCGCTTAGGATACGAAATCTTGGAAAACTCTGAGATAGTGTTTCCCAAATGCAAGACCAAGACGAGACTTAGCCAGTCTTGGTCTTAGTCTTGCGTCAACACACTTGGTCTTGGTCTTGCCGCAACTAGACGGTCTTGGTCTTATTCTTGCAAAATGCAAGAATAAGACCAAGACTATGTTTGGGCAACACTACTCTGAGAGTAGTTCGCGCCCGAGTGTTCTGAGATTCCATGTTCTTAAGCGATGTCTATGTGTGTATTGCTCTAGCGCGCATTATATGACGCTTAACTTCTGATACCCATAATATTTATTCTATGCTAATAAGAATACCTTGAATAATGCCTAGCATGGTACGAGATCCCAGCAAACGTCTTTCGCACGCATTAATGTGCCATACGACTTCGTAGAGCTATAGTGATAAATTAACTACATACAAGATATAAACAGACGTGACATAGAAAGTGTCTTACGATAAAGTTTAATCCCGAAATGGGATAAGACCAAAAACTATCAACTGCAAATACAGAAAAAAAGGTTTTGTTTATGAATTAAGATTTTTTATTTTGGATACACTTTCGGTATTCCACAATATCCTTGAAAAGAATGTGTTTTCACGAAGCTTAACTACTTATTAGCAGTAGCTTAAACATAGTGAGTAGCCTTTGAAATACTAACCTCATATTGGCTACATTGGTATTGTTAGTCGGTATATGTTATGTCTGTACCCTGAGTGCCAATTTCGTGATGTCTATTTCATCACCTGACTGTACCTCAAGTCGTCTCTATAGAACTGAACCTCCTTTGAAATACAGTACGTTTGTCTTTGACGTGAATTTGAATAGCCTCTTCTCTTATCACGAAAGCACTTGGATAAGGTAATACGCTTAGACGGTTAGATACGAAATGTATTTAGACAGGTTTATAGACAAAATAAAAAAGACGGGTTAGTTTAGTGTTTTAATTAAATAGGACACATTTTATTGTTTATATAGATAAAACTTATCGTGTGATTAACTTCAGCTCAGAAGCATTCGGGCGTATGTTGCATAATGACTGTATACAACTTACGCCGGTATGCTTCTGAGGTGAAAATTTGATCTCGACAAAAATCTCCGTGTAGTATACTCGTAGGTACTTCAAAATGTAATAAAAATAATTTAATTTTTTAAAAGTCCGTCCGCCCTTTATATTTGATGATAGTTTCCTGTAATGATATTATAAATTTCATGAAATGTGCTCAAAAGTATTAACATATAGTTATTTAGAAAGACAAGCAAACATATCAACCTACAGCTAAATAATAACAAACTATTTTAAATTATAATATTGTTAAAAACTTAAGCTTAAACGAAAAATTAATGCATAAAACACAAATAGTACTATAACACCACTTAAGGGTAACACAAATTAAATAAGGTTCGTTTAGTACAGTAAACAATTTGGAGTACATAGCACCTGTCAATTAATGTCAATTATTATTTCGTATAAATTAAAAATATACAAACAAATTGAGAAGCTCTTCCTTTATTTAATTTTGAAGTCAGCTAAAAATAAAGATAGATATTTAAGGAGTTAAAAGAAAATAATACAACCGACATCAATATTGAACAGAACCGAATTGTCTTTTACAAGTCCACGAATGAATATTTCAGTTGGGGAATGAACGAAAATAGAACGTAGGACATAATCTTAACCCTTTTCTGCGTGATGGGCCCATATAGGGCCATTTACCAAATAGTAGGAAAAAGGTTTAATCCCGAATGAATTTTGGCAGAAAAAAAATGTATGATTGATTAATTTCTTTATTACAATTCTCTTTTGAATGATATCTGTTGAATGACCGCGAACATCACGTTTTCATTTTTTTAAATACATTTATAATTAGTTACAATCTCACTTTCATTCCACAAACAGTTGCCCCTTGCGGGATTCGAACCCGCAATTGCTAGGTTTTATTGTCCTGAGCACCCAGATGGTCGTCATACATTACCCATTACATATGTGATTTGTAAAGCGATTCTTGTTCATTGCAATTTATACTGATCATTTAAAATTCAAGAACACTTGAAAATAATTTGAAGGTTGAATAGCGGGAAATATCATAAATATATAATATGTGTATGTATCTTTCTATACTGCTTGTAAAACTTGTAAAGCGTATTCAGCGAAAAATCGTTTTAAAATTAAAATAACGTTGAGTATTAACATTTCAATAAAACTAGAGAAATGTGAGGCTGATAAGGCTTAAAAAACGTTAAGAGAAATATAGTCGTCTAAATATAAGCTGGTTTCAAAAGCTTACACTTACGCACAAATTGTCTGACAAATATTTAAAAAATATGCTTCGCATCGTCAAAATCTGCCTAACATTTTGAGCATAGCATTTGTTTCAAGTACTTGTACCTACTTCAAGGGACATAATTAATATCATAGTTAAAAAAACTATAAACAGTTTTATTTGTATCGGCCTAGTCAGAAAGAATCAAATGAGCCCAAACACGAAGGTTTTCATTATCATCATCATTTCAACCATAGGACATCCACTGCTAAACGTGGGCCTCCCCTAGTGATTTCCAGATTGGTCGGTTGGAAGCGGCTGCATCCAGGACGTAGGAAGTCTACCCACAAGGTGAACAGACGACCTGGTAAAGTTTGCAGGAGCAGGTTGCCGCTGAAGGTTTTACTAGTAGTTATTGAAGAGTTCCACTATCCTCTTCCTGGCTCCATCTTTAGATCAGCATGATGGTATCAAATTATTGTATTGTCATTCAAATGTCAGATACAAAGTTTCAAATCGATACGACAGTTGGAAATAGGTTTAGAACTACTTCCAAGATTTGATTACATAGTTAGTTAGTTTAATAATAATAATATAATAAACGCTTGATTTGTCTCAAAAAAAATATTACAAAATTATACATGCATACAATTTTCATGTCTTAATATAATAAATAAGTAGCACATTATTTTACATTAATGAGACCAATAGGTCTACGACTCAGCTAATGATGTTAGGAATAATTCTTACATCGCTGGTATTCTGCCGTAGCCTTCAACTAATAACAACAAGAACATAAAACTGTCAATAATGTGAAGTTAATAATAAATGTGTGTTAAAAAATAGAGACATGTAAGACTGACGTGAGCTAAAATCAGTACGTTAAGTTTATACAGATGGTTTTAAAATATAGATTATTTATTTTCATACGCAGCCGGGATCGACCGTATAGATGAAGAAGAAGACCAAGTATGAGCTTATAAAACAGTATTACTTCAACTTTGTTTTGTTTTTTCGTATGGATTTGACGTAGAAACAATTGCTTAGATCATTAGAGTTCATGGTTATGACCTAGAGGGGAGGTTAAAATCGAAATCGTGGAAAAATAAAATATATGGACCACCCGAAAGACGTAGTGGTACGGTTTTTAGCTTAGAGTAAACGCACAGGGTTCGTTGATTGGTTTGGGTTTTAAAAAATCGCTTCGTTCGTTTCGCTTTTGCGAAATTTTGTATCTAGTTTCTTGTAATAAAAGGAAGTTAATTCCTTGCTTCAAGACCGTGTCAACATTTGTTGTCTAGCGCATATTTATTTATATTATTTAATTGATTGAATAATAATTTTTAAGTTGCCACCTTGAACTTGAACCTTTTGATCAAATCTATTTTTAATTAAATTTTCACAAATTTTAATATCCGATGCGTCCACTTTTATAAATACCGATTGAGGAAAATGGGAATAAAAATCTCGTTGTGTTAGGTCAAGTCGATTGCAGTTTTTAGATGTACCTAAAACATTTAGATATCTTAAGATGTCTTCTATTATGTGTATTTCAATTCAATTCAATTCAATCATATAATGCATGCTACAATGGTGTACACTAGTAGCTTTGCAAGTAGGTAAATTATATTCTTAAAATACATTAATATAACGCCCTATCATAGCATAACGGGCATAGCAATAGCAGAAACAACCTTTTGTTATCTAGCGTTAAGTCCGCCTAAATTGTACGTCTTCCTTAAAAATCATAAGTAATTTATGTATGGTGTGCATAAAGAGTATCTATCTGTCTAGCGAAGCTGTGCTGTTTGAGGAGGCGACTAACTCCTGTAGCACGAGACGGGCAGAAGCAT
Organism: Anania hortulata; assembly: GCA_963576865.1. Classification (NCBI taxonomy): domain Eukaryota; kingdom Metazoa; phylum Arthropoda; class Insecta; order Lepidoptera; family Crambidae; genus Anania; species Anania hortulata. The sequence continues at coordinate 5,134,572 of OY756408.1, read as the reverse complement.
TTGCGTGCGAATAAAAAAACTGCTCTCGCCAACTCGCATGCCAAGCGTGGCGAATATTGGCAATCTCTCCTTTTACACGGAGGCCTATGTTCAGCAGTGGACGCCCTACGGCTGAAATGATGATCTAGCGTTAGGATTCCAAAAAAAAATATCGATAGTTCTTACTATGTACTAACATCAAAAGACAACGTATTTTAATATTTTTAAGGTCAACCAGCAAAGCATACACCATAAACAATGCAAACATTTACAAGCGAAAGAATCTATGGTGTTGCCATACTTATAGGCTGCCACGAAACGTATACTTCATGACTGGCTATTTCTACAGACATTGTCTTGTCGAAATTAGTTGTCAGAACATAAAAATTTCTAGAACTCGATTACAGCACCACCTATACCGGGTCTGAGTGTGTTTTCAAACCATCCAGGAACCTATTAATATATACATACACAAAAACTTTCATCCAAATCCGTCCAACTGTTTAGGATGAGTTAGCAGACAAACACATGTACAGAAGAGTTATCTAAGTTAAGATTTTGGCAGTTTTGACTTGGTTTTATAAACGCAGCTACGATTTAGTACGACAAAGAAGAAAAATAAAAGATAAAGCAAATGAAACGCTATACACATTTGATACAACTTAATACAATTGGTTTTAAAATGTCAGAACTCGATTATTTTGTACAGTCAACGGAAGGTCAACCTACCCAAAATGTTAAAGGTCGTTGAACCGATTTTCAACTTTATGTCCGACACGTAGAGATCAATATCTATCGAGAAAATTTTATGTTTTGTGGTAGGTTGACGTTCTGTTGTCTGATCTTAGCACGTTTTGTCTTCTAGACCATCGATATAGTCTACAACTAGAAGCATGGTATAGTCATGCATCTTTATTTCTTTAATTTGATTATCGAAGCTTATGTAGTGTGATACAATTATAAGTATTTACTAACTCAAGTTTTACTAGGAAATAAAATCGTTTAGGAAATAAATTAGATTTCGATACATACTTCCTACCACGTATAATAAACATAATAATAATCTCCATCCATCTATGCATATAAAACCAATACTTCCCAAGCCTTGATGGCGTATTAAAATTCATACGTCCTCCGTGTAGATCAAAGGCGTTGCATAAGATAGTACTTACGTCATCAATATCTAGACTGAACTCGTATCAAATAGAGTCTGGCAATAAGTTGGCGGCCTTGATTGCGCTCTTATCGCCCTGGTGTAGGTCAGGGTAAAGATGGCAATCGGAGGTGACCTATGGTCTGAGAATCAACGCCTCATTCACTACCGGAATGGCTGCCCATGACGGCTTTTTTCTTTTTAACTATGTTTTTCAAACTATTATATATTAATGTGATATTTACTATGTGATTTATCGTTGGTTTTTGTTTTTTTGTCGCATTATCACTTTAACTGTAGGCGTAAGTGCTGAACAGCCCCCAGCTGTTGCTGCATCAGCTTTTTAGATCAGTCAGGTTCACGGACTCACCAATCGAATCCTAGCTCTCGCACGTGAAGGTTGCCACTTTCTTTTTTCCCTAATCCAAAATCATAATTATTATTTCACTAAAAAAAAATCTACTGTTTTTGGTGGGATTCGAACCCACGACCTTTCCCTATTTGGGCAACTGCTCTGAAATGCTTAAATAATTATAATATATATAATTATAATGTATCCCAGATGCATTGATTATTAAGAACTGGGATTATTCTGGGAAACCCGGCCTTACAGCAAGATATTACATAGAACGCATTATGATTCGTTCCTTGTCTTGGATTTATCTCACTGATCAAGAATGACGCATAATCCACGTACATTATTGATGAGTTATTGCATATTGATGACACATCAATTTGCAATAATTTACATGCACACAGAGGTGTTGAGCGCTTCCTTTGATCTCGCAATAAAGACGTACACTCACTGTTACAATTTAGAAAACATAAAAAATGAATGAACGACAACTTTTTATGGAGTGTTTTTTTTGTAAGGTTATGCTTTTATGTGGTAAAGATTGTTCATGGCGTCCTTGTTGTAATCCTTTTTATGCAGTGGTTATACTATTCAAATACAACCACAATACTTTCTCTATAAAACCAACATTGAAATCGCGCAAAACCTGTTCATACTGAGTAGCCAATCAGCTCTTACGGGTACAACTACAATTTTACTTAGTTTTTGAGATTTCGAAATTGGTTCCAAAATAAAAGTTGTTATTTCAGTAGTAGAATCATCTTCTAAATTAATTAAATAGGACCTTTCGATTTAGAGATTTTAATTCAATTTTTAAAAAGGTCATTTGCATAACATAACATAGGGCAATCTTTATATGTGAGGTCAGTTCAAGTAGTGTGTTATACATAAGAAATAATAAAGATAATTTTTATTTTCACAACCATGATAGTAAAAGTTTTGATACAAATGACATATATCTCTCAGCCAAGAGAACGAAGACACTAGTTTGTTTTTGTTACGCGGTCTCATGCAACCGCTTGTTATCCAATCATTTTAAAATACTTTTAAAAGGCTCATCTTACAACTTATCAATTTCTTTTTCTTCTTATTATTTATATGAAATTTTACCCTACGTCGATCCAGAGCTTTCAATGCGGGGTTAAGTTAACAGCGCGGTCGCGGTTTGAAACTTCCTCTGCTCAGAATAAAGGCGTCGACTCACTTGGCACGAATGAATGAACGATTGAATCTTAATTAGTTCACTTCAGGAGTTCAGACCTTCAGGAGTTCAGACCGCAAAATGTAATTAGGGGATACTAATAATTATCTATTTGGAGAGGCATGTTAGCTAGTCTTTGAACATTAGCGCTAATTAATGATGTTAGATTAATTAGCGTTTAAATTAATGTAGCAAAGTCTATAAGTGAGCATTATCGGCTTTTCTAGGGTTTGATTTCAAACTATTTTAGGTCATTGCCATAAACTAATTGCTAGAAAGCAATCATACTTTTATTCGTTTTAGATAAGATTTATATTGTTACTTAAACCTATGAAGGATAAATTCTTATATTCTTACGTAGGTTAGGTACCAACAATGTAGGTAATACAATTAGACACTGGAGAGTTTTGAAGTGACCTTTTAAAAGGTTACCCTTTACAGAAATTTGGAGGACTAACATCGATTTCTCAAACAACAACCAAATTCTGTTGTTACGATTTCTCTGTTGAATTTTTTGCGAAATATTTATTCATTTAGATTTATTGATTAAAAAAATTATTGAGAGCTCCTGCGAAATGTTTTTGTTATCATAATATTTTGTATCTAAAAAATCGAAATATTTTTTACTACAATGCATGCTGTGCTTACCTACAGATGTAGATGATAATATTATTATTAATTGACAATTGTTTTCACAATGATACCAATTATCTAGCCCTATGGTAAAGCTTGTACAGACAGCAGCACATGAACCTACTACAATTCGTAAAAAAATCTCAATTGATATTGATCTCTACGTTTCGGACTTAAAGTTGAAAATCGGTACAAAGACCTTTAACTTTTTGGGTAGATTGACCTGCCGTTGACTGTACCTACTATGGAGACTAGATAATAGACAAACATTATAAAACGTTCAACTTTCATTACTTAGGTACAAATGCTAGTAATCATTACACAAACATTTGCCCTTTGCAGGATTCGAACCCGCAATCGCCTGGCTTTGTAGTCCGGGGCGCGAACCACTTTACCAGACGGTCGTCCAATGAAGGAATATTTAGCCTTTAAACTTAATTTTAAATTTTATTTGAAGTATACGTTTTACATTGGTAATATAATAAACAAATTTGGAACCAGAATTAGTAATTTATAACAAATGTATTCAAAAATAAATAAAAAATCATTGGCACCTATATAACAGAGCAGTGCCAGCCAGTGTCATAATAATATTTATTCTGTGACTTAAGTGGATGGATGGTTTTATGCATGCAAACAGTATAGCAGTAAAGTTTCACACGACATTGAAATGTGTTACGTAAGAGGAAAAATGCGAAAGATATTGGAAAACGTTCCATTTCACGACGCCATTTAATTTTATAGTCTTCACAATTGTGCCTGGGCCGTACCTTGATCAAACGAATAATTTATTCTGATGTGTGTACAAGTAATGCTTACAAAATGATCGTTTGTAAAAAAAAAAGGAAATATATTTTTATTTCTCATCACAAGAACAATAAAAACAAACATAGTAGATGTCCTTTTTGTGTGAGACTGATGCCTATAAACAGATACATAGTTAATACATAGTTACACTTTTTACATTGTTAAGTTAAATGAAGTAATTTAGTTAGGTAACATTACCTACCTACTAGACAATTAATATTATTGTTTGTTTGTAAATCGTTTTATGTTTCAATGAGACTAAACTTTAATAAATTTTAAGGCAACGTTAGATTTGCAATTAAATAAATTTCACCGTAGTGCCGTGTGGGGACGGCCGTAAAGAATACACTTCCCCACCGCCAACAGGAGGCGTATCGTAAGTGTCGACTAATTCCTATAGCACGAGACGGGCACCAGCGCCTTAGTGCAAAATCTTATAAAAAAAAACTGCGCTCGCCAACCCGCCTGCCAAGCGTGGCGAGTATTGGCAATCCCTCCTGATGATCAGTTATTGGGGGAGGCCTTTGTTCAGCAGTGGACCTCCTATGGCTGAAATGATGAAATTTCAAAGAACATTGATCAAAAATGCACTAGAGAATACACTATTAATTTGTCATGGTCTCAAATAGTCACGGTACATAATTATTACTTACCTTGTGTAAAGTAAATAAGATTTTTCGACTTTTAAAGTTCAACAATACTTCGTTATCGAGAAAATAAGATAATTGGTTTCTCGAACTCAAGCATTGAAATTTATGACTATGACAATTGTAATAAAGTTTGTTAAGTGCCATGAAGTTCAACGATAAATTAAATCAGTAAATTAACAACCTAATTATTATTATGAGTAGTAACTAATTTTACAGAGTACATTTTGTAATATTATTTGCAAAAAATTTACTCATTAATACAGCATAGCTCTATAATTCTAATTATGTTCTGTGAAGATACCAAGAAAAAACGGCCAAGTGCAAATCGGACTCACGCACCAAGGATTCCATACAAACCATGTACATCCCTATATGTAAATAGTTCGTCTATAATGAGTATCTAGTCTCGAAGATTTTTACCGCTTTTTCATGAATTTGTTAAAAAAAATATTGCTGTAACCATAAATTTATGGATTTTGGACTTTTTGCCAAATTTCATGACTCTAAGTCAACGGGATATACCTACCCGTAAGTTTAATTCCCTTGTGTAAAAATATGCTGCTTAAGCGGCCCTATCTTTTGATTGCGTTAATTAAGAAATTTGATTTGTTCACAGCTTCAACAAATTACAGACCTGAGTATTTGATGTTAATTTCTATTTGATACTTCTACGTGTTCCTGATAAAAAGGGTCTTGCACAGAGACAGAACAGACAGACGGAAAACGAAGTGATTGTATATGAGTTCCTTTTTACTCTATGAGGTACGAAACCCTATAAATACTTACAAGTAGAAATCACATTTAACTTAATTCATTAAATTAATTAACATTGATTGGTGCAGTGGATTGGTGATTCGTCTTGAACACAAAGGGACGGAAAATCAAACAGGATTCCCGGTTTGGGTCAATACAGAAAGCGAAATTTTCTAAATTGGCTCGGGTGTAAATTCATTGGCTGGTAGGGGAGACCAGGAAGTCAACTAGACTATAGGTATAAGTTGAATAATTGTCAAAAACTAGACTTATTTAGAAGTGTTGCATCATTCAACTAAGCGCGAGAAATGCAATGTCCGCTGACTGAGGAGAAAACGAATTTTTGCTCCTATTCGAATAATATAACACTAACACAAGTCAAGTTTTTGACATTTTATTTACTATCCCTATTCTCCTCTACCTCGTTTCACAAGGATGTTAATTTCTTGCTTACAGACCATGATAATTAGTGTGTTATCTGGCGCACATATAATTTATTACCGAAGCCAATTTCGGAATATCGAAAAGGTGGAGCATTCTTATAAGTGTTACCAGGTAAATCCTTCGTGACGTCCGCGTCAGTCCATGACCGTGATTAGGTTTTTTGAGGACGCGTAAGTTGTAAAGGAAACTCTAGAGAAGCTTTAATTTCTGGAACCTTCGATGCTTGTTAAGGTTGCCACAGAAAAAATGGTTGCTTATTTAATAAGAAAAAAAAAAGAAACCTGCCAAGCGCGTGTCGGGCCACACGTAATGTAGGGTTCCGTAGTTTCCCGTCGCAACATGGAGTATTTGTTTATTTTATTTTATTTTATTTTATTTAAATTCAATTGCACACTCCACTAACAGCTTATAGCCAAAGAGTGGAGTGAGCCAGTTACAGTTTTATAACATTTTTTACAAACACACATACTATCAATATTAGCCTAAAAAACTAACACAATGATTCACAAATTGTCTATGCTTATTATAAATTACAATTATATGTTTTACATAATCATCTGAGTTATTTCGTTCTTCTAGTCCAGCCATACTCTAAGTGTGTTCCGCGGAACCCTAGGGTTCCGCGATACCCCTGTCGGGGTTCCGCAAGAAGTTAGAAAAAAAAATCAAAACACCTCTCTCTGGTCGACCGTTCTGTCGCGGCGTATCACGATTCACGAACAATTTTACTATGCCGCCACCGCCGATACCTACTTGTGACCGCGCAATCCCTTTGATAAAAGCCGCCTTTGAAATTAGACGCTATAATTGTGAACAAGCGACTTTCGGCTCTAACTTCAAAACGTAAAGTCGAGGTTGCTTACACCACATTTTTTGAATTTCTATTTTTATATCGGCTTTTTATTTATCAAAGACGCCGACTCGAGTATTTTTGAGAATGTTCGAGATTGAGGCTAGGACTATAAAAGCGATGATCAAGCCTTGACACTAGTCAGTCGACGATTAGCGTTCGGAGCGATAAGTACCTACCTGCTAGAAAAAAATTGTGTATTGTTCTACTGCTGTTTTCTGATTGTATCAGTTTTGTACATTTCTTCTTTGGACTAAAGTGCTAAACTCTTCTACGCAGTAACGACCGTGCATTATTTTAACCTCACCATCCTGAAAGAATGGAACGTTGGCTTAAAGGCGTTAAACGTGTCGCAACAACATCTTCCAACGAAGCCGAATGTTCAAAAGCAGTCCGCGTGGAGTATACAGCAATTACCGATCCAGACGATGATGCAACGACGTCAAGTTCCACGGTTTCAAAGGCGAAAAAAAGGAAGTATGATGAATCATATATCAGTTTTGGATTTGTTGATTCCAACGGCTCACCTCTCTGCATGTTATGTAGTAAACTGCTTCCTAATAGTTCCATGGCACCTGCCAAGTTGCGCCGACATTTAGAAACTGTACACCCCGAGTCTAAAGACAAGAATAAAGAATTTTTTGTACGTAAAAAAGAACAGTTATTGGAAAGTCAAAAAACAATGATGCATGTAACCCAAACTATCAATGAAAAGGCCACGGAGGCATCATATTTAGTTAGCTATCGCATTGCACAAGCAGGAGAAGCGCACACTATCGCTGAGAATTTAATAAAACCATGTGTATTAGACATAACAAAATGCATGCTCGATGAAAAATCTGCAAAGCATCTTTCTACTGTGCCGCTATCTAACGATACTGTTTCACGGCGAATTCATGATCTAGCAAGCTACGTCAAACAAGAACTAGTTACACGTCTACAAAAAACACAATTCGTCTTGCAAATGGATGAGTCGACTGATGTCGCTGGTCTGGCTATCTTGCTGGTTATCGTGAGATATCCATGTGAAAGTTCTTTTGAAGAAGACATGCTTATGTGTTCACCTCTACCCACAAACACTACCGGAGAGGAAATTTTTAATAAAATAAATATATTTTTTGAGGAAAATAATCTCAGTTGGAACGATTGCATTGACATTTGTACAGATGGGGCCAAGGCGATGACGGGTAAAACAGCAGGAGTAGTGTCACGAATAAAAAATAAAGCGCCTAATTGTAGTTCCAGCCATTGTATCCTGCATAGACAAGCACTTGCGATGAAGCAAATGCCGTCCAATCTAAAATTAGTTATGGATGAAGCGGTAAAAATAATTAATTTTATCAAATCACGACCACTACAATCCCGATTGTTCTCATTATTGTGTGAAGATTATGGCAGCACACATAAAACACTGCTGCTCCATACAGAAGTGCGATGGCTGTCTCGGGGTAAAACTTTAACAAGGCTATTTGAACTTAGAGCCGAGTTACAAATGTTTCTTTCAGATACTTCTTTTAATTTGAAAGACCGTTTGTATGATAAAACTTGGTTGTTCCGACTGTCTTTTATGGCGGATATCTTTCAGAAACTGAACGAATTAAATTTATCATTGCAAGGTAAACAGACAACAGTGTTCCAGGCCTGTAACAAAATAACTGCCTTCAAAAGAAAATTAGATTTTTGGATTATTTGCGTTGGAAATAGAGAAATAGAAAGCTTTACGTCACTCAGTGAGTTTCTTGGCGATAACAACTCAGAAATATTTCAAGATGATGTATTTGAAGAATTGGTCCAATATCTCACTTCGATGCGCGCATCTTTTGAGCAGTATTTTCCTGAAGAACAGAATACAAAAATGAAACTGAATTCATGGATTCATAATCCTTTTTTACCCAACTTACAAAAGCCCGAAAGTATGTCAAACGAGATATATGAATCTCTTTTAGAAATGTCATCTGACACAAGTATGGAGTCACTGTTCAAAACGACGCCTCTCAACGATTTTTGGTGCAGAATCCGAAATGAATATCCAATGCTTGCCAAAATGGCTTTGAATATTCTTCTCCCGTTTCCAACAACATATTTGTGCGAAACAGGATTCTCAACCTATGCAGCCACGAAAACAAAATACCGCAATAGACTGGACGCCGAACCTGATATGAGACTTCAACTGTCCTCTATGAAACCTGATATCAACCAATTGATGAAAAATAAAAAACAGTTTCATACATCCCATTAGTTAGTTTTTTTTTCTTTTTCAATGTTATATTTATTATTATACTTGTTATGTAAGTAAGTAATAAGTAACTGTTACATGGTACTCTAATTATGCTTATTAATAAAAAATACACTTAAAAACCATTGTTTTATTGTAGGGTTCCATCAAGTATTTTGCTATCCAAAAGGGTTCCGTCACCAAAAAAGATTGAGAACCGCTGTTCTAGTCCATTTTATAAGCTAATTTGGTAACGTATAGACCTAGATATCTGAATCGAAAAATGGTGTTTACACGACATCCCATGTCATGCAATAGACAAAATGGACGGACGGACATGGCAAACTATATCAGTTCCGATTTGATTACGGATCCCTCGAAAAATATATTATTGTTTTAATCAATTGTAGATATTGTACTGCTACCAAAACACAAATATTTCATCATCATCATCATCATTTCAGCCATAGGACGTCCACTGCTGAACATAGGCCTCCCCCATTGACTTCCAGATTGGCCGGTTGGAAGCGGCCTGCATCATGTAGGACGTCCACAAATATTTAATTAAGACTAAATTGTTAGTATATTATTATAGTTGTATGCACATGAACATACATTTTGCAACACTTGGAACAAGTTTAAGTAAATATACTTATAAACACAGTGTGTCAAACCATCTATTTAGGAAACAAAAAAGTAAATTTGGTAAAAAGTAAGACTGATGCCGCACGCTCGTTTTAACTTTATCAACGACGTTATCATTTAACGTTATTAACGACACTGAAACTAACACTATCGAACTTGATGGTTTTTTTTCTTGCTGTGTAATAATGTGTGTAATAAGCTAAAAACAAGTATTAATAATTTCGAACCATCGTGTGATATATACGAGAGCTTGTTTTTTGCTAGACAGTGCTACCCGCAGCCGGAAAGTCATGGGAGTCAAGTAGATATAACATTATATAAAATACGGTAATCACCAGTTTGTCCTTTTGTGGTATTCCCTCTGTAGATATATTTTTATCGACAATATTTTTTTCCAACAATTATTTCTAGATATGAAGACCTGTTTATGTTTCATTACCACAAGTTTGCTGTGCGTTATCTAACACATTATTTATTTTTTATTTTAAGCCACCGACACTTAATTAGCCAATTTCCGTTGATATATATATACCTTTAGCCAAAATTTTATAAAAACTTGAGTAATTTATTAGTTATAAAGCATTAAAATATAATTAACTACCTGACCAAGACAACATAAACGTATCTGTTTCTAAGTCAGAAAAAAATTACACACTTTTTATTAAACTTAACATTATCATGTTATTATAACGTTGCTAATTAACGATTTAAAGCTACTAAACCTTAAGGTTCTTTTCAGCTATTATTATAATTTTTAAAGTAATATTATAGACTACTTCAGTACTTATTGAGTTATTAAGAAGATAGTTGAATATTATAATAAGAAATTTTCTTTAAAAAGATATTATTTATATAAACATCATTATTATAAAATTGTTAAATAGAACATTAGTTAGCTTTTCCTTTATTAAAACTTTGTATATTCTACCACCCGATCCCCAACGTCAACACGCCATACTTGTACACAGATTCTGTCGTCACGCTAAATATATATCTAAAAGTCTAAGGGGGTATGGGCACATTTGTAGCAGATCCCTAAACTGTTACGGTAGACGAATTCATGAGACAAGTTTTTTACTTGACAAACGTAGTTTAGGACGCTTTTAAACATAAAGCGATGAATACACAAAGAGGCTAATAGGGTTAGTATAGATAGAGAGAAATGAAGAAAGCCAGGCATTAAGAAATACATATAAAATCCAGCAGTGAACTGCTGTGGGATATTGAAAAAATGATGCTAATTGTATAGATTTAGTAAGATAAACTGTAGCTAAATTCGTGCTGATCGAATAATTTATTTTAGATACTTACTTCTAGTATTCAAAGACAATTTCTGCAAAAGATGTTTCAGCTTCGTCGAAGTGGTATTTGTTTCATCGAACGGTATATTTGGTATGTTATTTTCATTCCCCTTCTTTGTCATGACCGAGAAGATAGCGCTGAGGGTCAGAAAACAGGGACTGTTCCCTTGGCCTTTGGATGGATCGTTGTTGTGGTAAAGCATTGCTAGGCGTCGCCAGTTGAACTCCTAGAACAAGAAACAGACATTGAAATTGGTATTTTAGTTTTTTTTATTTATGGTACGAGGGTTTACGTTTGAGAGTTAATTTTTAGGAACTTCTGAAGGAAAACTGGTTTCAAACCATACACTGATATTTGGACATTAAACCATTCTGAATAAAACCCTAACATTTCCAGATTTTTTATGGTTCGTAGAGCCATTAACAATGGAAAATCTTTAATGTCATTTAATTTTTACATACCAATAAAGCAATAATGACAATTAATAAAGTATTAGGATACTAACTAGGTATGGTTCTTAAATAAATTAATTTTAAATCCCAAGTGGATGTTATTGTCACTCTACCTTTCACATCAATGGTATTCACATTGTCATAGCTCGAAACGTTTGAAATCAAACGTCAAATTTGTGGGAAATTCGATTCCAACGTCTTTGGGGTGAATAATTACTTTACTGGAGTAAATTACGTCTTAGTTTTTCAATTCAGGATAAGATAAGCATCTGAATATTAAATGTAACTCCATATTTTACTAGGTACTTTCATAATAAAAATAAATAGTGATTGTTGAACCTGGTGTGAATAGCGTGACGTTTATCAAAGCAAATAATGTATCTTGGTAATGTCATCAAAAATGTAGGAAAGATATTGTCAGTGTACGTACACTGTATTGGAATACGTATTCCAATATTAAAATTAGGATAAAAAAATATTTAACACCAAAATGCAACCGAAAAAGTAAAAATTTACTTGGAAAATTTAAATTTATTTGGAAAAATTAAAAACAAAACAATAAATACAAACAAAAATGACGTGGAAGTATTTTAATTGTATCAAAAAAATCGAACGCTTACCATTGTACTTTTTTTTTCTAATGATATGATTAAAAATGTATGTAATATTATCGATGCAAATAAAATACTATCAACTGCTTATGATAACACAGACAACAAAATAAGAAACAAACATAAAACACATTTTTTATTATTTTACTTTCAAGTTTATAAATAAAAACAAAACAAAAGCCATAGTCATAAAAATACTTTGCCAGATCACCACCATACATTAAACATATATAAACATTTTATAATCACATTAGAATATATTTTGATTAATATTTTTACGATTGACTTCCATTAATTAAGTTGGCATTTACTCTATTGAGTCATTCACAAGTTCTATAGATGATAATTTTCATATTATTACAAAAATCTGAATTGAGAAAATACCATATCCAAATTTTATGGTAACATTTATCACTGAGCGCCAGTCTGGGGCTTAGGAATTTTTATTTAATTTAGTATTCGTCATTCGTTTGTATATTCGCATCACGTAAGACGATCATTGCCAAATAGCGTTTAATATCTATTACCAATAAAATAGGCAGTACCTTTTAGGAATACCGATTTAGTAATGCCTTTTTCTAATCTGTTTAATAGGTATGCGTTTAGAAGTACTTTGCTGTGTCATAAAATAAATGACAATAAAAATAAAACAAAGAAATGATAACAACAAACGCTAAACGAGCGTTTGTTAAGCAGACAACATCAAGAAACAAATAACAAGACATGAAAATAAATAATCCTCTTCCACACACAACAATTCAAATAGAGGATTACCTCGAATACTTTGCGGATGGCACTTCCCGCCTGCATGTAGCTGCCCATCATCCTGGTCAAGGTGGCGTAGCTGGGGTCCTTGTATGTGAAGGCCTGTGCTTGTGCTCCAGCTGTTAACACCGGGATCCCCCATTGGCCAGCATATCTTGCCACAGGTGCGATTACGTACTCACACCCAGGACCGATGAAGGCATCTAAAAACATCGATATCTCAGAATGTGATTCAAGTTGACAAAAAACATAGGTCCTTTTTATTTATTTAGTTTTGCTATGTAGTCGTAACTTACCAGCAGATCCATTGACGTAGAACTCAAATGCAGCCAAAGGACCTTCTACTGATGAACACCCTGTATCTCGATAATCCACTAGTATTTTCCAGCTTGGCAGAGGTCCATCAGATTTAGTCACAGCCTGCACAGCCATTTCCAAAATGGGAAGAACTTTCACCAATGAAAACACTTGATCCACATCTGCTGGTAGCAAAACACCTAACTTCACAATTTTTCTATAAAATTCGTGCTTCTCCGGTCGTAGGTTAAAGTTTGTTTTTTTAACATAGTAACGGTTGGTACGGAGATCATGTGGGTACCCCACAGCCAGTGTATCGTCATACTCATATTTTCTAGAGGGATAATATTGAGGCTTATCAGTTGTATTATTTATGTCATCCTTATTTCTATAATAATCAAATAAATACTTATTGAGTTCAGGGACTTCAGGAACTGTGTATTTATCTGGTTTTTCTTCCTCATCATCTCTTTGCGAAGCTCTACCCTTGCGGTAGTTTTTTCCATGCCATCCTTTTTCTTCATACCTATGCCCCCTCCATGGTTTTGATTTTTCTCTATACGTATGCAAGTCATACGTTTTCCTTGTTTCTTTATAAGCTTTCATATTTACATCGTTAATACTAACATCACACATAATTATCACATTTATAAAACAAACGTAAAAAATTAAACACAAATATAACACTGGTATTCTAAAATTGTTAGATGTTTTCAATTTTATTTTAATCTTGTATGCTTTAGCATTGTCCATAGTCTTATTTGATTGTGTGAACTCATTTTGAGTCTCTATAATTTTTCCATTTGATTCAGGTCTTCCTTTGGAATCAGATTTAGGATGAAATGTCTGTCTTGGATCTGCTGGGAGAATCGCATGGACGATCTCCTTTAACATTGTATCTTAAATGTTGGTCATTTTTATTTGTTACTTTCTATCTCACTACATTTGTCACCTGTTTCAACAATTTTATTAATTCTCACTTTGGAATTTGAAAATGCGATGAATCGTTGCGTGTTTTACTCAATAATTATTATAAAGGCTAATAATAGATTTAATTGATATAAAACGAAAGATCTAATACTATGATTAACAATAGAAACCAGTTCATAAATATAATGATACGTGCTTCTGTGTAATTTATTGGTCAGTCAGTGAATAGTTTAGTCTCGCTGTTATTTTATTAACACTTAATTGGTTGTCAATTCAGATGGCGTACAATAATTTCGTTGTAATTTGGGCAAAGGATTGTGTTTAGAATTCATAACAAGCTGCTTTGCGTAAGAAGGAATGTAAGTAGAATGATTTAATACGGTTTGAAAAATGATTTTTTTTTTAAAAGACGATTCGTATAATTAAGTGTACAAGTATACAAAAGGTGATAGAGAAAAATGCTAAAAAGAGCCTTAAGTTCTCGTGTAAGAAACCCAAATAGTAAATTAGTTTAAAAAATAAAGAGATATGAGAAATTAAAAATACGTTTTTATCCTACTAATATTATAAATGCGAAAGTTTGTGAGTATGGATGGATGTTTGTTACTCTTTCACGCAAAAACTACTAAATTGATTTTAATGAAACTTGGCATACAGATAGACCATAGCCTGGAATTACACATAGGATACTTTTTATCCGGGTTAGGTCAACGCAGATGAAGTCGCGGGCTAAAAGCTATCCTACTTCCTACTAATATTATAAATGCGAAAATAAGAAAGTTGCCCAGAAAATCCTTTATGAATAAACTATAGACCACGCGAACGAAGTCGCGGGCAACAGCTAGTAACTCATAAAAGGTAAATAATATTCAATCAGGTTGCTAATAAAAAACCTGTTATTCAACCATATGAATTAAGTGTGATACATTTGCTTTTTTTAATATCTCATAATAACATTATCAAGCAACTTCTTATGTATGAATTCTTAAATAAAGTGATATATTTCAGAACTGCAATTCTGTTAATAAGCTTTAATTTAAAATGAATCCTTACCGGCCGAGAAATTAGCTCACTCACCCTGTATACGAATGACTGTGACAAGTTTTCCCAAAATGCAAACCATTTATTTCTCCATTTTTGGTGTCATAGTACATCGTTCAGCCATTGTTATCTTTAAAGCGTGACATATTTGGGACATAATGTGTCGTCATTTGGCACAATGTACCATTAATTTTGAGTGACACTTCCGGATGAAGTAATAACATTTTTAAGGTTTCGTAGTCAACACGGAACCCTTATAGTTTCGCCATGTCAGACGTACGTGTCTGTCTGTCTGTCTGTCTGTCCGCGGCTTAGCACAGAGACTCTTAGTACAAGAAAGGCGTTATTTCGCACGAATCATAAAATCTTAAAAAAAAAGATTTTACCTTCCCTACATGAGGGAATGACTTTTTTAAATCGTCTATCCCATAGTGGAGGGTGTCATTGGACAGGTCTTTTAAAAATAAATCATTTTTTTTCGATCTAGGCATTCGTTTGCGTTATATTCCACCTATAAGTGCATTTTTTAAATATAGTCAAGTGTCTCCCCCCATCTGCCAGCTAGATAGTTGCTTCAAGAAATGTAAAACAATTCACGACAGTATTAGCAAAGATGAATAGCTAGGTAGGTTTACAAGTTACAGAGAAAACTGGTAAAATGTACTTGCAGAAGAAATTTCTTAGATGAAGTTGTTACTTATGTTAAATTATTAAAAAAATAAAAACCGACTTCAAACAATTAAAACGCTAAAAATAATCTTAACACTTAAACCTTATCAGTTACTTTTGGAGTCGGTGCAAACGAAAACATAGAATCTCTCATCGACTGGCACCGACTCCAAAAGTAACTGATAAGGTACTTAAGTGTTAAGATTATTTTTAGCATTTTAGTTTTTTGAAGTCGGTTTTTATTTTTTTTATAAAATTAACTTATTTCACCTATTTAAGTGATAAATCCTAATCAAAACAAATCATAGGAGTGCAAACATAATTTAACTGCTGAACACCGATTTCATTTCCCATTTTTCCACCCTTAGAGGTGAAATTTTTTCAAAAATGTTTTATTATAGTATCTTTGAAGTATAAGCTATTCATTAAAAAAAGAATTATCAAAATCGGTTCACAAATGCCGAAGATATTAGGCAACATAGGTACAAAATCAGATGGCACGGTATGGAGTTCATGCAATGTTTGATGATTTTCTTATAGATTTCATCATCAGAACTTGATCAAATTTATATGGGACCATTCTGAAAGTATTTCCTTTCGAACAAAAAAAGAACTATCGAAATCGGTTAACCTGGTAACGAATGATCGCTGAACATACATAAAAAAAAAATAAAAAAAAAGATACCGACGAATTGAGAACCTCCTCCTTTTTTGAAGTCGGTTAACAAGTAGAAAATACCGCATATTGTGACGGCAAACTACGGAACCTTATATTGAGCGTAACCCAACACGCACTGGGCCAGTTTTTTGTAATCTTATTTCGGTTCTATTACTTTTGACCTTCGGGTAAGTACAAAACCATGTACTAATAGTTTTTAGGCACACTTTTTAAAATGTTCTTCCTCTTAATGCTTCTGTTTCGTTTCTGAACGGGTAGTTTGGTAATAATCATAGATGCGCGTTATCTATTCATTACATTCCGAACGAAACTCGAAAAGTCAAATAAAAATTAGAAAATCTAGTCTTAAATTCACACAAAACAAGAAAAACTAACAAAAATATTCTCGCAGATCAGCTTCTGACGCCATATTTGATTTGTGGCGCTAGCGTTGCAACAACAACAAAGTGAACTACAAATTTCAATCACTTTGTTTTATTGAACCAGCAGTTTTGAAAGGGCTATCTTAAAATCTGTTAACACGTTGAAAGTGGATACATTAAGTCAATTTGTTAAAAGACTGACCTAGGCTTTTGATTTAATTATAGTTGATAATAAACATACTTGCTATTCAATTTGCTGATTCAACCAGTTGACGGTTGAGTTGAATGTCAGTCTTAAGTACGATCTGTTACAAATTATGATATTGTCTTACTTTTGTTATGTATTTACAACACAACTAAGTATTTACTACTTTTTGATAAAAATTACGAATTTACAGAATTTTACGATATTATAATTTAAAATAATTTTTTTTAATGGTAACAGTGAATAGATCGTTAAACTATAGAACACGGCTTTTTAATCTTAATTTAGTTCTACGAGTATTGTATTGTAGTACACATTGCGTCTCATTGTGGCTATTTTTGTCGAATTGTATGCGCATAATTATCTCGCTAGATCTAGCCGTGTACGCAAGATGTATTAAGCAAGCTCACTCCGACGAATTCTACTAATAATTAGGTTGTTCATCTCGTCCTAGTTACAGACTTATCTGTGTGATTATGAGGGATTTTAACTTTTGTTTTTGGAATTACCTACACGCTAATGGTTTAAATCATATCTTAGATTATAAATAATAATATTATAAATTGTAATTACTATTATATTTATAAATTGTGTCATTTTTCCTTATGTTTACGGAGTATTGTTAAGTATGATTGTATTAAAAATGAAATTAAATATTGTAATTTGGTTTGAAATGTTGTGCGTAATATGTGTTTTGCTATGAATAAATACTTAAATTTGAAATTATAATTGATTCCTCACTCACGTCTCTTCGCTAGGTTCTTCCAAGTCTTCCAACTGAGCTTTTGTGGTGAATATTTACCAATTTCGGTCAAGCATTTTGCTTTTGAAGCCAGCGTTGTCTTATCAATGTTTTGGTTTTATACCTACCGTAAAATACGAAGAGGTATTTTATGTCCTAGTTAGCTCAGTTGAAAGATTGCATGCAAGGTACTAAACATGTAAAGTATGTTACTGCATCTAACCTCCATTGTGATCCAACCATGCCACGTCTCTTTGTTTCATTGAAAACGTTTCAGACGATTTCGTCAGCAGAATATCATTTCTTTTAAGTAATTGGATGTTCTTATATTTTTTTTATTTCTTTTAAGTAGTTAAAAATCTAAGTGGTAGTACACTTTTGTAAAAAATATAGTACCTACTCAAATATTTATTTATTTATACTTTATTGCACATTTAAAAATAATTGTACAAATGGCGGACTTAATGCCGAGAAGCATTCTCTACCAGTCAACCAGTGATCAAACAGAGAAATACAGGCGGTGCAGCAAGAAAAATATATATATATACACGCTAACGTTACATAATATAGCAGATAGGTTTCTTTGAGACTACTTAAAATGATTTGTCCATATTTTTACTAGTAACACTGTAGTTTGTATAACGTTTGTCGTAAAGCGGGATGATTGTTAGTAAAAATAAAAGCTAGGTGTAAAAGATTTTAAACAAAATTTAAAATTCAAGCCAATCTCATTTGCACGCGGTGCATCTGGTCAAAAATAGAATTATCAACCTTAATCCTGCTAAAAGAAGAACCATAAAGTTAGGAATATCATCATCAACATTATCATCAGCCCGTGGAAGCCTTCTGCTGGACATAGGCCTTCTCTATAGAACGCCACAGCGACTCTGGGCCGTTGACCTTGACTAGGTCATCGGTCCACCGAGTAGGCCTGCCCACGCTGCGTCACATTATTAGAAATAGCATATTTTGCTTATAAACGTACGTAATAAGATGGACTCCATGCCATACTAATCCACCGACCAGCTGACATCTGTTTGTATGGAGCAGTGAAATAATTTAGATTTCAATGTTGGTTCCATAGTAAAGAGTTTTTGTATTCAAGCACCAGAATCAGCCTCTAAGAGGTTGTTAATGTTTCACAAATAACCCTGTATAAGGTTTGGTTTTGTACAATAGCCAAATTTAAGGAGGCGAATGTATTCATCAATTCAAACACACTTTACAAAGGTCTCAACATCCAAATCATACAATTTTGCTGCTTCATCTATTATCACCGAGCTAGAGCGTTTGTTTTTATGGAGAACACAACAAAATCGCGATTTCGATGATGACCCCATAGAAAAAGTTATTCGAAACTCACACACGACGCCTCAACAAGACCCCTAATGTCAGTCGCGAGTGCCGTGTATTGCTGAGCCGAGACGAGTTGTCAGCTTTGTATTTATCTCTTTAGAATGATTACTTATGGAAAAAACTATTATAATTTTACAAAAATTAAGAGGCAAACTCTGTATCCTACCGATCGAAAGTATAGATATTTATCTCAACAAATAGGCCTAGTATCAGTACCGCTTTAGCTTAAATGTATACTGTTATCAAAGTTTGCTAGCTTGACTACTCGGCGACATGGCATCTCACTATTTTTCATCTTCATCATCATCATTTCAGCCATAGGACGTGTATTAATTGCTGAACGGTCTATGTTCTCCCAGCGACTTCCAGATTGGCTTGTTGGAAGCGTCCAGCGGCTTCCTGTAACCTTTACCAGGTCATCTGTCCCCTTCTATTTATCACATTCATGTTTTTGCCTATCGCTTCTCGTTTTATAAAATCACGGCGTCAAATACAATTGACAATCGAACTGTGGATTAGTGCCATTTGTTTTACGTGTTCTGTCTGTTTAGTCACAAACGTGACTTGTACTTATTTATTTTCTATTTTTGAATCGTGGAAAATGCCGTTGCGATTATAATGTTGAGCGAGTCATAGTTAGCTATTTATAAGTGCGACCGTGTAGATTTAGGGTTAGGCCGCTAGGGCACGTATTTTGACACTGACAATTTTGTTGCAGGTAATATTTCACTTCAAATCAAGAACTCATTCATTTACATGACGATTTAAGTATGATCGTTCAAAGCAACCCGCGGAATTAAATTGTTCTTACTTTTTTACAATTACAGCTAAAATACTCTTATAATCATTCATATTATTAAAACTAATTAATTTTGCTACGACATAGCAAAAAACAAAGATTTAAATTTCTAGTTTTTTTTTTTTATCATCAGAGCTTCCAAAACTACGATTTGCAAAAAATCTCGCCTCTTACATAGCAACAAGTGCAAAAAGGTGTACCTACTTGACCGAACGATCATAGATGTAAGGGGTTATTCATACGAATATAATTATCTCGTACAAACACTGGAACGATAAATAAATAAATATAATGTTTGCCAACATACCTCCAGTTGTCATAATCTCGAAGTAAGGAATTAAGACGACGCATTAAAAATATTGGTGGCAGGGATATCGATTTTTCTTAGCTATTACAGAACATAATGAAACAGATATTTGATAAACTGAATCTTCATTTCATTCACTTCCATTTGTCACTTGAAGAAACACGATTCGATTAAAGTTGTAAAGTGTCCGTCGCGTTATAAATGTCTGACCAATATGACCGAGCAAATTGGACATTTTCTCAATGTGACCGGACATTTTGGACATTTATTGTCACTAACGTCACAATCAATTCTATTGCCTAACTATAAAAAAAAATGATTGACAGGCTTTAGTAGTAATGATCTATAACAAAATAAAATTTCTAAAATTAATTTATCTTTCTGCACGAACAAGCTAAAAAGCGTCGCATCGTTACGCGCAAGTTTTTTTTAGTTCAATCCAGATCCAATTACTTGTTTTATTGTCAAATACTTAACATTTAAGACTTACTTTAGAGGAATTCTTTTTTTTTTAAATTTATACTAATAAAAAAATAAGTGATCATCGTGACAATAAATGTCCAATGTTTATCATAAATGACGGACGCTTATAGCATATGACCGTCAATTTACAACTCTAGATTCGATAGATAGATACTCTTCATGCACACCACACAAAAAAAACAGCACAGAGAAACAATAAATTTAGAATGATACAATTTAGGCAGTTAGTTTTTATAAAGAGAAAAAAATATCGAAGCAACCTCTTTTACAACAGAGATTTGCATCTAACAGGCAAACCAGACCGTTTTATGTCTCTAAATTTTATTAGTGGGTCAATACATACACTTTAATATTATGACAGTTTGTTTTTTTAGTCCTGACAAGGAACCCATATAGTTTCGTCATGTCCGTCTGTCTGTCCAAGGTTTTGTTAAGAGACCGTTAGTACAAGAAAACTGTAATTTTGTATGTGTGTGATAACGGGGTACTACGGAACCCTACAGTGCGCGTTACCCGACACCCACTCGGCCGGTTTTTTCTAATTTAATGTAGTTTTTAATTAAAACGAAAAGAACCGTTTTGACGAATACGTTTAAGCGTATGGTATTAATTGTTTAGCGATGCGTCGCCTTAACATCATTGGGTTACGTGGTAGATATTAGACCCTGCTTTTGATAGCAGGACGTGAGGCTATCCTTTTAGTGAGTGTTTTAGTCGTAACCGGGTTATAGTTTCGAATGATTTATACATGTTTTGTCGTTAAGTAAACATTATGCGTCCCCGCATAACCGCATCTTAATAGCTTGTATGTGTAATTGAAGGTTGTTCTTTCCAACGTTTCCGTGTTTACGCATATCTATTTTTGTGACATTGTTTTAATGTACAAAGTGCATATTAGACTTTGCTTTTGTAAAAATTCTTATTTAAATATAAAATTCAAAAGTTTTAAGTAAAAAAAATGGTAAAGCGTGTATGCCGCTGATAAATGTTTAAGTTTAAAAACATGTTGCTTTTTAAAATAAAGTCATTATACATTTTTTCAATTAAACAAGTGCATCTAATAAAAAAATAAACTTCAAAATAAAATAAAACAAGATTTATTCAACAATGAAACACGAAAACTAACTGCTTTTTTGTGGACCTGTGTCGTTCGCAGAAGACCCTATAAATAAAATTGGCAAGAGTAGAAGGCACTCAGTCCAAAGTGGTTTGCTTCTAGCAAGTACCATCGCGGGCCAGGCCTTAGGCTTTCAAATTATCTTAACTAACATCAAACTCCACGTGTCAAACTTTAGGTTACAAATCAGTTGAGGAAATTTGACATTTTATGTTGACAGCTAGATTTTTGCATTTTAAATCCACGCACAACCAGTACCGGTTAGTAGACAAGCAGAATATAAATTCAGATGGTATTTTACAGCGATATTCAAATGTACAAAAACCAAAGCAAGACCATTGCGATGACTTCGTAAGTAACACAAACGTTTAACTAAAGATTGGAACAAACGCTATGTATTATCACAGAAAATGCATTAAATTATTATTAATCAAGCTTGACATTTAATAGTTGGTTAAAAGTAGTAAATAACTTAATTCCTCCTATTTCGCCGTAACAATTTCATATAGAGCGTTGAGTTGGGTTTTTGAGTTTTGTAAATGACCTATTAAGAAGTATACTTCAATGAAATGTAATTTTGGAAAAAGGCATACCTATGTCATATATTTTGACTAAACCATTTTATGATGTAAAAATGAAAAAAAAAAAAAAAGTTTTGTCAAAATTTATGAGATGTGCCCTTTTTAAAATTGCAAATTCCATATTTACAAAGTTTTTCTTTTCAAAGGAATATAGAACTTCATAAAATATTTTATATTTAAATAGAGTTCCGTAGCCATAAAAAGTTTTTGAACCGCGGGTATATTACCCATAATTAGCTTTGTTGCGTAGAATTACGTCATGTAAGTAAGTATTTTGCCTTATCCACTAACATTGAATTCTTTGTGAACAGTCAACCGATAATTTACAACAATAGAAGTATTATTTCATTGTGAATACACCTTTATGGTCATCATGACTTGAATACTCTGTGGCTTGAGCGTCGACGGCCATGACTCTAAACACCTCTAATCTAAAAATAGACCGGCTCTCGGATATTTTAGTAGCAAGTTTTGGTAAGTTAGCACTCATAATAACTAAGTCGTTTGCTTGTTTTTTTGCGAGTGTTCGTGTGCGGGGCTTTGTAGGATCGCTTATCTATGGTTTAGGGTTCCTTGGTAGTAAAGTTACGTTAAAAAAAAGCTTTATTTGGTTTATCTTAAACTGGCTATTATTGGTGCTCAATTACAACAACTTTTCTTATGGTACATATATATTATTGTTAATGTAAGGATGTGTTTTCGACCACCAGAGTTTTAGTGTAGAAAAAATAACTCAACATATTAAATCTATTATACATTTAGATGTAGTTTTAGATTTCATATTTAAAAAGACAGAGAATTTAAATAAATAAAAAGTGCAAGAACTTTTTTATTTATTTAATTCTCTGTCTCTGTAATTTCTTTAATATTAGTCTCCGTTAATTCGACAAACGTTGATTAAACATGAAATGTTTTATTTGCAAAAATAATATAAAAAAGTAAGTTTACATACTTCGAAGCAATGGTTTGATAATTTTTTACATAGAATTTAAAATATTGTTAAAAGAATCAAAAGATAAAATGTACTTTTGAAAAAAAAGGTGTATGGTAATAACATAATCTTACCTAATTGGATTGAAGATATCAAGTCAGCCTATTTGAAGCCTATGTCACTTGACTATAACAGAAAATTGCGCAAATAATTGAGTTATAAATATTTGCATCTACGGAACCCTATCAAACGACAACGGACATACTTGGACCGGTTTTACAAATCTATTAATAGTGTCTCTACAAACAGCAAGGTTGTAAACTTGAATTATTAATTGCTAGATAAATATAAGTATGTACAGTCCAGCTCTGCTTACCACAGAACCTGAAATTTTCTCAATCAACTTTGAACTTTAATTGTTGAAATTTAGGTTGAAAATTTGTCGAGAAAATTCTACAATTTGTAAGTTGATAGCCGTCGACTGTACAGGAGTCAGCAGAGCGGAAATAATTTAACTTGAAATTGTAATGGATTATTTATTTTCTACTTAATTATTTAACTAATACGAAGATATGGTCGTTACATGTAGCTTCTTCTCCATAGACGAATACGAGTATTTTAAATTTTCGAGCGCTATATCTTGTTTTGTACACTTGATTGGTGTTTGATATTGACATTGACCATAGTTTAAGGTTTTTTGAGGTTTTTATATTTGCATGACATTATTTAGTTTATTGCTAGTTTATTTATAGATTTGAATTTGGACATTACCAATAATAATATCATGTTAAATGCCTTATAAATCCGTAAGTATTTGCATGCTAGCTTTTGGTGAATTTTGACATTTATGCCTACCTACCTACTACTTTTCGAGCAAATAAACGAATTTGAATAAAATAATAATCATCATCATCATCACTTCAGCCACAGGACGTCCACTGCTGAACATAGGCCTCCCCCATGATAAAATAATATTATAATAAATTGGAACAAAACACCCATGCATATGATGACTTCCGTAGCCAAGAGGCGAGCACGCCGGACTAGGTGGTCGCCATTTTTGAGATCCCGGGTTCGATTCCCGGTCGGGTCTATGTAGATAACGAAAGTTTTCTCATTAAGTGAAATAATGTAATTTCTTTTAGGATACATAATAAAGCTTCTTTAACCCTAAATACTCTATGTTTTCTTGGGTCTGGGTGTTGCGGTACCTTACTAGCTAACAAACAAATGGTCAATTTTAAATTTCAAAATCTAAATTTAGTATGAATATACAGGGTTATTTGTAAAACATCAACAACCTCCTAGGGGCTGATTCTGGTGCTCAAATACAACTTTTTCTATGGGACCAACATTGAAATCGCAAAAAAAAAACACTTCCCCATACTAAGCCGCCACCAGCAAAGAAAGTTTTTTTTAGATTTCAATGTTGGTCCCATAGAAGTTGTTGTATTATCGCACCAGAATCAGCCCCTTAGAGGTTGTTGATGTTTTACAAATCACCATGTATAATTATACTTGAGTGTTGCAATTATAACAGAATGTTGTATACCATAGAAGATAAGTATAAACAGAAGTGATACCAAGATCCTAGTTCAATAACCAGATGTCCTAACTAACCTACCTTACTTTGTTCGTCCAAACCTAACAAACTGCTAATCTTATAAGCCAGTGTTAATAATTGCTGTTATTAAATGATTTTAAAATAAGATATACCTACATGTTTCTTACAAAAACAAACAGTAAATTGGTTGACAAATAGACGACCTTTAAAAAGTACCTACCTTATTCTGTTCTGTTAAAAAGCAACAAACGTTTGGTTAAGGTTGCAAATTGTTAATTATTATGCTGTATGTAATTAAAAAAAACAGCCAAGTGTGCCTCGGACTCGCGCACGCAGGGTTCCGTACAATCTATAATATTCTTTGAATATTTCAAGCGTCTATCGGTTGCCGTTATTAATATCGAGCAAAAAAATCACGTTGTTATATGGGACCCTCACTTAAATATATATTTAATTCTGTTTTTAGTATTTGTTGTTAAAGCGACAACAGAAATACATCATCTGTGAAAATTTCAATTATCTAGCTATCACGGTTGACGAGAGACAGATAGACAGACAGACGGACAGTGGAGTCTTATTAATAGAGTCCCGTTTTACCCTAGCGGAACGGAACCCTAAAAATTAAAAGATAAATCCTAGTTTATTGCCCAAAGAAGGGAAGAGAATAAGTAATGAATATAAATAATTAGCTTACTTTGCTCCTCTCAAATCCAAAATCAACAATTCTAAAAGCCACAAACTAACAGCTTAAACTAATTCATAAAGATTCAATAACTTTAAGAAATCTTTTAAACAATGCTTAAGAATATTTGTATTCATAATCGCTATTTAGAACTAATCAACAGAAGTCTGATTCAAATTCTTGACTTATTAAACAACCACTGCACCTCTCTTAAAAGCTAATCAAGAAAATCTAACAGCTGATTTTTGATTCTGAGTTATAATCAGTCAAATGTGTTTTCAGTCAGCAGTGATTCTGCCACTTGCCACTACTCTATGAGATATCCATACAAGTTAACTGTACCAGCATCAGCTACTACCTGTTTTCATAGAAATAGTTATAGCATGTGTATAACGTTATTCAATTTACTTCCAAATAAAGTCCAAATCCTACCATTGCCTGTTTTCAGGAGGACCATATTTAAAGTTTTGGTTGAAAATTGCTTTTATGACACTAAAGAGTTTATAAGGTTTTGCCGAGACGGACATTTTAAGATAATAGCAAATGATTTAAATATTACTTGACCTGATTCTATCGCCTGACATTGTATTGTATTATTGCACAATTGACATTGACGACTAAGTATAATTTTTAATTGACATTTTCTTTTTTTTTACAATATTCTGACTTTTTTTAGAAATGTAACACATCTTTTGACATAATAACTAATATTTTTTAAATCAATGTAATTATAATTTAATTGCTTATTATATAATTTTTGTCTGTATATTAATGTTAAATGCACGACGATAGCGAACATTTGCTTATCGATAGATCGATAAAACATGTATGTGCCATGCCTAAAGATAAAAACGAAATGTACCGTGTTTTATGCAAATAAATAATTACTTACTTACTTACTTACAAGTCTTGTTATAGTGGATACAATAAAAACGGGTGCATAGTATTTATTGCTTCGATTCAGTGAAGGCTACATTTCCCGAAGAAGCAGGTTTCAAGACGCCATCGAGTTTTAAGCAAGTTAACTATGAGACAAGTCACTTGACACTTGATGCTCGTTGAATACAATGATATTTCAATAGTTTATCATTTATCACTTTATCAAACGTTAGAACACCAATGACACCAAACTTGCATTCTAAAGCTCTTTTAAATGATAAAAAAAACAATTGAAATAGATCGACCATGCTTTTCATTCGACTACCCCCCACTGAATCTGTCAAAAGTGTCAATTAACCGATTATTTCAATTTGATATTTGCCAAGAGTAACACGCAAACAGTCACATTACTACCATGCCTACTAAAAAAAGGGCCTTACAAGGCAACATTTAAGTAGCGTTTATTTTAATCACTGCTTAAGGCTTAAGTTGTTAATTAGCTAAATAATGCTTAACAAGTTGATTAGCAGCTCTCTAAAAATAACGCTGTAAATAAATAAAAAATAAATCAAATAATCTTGCAACTTTTAAAATTGTAGCCAAATGTACCAAAAAACGAGACTAAATATAAATATAATAATATAAATATAAATATTGGACAACATCACATACATTGCCCTGATCCTGTGGTAAGTAGCCAAAGCACTTGTGTTACAGAAATCAGAAACAACGACGGTACCACAACACCTAAACTAACCGAGACTAAAAACGAGAAATAAGTAAAAAAAATAATGCAATTATTATTCTTAGTTCAATGCCCTGAGGTCATAATAAAAGTACTCACCTAACTCTGTTCCTTAAACAACAACAAACTAACAATCTTATGGGCAACAAGTTGGTAATTACGCTATTACTGTTGTCGAGTATTAGTACAATAACAACGTGTAACTAATCCTGAAACTTTATTACTTTCCAAGAGTTCTCTGTTCTATTTACACAGTACGATATTGATACGACCATCCGACGGGCTAGTTTTGCCCCAAACCGCCGGCTGATGTTAATGAAACAGCTGCTGCCGCAGTATATTAATAAAGTATAATGAAATAAAACGCCGTGTGGGAAGTTATTAAGTTATTTTTGGAGTCGGTGCAAACAAACACATTCAAACACTCCACAGCTGGCACCGACTCCAAAAATAACTGTTTCGTATGATTGTTTAAAGGTTGCTTTTAGCTTTTTAGTGTTTTTGAACTCGGTAATTTTTTTATAAACGATTGTTTTATTTATCTGTTTTTTAGTGTTATTTTCCACTCTAAATGTCGATCTGTGATGTAGTTATTGCTAAATTGCTTCTCATGACAATTCAAATAAGTCCAAACATGGCTTTGATACATGTTTTATCACAGAGTTCCGGTGATTACCTTCCGCCTTCGTCATCAGATCAGTTTGATGGTACCATTTTCATCAGAATCATTTATTAAAATTTGATTTGTCGACTATGGCAAGGCTTAACTGTCTTAATGAAAATATCTTATCGCTACTCGTGCAAGACTATTATGGCCAACTATGGTCATAATTCAATTTTGAAAAAAAACTGGGACCAATCTGTAGCCTATACTTTTCCAATGGAGAATATTTTTTTTCAAATCGGTTCATTAATGGCTGAGTACTGGGGTAACAAACATAAAAAAACATACAACCGAATTGAGAACCTCCTTTTTTGAAGTCGGTTAAAAACGTATTTGAATTCGGAGTTTTAGCTCCATTTTCTACTAACTACAAAATTCCATCAATAATTTTTCTCGTAGTAAATACTAAACCAAAATATTTTAGTCACGCAAAAAAGATTGGTCGCATCGTATATAAATCTTTTCGTCTAAAAGTACGTAGTATCAACTTCCGACTTGAGATGTACAGCTGCTACAACGCGTGGGATTAATTAAATTTTTGCTGTGCTCTCGAGATTCAATATGCCTCGACATCGTTTTAACAAATGCTGGGATTGGGATACACATACATACATTACATTCTGAGAGCCTAGCTAGTGTATCTTTTGACAAACAAAAATATGGGGATCACGAACACAAGAAAGATTGTTGATTGCTTACTTCGAGACCGTGAGAATAAAATTCCATCATCATCATTTCATCCATACTACTGCTGAATATAGACCTTCCCCAATGACTTCTAGATTGGCGGGTTGGAAGCATCCAGCCTGCATTCAGCGGCTTTTTGCAACTTTTATCTTACTAATATTTATAGTAAAATTATTTTTTTTAATATCTGTTTTCGGAATAAAAATCTATCATCAACGAAAGTAGAGACATTTTGTTTAACGCTAAAGCATGGCTGCTAATGCATGGTAGACTTCTGTAAAACATTAATTACAAAATTTTATAACTTTTTACCTATTATTGGACTACCACTTTTGAAATAATGTTTTAAAATACGCGACATGGTTCTAGGTCTTCATCTCCCGAGATAAAATATTTTGCTTTCGGACAGGATTTCTTCAAATTCTTTCCCTAACTGATTTGACCACTTTTTTCGTACTAACACTACGTGGACGGCCAGATCTTTTTCCGTCACAAACAGAGCATGTCTCATTGTACCTATTAATAACCCGGTACACAAACATTTTACTAATACCAAGCGTATGGAGAGTATTAAAAATTGCATTTGGCTCCATACCTACTTTGTGAATTGCAATCACAGCGATTCGGTTCTCTTTATCACCAGACTCCATTTTAATATTGCAAAATATTGTACATGTACAATGTATTGGCGCCAAAATGAGAATGACAGATTCCAAATTAAAATGTAATATTTTGTTTATTTTTAATTGTAACAGTATTAATGGCCAGACTAAGTATAATATAAAAATCTAAGTGGTATTGATATGTTATGTAATTTCTTCGTTGGAAAATTTGAAATATTTGTTTACCGCTATCATATTACAATATGTTTGACTACAGTAGAATGCACTTCAGTATCTATTTATACTGAGCCAATGACTTTTCATTAGAAAAGCATGACGGTTCAGGTGTAGAAATGTGTTAAGCTGGCCCTGTGCCCAGTAATAAAATGCATATCTGATACATACGATTGGTGTTATTTCATTTTGTACATCTGCAGTTAATAATTATGTATTTCTTTGAAAATACGTGTCTTATTTTTATCATTTTTCTTGACAGGATTTTTTTTAAACAAATTATTGTCTTACAAATAAGTGTTGGCAAATACTAAACTACCTTTATAGTGGGTGGCTAACTTGATTCCATAAGTAAATTGATTAATTAATTTGTAATAAAAATAAAACTTTTTATCCCAAAAACTAGTAAAATATTTCGCAATTTTTAAGGTATGGTTCTGCGGTGTCAACCTAGTCATGCTTGCAGAGAGCCCAAATTTGCTCGCTGTGATGGCGCGCTGTGATGGCGTTCCAAGAGGCAGGCTTACCTCCAGAAGGGGACTTCAAAGGTTGAAGATGATAACGATTTTTTTTTCTTTCTGCTTATTTCTTCTTCGTTATAGTTTTAGAGAAATAAAAATTAAGATATAATCCCATTGGTTTTGGGAAACGGATATCTCTTGTTCGTTTTTCAAGATGCAAGAGAATTTGGGACGAATTTTATCAACATCATTCTTTTAGACGCTTGAATAAATTCACATCCGAAATTTATGTTTTATAAGTGGTTAACCCGTTAACATCTAAGCTGTCTCATCGTTTCATTCCATTTCTATCGTGTCTCGTTAATGTATGCTTGATAAGTTACGACTTTGGTTTCTGTTGTTTGTTAGTCAGTCACGTCACGTCACGATACTGTGTTTATTAAATAGGTATAAAAATTTCGGGTAAATTCCTGATACTTTTGAAATTTTGCAGAAATCCATCCACAATACATCACCACAATTTTTCCCCAAAACAAACGCCCGACTTCATTGACGACAATAAAAAGGAAAACCAATTTGCCACTTGCGTTTACTCGTTTTTGTCTCGCTCGAACCTGAATATAAACAAATCTGGCCGTTTCATTTACTCGGGGAATTGCGGCCCTGACTTTAGTACTATGAGAAAATTTACACATAATAGAATATAGCTTTTTCTTGACATCTATAACTTCCCTAAAATATCCCTTTAAAGCTGGTGACTTTGTTGATTAGTAGTAGTTATATATAGTCGGTGCAAACAAAAACATTGAATCTCTCATCGGCTGGTACCGACTCTAAAAGTAACCGATTAGGTACCTTACGTGTTAAGAGTATTTTTAGCTTTTTAGTTTTTTGATCGTTTTTTTTAAATAAAATTTACTTATTTCATCTATTTTGAGTGATAGATCCTAATCAAAACAAATCTTACGAGTGTTCAACAAAAACAAATTCATTTACCGTGGTATGGAGTTCATGCAATGTTTGACGATTTTCTTATAGATTCCATCATCAGAATTTGACCAAATTTATATGGGACCATTCTGAAAGTATTACCTTACGAACAAAAAAATTATCAAAATCGGTCAACGTAGTAACAAATGATCGTAAGATTCCGACCGAATTGAGAACATCTTCCTTTTTTGAAGTCGGTTAAAAAGAGTTATCACGATTCCTTCTAACTGATTAAATTTCGTGGACCATAACGAGGCCATTCTGTGATCTTGATCATATGAGCGGTTTTTATTTTGCTGCTCAAGTATTTTACTTTGGAGCGCCGGTCGGACGGGCGCGACGTTTTAAAAGATTTTTGTTTTCATTGAAGCAATAAAAAACCCATAATTTTGAAACTTCACGCACGGGTAATATAAAAAATCTAACAAAACTTTTGCCCAGATAAAGTATCTGGACTTATAAGGACCTCGCGAGCAATACCTAATACTGAGACTATTGTTGAATTACGAGATTTGGGCTTCTGACCGACTTGATCTTGGGATTTTGATACGGTTTTTACCAATAGACTGATTTACGAGGAAAGTATTTATGAATAAATTTAAATTTATAAGCGTAGATGGCAATTCGTCATCATCATCATTTCAGCCATAGGACGTCTACTGCTGAAGATAGGCCTCCCCCAATGAGTTTCATTGAGGGCGATTGCCAATACTCGCCACGCTTGGCAGGCGGGTTGTCGAGCGCATTTTTTTATAAGTTTTCGCACGCTAACGCTGCTGCGCGTCTCGTGCTACAGGAATTAGTCGCCTCTTACGACACGCCTCCTGTTGGCGGTGGGAAAGTGTATTCTTTATGGCAGATGGTAATTACCGTTTAGTTAGGTATTAAGCTAGTTTTGTCAATGTTAGGAAAATAACAATAATATCGAACATGTCCGGTCTCACTAACTCACTCACTAACTACAAGTAAGTACTATACTTGTCAGCATTTCAAATATTAATATAATATCAGCTTGTTAGGGATGTAGCTGCAGCAGCAATCGTCCAATAATGCGATACGAGTCGATATCAGATGAACGTAACAGGATTCGCTTTACCGTGAATCGGTGGTAAAAGTCACAAACTATTCGAATTAACATTAGGAACTCACTAGTACAAAAATACAATTATTATATTATATTTTGACGACCTCCGTAGCCGAGAGGCGAGTAGGCGTCGTCATCTCTGAGGTCCGTGGTTCGATTCTCGGTCGGGTCAATGTAAAAAAAGTAACTTTACTATGTTGAGTCGGATCTAGGTGTTGTGGCACCGTCGTTGGCTCTTTTAGAAATCGAACCTTACTTTGGATCAGAGCAATGTATGTGACGTTATTAAATATAAAAAAAATATCAAAGTTTCAGTTTGGCTTTGTGGCTATGATTTGGCTTTCAGTATAAAATCAGTAAAACCAGAGATTAACTCATAACCCTTCCCGCGCCGCGTCGTGCTACCCTCTCCCTAGCTTGGGCCAAACCCGTGCCACCGCATTTGTCATACACTGGAAGTGTGCGCCCCCCGGTATTCCAGTTAAAATGTATGGAGTTTTTGCTATAGTGGCACATAGAACACCATATATTTTTAGATTCTTTAAGATATCTTCTATTTTATGGCCAATTAAAAAGAACTAATTTATTTATTTAAAAAATACAACAAAATTATGAACACGCAAAGACAGAATCGACAACCTTATTACTATTTTATTAAATTTATAGCAAACTGTACGTTTCAAACACCTCATAATGTTTATAAATTAAATTAGTACAAACATATCCATTGTTTGATAGCGAGATCTAAACAATCATCCACTTATATCACAAACAACGATTTCAAAGACGGCCGACTGATGAGTCATCGCGGCGCCATTGTTTACAAATGCTCGAAACCTGATGCCTGACGCGTTTATTGTTCAAATTTTAGTGTGGTAAGTCTGTCTCAATCTTCCTTCTGCCTAATTTAACGCAGCAAACAAAGATAGGTATAGAAACCGGCTGGTGCAACCCATTGAAAAAACACTTAAGTACATTTTAAGTGCGTGCCCGTAGCGGGTACGTACGTAATATTTGTAAAATTACCCGTAGCGGGTGTGTTGACACGGGAAGGGAAATACAAACAGTTTTGGTTGCCAACTGGTTTTTCAAGTGTGATCAAACGACTTAAAGATTAAAAAGATAGCTGGGTTTTTCTCCAGAGGAATATTGTGATTCCCACATGCGTCCAGATGGCAGCCATAAAATAAAACTGCTCGGGGCAGTCGTCCAATCTTTCACACTTAATTCACACGGTCGTAATATAATAATAACTCGCTCACGCATCTATAGTATGACATAGAGATGTGCCTATATTTCGGTAGGCTCACATTATCGAGCACATAGTCTATATAGGTGCCGTGTGGGGACGGCCGTAAAGAATACGCTTCCCCTCCGCCAACAGGAGGAGGCGCCGTAAGAGGCGACTAATTCTTGTTGTACCAGATGGGCAGCAGAATCTGCGTACGAAATGTTATAAAAAACTGCGCTCGCCAACCCGCCTGCCAAGCGTGGCGAGTATTGGCAATTCCTCTGATGAAAGTCATTGGACGACCATGGCTGAAATGATGAAGATGAATGTCATTTATTTTCTTCGACAATTATTCCGCCATTATTTAAATGTCGTACCGTTTTATTAAGAACGAGAGTTAATCAGTCGTATCAACTCATACTTAGTTTATGCGAAAAATCACTGACCGGTTGATACTCGAGTATTTACGAGTATAATAAATAACTATCCTCATAAAAAAAGAAAACAGATCATATAATCTTCTTCTTTTTTGAAGTTGGTTAAAAAAAGATTGGGACACACAATAATATTTATTTACTTAAACTCATTCACTTTAGCGTTTATATTTTGTATTAGTCAATTTTTTTAAGTCAATAATTTAATTGTCAAGCTCAATTTAAGAGTATTGTGAAGTTAGTCATTAGAAATAAAAGATTAACAAACTTCTTATTTGTAAAAATATAATATTTCGCTTGAAAAAATAACTAGCTGCCTCAGGTGGGCATCGAACCTCCTTAAAAATCTACTTTCACTCTTTTAATCTACTAGGTACTTGAAAAATCGTACAAAAACTCGAGTATTTGTCCAAGTTCTCTGACTCGAGTAATGTGTCGATTCTTTATATCGAGTACAAGTCACACCCGCAATAGAAAACATCACTAATTCAAACTTTTTACAATTCGCCTTTTGTATGTCTCGCAAAAATAACAGAACAGCTAATTTGCCCAGCCGTACCGGCTTAGTTGAGTATTAGTCGTTTAATTTTAGAATGGCATGTAATTGTTTTTGTAATTGAATATGAGGGGCTTGAGAAAAGTAGATAAAAAGAAGGTTGGAAGTATTCTATTTTATTCTAAAAATTTATTATTAAATATCCACAAAAATAATTTATGAATAATACCTTTTTTTACCTTTAATATCACTATTTTTGAAAATTCATTCCGTGAATTCTGCAACGAGTGATCCTACCCACTCGTTTATCGTTTTCTACTAGTAGAAAGTACGGACGAATACATTGACAAGTAAACATATGTTTAACAGAAATTTTACATAATAACTGTTTATTTACGTTTCGTTTGCGATTTACTACCAATTTTTTTTAAAGTCAATGAGTTTTTGCACTCCGTTTCATAATATTTTCTGCGTAAAACGAAAATAGTTACGAGATTTAGGGCCAGTTTCACCACTTGCTTATAAGTTCCGGATAACCTATCTGGCACTTGTTTTGACAGATAACCCATACAATTAGCTGTCATAAAGCGGTGAAACTGGCCCTTAAACAGTTATTTCGAGTAATTCAAAAATGCGTAAAATAGTGAGCAATAGAAATGAATTTCATACACGAATTGTTTTCGTGTTCCAATTCGAGATTCATTTCTAATGCTTTAAAAATACGTCTCTTGAACGAAAATCACCGCACTAAGAGCTAGCTGGAGAGAATTTCAAGAGACATATCTAACAGTGGACGAAACACATTTGCTAAAGAAGGAACTAGCAGCATTGATGCAGTCGCAAAATCGACGATTGGAGATTATAAAAGTCGCTGTAAGCGCAACCTATAAATCCTTCATTTGAAAATACTTATCGCTACTGTCTGTAACTTGCTGTCCGTTCATCCACCAGATGGCGGTAATAAACATAGACCTTTCACAGATATAAAACGCAGTTGTTATTAAATAACACTATCCCCGCTTCATCCTATGACTTAGCTGCTTCTATACGCTTACCTACGCGAGAGGTTTGATGTGTTGTGTATCCATCCATATTTTAAACAATGAATTATTTGTATAGGTATCTAAAATCGCTTTAAAATGAGAAAAATGTGTTTTAAACCTAATTATAAACTTGTAAATAAAAAATGACATGACATTAGTATCGATTTAGCCTCTGAAGCGGTGGTAGGCAAAGCTATATTTTAAGACGGATACAAGTCGTCCGTTGTACCCGGAAGATCTATATACTGTATTAAGTATCATATTTAAGTTTATGTATGTATAATAAATTTATTATAGTTATGTTCAGTTTAGGGTTATGTAAAATTAAAATTCTAAATTGAAGTTTCATTTCACAAGAAGCACTGCACTAATTTTACCTTACTTTATACGTGTCCTCTACCTGAAGGCTGTCTGGAAGAGATCAGCCTAAGTTTTAATATCAAACTGTAATTTCTTTTAGTGTTGTGCAATCAAGAGTACCTACCTTTCTATCTATTGCGCATACGAAGTCGAAGACATCCACTGGTCTATCAAAAAATAGCTTCCACAAATTAAAATAAGACATCTAGGCAGCATTTATTTACCAGCGACTAAAGTAACGATGCTACGTGACTTAAACCATAGAATAAAACGCGTCGAGTCACGACCGCGTATAATGTCACATGAGGTGTATATCGCAATTCTGACAGCGGTTATGTCACTAAGCATTATTTGTGTATATTTCTGCGTATAATATAACCTTTTTCGGACGGTGCTTGTAGCAATGGCAGTGATTTGGTAGAGATAACTAAAATTAAGTAGGATGTAGATGAAGGATGTGAGCATTCTGATCCTCCTCTAATGTCAGGGCGAATTACGTAAAAAAGTGCGGTTGTCTTTTTGTTTTTGTTAAGGGATAAAATCCGAAACGAGAGTATTCGGCAGAAGACTAAAGTGATGGCCATAGTCCAAAAATGTAGCAAGCTACAGTGGCAGTGGGCTGGCCACATCTGTCGCAGAACCGATGAATGGTAAACGGGTTCTCGATTGGAGATCGCGTCTCGACAAACGAAGTGTAGGACCTGAAAAAATGGCTGGCAGTGGTTGGGTGAAACAAGCAGGAGATCGTGTTTTTTGACGCTCCTTAGATGAAGGTTATATCCAGCTGTGGACTGCAGTAGGCTGAGATGATGTCTTTTTACGACCCGATTGGTGTAGCGGTGCAGTAGTTTCCTTTAACCGTAAAGGGTTCCCGGGTTTTATTCTCTGTTCAAGAAAAAAATAACTGCCTGGTACCCTATAACACATGTAAGTTAATTTCGTACTTTGAGACCATGACAACTGCTGTTTTGCCTAGCTCATATGTATTTATTTGCTAACTTCGATGTTACCAGTTGATTTTGTGGGGCTGCCAGCAATCGAGATGTAAGCATCTCCAAAAGCAAAAGTGCGTAACTCATCGGTAAGTAAATAGTCGGGTTTGTGACCGAGAAAATTGTTCCCTACAGCAGCGTTGATGTTTGTTTGGGACCCATTTACACAGACACGCCATTTATGCGTGAATACAGTCACTACAGAGATTTGGGTTGGTGTTGATAAAAAATGCCTAAAAATAGACCTTTAGGGATAAATGTCGACGTAAATACTATTCCTTTTTAGCTGACGTTAAGCCCTTAGTTACAGTACTTAATGATTTAAATATACCGTTGTTTTTTAAAGATAAAAATTACTTAAACAGCTTAATACTAAACAATAATTGTGATTGAGACTACCTAGTAAGTGAAGCTGAATGTAGCTAAATTGTGCTAACAAAAGAAGGTTTTGTGTACAATACAGATTTACACATCATTTAAAAAAGACAAGGCAGTTTTAATTGATCGTATTTCTGAACTAATGCTTATTACCAAAACACGATTCCACAAACTTCACTCGATGGAAAACATAAATAATTTGCCTCTGAAAATACCTACATTTAAATGTTTCGTACTTGTAGTTATAGTAATGTTGATGATCTTAGCCAAAATAATGGCTTTTATATTACTAAAGCAATTGGCTGCTTTTGATTTTCAATAAAGTGGTGATTTTCATTAAAATCGTATTTTTGTGGTTTGGCACTTAGGCCCTTTCATTCCAAGCAGCACCTTCTCTGTCACTCCTATTGGAATTGACAGTGATCGCTGAGGCGCGCTGCTTTACGGACCTGTGTCTATTGCTCGAGGTCAGTCAGCGTCTTAAGAATAACACTTGTTGTAGCAGGTAGCCTTCCTTCATAACAATATTAAATTATAGCGCAACTCACAAATTGTATTTAACAAGACTGAAAATCTTCATCTACGTTGAAAAATACTCACTATACATACTTACTTTACAAAACTAATATTTATTTATCAGATACCTTATAATTTCGTTAATTATCATAAAGATAAAAACGTTACAATTATATTTTGATCGAAAATAAGCTAATAAATTATTAATAAAATAAACTTGCTTGTCATGTATTGCGGAATTTTAGTATTGAAAACTGCCATATTTGTTAACATAATTTGCCAATCCAGAAAAAAAAACATCACTCTTAGTTTATATAGAATTAAACCAAAGAGGAATAAATAATGAGGTCACGGGAACACAGAAATATGACAAAAATTATTCTTTGTATTAAAAAGATATCTGCGCCAAATTTGAGTTAATACAGTTTAGACTTTAAAGTGTAATTTTAAAGTTACAAATACCTATTAATTCAGTTAACAAAATAAAAACAATTTAAAAAAGAAGTTAAACTTAAATGTTGATCTTTCTTTCTCATTTAACTCTTCTTAAATGGGTCTCGCTATTTGAACTATCACAGAGATATTTACTGAAATTTGTGTCCATTCAGTAAGACTATTTAATTCGCAAAGTTTTAACCCTCGTTTACTCCTGCATTCGGTAACTTGAATTAGTGTTTCCCATTACGAATACCCCTTCCTCGCTTGCACTTTTATAAATTGTATTAAAATAAAAGGAGATAGATAATATATAACAACTGGTAGCCAATAAAGACATTCAGAATAGCCAAAAACACTTTTACATATTTACCAAGTAGTACCTTATTGTCTATTTTCTGGTGCGAGTTTGCAATAGATATTTTTTTATCTTTGTATTGTTGGATTTGTCTCCATCCCGAATAGCAGAATAACTATCAGGATGGAGACAAATCCAACAATAAGCGCTAGTAGGGCCCAAAAAATAAGGAGACATGTTCTGGCCCCCTAAGGGCCTATAATGTTATTATTGACGTTCATAAGTGGCAATTTTGTCCTGAATTGAATAAATTATTTTTGACTTTGACTTTGACTTTGACTATTAAAACATCGGAAAAATTGACGATAAAAAATATGGAAAGGCGGTACGAAGTTCGCCGGGACAGCAAGTAAATTATAAAATAACATGTAATAAATAAAATATATATCTGACTTATAAAAATGCCTAACTCAAAATAAATCTCATGCATATTGACATAGGTACTTAGAGAATTTGCACACCTGCATGCAAATCGAATACTCGTACCTAGATATTTGTATCTGTAATACCTTTGTAACTTGTGTTCTGGCAAATAAACGCATTTATTTTTGTTACGTAACTTTTTTTTACGGTTTTTTTCGGGCGAATGTGAAGTAATTAATAAAAACACCTAAACCCTTTACCACAACACCACGCTTACTTGTTTGTAGATGCAAAAATCATATTGTAAGTATTAAGTTCCTAATTATTAGGTATTTGTATTGTATTTGTTGCAATCTGTCAGATTAGTTACAACTTTTATTGCGTAAATATTGAAACTAGTTTTTATAAATGGTGCCATTTTTTTTTTATAAACTATAGTTTTCAATGGTTATAAATAGATGCAAGAATAAATAAAATTTATAAATAAAATTACTAGGTAATACGTATCACAGGTTATTCACCTTTAGTGCTAGTACGATAAACCTATAACACAAAATATTAACTTTTTCCTGATTATTTTCCCGTTAACAAAATCAACCTGTTTGGTGATTACCAAATATAACTGCGAACATAATCTAAAACGAGTACAAAAATAGCATGTTTATAAATAACTTTAATGTATTTTGATACGCCAAAACAAAGTTTTATAGAGCCATTTGTAATACAATTAACAGATAATCAACTTAATATAAAATACAAAATTACCTCAACCGAATTTGAACCTATACAGGGTTACATTGCAAAGGGGCGCCAAATTAAAAAAAAGATCTAGGGAACATTATAAAGAAACGGATTAATCGTTATTACTTTTAATAATCGTGTTACAAAAAAAATACTTTAAAATATTCGAAAAAAAAGTCAATAGAGAGACTACGAAAGCCGTGCGGTCATTTATCAGAGGCGTAACGGCGAGCAAACAAGGATCTTACGCAGTTCACATACGGTGCAAAATTACATAACTTAGTTTAATTATAGTTACCGAGTTACTTATTCTGAGCCACTCCTTAAGATTTGGCACCCCTTTGCAAATATTTTGAATTTAAATTTAATAATTTTTTATTGGAGGTAAAAAATTTAAAATAATTTTCGTCAAAATATATCTTAATACAGATTTCTTAAATTATTTTTGCCGACATTATGATTAAATCTTGTTTCACAATCATTCATTTATGTGCACTTTATTTCTACTAAATATAAATATATATTTAACATCACATACATTGCTCTGATTTTAAGGTAAGTAGCTAAAGCACTTGTGTTATAGAAATCAGAAACAACAACGGTACCACAACACCCAGACCCGTGACAATATAGAAAAGTTATTTTTCTACATTGACCGACCGGGAATTGAACAAGGGACCTCAGAGATTTAGCGACACCACTCGCCTTTCACCTACGGGGGTCGTATATATATATATATATTATTAATTATTATATATATATATATATATATATATATTAATAAATAAGGAGCTATATTTGGTACTCGAAGATTATGCCAACATCAACATTATATTATTGTTGTTTTATTAATAGTAGTCGTTTTAACGACTCAATCAAAACTTAACGCAAAGGTTCCTAGGTTCGATTCCCGGTTGGTAAATTTTTTACTTGTCTAGATTGGCTTGAGTCTATGACTTGGCTGAGACTCTGTGTCAGTTAGGAGACGCCACAGGCAGAAAAAAAACTGATCTCCTAATTTCAATAAATTTATTGTATTAAGCTACTGCACTAAACTCTATATCTATAATAAATATGCGATTTTTAATAACAAACCCCATGTTAAGTTTAGTTGAGGATATTTCTGTAGACTTCTTGGTCACGCCATTAATTTTTAGTGAAGTTTGTACAAGAAAATTTAGCGTAATTTGACACGAAAATTCTCATGACGTTTCTTTGGAACTTTTAAATATTTATGTCAGTTACTTTGGTCATTGTAAATGGGCCGTGGGAAATTACGAATTACGTTTATTTTTCGTTTTGTTCCCAAGAGATTTAAAAATCTAAAACAAGATGTTTTATTTGCATTTCAATTATTATTTATCGTTCTATTTTATCAGTTTACTTCCTTTTAGATATAATTTCATCTCTCTACAACTTATTATAACCTGAAATAAAATAAAATTGTACAATCAAAATTTAGAAAAAAGGTTTTCCGTAAAACCTACAGCTGATCAGCTATCTACTAAGGAGAAGTGTTTATTTTTTGCGTTTTCAATATTGGTTCTATTGTAAAAGTTGTTGTTGTATTTAAGAAATATAAGCACTTCCTAAAATAAAGTTAACTAACTGTTAAAATAATCCAAAAAATAATGAGTTAAGAGATAGATCAGAAGGCCTACTACGATAACGTTTTGTTAGTTCGGACATATAAATAAACATTAACCTCGTAAGTTCCAGCGTACTTTATAAATTTCAAACTAATAGTAGCACTTCACACCTGACATTCCAATTAAATAGTAAAATAAATAAATAATTGTTTATACAATCACTCCAATTATCTAGCCCCAAATTAAGCAAAGCTTGAACTATGGCGACTAGATAAGGGATAAACACACTTAAATCAGTTTATAAACATCCATGACTTGTTTAATTGATTCGTGCTCATCATACAAACATTGGCCCCATGTGAGAATTGAATCCGCAACCGCTGGCTTTGTAGTCCAGGGCGTGAACCACTACACCAGACGGTCGACTAGTGGTTTAAATAACCGCTTAATGTCCAACATAAACGCAAACTGAATCCTAAAGATAAGTTAAAAGTTATCGACTGACACATTGTTTCTAAGTAAGTAAAATCTGTTATGTAATACGTTCAAAACATGGCAGTCATCATCATTATCATCATCACAGCCATAAAACGTCCACTGCTGAACAAAGGCCTCCCCCAATGACTTCAACCATTGGGGGAGATTGCCAATACTCGCCACGCTTGGCAGGCGTTTTGGCGAGCGCAAGATTTCGCACGCAGACGCTGCTGCCCGTCTCGTGCTGCAGGAATTAGTCGCCTCTTACGACACGCCTCCTGTTGGCAGTGGGGAAATGTATTCTTTACGGCCGTCCCCACACAGCACGTCGTCCGTCCAAACATGGCAGTAATTTCCTCAAATACATTATCCCGTCCATAACATCTCAATCAATTATAGCATTATTCAAAAGAATCATCTTAACTTGGTATAAAAACTTCGGAAATGGATAAAACTTCATACGAAAAACAAGCATTAGGAAAACACGTGAATGTTATTTATTCATTAAACTTACGCCTTCAGTTTTCATGTACCTATTCAATAAACCTTTTTATATGAAAAGCGTTATGGCGTATTCGTCGTATTATACAGAGATGTATTATTTACTCAGAAAGTAAGAGACCTATTACAAAGACTCCTTGGGTTTTAGTTTTTATTTTATAGACTTCGTCGAACGCCATTTGCTGTTAACTTCATGAAGGTAAGTCTTTACCCCTGCCGCACTTTAGTTGTCTAGCTGCACTTAAGAAGGTAGCTCCTAAAGTCAGCTGTTTGACAAGTTTTCTCTTTACATTTATGAAATATGTAATAAGAAAAAAAAAACATGTTACATCAACGTTCATTTGCAGACCTTATTTCTTGTGATTGATTCTGTTGTTCAGTATCTATTAAAAAAAGTAAAAAATCGATTTTTTGCATCTTCAACCTAAATGATAGAGGAATAGAATTAAATATAGTAAACATTAAATATTGGAAAATAAGTAACTAACGGTTTCGAATAACAATTATGTTTATTGTTTTTCAACTAGTATTGGACTATATGTATATTAGGAGGCCGTCATTAGGAATATATTTTACATCGAAATACTCGTACTAAAGACGTGTCTCGTGTGGGAACGGCCGTAAAGA
This sequence comes from Anania hortulata, assembly GCA_963576865.1. Lineage (NCBI taxonomy): Eukaryota > Metazoa > Arthropoda > Insecta > Lepidoptera > Crambidae > Anania > Anania hortulata. The sequence continues at coordinate 5,092,125 of OY756408.1, read as the reverse complement.
ATACATTTTCCCACCGCCAGCAGGAGGCGTGTCGTAAGAGGCGACTAATTCCTGTAGCACGAGACGGGCAGCAGCGTCTGCGTGCAAAATATTATAAAAAACTGCGCTTGCCAACCCGTCTGCCAAGCGTGGCGAGTATTGGCAATCCCCCCCCCCTCCCTAATGAGTGGTACAAAAAAGTCCAGGCCCCCAGTCTCCGGTGGTCCCGCTGTTCCTGGCTACGGTAGCAGTCAGGGTGACAGCGGGGCAGGGGGTGCTAAGAATCCCCGGAGGCGGTTTGGCTACCACCACCAAAGACGACTGGCCCTGGTAACATATAATGTCCGCACATTGAGGACCGACGAGAAGATAGTTGAACTGGAAGAAGAAATGGGTAGGATGCACTGGAGTATCATGGGGCTATCAGAAGTCCGACGAGAGGGCGAGGACACGATAACCCTGAAATCCGGCAACCTACTCTATTACCGGGAGGGCGATCAACTGTCCCAAGGTGGTGTCGGATTTCTCGCCCACAAGTCCCTCACTAACAACATCGTTACCATCGAAAGTGTGTCGAGCAGGGTTGCATACCTGATACTCAGAGTATCTAATGGGTACTCGCTGAAGGTTATACAGGTATATGCACCGACCTCTACACACCCAAATGAGGAAGTAGAGGCCATGTATGAGGACGTAAGTAGCGCCATACATACTAATAAAACCTACTTCAATGTTGTTATGGGGGACTTCAACGCGAAACTGGGCATGCGAAGCGATAATGAGTTGAGAGTGGGGCAATTTGGATATGGGCAACGGAACAGAGATAAGACAGAGGCTGGCTGAATTTCTGGAGAAGGAGGACCTCTTTGCGTTAAATTCCTTCTTTCAGAAGCCGCCTCACAGGAAGTGGACCTGGATGAGTCCCGACGGTTCCACGAAAAATGAGATTGACTTCAAAGCGACGAATATTCAATGATGTCTCCGTGATGAACAGGGTGAAAACCGGCAGTGATCACCGAATGGTTAAAGGCACATTGATTATTAACGTCAATCTGGAAAGGTCCCGTTTGATGAGTCTACGCTCCGACCCTTAAATGCCTATATTTACTGCCCCGAGAGCTTTCAGCTCGAGTTGTCTAATCGCTTTGAATGCCTAGAGAACTGCGAGTCAGTGGACGAGATTAACAACAGGTTCGTAGAAACTGTCCAAGCGGTCGGATCGAAATTTTTAGACCCCGTCGTCAAGACAAGCCGCAAAAGCTTACCGACCATACCCTCAATCTCATGGCAGAACGACGTTCAATGGCACTGCAGACCTCCGTTGATGCTAAGGCATATCGGCAGTTCAATAGACGGATATGGAAGTCCTTGCGACATGATATCCGCGACTTTAATACAAACAGTATTAATGATGCGATAGAGCGGAACCAAGGCTTCAAAGTTTTCGCAAGAGACATGTCTATTGGGCAAAGCCAGCTGACGAAGCTGAAGACGGAGGACGGCAGTATAACATCGACGAAAGCCGATGTTTTGAGGGAAATCGAGAAGTTCTATGGGCAGTTATATACCTCGGTTACCAAACCTGTTAGTAGCTCAGCCGAAGACCCAAGAGCTAAACTGACCCGACACTATACCGAAGATATCCCGGACATCAGCCTATACGAGATTAGGATGGCCCTTAAACAGCTCAGGAACAACAAGGCGCCGGGTGATGACGGAATCACATCAGAGCTTCTGAATGCGGGTGGGACACCTATACTGAAAGTCCTTCAGAAACTCTTTAACTCCATCTTGCTCGAGGGGATAACGCCGGAAGCATGGAACAGAAGTGTGGTGGTGCTCTTTTTCAAGAAAGGGGATAACGCCTTCCTGAAGAATTACAGACCCATCTCGCTTTTGAGCCATGTCTACAAGTTGTTTTCGAATCGTCTCGCGCGTAGATTCGATGATTTCCAGCCTCCCGAACAAGCCGGCTTCCGAAAAGGTTATAGTACCATATACCACATTCATACGCTGCGTGTAATTATACAGAAGACCGAGGAGTATAACTTGCCACTATGCTTGACGTTTGTAGACCTGGTTGTAGGTTGTAGCCTTTGATTCGATCGAGACCTGGGCAGTGCTACAGTCTCTCCAGCGGTGCCATATTGACTATCGGTACATCGAGGTGCTGAAATGTTTATACAAAAACGCCACCATGTCGGTCCGAGTACAGGAGATCGAATCAGGAATGAGGAGATTCATAAACGAACAAAAGTTGCTGACATAGCCTAACGGATAAGCAATGTCAGTGGCACGTAGAACTGACGGCCGATGGGGCAGAAATTTTCTGGAATGGAGGCCACGTACCGGCAAGCGCAGCGTAGGACGTCTACCTACAAGGTGGACAGACGACTTGGTAAACTGGCCAATCTGGAAGTCACTGGGGGAGGCCTATGTTCAGCAGTGGACGTCCTATGGCTGAAATGATGACTAAAGACGGCCGGGGCCCAATCAAAGTAATTTGGCCGAATTTCATTTGATAGATATTCGCCTTCTGAGTAGTTTTTTGACACGTAAAAAAACCGCCTGAGAAATGAAATGTTTTTTTGGACACTTTATTTTAGGCTATAAATGACTAAGTCTTTTGGCACGGTTTTTTGACAGGTCAGATATTACCGGAGAGGTTTTAACCTCTAAGTAACAACAGTAACCGAAAGGTCCTCAGTAAAGCGCTTCGAAGACCGTGAGACAGGGCCCTTACAAGAAAACTTCCGTGCTCTAGTTGTATCACAAAGGATAAGAAATGAGCATTCACGTCATGTTATGTTATTATATCTGGTACAAGCCGAGACGGCTTGGGGGCTTATTCTGTGTCTATTATTTTATGAGTTCCACTTGCAGACGTAAACGCGAAGTTTGTATGGCATACAGGTTGCATCGCTCGTATATTATTCGATATTTTATAGTTTTTTTTTTGTTAATGCAAATTAAAAGGTGGCAGCTTAAGTAATTCGTCTAGCATCCGTGGTCGTGGAATTTATGTACGAATCTAATTAAACCATTTGTTCGGTAGTGAATGAAAAACATCACGAAGAAACCTGCACATTAAGATAACATTGAGTCTTCGACCAAGTATGATATCTAGACGGACAGTCGAGGCAGCGAACGATGCAACAAAAAGTGTTTTAGACCCTGGCTACCTAGCATGATCACGATATGATATGATATGATATAGCGATATATTGAAACCAACTGTAAAAATATGATGGATATAGCCGCAATTTTGAGTTTTTATCGAATCATAATATGTGACGTCACCGGCGCGGCGATTCAACATGGCGACTATATCTATCATATTTTTACAGTTGGTGTCGATATATTGCTATATCATATCATATCATATCGTGTTTTGGTGCTCATGCTAAAGATGCAAGAAGCAGCAAGATCCAGCAAGTGTTTCATCATAGGTGACGTAAATGCCGCTAGGCAAAACTGAGGTGTCAGAAATAGCGATTTGTCCCAATAATGTGTGAAGAAACTATAAAGGAAGACAAGACAAATAAAAACGTAAAATACAATCGCTGAGTACGTAATTTTCGACCAAAGTTTGCCTGTTTTTTTTTAGTATGGTTTACTGATGGCAAACGGTCTAAAAGTAATTATTAACTAGACTTTCTTGCATATCGCTTATACTTTCTAATGCTTGCCCTGTTTCTAGTTTCGTTCCTAGATTAATTTCAAAGTCAACCTCGTTTCAACTGAAAATGGGATAAAGCGCTAGGAAGAGAGATTTTCTATGCAAATCCGCGTTTACTTTTCGATCGCGTCAAAGAAAAGAAACTCAGAATAACCCCTTAGGACGGTATTCTTTAGAATCTCTTTATTTGATACGTATAAGATTATTTGCTGCACAAATTGAGGAAAACGTTTATTTGTAATAAAATATTGATATCAAAGAGGCAAGTACTAACCCTTTATCGTAAGCGTATGTTTGTTTTTCAACGTTGGTAATGATTTAAATAATGCAAATTCTTTAAAAGTGCAAATTAATGTATAAATCCTCCAGACGACCAATTGGCATGGTTTTAAATTAAGGAGTTTACACCCTTGTATTATAAAGTACTGGACTTATTTTGTCAGAGGCTCCAGTACACAGCCAGTCGGGTCGTCATTGTTTTGTTAAAATAAATATCGACTGCTCTAATTTACAAATGTATCATTTTTAACTATTGTAAGGTATTAAATTGCTAACACGACTTCATTTTGCTGATTCTACGTTTAATACTATCCTAGACAAACAATACTTTTGTTTGACAACAAATCATTATTTCGAAACGGCTACCACTGAACATATTCCAGATTGGCTGGTGGGAAGCGGTCTGCATCCAGCGGCTTCCTGCAACTTTTATCAGGCCGTCTGTGATGATCCACCTTGTAAGTCAACTGAACTGTCAAACAATATGTTAAGTCAAACTTGATTTGGTTTTTTTTTTTCGTGAGGAAACCGATGGGGCAGAAAGGTTCTAGAATGGAGACCGCGTACCGGCAAGCGCAACGTAGGACGTCCACTCACAAGGTGATCAGACGACCTGGTAAGGGTCGCAGGAAGCCGCTGGATGCAGGCCACTTCCAACCGGCCAATCTGGAAGTCAATGGGGGAGGCCTATGTTCAGCAGTGGACGTCCTATGGCTGAAATGATGATGATGATGATGAGGAAACCTCTACACTTAGATAACACTCAAGTGTAAAAAATGGTTTGATCATCTAATCAAACGGTTACGGCATAGAATAAATAATAGATCAAAGTGTCGGAAATTAAACTGCATACAATGCGCGCGTGAGCAACGCACACATAGAAATCTCTCACTAACATAAAATCTCGGAACACTTTGACAGAGGTGTTCCGATGTTAGCTTCTGATATATAAATCATCATCATCATTTCAGCCGTAGGACGTCCACTATTGAACATAGGCCTCCCCCAGTGACTTCCAGATTGGCCGGTTGGAAGCGGCCTGCATCCAGCGGCTTCCTGCAACCTTTACCAGGTCGTCTGTCCACCTTGTAGGTGGACTCCCTACGCTGTGCTTGCCGGTACGTGGCCTCCATTGTAGAATCTTTCTGCCCCATCGGCCGTCAGTTCTAAATTTTATTTATTATTTATTTAATCTCTGGTTACGGGGAGAACTGATGACAATCGACTAAAAACAAGATAAAGCTATTTGGAAGACTTTACTTAGCGCTACCAATCTCGACAAACAATACCGTATCCAAAATCAAGTCCGTTATAATAAGAATAATTTGCCAAAAATAAACTGGGCCTTCGTAATCAGGTTGATGACCTTGCTCGAGTAATTATCGTAAACGAAATATTTTAGCGGCGCGGGCGCACTGGATTGTGACAGAAATGTCTGCATTTTATGTTGAGGAAAAAATACAGAACCTAGTAAGGTAACTTTCTACAATTTAATTCTAATTGATGGTTTAATCATCTGACATTTAATTTTTAAACATCTTGTGGGAAATAGAACCATAGACTTAAATACGCTAGAACTCAAATAATGTCATAAATTCAGTATAAATATTGGACATCACAAAAAAATTCTGATCCTATGGTAAGTAGCCAAAGCACTTGTGTTTATAAAAATCAGAAACAGCGACGGTATCACAACATCTCCCAAGACAATATAAAATAGTTATTTTTTACATTGACCGATCGGGAATCGAACTCGAGACCTCAGAGTTAGGGACACTAAAGTCCGGTATGTTCGCCTCTCGGCTAAGGAGGTCGTCAAATAAATTGTCATAGCTATCGGATGGTTATCATGGGTTTGAAAATGATGTGATTTAAAAAAAAACGGCTAAGTGCGAGTTGGTCTCGCGAACGGAGGGTTAGGGTACCATTATCTATAATATTCTATGTATATTTCAAGCGTCTACCTGTTGCTGTTATTAATATCGAGCAAAAAATAACGTTTGTTGTATGGGAGCCCCACTTAAATATTCATTTCATACAGACAGACAGACAGACGGGCGCGGTGGAGTCTTAGTAATAGGGTCCCGTTTATACCCTTTGGGTACGGAACCCTAAAAAGCACCAGATAATACATATATTTACAATCGTCATTATCTCGAAGTAAAAAAATTGCATCTTTGTGTTACGAGATACCACACCATTAATTTTGGCAAAGGCGTATCCCAAAAAACACATGCCGGGCCATTTAAAAAAAGTTCAATTTCTGAATTAATCCACATCGGGAATTTAGCATGACCCTTGCGTTCAAGGAGAATCACTCCGCTACTACGCCATTTGGGTAGGATTGTTGAAAGAGTTAAATATTTTAACTAAGTTTCTGTTGATATAAGAGTATTTTCAGTTGAAATGACAGCATCTATACCCAGTTATTATTGATGCTCCTTTGTTAGGATAACCGAAGTGAGCGTTGAGTTTAACAGAATTCCCTAGAGTCTAGAGTTAGCCTTGCTTTTAGTATTGTTAGTGTAAGACCCCGCGCACATTACTGACTTTAGATCGGCCGAAAGTCGAATCGTTCTGTAAATTTCTATGAAATCAGCCAATTACAAACGTTTCAGTGTGCGCTTCACTTAATTATGTATTTATAGTAAAAAAGATTGATCTATCGGCCGAATAAAAAGTCTGTAGTGTGTCCAACTTGAACAACATAGCAACATTTGAAAGTGACTTGCATTAAATTTTAGCTACTGAAAGAAAAAAATACTGAAACAACTTCGTTTACTACTTAGTAACTTACAAATACCTAAATATTTTGAAAAATTTGCTACAGACGAATGTTTTCTAAATTAGGTTGAGATTAGGCTTACAAATTAAAGCCTCCTATCGAAAAAATAATAGATGAAGTTTAAAATTCATGACTAAAGAATAGCTAATGGCTTTGAAATGTAAATCGCCATTATTAATATACTGGTCATACATTAATTTGAATTAAAGAAGGAAAGAAAAATAATATAAATTTGGTTCATTGAACTCGCATTTTTGTAATCTTAGATTTTCGAGAATGGCCCGAACTCATTTCTGTGGAGTTTATTCTTTAGAAATAAGAAACCTAATTACTTTTTATCACTAATATTAAAATCTTTTTAATCCAAGAAACGATTTTTTATAAACAAAACGTAAAGGAAAGGGCAGAAGTTAAATTTACTTCTATAAAATTTTATTACCTCTGATTCAATCACATCAGAGTATTATATTTATACAGGGTTACATTTCGAGGTAGTACCAAATTTTAAAAATAAGGTCTATAAAACAATATAAAAATACTAATTTATCGTAATTAATTTCAGTCGTCGTATTTCTGGAGTAAAATACTTTAAAAAAAATAATGAAAACGCGAGATGCGTCATACATCAGAGATCACAGGCGTACGATGACGCCACTTCAACAAGAACCTACAAGAACATACGGTGCAATTTAATCGAAAAAAAAGGGTTTTATTTCTACGTAGATCAATTTAGTTACTTATTCTGAGTGGTCTCTGAAAAATTGGCACTACCGTGAAATGTAACCCTGTATTGGTCTAACTGAATCAATACATAATAAAAAAGTACTAGAACATTTGACCTAGTTTAAAATGAGATTAAACTGGAGGCACTGCAATAAAGATCTGCGACTTATTTGTGAGAATAAAGTTTTCGTTTTCCTTTTTGGTTCGACCAACACTTATTAAAACATAAATGTGATTATTATTTATTAGATTATTCATATTCACTATTCGACAATTAATTTTAAATTAAAACGGGGATTTAGATTAAATTATTACGCTTGGCTGCTATCCAAAAAAGCATGTCGAACGGATAATTCCAACGTATAGCCATTTATAAGAGCGTTCATGTAGACGCGTTGAGAGATATTTGCGTCGCAGCTGGCAGTAGCGGCGAACACAGTATTACCCAATCAACACATACTGACACACAGCGTCGCGGCTGTCTTCCTAAACTATAATAATAATAAATACATTGTTTTGATTAATTGTTTTTCAAAATCACACCAATCATCTAGCCCCAAACAAAGCAAAACTTGTGCTATTTCGACTAGATAACGGATATACATACTTAAATACTTTTATAAACATCTCATCACACAAACATTTGGCCCTTGCGGGATTCGAACAACCGCTGGCTTTGTAGTCCGGAGCGCGAACCACTACACCAGACAGGCGTCAAAATATGCAAAAAATATGAACAACCTCTTGGCAATTTTAGTCTATATACACTAGTACACTTAAATCACACCAGCCTAGGGCTTGTAGTGCTTTCTCTTACATATCTATGGCACTCTGAGATAAAACATTAGGAAAATGCATACAAATGACAAATAAGGAAGTTGTCAAAAAACCTCTTGGCGTTAATCCACTTGCGTGCCGCACGTATATTTGTTTTAGGGATTTTCCGGTCTATATCGGGTAAGTGGCACGCGAAGGAATATGTGAAAAAAACAGATTTTACTATCACTGCAATTGAATGAAATGTTATCTAGTAGGTTAAGAAGTTGTATTTTTTCGGAAAGTCTTTTTACATCTTGTACAAAAACTCATTTACAGTTTCCGCAATTTATTTATTTTCACCACTTCATTACGTACTGGAAGCTGTGGCGTTGAATTGCGAAGGCAAACAACTGTGTAGCACAACACAAAAGCACTCAGAAAGCCTATAATATGTAAAGCAACGGTTGTCCCGTGTGGGGACGGCCGTAAAGAATACACTCTCCCCTCACCAACCGGACGCGAGTCGTAAGAGGCAACTAATTTCTGTTAGACGAGACGAACAGCGGCGTCTCTCGCCTATTTGCCTGCCAAGCGTGGTGAGTTTTGGCAATCCTCCCGATGAAAGTCATTAAGGAAGGCCTATGTTCAGCAGTGGACGTCATAGGGCTGTAACGATGATGATGATTAAGCAACGTATGATACGCTTAAGTAAAAGTGGCAGAAATTGTCAAGAATCACTACACTCAGTCAACATCAGACGCACCACAACAAGCTAAACATTTCCAGCATATTATGGCCAGATGGCCACGCGATAAAAAGACATTTGAATAAAAATGTCAAACTTATTTAACGGAATTATAAACATACCTACATCCTATTGTTTAATGAATTGACAATCCAAGACAGCAATAATGTAGGTGACTCAGTTTGTGTTGTTTTAGATCCCATGATCATGGTCTTGGTCACAGACAGTGCTGTTTTTCAGCCACTTCAACTTCTTTATTACATAAAATTAAGCGTTTCGATAAAGATTACTGGTTATTTTTAATACATCATTAACTGTATTTAATAAACGCGAAACAGAAATAAGATGTAAAATCCTAAAGAGAAAGAAATTTATCAAAAACCCTTTAACAGGGAAATAATCATAAGGAAGAAGCATGACTTTTACAAGATAAGTCAAGTTTTTTATAGCGATGTTCACGAAGTCGACCTACTGCTACTACTTATGTTGTGTCTGAACCAACATTATGCTTACTGAGAGTTATTTTAGAAACAATTTGTACTGGTGGAAAATTATTTGGACAAGAATGATTTTTGCGGCTTCAATGGTATTGCTGCAGAGTGAATTGGGGTTTATTTTTAGATATTTCATTTATTTTGTTTATTTTTATTAATTTAATAATTACTTGAATACACTTGCCGTGTGTTCAAATTCAAATTCAAATATTTATTTGCTTATTGAGTGATGTACATTGGTGGTAGGTACATAATGAAACAGGACTTAACCCTTTGACCAGTGGTGGACATATAACTGCCACCATATTTTGAACTTTAAATGCTCTTGAAATAAGATTGTCATACATCCAAAGAAAATAAAAAATGTTTATACCGATTAAAGGGTTATAACTTAGTTACCTATAAGCTGTTGTAAATGTAACTATGGGTGACTATGACTTGCGTGTGACTAACTGAGATATGCTTTTAGCGATCAAACCGCCTTAATCGTACGTCTTTTTGTAAGAATCAGAACTTTACCTATAAGTGTGCAATAAAGTGTATATTACTAATACTATATCTTACTTCGTCTATAAGGTAGCACTATAAATATATCTAAATTATCTCTATATAATCTATATCTCATTGTTAATAAGCTTTTTAATCTACCCACAGATATTATTTCACAACAGTTATTCCAAAAGGCCGTTAAAATCATAGACAATTAAATATTCCATTTCGTAAATGCAAATTCAATAAACGATCATCGTAAAGTCAATAAAATGGAATTATTACGTAGCCAGGTTCGGCAACGAAATCTTTTTGCAAGGAAAGCCGTTTTAAAATTAACTTTGTTTAGTATTTATACAGGGTGGAAAAATACGCGTACAAAAAAGTACTGATAGCATTAAAATGGTTATCAGTATTAGTTATACCTGTATTGTATAAATGAACTGCATTTGATCATAACTAAGAAATGAAATATAAAGTTTAACAAATATTGATTTACTGAAAAATGTATTAGGGTCTTAAAAATTTACAAAGGTAAAGCTAGCATCAAAGCATAGAAGACAGAAACAAATACAGTCATTTTTTTATAAAACATCAATAAAGGTATAAAGGCGTGTCGAAAGAGACAATTAATTCCTGTAGCACGAGACGGGCAGCAGCGTGCGAAATATTTAAAATAACTGCGTCCGCCAACCGCCTGTCAAGCATGGCGAGTATTGGCAATTCCCCCCTTTTCGGGGAGGCCTATGATCAGTAGTGGACGTCCTTTGGCTGAAATGATGATGATGATGTAGGTATAAAAAATCATTTAACATATGGCAGCAAAAGTGCACCTACAACGTCAAACTATCGATAATTCCACTACCAGTATTTGAATTCAAAAAACAGCTAGGGCACGGTAACATGTGATAATACTGTCAACTTTTTAGTTACAACGAAAAAAGGCATAACTACATGTTTTTGGGAAATTAGGAAACATTGATATTCGGGATGAGAAAACACGGCACACTCATTTTCTCGAATTTTAAAAATATTAAATATGCCTTTTTGCTTTACGATGGCAGAATAGTGACAATACTATAAATGGAAAAACCCTCTATAATAGTTGCTAGTGACGTCCACATAGTCGCTATGCAATAGCATCAATAGATTCAATTGATAGTCCTACTACTATCGGGAATATCGATACATTGTCGATAAATAATCTATTCGATCTATTAATTATTAAAAACAAGAATCACTTAAGTAATTGGACCACAAAAACATTTACATTTTGTTCATCTGCAATTCTTAAGAATAATATAAATTGTCTTTGCAAAAATTGTACAGCAAAAACAGTAGTTCACTCAGGTAAGTCGATTCATAAGATTATGTGCAGTTTGTTTACGTCTAAAAATAGCCTAACCTCTACTTGATTAACCTTTAAAGTGTCAACGGAATGTTTTAAGACTGCAGCAGGTAGATTTATGGCTGAGAAAAACGTTTTTCCTTAAAAGGTCGTTTACATAGGTACTGCTATCGCTCTAAAACATACAAACGTAATTTGAATATATAAACATATAATAAAATGATAAAAAAATATTAAAAAACATCATTATTTGATTCACTTTGAATGCGAAGTGTCCTTTCGATCTGGGTCAATTTAGTTATTTTTTCTTTGTTCGGTTCTGGGAGACGCCACTAGCAATACTAATTACCTAATACCAACTATGTTAATTCCTTAGTCTGAGATTAACAATTATTGTTGTGTTTTCTGTAGCATTTATTTATTTGCGACGTGACGTAAAACATAAGGGTATTGTGCATTAAATAAAATATTTTGGTCATTAACATCTTCTATGTTACCTCCCGTCTGATGGTCGTGACCACTTCGGGCAGCACGATTAACCAGTGCTCTCCAGACCGTCCTGTCTCTGCTAGGCGTATGGTCGTGTGTATGTTTGTGTAAGCTCTCTCTTTCACCATATTTATCCATCGGGATGGCGACCTGTCTCTAGTCTTCTTATATGCTTTCTAATGCCTGGCAACTAGAAGTTTTATAATTATTCTGACTCTCGTCAGAAGTACAAAAATATACGCTGCATGAAGATAGAAGATAAACGCATTTTAATGTAAGTTCGACCAAAATAAATGCGTTTGTTCTATGATAAAATGATACCACTGTCGACTTTAATACTTAGATTTATTTAACTTACCTATAACTTTACAACCTCTTCGTATTTTTAATAGAAATTACTTATAATAACTAACATAATACCTTCTTACGCATCTGCTTTGTTCGAACGCTTCAAAAGTTCGCAATGAAGTAGTTATTACATAATTAGATTAGTTTTTTTTTTTAAATAATTTTAATTCCTACATTAATAATTATGATAGTTTTGTAGCAGGAGCCAATAATACACTATTTTAATATAATAATATATGACACAATGCATACTTGGCTCTTAAATTCTGGCAGCCATAGTACGGATTATCGCCAACCAAATGAGACATTAATTTAGACTTAATTAGACTTTTGAGATATAAACTTATTTTTGTATTAATAAAACATTCATGCATGTGTGTGTTGACGAGTTAAATATATATAGATGGGTGGAAATATAAAAGTTGAATAACTATCATAAATATACTGTGAAACAAATTCAGTCAATAGTTGAAAAACATTTTTTTATAATTTGGTAGTACATTAAATGACAAAAATAATAATCATCATTTTTCAGCCATAGGACGTCCACTGCTGAAGAAAGGACTTCCCCAATAACTTATCAACTAGGGATTGCCAATACTCGCCACACTTGGCAGGCGGGTTGGCCAGCGCAATTTTGATAAGATTTCGCACGAAGACGCTACTTCCCGTCTCGTGCTACAGGAATTAGGAATTAGTCGCCTCTTACGACATGTCTCCAGTTGGCGGTAAGGAAGTGTATTCTTTACGGCCGTCCCCACACGGCACTTAATGGCCGTCCCCACGCGGCACTCAAAAAAATTACTGACTGAAAATATTAGACACTAAACTAAGGAACAAAAAATGTATGTGTGTTCTTATAATCACATAAATATGTTTTGAAACCTATTCTTATATCGACTGTATTGGTAAGGGGTACGTAAAATAAATACTGTTGTACTCGTTACAACGTTCTACATTTGAATTTGAGATTCAACAGTGACGTCACAGACCTATTATTTGAGTGAAGGGACCAATGAACGAATGGAATATAGATTAGACTTAGACATTTGTATAAACCAATAGATTTTATTACCATACGCGTACAAGTACATACTTGTCACAATAAAAATTTGAATGCCAAAACGCACATACGGATTCCACCGATATCTACAATTCCATTACAAAATTGAATTTGGGATTCAGATGAAAAAGGAGCGAATGGGTTTGAGATGAGATAAGACCCTCTTTGCTCAGTGTTTTCTTATTTTACTTGTAAAGTAAGACTAAAAATATCTTGTGGTTTAAATGAGATTGAAGTGTACAGTCGGCAACGAAAATAAAGTTTTACAGTTCAATGAACTACTTTCCTTATAACAAAATGAGAATCTGTCGAAGGCAGATCACATATTTTGTAGGCGATTGTACATATATCAAAACGAGCAAGCCTGACCTAGGATGACTTAATATGTTTATTTTAGCCTTTGCCTTTCAAAAGATCTTGTTATTGATGTCATCACTTCATTATTTTTATGTCTTTTGTATTCTGCATGAGGTGCTAAAATGTTTAAATTGTTGAAGAAAAAAGTTATAAATGTAAATAATAGGTGTAATTTGTAATTTAATAGTTTTAAAAAAACGAAAATTAAAAAAAACAGCGCTAATTGGACACACTCGTACCACTGTAGGTATTATTTTTCAATCGCTTTAGTTTCAAACATTATAAAAGTCGAGTAATTTGTAAGCGCTTTAGTTAAGCTTTTCATTTGACGACCTCCGTAGCCGAGAGTCGAGCATACCGGACTTGGTGTCGCTATCTCTGAGGTCCCGGGTTCGATTCCCAGCCGGACAATGTGGAATAATAACTTTTCTATATTGTCTCGGGTCTGGGTATTGTGGTACCGTCGTTGTTTCTGATTTCTGTAACACAAGTGCTTAAGCTACTTATCATAGGAACAAAGCAATGAATGTGACGTTGTCCAATATTTATTTATTTATTATTATTTATTTATTCAGTAGGTAACTAAAATAACACGTTACTACAGTACAAATGAGGTGCTATTAGCTCATTGGTGGCACCGCTTTTGTAGTTATTACTAAAATTAAGACTACGCCGCGGTTGTGATTGGATGCATAACCAATTAACCATTCCAACCATATTTAATGTCATTTGTAAACGCATAGCTTCGTGCTTCGGAAGGCACGTTAAAAGTGGTCCCGGTTTATTAACCGGGACCACTTGTTACTTTTCGGGTTACCTAGTAGAGGGCCTTAGGGCGGCTTAATAACATCTGAAACTAACCATTCCAACCATATTTAATGTCATTTATAAACGCATCTTCGTGCTTCGGAAGGCACGTTAAAAGTGGTCCCGGTTAATCACTCAAGCATGTGTAAACGAGACACAATAGAAATTACATTGTCATGCGAACGCCGGCGGTCTTATAATCCTCAACCGGTTAAAATCACTTGATACTATTCGGGATACCTAGTAGAGGGCTATAGGGCGGCTTAAGGTCATCTGACAGTAAGGTTAAGTCACAAGCCTTACAACACCCGTCCACCAACCCAGTATGGTGGAGTATGGCCCAGACCGCCGCACAGCTGAGGTGAGGTTTGTGCCCTGCAGTGGGACTTAAACAACGTGTTAATGAAGTAACGCAAAACCTCTTAGAAGCTGATTCTGCTAAAACACAACTTTTTCTATGATACCTACATCGAAATCGCAAAAAAAATATCATTTCCCCATACTACACTGCAACCAGCTGACATCAGTTTATATGGAAATGTTTTTTTTTTAAGTATTCAACATTTTCCCATACTGTACTGCGACCAGCTGACATCAGTTTAAACGAAATCGTTTTTCTTTGTTGAGAATTCAATGTTGGTTTCATTGAAAAAGATGTTGAATTTGAGCAGCAGAGCTCTTAAGAGGTTTTTCGTTATTTTATTAACACGTTGTATAGGCTTCTTTATTTTTACAGTTCAAATTAAAGAAATTAAATCAGATCTTGAAAACGTCAGTCTTTTCCCAATAACCCTGTATACAACGTATACGCAAATACACAAAACTTCTTAGGAAATGATACACCTGGCCATATACAAAAATAAAAGATTCCAAATACAATTCACGTGACCAAGATTTTAAATAGGACATCGTTTATTTTTTTCGATGCTTGTCCCATAAAAAAAAAAAGTATTTTAGCACCAGAATCAAACCCCTTAATTTAGCGTATTTGGAGTTACACGGTATATGATGAAGTACTTTATTTTTATCTGTCAAGCAAACAAAACACAGTGACAAAATGATTCAATGCGAACTCAGGTCACCTAAAATTACATTTTATTTTTGCAAATGTAATCTTTTATTACATTTGAACCCGGTACGGCAGCTCATTCATTTTTCATACGAGCCACTTCATGGGCTGATACGGGTGAACGCAGCTGTAAAAGCATAGAAATAACCTAGCATACAGACATTCTAATTTTAGCGCACTAAAAATTTGAAAATATTTTTATTTACTAATGCAATAGGATCAATAGTTTCGTTTATGCATTAAGCAAAATTAATAAAGTGACTTACAGGCAAACTGTAGTCATTACCTACTATGCGTATGTGGAACCCCTGCTACGTTATGGAATTATAATTTGGGGAAACAGTACGGTCAAAAATAGATTATTTATAGCTCAAAAAAAAGGGCTAAATGTGGGATTCCACCAGGCAATTTTTGTAGGTTACCTACCTTTTATATATCGTGTTTTTATGCAAATAAATGTTGATTTATTGATTGATTGATTGGCAAATATATAATTTACTAAGGAAACGGGTGACTACTGATACCCGTGGTAAGAAAACCTATGTTAGAGGAGTCAAGAGGAGAAAGAGTTTTATTGACGACCACCGTAGCCGAGAGGCGAGCATATCGGACTTGGTATCACTATCTCTGAGGTCCCGGGTTCGATTCCCGGTCGGTCAATGTAGAAAAAATACTTTGTGTTGGGTGTGGTTGTTGTGGTACCGTTGTTGTTTCTGATTTCTGTAACACAAGTGTTTTGGCTACTTACATTATGATGAGAGGAATGTATGTGATGTTGTCCAATATTTATTAATTTCTTTATTTATCGATGTAAATTTAAAAAAATAGGAAGTAAGAGACCAAACTTGCGTGGGAGACAAAAACAGAAACTATTATACAAATAGTACTGCAAACTGCTGATAATGAAAAAAACTGTGTTAAATGATAAATGATGCAGCGTAGGACGTCCACTCACAAGGTGGTCAGACGACCTGGTAAGGGTCGCAGGAAGACGCTGGATGCAGGCCGCTTCCAACCGGCCAATCTGGAAGTCAATGTGGGAGGCCTATGTTCAGCAGTGGACGTCCTATGACTGAAATGATGATGATGATGATGAAATAATAAACTGTGTTATCTGTAATGTAGTGGAATTTATAATAAAATAATTATAATATCAATGAAACACAGTTTTCTACTTTTGTAACTACATTTACGGCTACGGTCGACGTCATTCCGATAGTAACGTCAAATAAATAACTAAATCTTGATGATTGCTGATGTTGCTTTTGCTAATAAAAACATCTATATATTTTACATAAGCCCGTGAAAATTATTATAAAGTTAAAACACAACCCTTCAAAAAACGAAAAATACCCAATTAACCTATCCTAACCAAAGTACCTACTGATTTTGTACTTTCTGTCATTATGTTGATACTTGACAGGACTAGGAAAAACAAGACAAGACAGTGCATCTATTGTAACAGGTACTTACAACGAAGGTAACTATTTACAATATATTATAATAACATTAAAAAAATTGTCCAATTCCCCCTCCAAAGTCATGAAGTTTTTTTTTTCTAAATACTGTCTCAATATTAACCCTAAATTTGTATGTATGATCTGAGTGCTCCGTGGAAAAGAATGACACGATGTCATATGACCAGATAATATGATACGCACTGTAAACATCAGGCTTATGTTTGTTCATGGAGTGTACCCGGGTGCAAGTGGTGTGATTAGGGTGCGTATGCCGGCGTAACTAAGTGGAAATTGTAAGCAAAATAATTATTTTTTTATAATTACTTTAAACGAGAGTGAAAAAAGAAAAAACATATAATATTTTATTCATTGCAATAGAAAAAACATAACAATACAGCGGCAGAACTACTAAAGGAAGAATGGTATTTCCAATACTCAAACATCTATGTTTCTCTTTGGAATAAGTTGCATGTTTCTTGGAATTCGGTTGTTTAAAGTGAGCGAAACGACTGGAATTAATCAATTAATATATATTTTGCAATAAATGCAATTTCGGAGTTTCACTTAGAACCAATTCTACTAGTTGTATTCTTTGCTTTTTGCGTTCACTTCGTCAAGTCTTTCACATTTTCTCGGGACTGATGAGTTGCGAAAATATACCGCCCAATATTCCTTTCAGTTTAGGTTTGTTGGCCTGTAGTGTTTTGCACTTAGAAGGTATCTTGTGCTCGTTCGACTGTGTACTTAAACCAACATTAAAAAGAGAGGTTAGTCTTTTGTTTTCCGTAATTATTGTGTGAGTTTTATGCTTGGGTTTAATATACACCGTGTAACACTAAACACGCAAAACCTCTTAGGGGCATCGGCAAGTTGTATTTGGGACCAGACGATTCTGGTGCTTTTTTATGGCACTAACAGTAACATATTTCGATGTTGGTCCCATACAAAAAGTTGTCGTTTTTGAGCACTAGAATTAGCCCCTAATAGGTTTTGCGTATTTAGAGTTACACGGTATATGGTATTTTTGTGTGATTCATACCAATCGTAACAAATTCTTCATTAGGAAAGTTGCTATGTTTTAGCAGTAGATGATGCAAACATTTTTAATAAGTGCCTGTTAGCGTAATTAATCAAATCTGGAAGACGCACATTAGGAATCGTCTACACAGAACATATTATTTCGTCAGTAGCAATAACGTTTTTATTGAATCAAAACCGAACCGTCTCGGCAAAAAAATCGTAAAATATCATCCATCTGTTATTTAATTATTAACAATAGCAGCGCTTCCGCTATAAACTGTTTTATGGCAGCTCACGTTAAAACAATTATAAACTCTATTGTTTATGTTTTAAGTCATGGATTTGCATTTGTTTAGGTTTTACTGTTAACTTAGACAGGTTTTCTAAGGTTTATGAGTGGCAGTTATGACATGGCTTCATGGCTAAGTATATTAATAGTTTATTGGAGGATAAACAAACAATTGAACGCATCTTTTGTACAAACCTAAATGACGGTAGAAATAATGGAACTTTCCATTAAGAGAAAATAACGTTACTTAAATTACCTCAAATTAACTTTTGTAGAACAGAAATGTTTTTTTTTTTCTCTTGAAAATTATGAGGTACCGTAAATCAAAACTAATAAGAAATCTATTGACCAGTCTAAAACTAATCGGTAAAAAAAAAAGACATTTTATTTTATTTATTGTGATTTTTTACTTTTTGTAAGATTCTTACGTTTAAATTTGATCTTAACTAAAATCCTCAAATTAGAAAACTTCAACAAAAACATGTTTACTTGACCAAACAAGAAAACGATGTGCATAAAAATGTTTTATTCCACTCGTAAAAAGGGAACCCAATTTCCTACACACAAGTTTCCTTTTTTGTCTCTATCTAAGGTTGAGGAATTGTGCGTCTGTCCCTTTTCCCCTTACAATAAACGTTACGAAGACTTTGACAATACAGAGGGCCTACTACGAAAAACGAAATCCGATAATACGATAGTCATATTTCGTATAGCTTACTACGCAACGCTTCGGATCGGATTCGTAGACGAAGTTCGTTGTTTGACGTTCTGTATTTTAAAAAGCTAAAGCAACCACTTACGGATAATCCACTACTATTTTAACTACCGAGGAAATCTTAACAGGGTATGTGAAACTGTATTGTTTTTTGACATAAAAATAAGACATACAATTTTCTTTAATTTCATGTTAGAACAGAAATATGCTTATTTATTGATTTTATTTATTTGAAAAATAAAGGATATTATTTTATTGATTGTTTTCTAGTGTTTCCATCATCATCATCATCTTTTTAGCCATAGGACGTCCACTGCTGAATATGTGTTTTATTACACAGTTATTTAAGTAACTAATAAATTAAGTTATTGGCTGCCGAGTGTTTGCATAAGACCGCGTAACAATCAAATTTCAGTCTTACTGAACTGAGAGGTGAAATAAAAAACAAAAGAAATATACACAATTAAAACTAAAGTCCATAAATTCGATTAAATCGTCGAAATCCAATAGCTCGTGTTTCTCGTTATTCGTAGTAGGCCCTCAAAGACAATATTGTAATATTGTACCTGGGGGTCTACTACAAAAAAGGAGAAACACGAACCTGTACCTGTACCTTGGACTTTGCGATTGTGTTTGTTTACTGTCGAAAAGAAGATCTCTTGTTATTAGTAATTTGGTCTAAGACGGCTAAGTAGTCCAACCAAACCAAGCTTAGTAGGATCTTTATAGTTTTAAATCGCAAACTATTTTGTACTTTTATGTAACTATCTTTATTTATTCTTGTAATTAAATAAACAAATTCTGACTACAACAAATAAATGTACGCCAAACAAAGTCACTATATGTCTTAAGACAAACTTTGCTTATTTGACTGTGACTTGGGTTTGGGTGTACAGTTAGCATCAAAAGTCAATGACCATAAATTCTGGTTTTAAAAATCGATACACCATAAATATAAAAATCGTTTAACATTATATAATAATGGCCTTATATAATAATCATCCAATCTATACTAACAACATGAGTCATTGTTACTTGATTAAATAATTTCATTCATTTATTCAGTCATAGAAGTCGCGGGCAGAAGCTAGTCTTTCGATAAAATCTTAAGTAGACAAGATTAGTTTGTTCAAACAGCAAACAGCTTTGCAAGGCGAACGAGGGTATTTCCAGAACAGAAACTGTATAATCATGTTATTTTTGAGTGCAAACAAATTAAGATAAAGCCTTACATTGTCGTTATGTATAAATATTGTATTTTTTATCTAAAAAAAGATTTCTAAGCAATCTTTGGAAAGAGCGATGACTCAATTGGTAAAGTGGCCTGGACTACCTTGAACGCAAACACTGGTTTGATATAAAATGGTTTAAAAATCCTTTTTTTTTCAAACGTGCTGGGACGCCTCTAGCAAAATACGTTTTTTATTACTTCAAAAAACAATTAAATTTAATTCCTTAGTTCAAAACCATGATGATTGGTGTATTATGTATATGTTTACTAATTAACTTTGGCCCGCAACTTCGTCTCCATCGAAATCAGAATCAGGCCAAAGATAAATAAATGATTATCCCACGGAAACCCAAAAACTAGGTATATTTTTTGTGCATATGTTAGCATATCTGTGTGCTTAGTTTTAGCTTGTTTCCTTCAACTGTTAGATAATTGTAAGCGTACTGGGGAATATGCATATTTTTTTATTTGGTCTTAAAATAAATACTACTTAATTATAACTAATAAAACTTTAAGAATTTTCGAAAAATATTGATAAATATCTGACTTACAGCCCATTAAAGTAGCGTGTTAGACAAGGAGATCCGATATGTAACGTGACGTCACATTACACGTCCGCCATACATTTTTCATAGTAAAAGTTGTTTTGGAAAGAGATAGGTATACCTTAATTTCTAATTACTATATTACGGTTATTTTATACCTAAAATCAATTTTGTTTTCACTATTGGCACTATAATTTCATATATTTTCTTAAAAATATAGTAAAAATAATATATTGTTTCATGTATATTTCCTATACCAAACTTCCAAACATAATAACTTTTACATTTATAATATTAGCAAGTTATACAGGTGTGTTTTTTCTTGTAAAGCTCTACCTTGATGATAATGCATGGAATAGCAATTTTTTTCATGATTATCATGATAGTAAATCCCATAGCAAAAGTTATTTGTATTGATGAATAAATACGCCCCTTTAATTTTACTACTGGTTAGAACTACACCATAAATACAACTAGTAACTCCAAATACGCAAAATCTCTTAATCTAGACACAGGATTATTTAAAAAAAACTGTATGAATGGCTGAATGATCGTAGCTTCTACAGTTTAAGAGACTTTTTGGACTTCAAGTTATATTGATGCAGAATTTAATTATCTATTTACCCCCTACATTACTATGATTGTAAAAAGAAAGTGACTGAATGGCTAAATACAGTCAGCTATGAAGAAACAGAATTGCTTCTAAAATATGTAAGGTAAAAATAAACACATTTATCAGTACACACACACACACGCACGCACGCACGCACGCACGCACGCACGCACGCACGCACGCACTCACGCACGCACGCACGCACGCACGCACGCACGCACGCACGCACGCACACACACACACGCACACACACATTTTTTTAAAATGTAAGTGAAAAATCACTAACTAGTTTCGGAGAAAGATGGACCGTATTAGTGTTGCCGCTCGATAGGTCAATATCGATTGTCTATCAATAGCCTGTCGATAGTTGAAGAAAAACGATAATATCAATAGTCTATTGATTCTATCGATACTATCGATATCTCTTTTACTGCAATACTATCGGTAAACAGCAAAACTATCGATAGTTTCGATCGCTGCCAACCAATGAACTATCGATAGTATCAATAGTATGGCTCTTCAATATCAAATAGACTATCGATAGTATCGATACTATCGGTTGTCCTATCGATCGTATAGATGAATTTAGCGTTCAACTATAGATTGCAAAACTATCGATTTTTCGGCAACACTAGTCCGTATTGCTGCTCTATCGGGTATGTGTTCGATATATACTTTCAACGACCTCTCACGTATCTGAAGCCAACAATTATCAATGTAGATTTGTGGTCTTATTAATATGACTTAGTTCTATAATTCCCTATTAAGAATCGTTACGCAGTACATGTCGACCTTAAGGGCAGACAGTCGTTCGACCTTTCTTGCTATAATCTATACTAGCTTTCGTGTTTTGCCTTTATAATGGCTGCATAAAATTATACCTATCTCGCAAGATCTATTAGATTATGAAAATATGAATCACTATTGTCAAGCAAAGTTATTATTTTATGCACACTTAGTTTAATTAAAAATTAACACGTAATTCACGATATTACACGTGATAAATCTATTTATATAAAACAAAGTCGGGTTAGTTACACCATTTATAAATCAAGAACGGCTGAACCGACTCTTATGATGCCTGATTTGTTAACAACTTGGGAGGGAGATCTGGCTTGTGTAACACAGGTGTTAAATCTAGCACAGAAGCCAGGGATACCTATATTGTTAAGTACCTAGAGTTTTTATGGAAAAAATTTTTTTTTTATTATTATTATTGATTTGTATCTGCTCCGAATAGCAGAATAACTAATAAAAAGTCTAATAAATTGTCAAATAAATTAAGAGGCAGTACGAAATTTGCCGGGACAGCTAGTATTCAAGTAAAAGTCATGTTATTTTTGTGCAAGACTAAATTATACTAATTATAATCTATGTCAAAAAATCCAAAATATTTAACTTTCAAACTTTTTTATGATTTTTTTCGATATAGGCAAGTACATAAAACAAAATCCAAAATTTTGAATGTATTGAAAAATGATTTGTTATTAAAAAAAAAGAAGTCATAGTCCCCTTGGTTAGTGGAGTCCAAAAATGTTTTCTTATAAACACGAACACTACTGAACTGATTTTGATAACGTTTAAAATACAGCTCAAACGTTTAGAGTATGACTTAAAATCTAAGGTCTTCGTCATGAAATATTTAGTAGATCCAAAGACACAAATTGACCTCTCTGTCGCATGCAATCTCATACAGGATGGAGGTCACAGTTAATTTGACCTTTCAGATTATGTAACTAAGTCAAATAGCACAAGGGATTCAGCTAAAATTAAACCGTATTTGTATTGTTGCGGAGTGATATTTAATACCTCTTCTGTTTAATTATTATGTCTACGCAGACCACGTCGCGGGCAGAAGCTAGTTTTATATTACCAGCCAATTTTTCAACACAGACCAAAGCAAAATTTGAAAGCACAGCTTATAAGTTTACCCAAGTGTAAATCATGTAACAACTTATAAACAACACTTAAGCCTTAATGTACAATGGAATTGTTAATATCACAACTTATGATTAAACTAACTATACATTTTAAGTCCTAATACAAACATTTGAATTTGTTAAACATGTTTGACTAGATTTTTACTTTAAGGATCAAGGTACAGAGTAATTTCTTAATCTGAGAGTAAAAATAAAAAGGAAAAACAGCTTTCTTGTAGTGTAAAATAGAAACTAACATTTGCAGGTGGGAACATCGACCTTCACGTATACAAAGATGTATGGGAAACATTTTTTCAACTACAATGTAAATTTTGTACAGCAACGGCAGATCAACCTAAAAAGTTAAAGAACCAATTTTCAACTTTAAGTCCGACATGTAGAGAATAATATTAATTGAGAAAATTTGACGTATTTTGGTAACTTGACGAGCTGTTTTCTGTGCCTGATTATATTTTATTAGAACAATGTTTTCATCTTATACAAATAAATCAAGCAATAGTTTAAGAAGTTTAAAAATGCTAAAATTATTCACTCACTAGTTTGTACAACGCGCACTTGTCCGATTAAAAAAAAATTGGCTTAGTGTGAGTCGGACTCGCGTACTGAAAGTTTGGTAAACATAATAATGTAAAAGGTTAGACCGTAAGAAATATCGAGTCGAGATAATTTTAACCGCTTTTTTTGAGTTTTTAAAAAAAAGATACTGTTTTGATTTTTTCTTTACTGCATTTTTTAACTTTAAGATGTATGCTTTGTTGGTTGTCCTTTGACATTGCTTCTTGTCAAATTATATTATTATGATTCTAGGTCAACGGGAAGATAGGTTCTGATTCCATTTCGGGCGTCAAAATATGCAGCATAACCAGACGTATCTTTTCATTGCGTTGACTTAGATGTTTGATGTTTTCACATCTCCAAAGTACCTGAGTATTTGATATTATTTTTCACTTTAGCGGAAGTATCCACGCGTTCTTGATAATCAGTCAACAGACAGACGTACAACGAAGTGATCCTATAAAGGCTTATATTTTTGGCAAAGCTTTTAAGAAAAGCTATATTTTTGCAACGTGTTAGTGCCCCTTCCTTCATACTTGGCCTATACACTAAATAAATGACTAATTTATTGTTCTTTTTATGGTACGAAACCCTAAAAATAACAACAATTACATATTATTCACGCCGTACATATCGTCACCTGGTCAGATGGGCCCAAAATTCTAAAATTAGATGCCGAACCTTCGGACCGAATAATTGGATTATCGGTTTAGCTCCGATCGCGCAGAGCACATCATAGAGATTGGATCCGTGTGATGTTGCTTGGTCAATTCGGACATTAATTTGGACGTGTATAACGTTGATAGTGAGCATTTTGGACACATTGGTCAAACTGTAACAGTTAAAACTTGAAATAGTTAATTGTTTGATAAGGCATACAAAAGCAGCGCGGCGCGGGTGTGACGCGGCCGAGACGCGGACGTGGCAAAGGAGTGGAGTAGGCGTGTTACGGGTTCGTATCCGCCGCACCTTTTGTGCATATCTCGCACACTGTCGCTTCTACATAATATATATATTATCATCATTATCATTTCAGCCACAGAATGTCTACCGCTGAACATCGGCGTCCTCGAATGACTCCAGATTGGCCTTTTGGAAGTAGCCTGCGTTCAGTAGCTTTCTGCAACTTTTACTAGGTCGTTTGTCCACCATGTACGTCCCACGCTGCACTGGCCGGAACGCGGCCTCCATTCTAGAACCTTTCTGCCCCATCGGTCAGTTCTACGTGCTATATGCCTCGCCCACTGTTACTTTAGCTTGCTAATTCGTCGGGCTGTGTCAGCGACTTTTGATTGTTTACGGATTTCCTTATTTCTGACTCGATCTCGCAAAATTACACCATGCATAGCCCTTTCTGTAGCACGCTGTGCAACCTCAACCTCGTGTGTTGCGCAGTGTGTTCTTAAAGACATAAAGTTATCCATCAGTTTTCAAATAAAAAATAAATGCACTTAAGAAATGCTACGTCTGATAAAAGCACGTATACACTACAATTTCATCAATAAAAATTGGGATAAAATATACATCTCATACACTTCTCGTAAATGGGGTGTACAAGTGTACACTTTATACCATTTGTGTGTGTTCCCGTGGGATGATGATTGGTGCCTCTTTTTCCTTTTCTTAGCTTAATTCTAAAGTCAATGCAGTCAAAGTCGCAGGCAGAAGCTATTGTGTGTGCAAGTCAACGTAATCCATAGACACTGTAGTGTTTAATATTAATTTCATTCGATGCCTCAACTCGTGGCTTAGAAATAGTATATTTTCCACTTAATTGCATTTATTATACTATTTTATAGAAAATAAAACATATCTATTGTACAATAATGTACAATAATAAGTTTATTCATAAAGGTAATACCTACACGAAGCACCTGTTTAGTCAAATGCCTACAATAGCATGCAAATATGACATTGTATTTAAAAATAACTTGTAATATTATTCAATAATGAATAAAGAATAATAATTTAATGATAATAATTTAAAAAAATTAGCAGTGCCTAATATCACTTTTCTAAAAGCGATAGATAGATAGATAAATAGATACTCTTTATTGCACACCATACAAGTAAATTATACATGATTTTTACAGAAAGATGTACAATTTAGGCGGTCTTATCGCTAATAGCGATCTTTTCCAGACAACCTTTAGGTAGAGGACAATCAGTAGAGAAAGAGGAAGGTGTTGCAGAGTTCTTAAAATTATTAAATTTACCTAATACAAATAGGATTGCAAAAATGTATGGCATAGACGTATACATACAGTAACAAATAAATAAAAATGAAATAAAATAAATACATAACAATAATTATACATTTCGAATTTTCGAAGGAATTCCAGAGGCGAATGGACTGGACAATAAACGACTGCAAATAGTAATTAGTGGAATGGGGAGGAAATTGAAGATGTAGTTTTTTGGATGACTGCATGTCATGACCCTGTGATGACTGCAAAAATTGAGAGCGCTTTTTTAAATGTAAGATTTGTTTTTGTATCGTTACCAGAAGTTTCCTACTGTAGTATTTTATAATATTTTCCTAAAGTTTAATTTCAACATTACTAAAATAATAATATTGTGGAATACCCATTACTATGTTTAATTTTCGAACATTGATTACAATGCCGACATAATATTAACAGCAATTGACTAATTCATTTTTAATAATAATTAATATTAGGACGTCCACCTACAAGGTGGACAGACGACCTGGTAAAGGTTGCAGGAAGCCGCTAGATGCGGCGCTTTCAACCGGCCAATCTGGAAATCACTGGGGGAGGCCTATGTTCAGCAGTGGACGTCCTATGGCTGAAATGATGATGATGATGATGATGATGATGATGATGATGATGATGATGATGATGAATATTAAATCGACAGATCCGGGAAAACCGTTTTATTTCCTTTTATTATTTTATTCTTTTTATTATTAATAGTAATAGTATAACGCAAATTTTCATTGTTGAACAGATGCAATAAGATAAAGAGTTTTTCAGTTTCATTCTTATAGGTGAGAAGCCGCAAAAAATTGTGTGAAGTAACTGTTTTTAGAAACGCGATGATGATACTGTTAATTTCACTCTCGTCATCGAGTCATTCACTCCCTTCCCAGTCATATCAGCCCTCACAAAATCCATCCATCTCTACTAAGGTCGTTCTCTAACTCTCAACTAGAGTTGTAAATTGACGGTCATATGCTATAAGCGTCCGTCATTTATGATAAATGCTTGGTCACATTGGACATTTATTGTCACGATGGTCATATATTTTTTTAGTACAAAATTAAAAAAAGAAGGATTCCTCTTAAGTAAATGTTAGTCTTAAATGTTAAGTATTTGACAATAAAAACATACAATATAACATGTAATTTGATAAGGATTGAACTCAAAAAAAAAAAACTCGCGCGTAACGTTACGACGCTTTTTAGCTTGTTCGTGCAGAAAGATAAAATTAATTTTAGAGATTTGATTTCGTTATAGATCATAACTACTAAAGCCTGTCTTTCTTATAATATGCACTTATTTGTGACCAATTTTTTTTTTTTTATAGTTTGTCAATATAATTGATTGTGACATTAGTGATAATAAATGTCCAAAATGTCCGGTCACATTGAGTAAATGTCCAATTTGCTCGGTCATATTGGTCGAACATTTATAACGTGTCGGACACCTAACAACTCTGCTCTCAACCCATCAATACATATACCCATAACTCTCCTTGTTATTTAATTATCTTTGATAATTTTAGTAAAGTCGACGTTTACAATAATCTAGTTAATATAAATATTAAATAAACATTTAACCATCATTGTTCAATTAAGGAATAAAAATGCTTTCCTTTACCAGTTAGACTATGAAATACCATACTGTGAATTTTTCCTGGGGCATCTCCTAGCACACTCAAACCGAGCCTATTTAGAAAAGTTAGTTAAATGAATTGACACCAAACGGCAATCGAGCCCGGGACCCTTAGCGTTCAAGACGAATCATAGTACCACTGCACCAAGACGGTCGTTAAACAAAATACTTAAAGGGATCGTGCGTTTTACTATGAAAAAACCTTAAAATAGGATGACCTCAAATAACCTCAAATGAACCTTTTTGAGCTCATACGATAATTGATTACACATTCTTAAGTTCCACGCATTCATATAAGGCGTCTTAACAGTTATTTTAACAACCACAATCTTGTTCTCATTCATAGACTAACCAGTCAAATGTAGTGTGTAGTCACACGAGTTTCATTTGAGTAAAAAATGGTTACCATCAGTTTTTTAACCATCAGTTTGAAATTATTCGCCGTACTTTGCGTCGCCACTTCTGAGATCCCAGGTTCGATTCCCAGTCGAGACAATGTTAAAAACGAACTTTTCTATGTTGTCTAGGCTCTGGGTGTTGTGGTACCGTCGTTGTTTCTGATTTCTATAACTTAAGTCCTTTGGCTTACCTTCAAAGCAAGTTTGTTCCGTTTCTAGTAGTGC
The DNA here is from genome assembly GCA_963576865.1 of Anania hortulata. Lineage (NCBI taxonomy): Eukaryota > Metazoa > Arthropoda > Insecta > Lepidoptera > Crambidae > Anania > Anania hortulata. The sequence continues at coordinate 5,063,864 of OY756408.1, read as the reverse complement.
TCAGGGCACCCTTAAACATGGTCTGATCAAACATACAAATACTCAAGATAAATAAAAAGTTTAAATGATATTTCGTGCCGGCCGCGGCTTAGGCGTGAAAACGACATACGAGTAGTTACTTTCGCATTTATATTAGTATGGATTGATAACGAAAACCTTTTTCTACGGCTTGACCTCAAATTAGGCATTAGATCCACTGGTACGCTTGTCACACACAGGGCTGTATGTGACCTGAAGATAAGGCGTGTGGGTATAGCTTAGGGTTGTCATTACCACTAATAATTTTATTTAAAAAAGTCTGCCGAATAAAGATACTCTGTTATTTCAATGCTTTTTAAACCCATTCTCACTTCATAGAATACATAATTGTACTATAGTAACTATACGCACTGAACCAGATTACAATCACATGGAATAAAGTCAATAGGTAGGTGCATCAAATTCAAATCGTTTATTGCATGTCACATTAAGTAATAATTAGTTTAGGTAGTAGGAACAGACTAGGTATACATGTGACGCCCTGCAAGGGCATAGCAATTTGTGAGGGCTAACTAAGTACATCATTACAACAACGTACACATCAGTACAACTAAGACTACATTAATAGTCTATGTATCTAAGTAGGACTTGTAGACATATTTTAAGCATGCTAATTTCTGAAACCATCATTTCCACTATTATAAAATAAATGTTTCTGTATAATTTATAACTGTAGTACTTAGTTTATTAATATTTTTATTCTTTATAGTAAGTAGCACTATGTCACTATAGTCACAGCACGTTATAGTCTATAGATCATCATCATTTCAGCCATAGGACGTCCACTGCTAAACGCAGGCCTTACCCAGATTGGCTGGTTAGAAGCGGTCCGCATCCAGCGGCTTCCTGCAACCTTTACCAGGTCGTCTGTCCACCTTGTAGGTGAACGTCCTACGCTCCGCTTGCCGGTACGTGGCCTCCATTCCAGAACCTTTTTGCCCCATCGGCCGTCAGTTCTACGTGCTATGTGTCACTTTCGCTCGCTAATCCGTTGGGCTTTTTCAGTGACTTTTGTTGGTTTACGAATCTCCTCATTCTTTCATCTTTAGATGACTATAATGAATTAACTTTCTTCCGTGTGATCGTAATCTGTTTCAATGAGTGTATATGTAGTCTACGATATAGTAAATTTGTCTACAAAAGGTCTGTTATAGGCTTTCAGATGCTTTCTAATGTTTCATAAGCTTATTCTTCATCAGAATGTGATTTGAATGTTACTTAAGTATCTACTAGAGCGGGAAAAATCTTAGGGTTATATATAGATAATATAAAAAAATATAAAATCTTGGTTGCACACATGATTATTAACTGTTATAATTAAAGAAACATAATGAAGCAAATAAGAAGTATTATTTTATCTAAGTTATTATTGTAATAATTTTGAATTTATAAATATCAAATGCACATTCAGTTATTGTGTGATAATTATTAATATTAACAAGATAAGACTCAAATATTATGTGCATATTACAATAATAATTGTTTGTGCAAAGATTTAATTGACCGCGATAATAATTTATTGTATGTACTTGCAACCGCCTTGAAATACATTAGACTGTTATATTGGTAGGGATGTTACTATCACATTTTTATGTAGATAAATGAGATAGAATAAAACGTTTCCTAAATGTGGGCTTCATTGATATTTTGTGACCCAAGTATTATTATAAAAGACCCATAAAACAGATAAGGTAAAGAACATTTTACGATCGTCTGTTGAGTAAAATGTATTCAAAATATCCAAAAATAAAACTGGTCCGAAACGTGAACCTTGCGAAAGACTTGTCGTTTTAAAATTGACCTGGTTATTTTATTGCACTCATTTCATGTCTATTTAGGGTTTTAATCTGTTGTAAGTCTACAAGCGTTATCGCAAATCGTGTTTATTTTTAAACCGTAGGTCTAGCAGTCCCGGTAGACGTTGTCTTGTCTAAATTTGACAATCGGCTGTCAAATAACATTTGCGTTTGTAGCAGTAAAAATAAAATAAAAAATAAAATAAAAATAAAAAAATAAATAAAAAACCTTTTTTTTTCATATAAACCTTGTCCTCACAATTATAACAAGTTGGTCCATTTGATTTGTTAGTCCTAAAATGTAGCAAGCTAAAATGGCAGTGGGCCGGCCACATCTGTCGCAGAACCGATCAAAGGTGGAGTAAACGGGTTCTTGAGTGGAGACCAGGTCTTGGCAAACGTAGCGTAGGACACCCCCCAGCTCGATGGACCGACGACCTTAGGCTGGCAGTGAACGGATAAACAAAGCGTGTTCTTTGGCTTTCTCTCATCTCATCTCATCAATTTTGTTTTCACTATTAGCACTATAATTTCATATCATTTCCTATAAATATAGTAATAAAAATATATATTTTGTATGCATATTCCCTATTGTGAATTTACTAGGGGGTCGACGTCGCAACATATAGAAAATTGCTTATGCCCCATAAAATATTATTGTTGAGGTAAATGACCATCTTGTTCGGTAAGGCGTTTTTTATAGATTTCTACATCGGTGCTGTAGTGAAAGATGTTCATTTTAATGGGTAGAACATCCTGTGAATGCGATTCCGTCGTCTCATAAGTAACCATAAACAAGGTAACGTGTCTTGTAACTCAAGGATAGCTTTGTAACTACAAACACATTCTATACAGGGTTATTTGTAAAATATCAACAACATCCTAGGGACTGATTATGGTGCTCAATACAAATACAAAAATACAAAATAATTTATTTGAGTAACTTACAATATAATAACTTACAGGGTTTGGAATCTCCTTTTAAATTCAAATTCAAATTCAAATTCAAACGTTTATTGCATGTTTTTTGCATTTTTAAGCAAGTTATTGCTTGTATTAGGAGATGCCGCTCTTTTATAACACATTTCATGTTTAATTATTGTAAAGTACCGAGTTGACAATCTAAATTAGGAATTATTTTTAAATTATTAATCTACTGAAACTCAAACATAACAACTTTTTCTATGGGACCAACATTTAAATCTAAAAAAAAATCTTTTCACTTTTCCATACAAACTTATGTCAGCTGGTGGCGGCTTAGTATGGGGAAGTATTTTTTTTTGCGATTTTGATGTTAGTCCCATAGAAAAAGTTGTTGTATTTGAGCACCAGAATCAGCCCCTAAGAGATGGTTAATGTTTTACAAATATTCCTATATACCTCTCAAGACTTTTGTTACATGACTTTTAAAAATTATCCATTATATTTTTTTTATACAAATTAAATCGGCTGTTTAGTAGTGTTGTATGAGAATTCAATAAATTTTCATACAGATTTAGAAAAATCATAGAACAAAAGTTGTTTACGATGTAGAATTTGCTGTTACTTGATTTTACTTGTACAAAATGTTAACAAAACCTACAAAACCATTCCTGTGGTACTACATATTTACGTATATGTCTTGTCTTTATAAGGGTCAGAGGTTAGGCGGTGATGATTAAAGGGTAGCCTTATTAGTACGTTTTTGAAACCCGAGCTTGTTTACAAAAGTCGACAACCCTATTTTGGTGTGTGACCCAATTCCGAGTCCCTTCTAGGGTGACCGCATAAACTTGATATTAGGATAACGATGCAACTCATCACGACGCACTTTATTTTATAAAAAACGTGGATTGCATTTACAGTGTTAAGGTTTATGCTAAATTGTATATAAGTATGTCTATATTATGGTATAGTTATTAGGGTCTTATGATAATTACAAGAGTTATGCATACCTATGCAAATTTTGCGTATATTAAATACTTTATAATGTAACGTGGGCCTTATGATAATACTTAGAGAAGTAACTTTAAGTAGGTAGGTATTCACGCAAAGTGCATACCAACCAACAGATTTTTTTTAAAATGTTATATGTTAAAGTACCTACATACCAGTTCAAATGCTCCAACCAGAAATCGATGAACATAAATATACGTAAATAATAGTTGTAAAATGGAGAAAGAAGTACACAATATTACACAATCATTACGATTCTATAAAAAAACTATAAATGATAAATAAACCTTCTTATTATTATTAAATCATTATTTTCTTAAAGTGATGATAAATTCTCGACCTCAGTCTAATGTGTGATTGAAAACCTTTCAAACATCAGACCTTATGCTTCTGAAAGAATTATTAAAAATGATGATAAAAGAAGTGTAACTAAAAATGTATTCGTACATTAAAAGTTTATATTTGTTCACCTTAATATACATACATACGAGATAAGAAAATAACCAGGCCCTCGATTCGGAACGTTTCGATAGCGAGATGTCAACCGGTAAATCATGTGACACTAATGTTAAATCCTATAGTGTCACGTGGTTTTCCGGTCGACAATTTTTTACCGAAAGAATCGGGGGCCAGATTTGATACCAACCATATCTTCTATAAGATACGTTGAACTCTATTGACAGATTCCTACGTACATTGGTTTTGGAATATGTCGGAATCAACGCAATGTTTCCAAGTCGATGCTTACACGGCACGCACTGCTATCGCATAGGAATGCTGTGAACATGATTGAATAGATTAAATTGTTGCACATTCCAAATTCCTGAACGTACTAGTAGTAACTAACTTATATATATAGTTAAATTCCCCAACACAATAATATTAATTATTGGTCTATATCCTACTAATATTATAAATGCGAAAGTTTGTATAGATGGATGTTTGTTACTATGTCACGCAATAACTGTTATATGGATTTTAATGAAACTTGGCCTACAGATAGACCATGGCCTGGATTAACACATATGATACTTTTTAACCGACTTCAAAAAAGGAGGAGGTTCTCAATTCGTCGGAATCTTTTTATTTTTATTTTTATGTATGTCCAGCGATCATTCGTTACTACGTTGACCGATTTCAGTAATTATTATTTTGTTCAAAAGGTAATACTTTCAGAATGGTCTCATTTAAATTTGGTTAAATTATGATGATAGGATCTATAAGAAAATCATCAAATATTGCATGAACTCCGTACCACGCCAACTGATTTTATATAATCTATCTTACCTAATATCTTTGCCAAATGAGAACCGATGTTGATGTTTTTTTTTAACAAATAGCTTATACTTTAAAGAAACTATAATAAAACAGTTTCGAAAAAAAATTCACCCCTAAGGGTGGAAAAATAGGAAATGAAATCGGTGTTCAGCAGGTAAATTATGTGTGCACTCGTAAGATTTGTTTTGATTAGGATTTAACGAAAACATAGAATCTCATCGACTGGCACCGACTACAAAAGTAACTGATTAGGTACTTATGTGTTAAGATTATTTTTAGCGTTTTAGTTTTTTGAAGTCACTTTTTTATAATTATCCGGGTAAGGTCAACGCAGACGAATTCGCGAGCTAAAAGCTATCCTACTTCCTACTAATATTATAAATGCGAAAATAAGAAAGTTGCGCAAAATATCCCATTATGAATAAACTATAGACCACGCGAACGAAGTCGCGGGCAACAGCAAGTATCCATTTTTTTTTAAATCTACTGATTCCTGTCGACTAATTTATTGGTTTTTATTTTTATTACTTAGTAAGAATTTGGTAACAAATGTTTTGATTTAATAAAACTAAAATTAAAACTATTTTAGGTATCCCAAATGGGATCCCTAAAATAGTTTTAATTAAAAAGAACAAGATGAAGTTTTTCATAATAATTTATAATCTCAAATAGATTAACTGATCGACTTAATTACACAATCTCATTAAGAACACCATTTACATTAATTAATGGCGATTGAATAGTAATATTTCCTCGAGTAGCTATTCATAAGACCTACTGATATTTATTTGTGTTATTAATAACATGTTATTAAAACTCAGATAACGCCATACTTCCTGTTAATAAACATAAATCATATCAACGTTTCTTTGGTGAGTTGATGTGCGGTTACGATTAGTCGCAAAATTTGTCCAAATTGCAAAATGATAAAAGAACGAAAAAATACTAATGTTTTAAGAGTGTAACTTCCAAACACAGTTTAATGCGTACAGCGACTGAAAAGCAAAATCCCAAACGGTCACTGATAAAAGAGCCAAAAGTATATTAGCGCAAAATTTCAATTATTATATACTGGTATGACTGTTTTTTTTTAACCCCACCAGTAAAAAAACATAACGCATTAAACATTAGACATGACATTTTGACAATATGCGATTTTTTAGGGCTTTTAATAATATTATTATGTAATTAATTGCACTGGAAGGTTATTGCTGAAATACCACGCTAAAGAAGTTGCGAGTAACAACTATGTAATAATAAATTGTAAAATAAAGTTTAGAAATAAATTACGTGGTTGACTACAATCCTAGTTTCAAGTCTTGAAAAAAAACGTCATTTTCACGTGACAGCGAACCTTTGCCGGAGATTTGCCATCTCATCATCGCCTCCCTACCCAACTTATAAAAAATGACTAGAACGAGTCTTCATCCTTAAAAAGGCGGGAATCGATAAGAGGGTGAAATTCAACAATAGACATAGTAACAAAAACCGGCCAAGTTGGTAACAAAGCATGCGCAATAGAGGATTCTATGGTAATTTTAAGTAATTTGGGCCGAAAAGTAACCTAAGTAAAGTATACGAGTTAAAAAATATTGCATGACATATCCGGGAGGTACACTGAAATGTTTTTTTTTTATTTAAATAAATCTTTATTGATGTTACTGTTAACTCCCTGGCGCTGGAAACCTATAAAAGGACAAACAGGCATGACAAAAATGTTAAAGTTCTTGGTTTCTTACGGAACACTAAAATGATATGTCTTGAATATTATAGAAATAAAGTTTTCTGCAGTCTTTATATTAGGCTTTTTTATCGATTTTATCGATTCATGTCATTATATTTTTAATTACATCGTCGCGGCACAGACTAGCCTTGAAAAAGCAATCACACTCATAGAGAACTAAAGAAAATAATTTTATTTAAGAGCCACTCAAAAAGGGTCATAAAAACTAAGGTTATGAAAGTTAACGGTGTTTTTTATTAATACATCAAACTGTTTTGTACTGCTAGTTTATTCCATGCTTACTATGTATAGTTATTTCTGTATTTTTATTAGGATTCGCCACTAGCCAGAATTAATGTGCCTACGTAAACACAGCAAGTCTCAAATTGCTTTATGGATTCTCATGTTGTATAAATAAGAGATAATGAAGAATACGTAATAATAAGTATTAGATTACTTTTAGGACGATAATCGTTCAATATTTTTAAACTATACCAGATTATTTGAAACAATAAAAAATGTGCCCTTTTCAAATCTTCTATGTCTAACTCTTATTGACCACAGAGTCATTTGAAAACTGAATAAAAACATAAATTAGTTCCGTCGTCTTCATTTCGGTTTATTGCCATGGGTGTCCCTGTCTGTTTGATGTGTTTGTTTGTGTTGACAGCGTAAAAACGATTAAAAAATATTACTTATGGATCATAAAATGTATCAAAAGATGACGCCATATTCCCTGGTTGTCGATTGAAGCATGATTTGGCTATGTATTGTGTTCGTATGCTGTCTTAACGAAATGCAGCACAATATGGATATATGTTCTTGAGTAAAAACTGAATGTATTTTTGATATCGTTAGTACTATAGGAATGCTTCTCTTTCGTACATGGTAGTGCAAAGTCCATCTTATTTGGTACATTCATGTTATGTGTATAGTTAATTTAGTTCGAGAAATTACTTTTTTTTTCTCTTAAAACAAAACACCGTTAAGTTGTGACAGTTGAACTACGTGTAAAAAAGCAATAAAACTTAATGAAGTGATTACATAAACTGTTTTTTTATAGAAACAAATTTCAAAATTGTAATTATTTTCTTTCCACAAAGATTGATTGATCTACTAGATTTTTATTTGTACATTTCTGAATATCGTGATTATGTTTCAATAGTTACAATCTTAAAATTTAACGATTCATCGATTTTAATTTGGTTAAAGAATTTTATTTTTTTTGAAAATAAAATGGTAAAACTTATTAATACTCATTTCAGTACATAGGCCCTCTTCCGGGCACTTATTCGCTATGTGCAAAGTGGGTGGTGGGGGATGTCAAATCGATCGCAGCACGCAATCTGGCAGAAATGTGAAATAACTCTAGACTGTCATGTGTCAAATTGCTATATTTCCATAGAATTCCATACTAACGAATTTAAGTATTTTAAAGTAAAAACGTTAAAATTCGCGATATGTGTCACAGTACGTGTTGTGTTATAAAGTGTAGAAACAATGGGAAAACCAGTTCGTGCATGTTTTATTTGTTTCCAACATCAAGATGGATAGAAATAGATAGCTGCTGTGAAAAGAAAGTTTGTAGGGGGTTTGTGTCACAGACGTTTATCTTATGTTCACAGCTCTTATTAAGTAGCTTTGAACGTTGGTTCTAAGCTCTTTAACATCTCTCACATGCTGTGCTAATACTAATTCTTTCCCTTGCACCAGTTTGAGGTTAGAAAGTTACATCATGTTGTATTGATTCAAATCCCGTACGTATTATAACATTTCTATTTTAGTTCAAGTAAGAAAATCACTTATTATAATATGCACAAACCTTTTAGATATTTTCATATAATTTCGAACAAAAACAATCCGAAAATCATTCTCAAACCATCCAGTTGCCATAATTTGAGATATCTTAGTCCACAATAATTGTGGTCACTAGGGGCGCTGACATTGCGCACACAGCGAATACACGTCCCAAAATTTAGCTTAATCTTACGACCGATTAGTAGAGATTAGATCTAGTTTGATTGCAACAAAATGTAAAGCAAGCCTATTACAACTTAGAGCAGGGCACAGGACTAACTTCAACCTCGCGGGCACAGTCCGGATTGGTGGTGGAGTACCTGTAAAGCTAGATCTATATTTGTGATTTATCGTTATGTATATATGTATTTATCGACTTTGTCCCGTGACCGAGTCCGAGTTTTAGCCAAGTGAACGTCACGCATTACTACTACGAAAGTATGACTTTCACTAAGATTAAGTTTTCTATAGTTTCTATCGATAGTAAAAGTGTCCTCATTGAATAAAACACATGATATTTTTATACATTACCACACTGTCAGAACTAGTAAAATTCGCTGTCCAAAATACCGTAAAATCACGTATCAGGTATCCCCACAGAGTTGAAAGTTGGAAATTGGTTTTCCATGTTACAAGAATATTTCGTAATCTGATTATACTGTGGCGTGGGTACGTATTCCCAAAACAAAAATAAAAGTATAGCATTAGTGTGTCGCCAACTTGCTAAAATATCAAAATGGCGGACGGTCATTTTACGTTACAAAGCACTTGTAAGAAGTGACGTCACCAGACATTAGGCGGAATCTCCTCTGCACAGAGTGGGTTTGGGTCCAATTTAATATACAAAAGAAATGACGTCATTTAATTATTTTTTTCTTAAGGTATTAAACGAAATATCTAAAGTGTATTTTGACAGCTCATACTTTATAAACTGTCCGAAATAGAAAAAAATATATAAATATTTTCTATTTTATTCTTAATTTGCAATGTAATATAATATAACTGTTGTATAAAAATGAAAAGTATTACGTCAATTGATTAAAAGTGTCACATCTACATCATAGAGTAGGTACCTGTTTTATAACGTACAAATATGTTTGCTAAGTATTTGAATTTGTTAAAGAAGTTCAAATGAAGTGACTTATATCAAACATCTTTCTAAAGAACAGAATAAACTTCTTTCAAAGTTCCTAATTACACAACTAACTAGGCAGTGACTATAATAAGTAGCTTATGTACATCACAAACAAAAATCATCAAAAAGAATCTTGTTAACTTTTTTATACTTCGCCGTCCCTGAGGACGAATGAATTACAAAGTACAAAAAGTCACAGTAGTCTCACTCCTCTCACTTATTCATTATATAACCATAAATAAGAAAAACATCTTATGGGCTGAGTCTGGTGCTCAAACACATTTTTTTTAATGATAGGACTGAAATTGAAATCCAAAAAAAAGGCCTTTGATAACTTCTTGGTTAGTTAAATAGCAAAAAAAATTCACTTCCTTATACTAAACCGCCGACCAGCTGACATCAGGTTTTTTTTAGATTACGATTTTGGTCCCATCTAAAAAAGTGTTGTATTTGAGCACCAAAATCAGCCCCAAGGGGGTTGTTAATGTTTTAAAAATAAAGCTGTATACTTTTAAAGAGTTACGAGAACATGACTTCGTAATAAACCTCTAGTTATAGAGATAGTTTTTATTGCACATAATACAACGTAAATTACACATGATTTTTACAGAAAGACGTACAATTCAGACGGTCTTATCCTTAATAGCGATCTCTTTCAGACAATCTCCAGGTAGAGGACAACCTTATAGAAGTTAATTGCTCTGTGGCAGTGATCCTACTGCCACTTTTTATCGTTGTAGTTAGGCACCTAATAAAAATGTTAATTACAATTATAATAACAAATTTCAGAACGGTTGTGAAAAAAAAGTTCATTGCCATTTTAGTATAATGGTTCAATTTCGTCTGAACCTGTGCTACAAAATATCTAGACTAAAATTATGCAGATAGCGCTATTTGTAAGATTATAAGTACTTATGTACTTAAGAACTTAAGTAGGTACATAATTTTTGTGAAAAGAGAAAGCCTGTTTTTTATTTTTGCTTATAAAACATAGACATTTTTTTATATACTTACTTCCTAATAAATATATTTAAAAAAACATAAAAAAAATTATTAGTTACGCTTAAAGTTCAATACTACACAAAAAAAAAAAGTTAAAGGGAGTCTTGACGTTTAAAAACAACACCCTCTATTTCAATAAAATAAGTAATATCTTTTAAATATAAATAAAGTCTTAATAACCACTTTGACATGTAGTTGAAACTTATTGACACATGTCAAATATGTTCTACAATTAAAATTGTATACCTATTTTTTTACCCTATTTTAAAAATCTAGAAATTGTATTTATGGGATTAAAGTTCTAATCGTTTTCATAAAATAATGTATTTGATTATAATTTAGTTTTATCTTGCGTCTTGTTTAGTTGTGTTTTTAGTTGTATCTAAGAGATGGCGTTGCTGGTAGATTAAATCGCGGTGCATAACTAGGAATCGAAAAAAAGGCTTTCTCGCTAATCTAAATATTCTTAATAAGTTTAATAATACATAAAAAGATAGATTTATACGTAAATGTATGGATAAATGTTTAGAGCCTGTATTCAGGTATTAAGAGCATCAGGCGTCAGATGATATAACTATTAATCTCATAAGTAGAATAGGCTAAGGCATAGCTAAAAGAATAAAAACAGTTCAGTTCAGAACCATTTCATGGGCAGTCTATAAATGTTAGGTTAACAACATTAAAACTAATAAAATATAACCATGACAGTAAACATACAACTTCGACTTGCAAAATATTACAAAATCGTTAAAAAAAATACAAATCGACGTTTTTAACAGTTGGATGGTTGGATGGCTGAGGAATAATAGTCTGTTGATCTACTTATTTATTTTAACTATTGCTCTTAACCTTTGTTTACTCTTTGTTATCTTGCACTCTTGACGGAAAGATTGCATAAAGATAAAGTGTATGTGACATTTTCATGACATAAAAAATTCTGTAAACCCTAGGTTTGCTGTTGCAAATGTATCACTTAGTTTTAGTGTATTATAAATATGTATAAACTCGTATTCATGGATGCACATGGAGAGTGTTCTACTCGTAGTAGGCAATATAATTGTAGGAATATTCGTGCGTTTGCCCCGTTGAGATCTAGCCTCTACAGCGCAAACTGGGAATCGTATATTTGGCTTTTAGTTTTGTTGTATTTTTTAGTTTTTACTTTATATATAGACAATATTTTACATATTTATGTATAGTAAGTGTTACGGACAAACCAATCTATTTTGATGTAATAGTTATAAGTTTAATGTTTTGTAAATAAGGCTTAATTTTCTATTAGGGCCTAGCTATAAGGCATATGTAATTAGCGCAGGGATTGTTTTATTTTAATAAAGTTTGTTTAGATATATCCCACTTGCAACTAGGTAGGCAGGTAGGGCTAATAAAGGTAACTAGGTTTGTATGGTATTTGGTAAACGGGTGTGAAAGAGACCCTGTAAGGTTGTCTCACCCTACCAGGGAATCGACAGAACTGGAGGGTGGGACCGGTAGAACCAGCAGACTATCTCTGTCGCCCATCTCGCACATTCGGAGGGTAGGTAGGACACCCACAGAGGTAGAATGTTGTGAGTGGGAAATATCACATTTTCTGTAGGTAGGTTTAGAAATGTGTAGACAGAGATAGAACATAAACAATAGGTCGTCTCCCTCAGTATCTCGATGTTAGGAGGGTGGACATAAGTGTTACACTAACGAATTTGGTAGACAGAGACAGAAGTTTGTATGTCCTTGTCTTATGAACTAACCCGCGATAGTCACTAGTAAGCATAGGCTAAGATTGTATGTATATAGGGGCCGTGGGTCGCAAAATTTGTACTGCGCTCACGGTCAAGATCATCATCGGAATAAAGGAACAAAGGAAGAAAGAAGTGTTTCATTTCAACTATACAGTCCACACGAAGGAGCAAGATCTCTCAAGATTGTATCACGGCGGACCCAAACCCGCTGTGACTCACAGTAAGTGTATCTGTATAGGCATGATTTTTGCTTCTAAACAGCATGTTTGTACGAGAGTCAGTCTTCTATATTAGCGCTGTGTTTATTTATTAGAAATACTAACTGTACTTCTACTAGCCTGCTAAAGATAAATCATATGAGCTGAATGTTATGGCTGTTATTTTTACTCTACAGCGTGAGGGCGCCTGTTGTATGGTAGCCGCTAACTCGATAAATCTCAGAGAGAGTGATAATTATGAGCTGATGTCTAGAACGAAGTTCACATAACAGATTAATCTAGCTATAGTAACTATAGCAATAAAGCCTTGAAGGGTGTGGAATCTTTAGCAGTTGATTATGAATATAGCAGCTCTATATACTTGTACAACATTCTTAGCTCGAAATTTAATCTAAACCTGGATTATAATCCAGGTATATACACTATCTATGGAGGCTTTAGTTGAACAGTGAACGTCTATCAATAATGGTGGTTAAAGTATGAAGTTATACCGCTACAATCTTTTTCCTAAAAAAATATAATTAGTCCGTCAGTTGGATTAACAGAAAATATTGGACACGTATTTTTCCTTTTCTCAATCAAACAAAAAAATAGGAAGATCTACCCCGTTAAAGTTACGCGTAACGTCACGCCTTGCGACACTTTTTAGCAAGACGTGACGTCACTCCCAAACCTTGATGCGCTTTATCTTCGTCATTTTTTGTTTGATGTCAAGACTGAGAGAATCTTATGTCAAGACAAAATATAGGTCCAATATTTTTTGATAATCTAACTGACGGACTAAATAGAATAATCTTTTTTTGACCCAGGAAACTAGCCTATGAGCCGAACTCTTACTGAAAGGACCGTTTAAGCAAATAAACATCAGCTGAACAATGTAAATGCATAGTTTGAAAAAAAAAACTAATCGAATAATAAATGAAGAGATCCGTAAACGAACAAAAGTCGCTGACATAGTCCAACGGATTAGCAAGCTAAGGTGGTAGTGAGCGGGGCACATAGTACGTAGAACTGACGGCCGCTAGGGCAGAAAGGTTTTGGAATGGACGCCACGTACTTGCAAGCACAGCGTAGGACGTCCACCCTCAAGGTCGACAGACGACCTAGTAAAGGTTGTAGGAAGCCTCTGGATGCAGGCCGCTTTCAACCGGCCAATCTGTTAATCACTGGGGAAGGCCTATATTCAACAGTTGACCTTTAATGACTGAAATGATGATGATGATGATGATTTTTCCTTTTTGATAACGTAAAAGTAAGAACTGACAGGCGTAATGTATTTTTTTTTAAAGCGAGCATTCGTGCATACAAATTGTCGCTTTGTAACATGTTACAGCTTCATAACATTGTTCAGTGCCTACATTTGAGTTCTCTCGATCCCTAAATGTGTGTGTACTTTAGCAAAAAATTAAACAGAGACAAATATAGTCGTCTCATTAATTCACATCGCAAAAAATATCCGCTAAAGACTTTTTGCTAGGTGTTGATTATACAAAATCACAACTAAATGACCGCGTCCTAAATTGAGTATCTAAAATCGAAATGTAATTATTTTAATTTAGACAAATCAGACTAAATCTAATAATTTGGCTATTAAAACAATTTGGTATCAAAAAATATAAATATTGCTATAAATAGACGTTAATTTATGAAAAACCTATGTTTGTTTATAGACCAATTTAGCTTTTTAGTCTCAAGAATAAGACCTGTACTATAATAATATACTCTGTTTTGAGTTTTACACGCGTGTTTATTTTTACGACGCAGTCGCTAATAAGTTTGTGGGTTACCAAACTTTTTTAATAATTCTTGTTTACTTTGTATTTATCACAAAATTAAACTCCAGAACTGACCCACTTAAATTGTACCTTTTTTCCTTCATCTAAGCCTCCATCGCGTACGTGGATCACACTGAAGGTTTTTAGAATAGGCCAGTAAGAAAAGAAGCCGTCTTTCATTTTCTAAAAACTTTCACTTAAGCAATTGTTTAAGTTACATCGTGGTACATCTAGCATATACAGTTTTCAACCGACTTCAAAAAAGGAGGAGGTTCTCAATTCGACTGTATATTTTTTTTTTTTTTTTTGTATGTTTGTTACGCGATTACTCCGCTAATTATGAATCGATTTTAATGATTCTTTTTTTGTTTGGTAGATCATATTTCAGAGGTGGTCCCATATAAATTTTATCAAAATTGATGTAGAACTTTTTGAGAAAATCAACAAATATATACCCAGATAATATTTTGGTTGTGGTTCTTGTTACCTATCTTCGACAAATATGAGCCGATTTTGATGATTTTTGTTTTATTGAATAGCTTATACTTCAAAGATGCTATGATAAAAGTATGCAAAATAAAAATCACCCCTAAGGGTAAGAAAATAGGGGATGAAATCGGTGTTCAGCAGTTAGATTAGGATTTATCACTAAAATAGATGAAATAAGTAAATTTTATTAAAAAAAAAAAAACAACTTCAAAACACTAAAATGCTAAAAATAATCCTAACACTTAAGTACCTAATCACTTAATTTTGGAGTCGGTGCAAACAAAAACATTGAATCTCTAATCGGCTGGCACCGACTCCAAAATTAAGTGATTAGGTACTTAAGTGTTAGGATTATTTTTAGCATTTTAGTGTTTTGAAGTCGGTTTTTTTTTTTTTATAAAATTTACTTATTAGTGTATCTGTTCGTACAGGTAGCTCAAAACGGAGTAATTCGAAAACTCAGATAGTACTACTTACCTACTTTTAGCTTTTGAAATATGTATAATACAAAAAGATCGCAGAAATAGCTAAGCACAATTCGGATTTAGAATAATGTTATTTTTGCTAAACAGTAGACATCTACTTGAAGTTAAAATATTTTCAGATTAGTCAAGTATATTTTACAAGTATGTGTTTTCTAGAGAAATCTCAACATTATGTCACGACGGATTAGATCTTGACAGTATTATCTTACTGATAAGATCTCAGCTTTAAATCACAGATAAAATACACACACCAGATCCACTACTAAGTAACGTGTTCATTTATTTAAAACTTTATTGCACTAACTTAAAAGTGCACAACATGTGGACTTAATGCCAAGAGCATTCTCTGCCAGCTAACCTTCGGGTCAAGCAGAAAGCAAGTTAAGAGTGCGGTAAAGGTCCAAAACAAATAATTGTACTAGGTATTTATTAATCTTAAGAAAAATCAATAATGTCAGATTACAAATTGAATAAAATACTTTGATATATATTTGAATAAAACTACAAATACACAATATAAATATTGAAATAGTAAAAATGAACATACACATACTATTAAATGTGGGGATGGAACAGAGCGTAAGGTAATAATAAATTGGAACACTGCGAATGACGAATGAATAAAAGATTGAGAGTGAGATGTAAAAGAAGGAGCGAATGAATGGGACTAGACACTAAGAAAAGACGAAAGACGTAAAGAGACTAAGAAAAGACGAGGTAAAGACGAAAGACGTAAAGAGTTTGAAAATAAATATTAATTAAAGAATCCCGGAATTTTACTGCCCTGCGTCTCCCACATAAAAATATGATGCAATATTATGTACTGAAATGTTTTCGAAGTTTATTTTTAAAAGAAAGGTTTGCTTCCGACTGTTTGATATGTAGGGGAAGCGAGTTTCAGAGTCGTGCAGCCCTCACTGTGAACGATTTGGAGAAGTAGGCAGACGTGTTCTAATAATCATCATCTTTTATAACTATTGTGTCTACTACCCGCCAGCTAAGGTAGGATCAATCCACGTCACTTCACTGCTGGACATATACCTCTCCCCATTAGAGTTGTAAATTGACGGTCATATGCTATAAGCGTCCGTCATTTATGATAAATGCTTGGTCAAATTGGACATTTATTGTCACAATGGTCACATAGTTTTTTTGTATAAATTTAAAAAAAAGAATTCCACTAAAGTAAGTCTTAAATGTTAAGTATTTGACAATAAAAACAGTAAAACATGTAATTGGATCTGGATCTCAAAAAAAACTCGCGCGTAACGATACGACACTTTTTAGCTTGTTCGTGCATAAAGATTTTAGAAATTTCATTTCTTAATAAATCATCACTACTAAATCTCTCTTATCTTATCTTATCTCTCTCTCACTTATTTGTGACCAAATGATTTTTTTTCATAGTTTGTCAATAGAATTGAATGTGAAAAATGTCCGGTCGCATTGAGAAAATGTCCAATTTGCTCGGTCATATTGGTCAGACATTTATAACGTGACGGACACTTTACAACTGTACTCCCAATGCACGCTACTGAGTTCGATTCTCAGCTATTCAATTCCATCCACTGTCAGCTTTGCGTATTTCATCGCTTCACCTTGATAAAGGGCGGTTTGCCGAATCGCGGTCGCAGCAAATCGCCGGCGCATCTTCTAATACGGCTCTATGATTATTCGTCGAGATATCGATCGATTAGGTAATTTATTAAATTAATGACCTTCCGTTAACACGTGTAATTTTTTCTTCAAAACAAACTAATTATGTAAAATCCAAAATGTCTTTAAGTTGGTTAAGCTCATCTTAAAATTTCAATCATGCGCGTTTTAATATGATGATGATCCTTTGGCTAAATTGATGATGGAAAAACCTATTTAAAGAGTAGTAGGAGTTCGTTTTAACTGTGTGGCTATTTCACGATCTTATTTTTGTATTCTCTTGTAGACAGAGTAATATTTCGAATATAACTTTTACTACCAGAGCTTAGGTAATAAAGGAATAACTGAGTGAATGGATTTACAAGTAACTTTTCTGTTGTTATTTCATACAAGGAGAAAATTATTACAAAATATTGATCAGACTTACACATGAACCAAACTGATACATTCGTAATACCAAACCGACATTTGCAATTACCTATTGTATGACTTTATAAATTTAGAAAAAAATATTTTTCTACTTTGACCGACGGGAATCGAACCTGGGACCTCAGAGATAGCGACACCAAGTCAGGCATGCTCCCCTCTCGGCTACGGAGGTCGTCATCTTTTTTAAAATACAATGTTATACATCATGTCATGTACGCTATGTGTAAAAAAGGAGATTAAAATATGCTTAAATACGTCCCACTCCAGGCCACAGGCCTCACCTCAACTTTGAGGTGGTTTGGGCCATACTCCACCAGGCACAAGCAGGCCTAGTGTGGATTGGTGGAGGGGTATTCTAAGGACAGTGACTTAACCTTACTGTCAGAAGTTATCAAGCCGCCCTAAGGCCTCTTAATAGGCTTCACGACTAGTATCAAGCTATAGTTAGCCGGTAATAACTTTTAACGTGCCTTCCGAAGCAAGGAATATATGTGTGAAATTTGTGTAATGTCATGTAAATATTTACATAAGATTACATAACATTTCAGACATTTATTTGGCTTTACAGTCTTTCTCGGGTGTCTTTACAATTCTTTGAATAAAGACACAATAATAGTTCGGTACTTACGGCTATTACAAAATTAAAGCAACAAAACAGTTTTGTGTGAAAACGTATACACACAGATACACGCACACCACTATAAAATAGGGTTGCTCTTAATAGCAGTTTACCCTAAAACCAGAGAGAATTCGAAAAAAACCAATGCCTACATCTAGATTGTCATGTCAGAGCGAATTGACATTAAAAACTACGGAGCTGTCAAACGTAGGAAACCCTCTGCGGCTCCAATTTAGTTGCTTCAAATTTTGCGCTCGTGTCATTAATCTATACAGGGTGTAACGAAAAGGTAAATTAAAACTTTAAGGGGTTATTCTACGGCTAAATTACATCAACTTTTTCTATGGGACCAACATCGAAATCTCAAAAAAAAAATTGCCGTTTCCATACAAACTGATGCCAGCTGGTCCCGTTTTAGTATGGGAAAGTGTTTTTTTTTTGCGATTTCGATGTTGGTCCCATAGAAAAAGTTGATGTAATTTAGCCGTAGAGTAACCCCTTAAAGTTTTATTTCACCTTTTCGTTACACCCTGTATAGCGAATATTCAAAACAAATGGTAATTACAAACACGTTTACCATTTTTACTTTCAGAGGCTTGTGTATAAGGCACCATGATGAAAACTCGAAATTCGCCACTTTATCTTCGAATTAACATTACAAATTTTCTAGCCTACCAAAATGGCGTCGGTACAGTGCGCTGCGAAAATTAGTAGCATTTTTGTCTTATGTCTGATGATAAATCTTCTCTATTATTCTGTATAGTCAGCTTCAAAAATATGAATACACTTTTGACAAACGTTGACACTTTGTAAAAGGTAATCCGGTTGGTGAATCGCCAAAAGTGTATACACATTTTTGACGATGACGGTTTACATAATACTTGTTATTTCCGCTTTTGACAAATGGGTACCTACGTCTATGAGGAGAGAAACATTATAAAATGACAACTCGTGCGCAGAACCTATTCAGTTGGTAATTCGTACTTCTTATTTTTACTCTTCTACACGATTGCAGAAGCAGAACGACGAATATCATAGGTAAATAGTCAAAACAAGAAATATAAAGAAAGAGAATCAAAAGACGCAATAAATAATATTATGTTCATGTTCACTGAAATACATGTAATGTAATCGCATTTTATTTTGAATAAAATGTTTAATTAAAAAAAAAAATATTACGTTTGTATGAGAATAATTTAATCTCAAAGGTTGATCTTAGCTGAACCCTATCTGGTTTTATTTAGGTAGTAGGTACATTAAAGAACAATTCAAATAATACAAAAATAACCCTAATACTCCCTCATACCTTATTTAAAATTTTCAAAACTCTCCCTTTTATAAATCTGCATTACACAAACTTAAAGCTAATACCAAAAGGATTTTCTGCCAGCCAACCAGAGTAACACACAAATCAAGTCAGAAATCTGTCTTAGAATACTTTTTAAAAAATCGGCATTACACCGTACTCTTCTCGTACACGTGATTCTTAACAGACAATTTCTGCCAACGATTTTTGTCTTAGACGACAAACTCTGATAGTCAATTGTTTTTACTAACTTCAAAAAGTGATATTGGCAAACAAAAAAAATATTAATTTCTCGTTTTTCGCATATACAATGAAAAAAATGAGAACTATGTGTATGAATTTCTTAATAACATATTTACTGGCACGTGTATAATTAAGTAGACTAGAAATCCTTCAGTGTATGACGTACAAAAAGCGTAAATGGGAAATATTAATTTTGTATAAAATTGGTGAAGTCATTTGTCAATTTTATAACTTGCTATTTGTATTAATAAATCTTTTATACTGTTATCCATGGTTAGAGTAAGTAACGGAGTTGTCTATATTGTTTTTTTTTAAGTTAAATGTCTACTTTAATTTTGTTTCGTGTAGAGTAAAACCTCTATGAAAGTCAAAATTAAGGTTTAAAGCTTAAGTTTTAAAACTAAATCCAATGGCTGGATGGTTTAAAACCATTAAAATTTATGAGTTGGTGTTATGAGACATCTTATGAAAATCATTGTCATAAGGTAAGGTATTACGATGCAGAAACAACAAAAAACGTACCAAAACAAATTATTATCTAATTCTACACTAAAACATTATTAGCCTTTAAAATCATTAATTTTAATATCACAGAAAATTGTTTAACTTAATTGACCGAACTGTTCTCGGTAACCTTTGTTTATATAGCACACAATTTATGTGATTACCAAACATGTTTCAATTACATTTAATGAAAATGACAACTCCAAGTGTATTTTCAGACACTTATGTTCGAAGTTTAAAATTCTTTTGTATGCAAATTTACCTAATCCGCGTCACAACAACGCATACGTTTGAACAGCTGAATTTGTACGAGTAACAGACCAAAAACAACGATCATCGCATTCATTAATTCCAATTTTAGTAACAGTTTTCCTTCACTATTCTTACGTTTCGGTAGATAGCACACACCGAAATATTCACTTATTTTTTAACACCTCACAACACTATCACTTTCTGTTTAAAAACTTTTTCACAAATCACAAACTCAACACAGATTTTAAAAAAAAAAGTCAACTTCTTTCCGATACTTTCAAACCGTTTTTTTAAAGAACAAATCACGTCAAATAGTTTCCCGCGCAAATCGAGAGCGCCAAACGTACACCCCCTTCGGCGACGAAAACCAGACTGAGTTCGGAAAACCGACCGCTGAACGCGCTCTCATGCAAACTCGACTTTGCTACGGTCGAAACATGAACTACGATTTTCCGATACGAATTTTGACAGCAACCATACATAGTAGCGCCACCATTTTTGGCAGAATTTAAAATGTGATTGTAACCTTTGCGCAACCGGTTTCTAGCCCGTTAAATTACGGCCAAAAATAAAACTGGCTACATAAAAAAACGTTATTTCCATAATTGTAAGAGTCGAGTTTAACTGAGTCGAAACATGTGTAATTACATAATGTGGGTTAAATTCAGTAAGCACACTACCAGTTTGGAATCGTACAAGTGATGGCAGCCAGCCTAGGATGAGCACAAAAACACGATATGATATGATATGATATAGCGATATATCGACACCAACTGTAAAAATATGATAAATAAAGCCACCATATTGAATCGCCGTACCAGTGAAGTCTAGGGGGGCTGGTTTTCCGAGAGTATAATGTTGCCTTTAAATTTAATAAGGTCTTACTTTATTTCTTTATTCCCTTCAAGAGAGTTTTTTTACTGCTCAAATATAGCAACCTTTGCTATGTGGTCCCACATCGAAATGAAAAAAAAACCTTTTCTATACAAACTAATGTCAGCCGATCAGCGGTTTGGTTATATGGATGTTTTTTTTTGCGATTTCAATGGTGGTCCCATAGAAGAAGATGCTATTTTGAGTTACTACTCAAAATACCTTGCTTTTTTTTTGGAAGTTAACTAATAAATTACGACTTTTTATACAGGCAGTGGGCCCGCCACATCTGTCGCAGAACCCATAAAAGGTGGAGTAAACGGGTTCGCGAGTGGAGACTGCGCCTTGGCAAATGTAGTGTAGGACGCCCCCTAGCTCGATAGACCGACGGCCTTAGGAAGATGGCCAGCAGTGGTTGGATGAAAAAAGCGGGAGATTTTGCTCTTTGGCGCTCTTTGGGAGGCTTACGTCCAGCAGTGGACTGCAATAAGCCGACATAATGATACAGGCTGTTCGTTAAACGATTTCTATATTTGTTCTATAAATAATTTGTGTGTGGTGTGTGAGCCTACTTTTCTCTACTCCATTGTAGTAAAATAAATGTTTGCAAAAAACACAGTACCATTACTGCCTATCAAAAAAGTTATAAGATTTCTAAATTATTATTACCTACACGTTTATTACATTTAGCAAAATAAAAGTTTGTTACGTAACCATTTTCCTCAAAAACCAGATATTGTGTAGGTTCATCAACACATCCCAAAATATCAAACAAGGAAAGTTTTAACTTGTCTTTGGGTCAATCCCTTTTATAGTACCTAATACAATTTTTTATTTACAGATATTATGATTTTTATCCAATAGAAAAAGTGATTGTATTTTGAGCACCAAAATACTGATTCTGATTATAATAATTTCACTAATCCATAGGACTAAGGACTGCCTCAGGAGTTGATTAGTGATACTAAAATAATTCTTTTTAATCACCTTTATAAGAACTATAGTATAAATAGCCTACACAAGTTGAGTTTCGTCATCATCATTTAAGCTATCGGACGTCTACTGCCTGAACATAGGCCTCCCAATGACTTCCAGATTGGCCGGTTTGAAGCTTCCTGCAACCTTTACCATGTCATCTATTTACCTAGTTCAGTTAATTTAGTCTCATTATCATTAGCAAAACTAAGAAATAAAGTAGGTATTAGTTATACATCCCTACATACATACATACAGACCGATAACCCTGTATATTAATTTTATAAACACGCTCCAACTAAGCACTAGTCTCCTTTAGAAGTGTATTCTGTTTCTATGCGCACGTGTGAATTCAGCGCAACATAAGAATCTAGCCTAAGTGACATTTACTGGGTTTGACTCAAAGTACCTACCGGTTACACTTTTGGTAATTTTAAGGTTTGATAAGTAACTCTCTTAATAATTTTAACATTATAGTTTAACAACGAAAAACACGATTTAATGTCTGATCTTAAGGAGCCTAAGGTTTTTTCTGAAAGCCGGCGAGTTTAACTATCTACATTTGGGCTCTATTAATCAAACCTGGAAGTCAATGGGGGAGGCCTATGTTCAGCAGTGGACGTCCTATGGCTGAAATGATGATGATGAATCAAATCAGCTCAATAGTATCAAATTGTCAAAGTGTCATGTGGGGACGGCCGTAAAGAAAACAATTTCCCACCACCAACAGGAGGCGTGTCGTAAGAGGCGAATAATTCTTGTAGCAGGACACGGGCAGCAGCGTCAGCGTGCGAAACCTTATAAAAAACTGCGCTCGCCAACCCGCTTGACAAGCGTGGCGAGTATTGGCAATCCCCCCATGAAAATCATTGGGGGAGGCCTGTGTTCAGCAGTGGACGTCCTATGGCTGAAATGATGATGATGATGAGTATCAAATTATTGTATTATCATCCGAAGGTGAGGTACTTACAAAGTTTCAAATCGATACGATAGTTATAAGTAGGTTAAAATGACTTTCAAGATTTAATTACATAGTTAGAAAGTTAGCTGTAAGTTAGTTTAGTTACAAATGATATGAAATAGATAGATACTCTTTATCACACCACACAAAACAATCAGTACAGAGAAACAATAAATTTAGAATGATACAATTTAGGCGGTTTTATCGCTAAGAGCGATCTCTTCCAGACAACCTTATGGTAGAGGAAGTTTGAAAAAAAAGTTATGAGGGGAGGCGGTGAAGAATTTAAATGTATTAGCTGTAAACATAGTGTCACGTTGGTGTTAACATTCAAATTATAGGAATAATAAATATAAATATAATAAATAAATATTGGACAACATCACATATATTGCTCTGATCCTATGATAAGTAGCTTAAGCACTTGTGTTACAGTAATCAGAAACAACGACGGTACTACAACACCCAGACTCGAGACAATACAGAAAAGTAATTTTCCTACATTGACCGACCGAGAATCGAACCCGGAACTTTAGAGATAGCGACACCAAGTCCGGTATGCTCGCCTCTCGGCTACGGAGGTCGTCACGAATGTTGCAATAGCAAGTTGCAATACCTAAAGAGCAAAGTATTCGATCAATGCGTCCTACCAGTGATGACCTACGGATCCGAAACGTGGAACATGACGTGAAATACCAAATTTGCCCTAAAATTGGGCACAAAAATTAGGTGTCATTAGTAGGGGACTGCCCAGTCCAATATTTATTTCAGGACAGTTCCCGGTTCCTAATTAACCATATTTTCCAAAGGAAGATGTAGTGAACAAAAGGTTGCTTTAATTCCCTAAAATAAGGTAGTATTTTGTTAATTTATTTTTAAGGCTTTTATTACTAACTGTGTAAATTAAAGAAAAAGTGCCACTGGCAACATAATGGGTAAAGATGTAGTAGAATTGTTTTATCAACTTATACATTTTACACATCATGTTTCTGAATCAACACGCGAGAGAATGAGAAAACATTGCCAAAGAAGCGATACATTATGAGCTTCAATGACGGTCTTAGGTTTATCTAGTAGAACATTTTGACCCACCAAGCCATACTAGTAAGTTTTTTTCAAAGTATCAATGTTTGTTGGTTAGTCATTATTTTCAATAAACTTTAAATGTTACGTAGGTACAGACAAAAGCTCATCAACTTACCACAAAACGTCGAATTTGATCTCTACGTGTACGATTTAAAGCTGAAAATCAGTTCAATGACCTTAACTTTTTGGGAAGGCTGACCTGCCGTTATCTGTACATGGTACGTCCTACCGAGCACATTTTTCAGTGCATTCAAAGTCAAAGTCAAAGTCAAAGTCAAAGTCAAAGTCAAAGTCAAAGTCAAAGTCAAAGTCAAAAATCATTTATTCAGTTTAGGGCAGAAAACTGCCACTTATGAACGTCAATAATAACATTATTGGCCCATATGGGGCAGAACATGTCTCCTTATTTTTTGGGCCCTACTAGCGCTTCGAGACAAGACACAGACAATCTGGCAAGTGCTGAGAAGAAACGCCGGAACAAACTCAGTCACCACTAGCTGCCACAAAAAAAAAAGGAAAAAAATATATATATACCTGTGCGAGCAGGGCAGTATTTAATTCCAGACATTTTTGTCATTTAAATAGTCATTAACAGTATAATAACCCTTTTTCATCAAAATAATCTTAACATGCGATACAAGTAATAAATGGACAGTTAAAGTGTTAAAAAATATATTCTATCGCGCTAATCGTGTCTACGGAACAGAGGTTGAGTTTACTCCACCCAACTCTATTATGACGTCACTTTGACTTAACGTAAAGTAATAAAACGGAAAACACCTCGCACCCTCGTCTTGTTCTGTGACAAGATTTATTTAAGCCCGAATAAAGACAATTAATTAAACCCACTTTGATTTGGATACTGAAAATGGAGTTTCAAAAGTTTCAAAACGGATGAAATTGTTATTTAATTTATTACCAAATATGTTACCTAATATTATTATTATCCTTATAGCATTAGGATAATCCATGGGTTAATATGGCGGAAGGGAAGGATTGTTGTTTAGAATCAACATAGTACCTACCTACGAGTTGTATTCTAAACAACAATACGAGCATTTATACTTTATACATAACTAATGATTGCGTCATTTATACGTCATAGTCTCAAAAAAAGTAATCCAAATCTTTAACTAAAACGAGGTACCAGACAATTGTTTTTTTTTGCAGTACACCCAGACCTAAGCCAGTTTAGAAAAGCAAATTTTCTGAATATACACCGTGTAACACTAAATATGCAAAACCTCTTAGGGGCTGATACTAGTGCTCAGCAACTCTTACAACAGCTTTTACAACAATATTTTTATTTTACTTTATTTATTATAAGAAAAATCAACAGCCACAGTACAAAGGATATTATCCATAAGTATAATCTAATACATAGGACCAATAAGAGATTTTTCATAAAATAACCTTACATACATAATATTTATGTTATTCTGAGCGTTAGAGAACCAACTAAGATGCAATACTGATTATTTGCGTAAGATTAAGGAACCTTATAGTATAGCTGCTGTAACAACACAGCTCAAATAAGTTATTTAAGTTAACTAGGCAAATTAATACAAACATTGTGTTTACGAAGTACACCTATAAATGACCCAGGGATTGAAAGTAGCCCATGTTCATTCGGAAGGCAAATTATTAACATCGATATAATTTACATAGGTTCTAAGGTTAAGTATTTCTAGATATTACTCCCCTCATCTAAACCAACTAACCTCTATTAAATACCTAATCGTTTTTTTTATTTTTTTATTTATTTTACATTAGAAATCCTTTTATTTACTTTTTACTTATGTACACAGAACATTAACATTACATGTTTGAGTAATAGCGTTAAGTATATAAATGTATTTCCCTTTTGTTAAGTTTAATAATAATATAATAGATTAAGTCGGGTAGGAATAGTACGAAACTGCCAGCATACACTACAACCAATTTAATATTTAAGACAGTATCGATATTGTAATCGAGTTTTACACTGATGATATAAATTAGGTAACGGTATAACAAGGTAATACTTAGAAGAAATTAAAGAAGAAGAAGAAGAAGTATAAAAGAATAAACAACAATAATACAATAAACAACCAACAATATAATTACAAACAACAGTAAAATCTGTAAAAAAAAAACGCATCTTCATTCTAAATGTCCAATCGGCTGTTACGCTATAAATGGGGAAAAAATTTTTTTTTGCTATTTCGATGTTGGTCCCATACAAAAAGTTGTTGTGTTTGAGCACTACAATCAGCTCTTAAGAGGTTTTGCGCATTTGGAGTTACACGTATAGGTCCGGGAGTCGACCCTGGGACTATTGCGATTGAGCATCTGGTAAGACAATTTACAGTGCCACTGTCAGTATCTTTAAAGTAAATGTAAATAAAGTAGAAGAAAAGTTTAGTTAAACCAATATCAAACGCTTTGTTGTCTAAGAGACCCAAGAGACTAAAATGTTGTTCTAAATTTGTTACCCAAATAATTTGCTTAGTAGAAATCTTGTAACAAGAGATAATTTGTGAAGAGATCAAATTATACAAGTTGGTAATTGATCAAATAATACAAGTTCGTAATGGATAAGATTTACAAGGCTTTAAAATAACACCGCGAATGTCAAGTGAACAAAGTTTTGAAAATATACGAAATAATTTTGCGAGCGGTATTTGCAACTTTGATTTAGAATCCTTTTTGATATTTCAGTGCTCAGTTGATGCTCTTATGTCTTGCCTTTGAGCCTTTAATTTAATGTTTCTAACCTTGATTTGTCAGTACGATATTCTCCAAGGTATAAGCACACCTGTCAGATTTAACAGAGCCTACGTACAATGATAGCACCCCCTTAAATCAGGGAGTGGTTAGGTTAGGTTAGGTTAGACATTAGGCTTTGATAGACGGACTTGAGTAAGTAAATTATTTAATACACTTACTCATTATTATTATATAATCTAGGAATTCTTTACAAGGTATTTTAATACCGTATTATCAGAATTGAAAAATTCAATCATTCAATAATTCGTCATCAGGCGCAATCTGTGGCAAATGCAACTTAAATGCATTATGTAAGAAATTGTCATCTCTTCAACAAAATATTGATTATTATATATTGCACTCTAAAAATATTTTAAGAACGACAGAATTTTGTGACTTCAGTCTACAATATGTACAATGTAAATATCTGAAAATATATAACGTGAAATTTTTTTACATTATTTTAAGGCTCTCAGAAGTGACTTAGGCATCAGAAATATATTGAGAGCTAAATGTTAAAAAGATTATAAATAATTCTAAAAGAATTTCCTAAAATGTAAGACCCAATAATAATCGTCAAAAGAAGTTTAATAATAAATACAAAATCTCTACATTCAATGTAAATTACGTGCTCACAGAATCTTGATTTTGATATTTCATATCTTCTACTAGCGAGTTAATAAATTGAATTTGTC
The DNA here is from genome assembly GCA_963576865.1 of Anania hortulata. Lineage (NCBI taxonomy): Eukaryota > Metazoa > Arthropoda > Insecta > Lepidoptera > Crambidae > Anania > Anania hortulata. Next base: position 5,036,106 of record OY756408.1, on the reverse strand, counting down.
CCTGAAAGATATCTTTTATATCACATACACAGCATAGAAACATTTCTCGAGAATCGTTCCTTAGAGTAATAAGAAATTCGTCGCATATTCCGACATTTGTTGAAACGCCTGGAATTTTTATGAGCATTATGTGACTACAACGTTCTGAACTTCAGACCAATCACGTAAAAATAGAAGCCATCTAGACCACTTTTGCACTAGTGCCGTGACAATGACACTAAGAAAAAGAAACTGGATAAGTACGATGAAATAGCAGTGGGCACATAGCACGTAGAGCTGACAGCCGATGGGGAATAAACGTTCTGGAATGGAGGCCACATACTGGCAAGCGCAGCGTAGGATATATACCCACAAGGTGGACAGACGACCTAGTAAAGGTTGCAGAAAGGCGCTGGATGCAGGCCGCTTTCAACCGGCCAATCTGGTAGTCACTGGGGAGACCCAAGTTCAGTTAACATTCTATGGCTGAAATGATGATGATAAAAAACCGGCCAAGTGCGTGTCAATTATCCTTAATGTACTGTGTGGCATACAAGTTCTACTGTATAACTACGATCTTGAAGAATATTTAAAAAAATATATATTCTTCAAGATTTTATTCTACCACTTTGTCGGCGTAATTTATATGTGCGAAATTACGGTTTTATAACACTAAGAGTTTCTGAGTAAGCCAGTTTTATAACACTAAGAGTTTCTAATGACAGGCAGACAGTCAGACAGATACACAGACCGACAACACATAAACAGACAGACAGATGGATGGACACTGCAAAACTGCACGGGTTTTGTGTTGACTACGGAATCTCTTCAAAAGGCACGATAGCCTAGAGAGAAACGTCACTCAATCATCCATGAGGTCGTCTGTTCGATCCTTAGCTTGAACGAAAAACAGAGGCCCAATTCCCGTAATTTGACATTAGTCGTAATCCGGTGTCGATCCGCTCCCAGTAACATTACGATCACAAACGGTATTCTCGTAAACCCAAAAAATGCAATTATAGTTCGAAATGTCACTAAAAATGGCAGAAACCAAAATTTGATTTTTTTTTGCTCTATTTTCAGTCGAAATGGGATGGTTTTGATAATTTTACGTCAAGTGAAAAGTTTACGAGAATACCGTTTGTGACCGTAATCTTACTGGGAGCGGATCGACACCGGATTACGACTATTGTCAAATTACGGGAAATGGGCCTCAGGTTAATGTTTTTGAGAATACGAGTATAATATAACTGCCAACGGTAAACGAACAGTGCAGACTTGCTAAGTCAGGTTTAAGTTATGTTTAAAATTTGTGTGAAATAAGGACGGCATGGACCATAATGTCAGCTGTATTAAACAACTATTGGAACTATACAAATTGATGGTCATACGAAATTAATCGAATTGATTGTATTACTCCATTGCATTTCCTTGAAATGACCTTTATTAAGTACATAGCTAAAAAGAAAAAAAAATTGAATGTTCTATAAGTTTTAAGAAGCAATGATAAACTTAGATCTGTCAAAATAACAAACTGTCAAAACTTGTCATCACCCAATTTTTTTCGTCATTTTGATCGTAATGGGTTTCTAAGCCTTCTAAAATGGTAAGTGTATGCTACATTTGACAGGTTTTTAGTTGGACATTCTATAAACTGTCTCTTTTCATTGACACAAGAGGAAAATGATTCGGTGGGGGGTAGTCTAACGAAAAGCATGGTGGATCTATTTTAATGGTTTTTATTTATCATTTAAAGAGCTTTAGAGTGTAAGTTTGGAGTTGTTTGTGTTCTAATGTTTGGTTAAGTAACAAAGATCTTTAACTATTGAAATATCATTGTATTCAACGCCGCATCGAATGTTAAGTGACTTATCTCAAGACAACTTGCTTTAGACCCGATAGCGTCTTGAAACCTGCTTCTACGGGAAGAGTAGCTGAATCTACGAAAAGCATTCAAAACTAAACATCCATATTTTATTTTATTCTGAACACTATTTAAGAAAATACTCGACATTGACAAAATCACTGCTATTCTTACAAAGCGGGATTAAGTCCATTAAAAAAAACAAGAAGAAAAATTTTAGGAAAGAAGAAGAAGAAAAATTGTTGCGTACAGACAACAGCATATCAACCCAAAATTTTCTCAATTGATATTGATCTCTCAATGTTGGACATAAAGTTGAAAATCAATTCAATGGCCTTCATCTATTTAGGTAGGTTGACCTGCCGTTGTCTGTACATCACTATGAAATTCTAGACGTCTACAGAAAACAAAGTTCGTATCAGATCCAAAGTTTCGATGCCCGTTACTTTCGGGACAGCAAATAGATAAAATCCCTAAACTGTGATTGAAAAACTCTTTTCTATTACACATTTTTTCTAGTCGGGTGGTTTTGTAAGATAACATAGCATATTATTACTTGTGTGATCTCATTTCATTTTGTTATTTCGTTCGTTTCGCTTGTAAATATCTTTTTAAATCATAAATAAAAAATATTTTAGTTTAGTTGCATTATACTCGTAGTTTTTTTAATTGTTATAAAGTCAAAGTCTAAGCTTAGCTCTAAATGGCGATTAGTTAAGTGTTTATTTCGATATGATAACATCATCATGGGAAATGGTTAAATTACGCTCTGCCGCAGACTTGTCTAAACTTACTATACTACCGGTAATATTTTGTTATTAACCTGTACCTCTATTATTAAAAAACTCTAGACCAAAACTAAATTTTACGTGGCATCGAATGGGTTAATAATGTGATTTGCAATATTTAACATTCAGGTATTCCGCCTTTTAACTATCTGTCCGTTACAGTGTCACAAGTAGAAAACACACAACAACAAACGGTAGTTAACAATTGATTGTTTTGGACGAACAAGCGAAACAAAATATTGGATTTTCGTTTTAATAAAACCAGCTGAAACTATTGTCCTAAAGGAGAAAAATACAGAAAGCCACTAAACAATTCCCACTACTGAAATTTTAATCTTTCATTTAGCAACTTTTCCGTAGAATCGATAACCTATGGGGTAGACGTGTTCTTGAGTGGTAACCGCGATTTGGAAAATAAGGGCGTCCTTCAACAAGGTGAAGCGATAATAACTCAAAGCCGTTGGTAGTGGATGGAAAAGAATAGCAAATTAAGCTAGGTGGCGTGCACTATTCGAAGAGGCCTATGTCCACCAGTGGATTGACGTGGACTGATTATGATTATGATGATGATTATTAACCAACTAAAGCCTTAAGATGGGTTCATACCCATACACAACCTCATGGTTGTGTCAGAAAGCAACTATTCAGATAAAATAACTAGGTTGGTAGACCTTTCACGCGGTGGACTGACAACCTTGTCAACGTTGCGGGCAACTGCTGGATGCAAACGGCTCAGAGCCGCTCGTTGTGGTGTTCTATAAGGGAGGCTTGTGTTCAGCAGTGGACTTTGAGAGGCTGATGATGATGATGATGATGATGAAACTAGGTAACTCTTTAGGGTTCCTCAAGTCCGAATAAAAAACAGAACCCAAAGGATCATTTGTGTGTCTGTCTCATCGTCTGTCATAGCTAATTTGCTAACACACACAACAGCTAATCTACTGGACAGATTAAGTTAAAATTTGGATCACGTATAAATTTTTACGACGTAAGTAAATAAATGCATTTCGAATATGGAGGTTAAAATCATAAAAAAAGCTTTAGCACTTCTCTTTCAGTTAGCCTAGCCATTAGTTTGCAAAGTTATCCTAAAAAAATATATTAAAAAGTGCCATTAATGGCCTATTTAAAAATTCCTTGTCGTACAAAGAATTTTGCTAAAGGCGTCTTCAAGCACCCAGAAGCCATATTAAAAATCTTTTTTTTCTGAATTGGCTCGAAACGGGAATCGAACCAAGAACCTTTAGAAGTTGAGTTAACCGCGACACTAAGCCAAATGGGTCGTCAAATACATGGTTATTTAAGTTATTTTATAGCAGCAAACCAACTGGTCCTTCGTATTTTGTGAAACTATTGTGTCGAACAGAAACACGACATGTTATTGTAACATCAATCAAACACAGAGGCTAGTGACAGACTGGTTTATTCTATAAGAGCATACCCACATATACACATTCTTATAATAAAAATAACATTTACCCAACACCTTTCCCCTTTTAATTAAAAAGGTAACATACATAAACTTAACGTACAAAATGAGTTACTTAATATAAAAAATGAAATTGTGTTGTCTTTCACGACAGTTCATTTACTTTTTTTGTGAACGTGCAAAAGCCCTCAGCGCTCGCGCCGATGCGCCCGCTGGCGGCGGCGGAGGCGTCGGCGCCCGCGGAGCCGGCGGCGTGGCCGGGCTCGCGCGCTCCGGCGCCTCGCCCCCCCCCTTCAGATGCATCCTCATAATTTTCTTCTAAGTCACTATTACTTTTCTCCCCGTTTTTAGTACCTATACTCGCACGCGATAATGATAGTCTAGATTTATTACCTACTGGCAAGATTTGATCGCGGTGCCTTCGCCACTCGACACCGTTATCGGTTTGGACACGGTAGGACACTGGCCCCGTAACTTTAGTAACTGTCCCTAGAGACCACTTTTCAGTACGCGAGGAATAGTCGCGTGCGAGTACCGGCTCCCCGACCTGGAGTCGGGGCCCGGGGGTGCCGCCTGCATTAGCCGCCTGGCGGAGTTGCGCCGCCTGCGCCACCGACGCCACGTCTGGTCGCAAAGCATCGAGACGCGTCCGCATTCGACGTCCTGTCAATAACAATGCAGGTGGCGCGCCCGTCGTAGCGTGATTACAATTTCTATAATACAGTAAAAATTTGTTTAAGGCTTGTAAAACATTCTCACCTGAATGTACAGCTCTTTTAAGGGTTTTTTTAATTGTTTTCACCGCATTTTCTGCGGCTCCATTGCCCTGGGGCCTGTATGGAGCGGTAGTTACATGTTTGATGCAATTATTTATGCAATAATCTTTAAATTCCTGCGAGAAAAATGGAGGGCCATTATCAGTAACGAGTTGTGAAGGTAACCCAAACCTACTGAATACCGACATTAAGGCTGTAATCGTCGATCAATGCCTCAATCCACTTGGAGTGTGCGTCTACTATAATCAAGTACCTTCTTCCCAAATATTCGGCAAAGTCGGCGTGCAAACGCTGCCACGGGACCAGAGGGAACTCCCACGGGTGCAGCTGCGCCTGCGGCGGCGCGTCGCGCACGGCCCGGCAAGCTTCACACGAACGACACATGTTTTCTAAATCCCGATCTAAACTTGGCCAATAAACATAATTACGTGACATATTTTTCATTTTATTGACTCCTAAATGGCCCTGATGAATTTCTACTAAAACTTTACTTTGCAAAGTTTGAGGTATGATAATACGATATTTATAAACTAAACACCCAAAATCTACAGTTATTTCATTTTTCCTGGCAAAATAGGGTTTATCTTCTTCGCAGCTGGGTACCGATGTCCATCCAAATTTAACGTATCCTACTATTCTACTCAATACAACATCTTTATTTGTCTCTTTGCTCACGTCATGGAAGTTAACAGGTAAACATTCTTGCACTAAGTTAATATAGCTCACCGAGTCGACGTCACCGCCCCTGTGTGCTAGCGGCAGACGCGACAGGGCGTCCGCGGGACCGTTTTCTTTGGATTTGACAAATTGTATCGTAAATTCGTATGCAGCTAACCGAGCGGCCCACCGTTGTAAACGGCTGGCCGCCGTCTGTGGAATACCTACTTTGCTGCCGAAAATGTAACTGAGCGGTTTATGATCCGTTCGCAATTCAAATTTTCTACCGAATAGGTATTGATGATGTCTAGTAATTCCATAAAAAATAGCTAGGGCTTCTTTATCAATCTGGCTGTAATTTTGCTCCGCCTCATTGAGCGTGCGCGACACGCAGCTGACCGGGCGCTCGCTGCCATCCGCGTACCGGTGCGCCAGCACGGCGCCGAGCCCGTACGCGCTGCTGTCTACCGATAGCACCAAAGGACGACCCTCCTCGTAATGAGCTAAAACTTTGTCACATACTAAAGCTTGCTTCGCCTCATTAAAAGCTTTATCACACTCCGAGCTCCAATTCCAATTGACCCCCTTTTTTAAAAGTTCGTGTAGCGGGTGTAAAATAATACTCAATCTCGGGATAAACTTGCCGTAATAATTTAAAAGGCCCAGAAAACTCCTTAACTGAGTGGTGTTGCCCGGTATAGGTGCACTACTAATGGCCTCCACTTTCTTTTGGTCGGGATGTAAGCCATTTTCGTCGATTATAAACCCCAGATATTTAACACTCTTTTGTAAGAAACTACACTTACTTAACTTGACCGTTAGACCCATTTCTTTTAATCTTACTAGGACTTCTTTTAAATTGTTAATGTGCGAAACCCTATCAATTCCTGTACAGCAAATATCGTCGAGGAACACCACCGTAGACGGTACCCCTTTTAAGGTTTCCTCCATTAGTTTTTGAAATTTCTCAGGAATACACGATAAACCGAACGGGGTACGACGATAAACAAATGTACCCATATGGGTCGTGATGGCCGTTCACGGCTGGGAGTCTTCCGTTAAAATAGTTTGTTGATAGGCGTGAGTTAAATCGATTTTCGTGAATTCTTTCCCCCCACTTAAAACAGCGAACAACTCCTCGATGCGAGGGAGCGGATAGTAGTCACGTTTTAACTTCGGATTGACAGTAACTTTATAGTCACCGCAAATTCTGATATCCCCATTCCCCTTAATGACTGGCACAATGGGTGTTCCATACTCGGACTGGTCCACTCGGTAAATAGTTCCCTCGGCCTCGAGCCGCTCGAGCTCCCGCTCGACGCGCGCGCGCAGCGCGATGGGCACGGGCCGCGCTCGCACGTAAACCGGTTCCGTATCAGTCAATTGCAATTGGAGTAACTTTTTACATTTACCTAATTTGTCTGAGAACACTTCGGGAAATTCAGCTGCTAGTTTACTGACACATGGGTCTTCAATGATTTCATTAAAATTTAACTGTTTAATATCAAGCGCTTTGATCCAATCCCTGCCTAAGAGCGGACGTCCCCCATTTTTAATCACGTAACAATGCAAATCATAAGCTATTACCTCGCCCAGTCTAACATTAACAACTATATATCCTAGTGATTGAATCGGCGTACCCGAATAACAGCGTAACATTAAATTATCTGATACAATAATTTTATGTGAAAACATCTGTTTATAAAATTCTTCACTAATTGCCGAAATACGACTTCCAGTGTCTATTTCACACTCAATCAAAAAATGGTCTATATTAACCTTAATAAAATACGGCTTGTTACCTTTACACACCAGATCGATACTAAACAGGTCCTCGTCTTCAGAAAAATCTTCACTTAAGTAATTCTGGCGACCCGGCTGTACACTGCCGCGCACACGCTGACACATCACTTTTAAATGACCTCGTTGGCCGCACTCATCACAATTGTAATTGGCATAACGACACCTGTCCGCCCGATGTGACTTGCCGCATCGATAGCAACATAGTTGCCCAGCGTTCTGCCCGGGCCCGGCCGGCGTCGCCCCGTCGGCCCTCGGTTGGCCGCGCGGGCCCCTCCGCCCGCTCGCAGCCGCCGGTGCCCGCCGCGCTCTCGTGTTGTGCAGGCCCTCGCCTGCGACTTCGCCGCCTGCACCCGAGGTCGTGGCTGCGGATGTCGCAGCGCTCACCTCCGCGTGTCTCTCTGCGGCCTCCAGCGCCAGAGCCAGTTCCACCGCCTCTTTGTAATTGATGTCCTTCTCCGCAAAAATACGTGATCGCATCGCCACATTCGATAGTCCCGACACGAATTGATCGCGGAGGTTCTCCTCGAGTGAAATCCCAAAATTGCACGTAGTAGCTAAATGTTTTAAATCTTGCAGGTAATCCGCCATTGTTTCACTGGGTCGTTGTCGACGTAAACGAAAAACGTGGCGCTCGGCAATAACGGAACGTTGTGGTTCGAGATGGTTCGAAAGTAACTTTACCAAATCATCGAATGTTTTTGTTTCCGGATCATTGGGAGCGCACAAGTCACACATAAGTGAATAAGTTGTTTCACCCACGACTGTAATAAGTAACGGCACACGCAACTCGTCCTTAATTCCGTTGAGTACGATATACTGTTTCACACGACGAATGTACGTTGGCCATTGTTTAGAATGGACATCGAATGGTTCTAATGTACCGATAGGCATTGTTTTTAAGGAAATACACACGCGTTGAGTTCGTAATTTGCTTAATAAAGGCAACCCGTCGCCAATGTAACATCAATCAAACACAGAGGCTAGTGACAGACTGGTTTATTCTATAAGAGCATACCCACATATACACATTCTTATAATAAAAATAACATTTACCCAACAGTTATTAACGTTTGCTAGTGCAGCGAGATTAGTTTTATTTAGTTTTTTTGTCCAATATCAAACAGAACTGCAATAATATTAAAATAACTAAACAAAAGTAATTTTCATAGGCACCTACAATAGTAATCAGTAATCATTTATTCATTCAGGCATAAAGCTAGATCATTATGGACCCTGTAAAGGTTAACTAGTAATAATTTTTTACCTTTTAATATTGCTGTCCTATCAATGAACATATTAGGTAATATTAAAATAAGTCTTTCAGATAGAACTGCGTTCACGTCCAGTTAGTAAAATTTTGTAAGAGAAAGTAAAGTTTTACAAAATTTTAGTAATGTGAAGTGAAATCTCTGAGGGTTTGATTCTCGGTCGGGTTAGTGTAAAAAACAAACTGTTCTATGTTGTCTCGGGACTGGGTGATGTGATAATACCATTATTCTTTCTTATTTCTATAATATATGTGCTTTGACCTTACTTGGACCAGAGCTATGGGTAATGTTGTCCAATATTTCTTTATCATTTATTTATTTATTCACTGATCTATTTGACTGGAATAAATGTATATTAAATAATATACTGGTGATTTGGACATTTTCAGCGACAGAATAGCTACTTTTAAAAAGTCAATTTTGGAATGTTGCACGATGCATTTTTAAATTTTATATTGTTGTTTAGAGAACAATTCTTATTTTTTCGTATAAATTAAAACTTTTTTTGTAAATATCCAGTAAAACAACATAATTTATATGTATAACGCTGTGCATACCTATAATTTAAATGCATATATATGTTGTATTTAAAGATTGTGATAACATAATTTCCCTTTATGTATTTAGTTGGTAAGCCATATTAAATCAAATAAAATAAAATAAAAAAAATAAAAAAATATTTAGTGAGTTTTTCCTAATATTAATTGCAAAATACGACTGCCGGTCTGACGCCATCCAATTTTATTATAAGTCACGTTTTCAGGCTAGGAAGCTGTTTGATAGTTATTACGCTCGTTAAGAGTTTTCAATAAATATTTCTCAAAAATTCCTAAATATAACATTTATTAGATTCCTATTTCTTCGATGGGTAACTTAATTAGTTCTAGGTACTACTCTGATTTTAAGATGAAGGCCATGTATCAAAAAAACACTTAGACTATTTCCACACAGTGGTATTTCATCATCATCATCATCATTTCAGATGATTTCCATCATCGAGGGGATTGTAGAAAATCGCCACGCTTGGCAGGCGGGTTGGCGAGCGCAGATTTCACACGCAGACGCTGCTACCCGCCTCGTACTACAGGAATTAGTCGCCTCTTACGACACGCCTCCTGTTAGCGGTGGAGAAGTGTATTCTTTACGGCCGTCCCAACACGGCACATTCGTTGGTTCTATTTAAGAAAAATATATAAACAACTCAGGAAGACAACAATATCTTTTATAATATCAAAGAACGAGAATAAAATTACAGTTTTATATTTGGACATTTCACCTAAATAGTTTCATTAATAACTGAAAATACCTTTTAAACCAGAGTCGTGGAGCACATACACATAGAGTAGAAATGCCATTAATTTTGTAAACTAAACTAAAACCCCTCCATATTTTAGTGCGTAGTTGACAGGACTTGTCATTCCATACTAAATGTTAGTGAAAAATTACTAACGTGTTTGTTGATGGTCTATTCGCTATGTGCAAAGTGGGTGGTGGGGGCCGTCATTTCGATCCCAGCACGTTATGTGGCAGAAATGTAAATTAATTCTGTACTGTCATGTGTCAAATTGCTATATTTCCATAGAATTCCATACTAACGGTATTAAAATTTCATTAATTTGTAAAACATCTTGTAAATAAATATTTCTGATTTCTGATTTCTAAATATTTTAAAGTAAAAACGTTAAAATTCGCGATATGGGTCACATTACGTGTTGTGTTATAAAGTGTAGATACAATGGGAAAAACGTGTGTTGTTTGTTTTTTTCGTTTCCAACATCAAGATGGAAATTGGAGCAAAGAAAATGGATAGCTGCTGTGAAAGGAAAAAAGTTTGTAGGGAGTTTGTGTATGTCTTATGATCACAGCTCTTATTAAGTAGCTTTGTCCGTTGGTTCTAAGCTCTTCAACGTCTCTCACATGCTGTGCTAATACAATTTTTTCCCCTTTTTGCACAGTTTGAGGTTGGGAAATGATATACCATGTTGTATCGATTCAAATCCCGTACATTCATATTTTAGTTCAAGTAAGAAAATCACTTATTTTCTTACTTATTTATCACTCATTTCATCAAATTTCGTTTTTCGATTGTTTTTCGAGTGATTTCGAAAATCACTTATTTATTATAATAAGCACAAACTTTTCAGATATTTTCATAAAATTTCGAAGAAAAACAATCCGAAATTCATTCTTAAACCATCCAGTGGCCATAATTTGAGAGATCTAAAGTCCACAATAATTATTGTCACTAGGGGCGCTGTCATCGCGCACACAGCGAATTATAGAGCAGGGTATGTACTCGATGACTATAATACGTTGCCTTTTGTATCATTACACAATTTTTAAATAAGTATTGTTCTATACAGGGTTATTTGTAAAACATCAACAACCTCTGTGGGGCTGATTCTGACGCTTAATTACAACTAATTCTTCTATGGGACCAACATTGAAATCGCAAAAAAAAACACTTCCCCATACTAAGCCGCCGACCAACTGACATCAGTTTTTGTGGAGAAGTAAAAAATTTTTTAGATTTCAATGTTGGTCCCATAGAAAAAGTTATTGTATTTGAGCAACAGAGTCAGCCCCTATAGGAGGTTGTTGATGTTTAAAAAATATACCTGTATAAGTCAACAACTTTTACTGACAAATGGTGACATCTAATTAAATATGTGTAGATTAATCTAATAAAATTTGGATGATGATACAAAAGACACAAAGTTTAAGAAATATACTTAATGGTAGCTTAGTTAGCATAATTAGCCTAATTACTTATATGTTCAAAGACAAAGGCTTGTTTAATTAACATGTCAGATCAAGACCCAGGCATCGAATTATGCGAATACACAATGGTAAGGTCTGGCATCCATTACGAAAAGGTAATTTAGGGAATGAGTGTAATAAGGAGCACATAGTTTTCTAAACGATACTTTCTTTTATTTTTATCTTGTTCTATTATCTTCATTCGTCTTGTTTCTTTCTCAATAGTAGACTTCAGAATTAAGTCATTAAGGAATTCATAAACATCTCACGAGAACATAAAACGGCATAAAATCCTAATAGTGTGTTAATATCTATTTGTTTGCCTTTCAGGTAATTATGTAAAGCACATTAAGTGGAACATTTATTTTCCCCACCAATACTTTTGTTACTGTTTAGAGCTATTGTATTTTTTTTTTGTAAACGTTTTTTTTCAAGACTGTTAATTCGAATGAGTGAGCGTAGAGTTTGTAGAAGATTTGAAGAAGAAGGTCTAGGGTCGTACATACCCTTCAAAGCTCCAAAAAGCTCACGGCGCGGCACGCTCACACAGCGCAGGCTATTTGTATGCTCAATGCCTTGATTGCTCAGGAGCCAGAAACTGACCTGTTTTATAACAGGCATAAAATTATTTGTGAATCATTGTGTTAGTTTTTTAAGCTAACATTAATAGTATGTGTGTTTGTAAAAAAATGATATAAAACTGTAACTGGCTCACTCCACGCTTTGGCTATAAGCTGTTAGTGGCGTGTGCAATTGAATTTAAATAAAAATAATAAATAAAATAAAATAAAACTTGAGAGATACCACCGAATAAACCGATTGAACTTTGCACGTGAACATTCTGATTTGGTCTTGAACGACTGAAGACATGTTCTCTTCACTAATGAGTGCAGAGTTCACCTAAGAAGCTTGGAAGACAGCAAATATGGAGAATGTAAGATTCAGTCAAATTTTGACAAAACTTTGGCAATTATGGTGTGCGTAGAGATATGTTTAAAAGGTCGTTAGTGGTAGTCGATGAAGGAATCGTGACTTCTGAACGTAACATCAGGGATATTTTTGAAGATCATATCTTGTAATTTTAGAAAACATTATTTATTATTCTCATTTTTTATGTTTTGCTAAATATGCCTATCATCACCATCATCATTTCAGCCGTACGACGTCTATTGCTGAACATAGGCCATCCAAAGAGGGGGGGATTGCCAATACTCGACAGTTTGGCAGGCGGGTTGGCGAGCACAGTTTTGTATAATATTTTGCACGCAAACGCTGCTGCCCGTATTGTGCTAAAGGAATTAGTCGCCTCTTATGCCACTCCTCCTGTTGGCGGTGGGGAGGTATATTCTTTACAACCGTCCCCACACGGCACTAAATGTGCCCGTTTGCTTATTATTAGGTAAATTTGCATCATCTTTTTGACCAAATGTTAAATACATTTCGAAAAAATACTTGTAGCACCAAAAAAAAAAACATTCCGGAATATATAAAGCTGACTTATTCTTTGCTCAAAGGCTAAGTTTAACCTTAAGCATTCACCGAGAAAACGTTGCTAGCATTCGCGCCTCCTTATCTCACAAATACGCTTTTATTGTTTTTTATACGAATATATTATATGTATTAAGTTTTAGGTTATTTTTTACCAGAATTGATATTCACAACTATTTTTGTTCATGCAAAAATTTAAGTTAAACCATTTTACCTTCTCTGATTAGAACGGATTCATACTTTTTATCGCTTTAAGTGGAAAATATACCTTAAGCCAATCAAAACTGGGGAATTTAATTGGAGAAGTTGTGATGAAAATAGGCTTTTAATACTTCTGATTACTTCATTAAAATTAATGACACTAATTGTTTTAAGTGACCGTTTGTTCGATTTTAGATGGCACCCAATTATTTTATTAAAAATGGCTATTAGCCTTTCGTAGCATTTGTACATATAGCTAAAGATTCACATTGTCTCTAGGGAAATGATGATATTATAAATAAATACGTTTATTTTTCAACACAAAATAGAATTTTTAATATACCTAAACTATGGTTATAAAAAGATTACACTACAAGACATTTACAACCTATTTAAAAAAATATTTTTGCATTCACAATAATGCTGGTTATCATGTCGAAGATACATTTACACTTTTAAAAAAAAACACTAGAAATAGTGAAAAAAAACCATATTATTTTCTGTTAACAACGTCGGTACTTACGCCCAAGTCGGTTCACAGAAGTTATACCTACCCTATTTACAATCGTACTGTAGATAAACTTAAGATTTCAGTAAACTAACATCCTTCACTAAACTAAAGTGGTCGTCGAAATATCTCTCTCTATCCAGCTGAGCTCAATTTGAAGGTTAAAGGTTCAATCTTTGAATGCAGGCGTTTTATGGAACGGAGTTAATGTTTATGAAAAGTTACTGTGGCGTGAAGTTAATTGAAAGTAAAATGGAAACTTTTTTCAAGTTAGTATTTAAGTGAGTGATTGAGTTATGGTTGCACGAATACGTCACATTTTCTATTTAAATGAAATTTTATATTGAATATTTGTAGCCAGTATGTAAAATAATTTATGGACCAAAAGACAAGTGTTATTATTGTGCCAATAGTTTTAAGACTTTACCAAAGAACTGAAAGAAGATTTTTCGCCACAGATTTCCTTATTACTTTCTTTTCGTCTATTCTATAGGCCTACCAAACCAAACATGACAGCGAACAAAAAGACAGGGAAACCGTGTAATAAAATGGGCCAAGTTTAGACCACAACAAAATGAGACGGAGAAGGTTCAATCCTAGCTAGTGCCCTAAGCGTGCATACTTTGACAACGCACACATAACATAGTAAGTTATTCAAGTAAAAAAAATATTTGTACCTACTTTATTTGACGACCCGATACTGGTCTTTTGCTTTGATAGTTAGGTTCCTGAGTTTGAGTATTGGTCGGGTCAGTTTAACGTTTCTAAATCGGCTCGTGTCTACCAAATCAAATCTCAGTGTCCTGCTAGGAGACGCCCCCAGAAAAAAGTCCACACAAGAAGACCAACCGACTGAGGTCGACTATTTTTGGAGTCATGGAGTGGTCCTATAAAAACCTAACGAAAAAACTGTAAAATAAGGGATGAAATTGGTACAGCTTATATGTTTTGTTTAGACTCAAATGATTTGTTTTGCTAAAGACTTAACACTAAGGATAGACATATATGGTAGTTATATAAAATAAATAATAAGTTATAAAAAAATATGTTTACTGGTTTAAATTTCAAAATGCATGTCAAAATATCACTTATTTGAACCACCCATTGCATTAGGCGAAAGGATCATAAATGAAAATTGGATGAGTTAAAACTGTCTGGTTTCATAGATAAGACTTACGGAAAGATTGCAATTGCACAAATAAGAAGTATTTTCGCACCTAGGATCATAGTCAAGCATTAAGTTGATTGGTTACCCATCTCTAGTCATTATTCAAAATGCGCGATAAGGCGCTATCCACACGGAGCAACTTCAGTTGACGCAACTCGCAACTTTTTTAATCAGCTCCCGATTGCGGTGACTAAAACCAGCAATTGAGGCCAGAGGCGTTTTTACCTATGGTGCAGGGTGTGCGTTGCACACGGGCGCAGCGGTCCTAGGGGGCGCCGAGCGCCGCGGCGCCGCTCGCTACTTAGTACCCATTCCATTTTGACCACGCGCTTACTAGGGGCCGCGATGTTTACACACGGACGCTACATGGGCTAGAGACGCCTCTGATCGAGGCCTAGTTTACGGTTGCTCCAATTTTAAAGCAACTTTCAAAATCTGTGAGTCGATAAGTGGGATTGGATTGCCGACGATACACGGTCCCGGTTGCGGAAACCAGCAATTCGTCATAGTTGGTACCAATTTTTCAGTTGCAAGTTCAGGCAATTCAATCAGGCAGTTGCGATTGCCGAAACTTGCAACTAGTGTTACTACATCTACGCAGTTCCTCAACATAATTATGAAAATTTAAAAATAGCTAACTGCGAGTTATAACTGACTGCCGCAATAGGACAATAAAAGTTTCGTATTCATATCGCCTAAAATTGTATAAAATATGATGTGCGGTAGTGAGCCATCTTTATCAATTCCTATTGTATTCGATTCAACAATAGAGATACATAATCAATATCACTTGACGAACAAATGATTGAGGTCATAGCAAAGTTTCCGCGGGCGAAGCGCCAAGTCAGCAAACTTGGCAATGAAAAAACTGCCAAGTACGAATGGGATATAAATTATTGTTATTTTTCTAATGCTATCCAATTAATCTAATACCAATAATGACAACTCGCACTACAGAATCTGTTTAAACGTCTCAAAGAGACTGATAAACATTATTATCTACTTCATCATTTCAGCTTCATTTAGGACGTCACTGCTGAACATAGGCCGGTTGGAAGTGGCATGCATTCATCATCATCATTATTTCAGTCATAGGACGTCCACTCCTGAACATAGGCCTCCCCCATTGACTTTCATGATTTGGGGGGGATGGCCAATAATCGACAAGCTTGGCGGGCGGGTTGGTTTCTATAATATTTCGCACGCAGACGCTACTGCCAGTCTTGTGCCTCAGGAATTAGTAGCCTCTAACGACACGCCTCCTGTTGGCAGCGGGGAAGTGTATTCTTTACGGCCGTCCCCACACGACACTTTACAGCCGTACCCACACTGCACCATGCACGGCATGCATTACCTACGTACATCATAAAGCCTTGCACTTAAAGATAACATTTGAGCAACAGAAACCCTAAATAAAGAAATGCACACAAATCGAATAAGTTTCTAATACTACAGATCTATAATATTTTTTCTATACTTACGCGTGAAAATCCATTCCTTTTCGCGAACTCAACATAACAGAAAAGTCCGGAATAGGACCGTGTTTATTTTGGATTCACTTCGCTTGTTGGGATACAATAAAATATTTCCCTCTCCTCTAAATCTTTTGGCAAATGTGCGAAATAGGTAAACACAAGATTGTATCATGCAGAAAACATATTTTTTTGTGACACAAATGTAGTTTTTTGGGCGTCAACCAACTTGAGGTGCTAGTAGATCAGTGGCGACAGCGCTTTCTCAGTGACTACCAAAGTTAAGAAAGCAAGATGGGTGCCCATTCCGACCATATTTAGTGTTATATTTAACCTAATGATCTCCGTGCTTCGGAAGGCACGTTAAAAGTTGGATAATAATACAGCTTGATACTAGTCGTAAAGCCTAGTCAGAGGCCTCAAGGTAGCTTATTAACATCTGACGGTAAGGTTTAGTCAGTAGCCTTACAATACCCCTTCACTAATCCGCACTGTGCAGCGTGGTACAGTATGGCCCAAACCACCTCGTTGAAGTGCTTTCTACTCGAACATGTGTCTTACCATGAATTGGCGCAGTGATCAAGTTATTGAAGGCGAAGTTCTCAATTCGAGAACTAGTCTCGACAGCTACTCTGTTGATGCCTTAATAAACCCAGTAACACCACATGAGCTTCGCACTGTCTTAAAAAAACAAAAAAATCGTAAGTCACCGGGTGAAGACGAGATCCACACCGTGATGCTAAAAAACATGTCTGTAAACATGGTTGTTGACTTTCATCTTAAGGCACTGAGGTATTTTGGACGAGAAGACGTGGTATAGTTTCCCGAACGCTGCCCAGCCGAGTTGGATTCGACGATTGACCTCCTTCTCAAAATTGGATCTACCCAACTGGATAACTTGTCCTAAGTAGACATATTTGTCAACAATTTCGAGAGTAGAGCTCCCAACGGATACTGGGTAGGGCGCAACATGGGCATTCGACATGAGCTTGGTTTTGTCCATGTTCATTCGCAGGCCTACTTGTTGGGAGACTCGAGTAAGGTCATTGAGCATTGTGCTGAGGTCTTCAAGCGATTCTGCCATGAGTGTTTGTTAAGTGACGACCATGAACTTGATGGCTAAAAAGATGATAGGCATTCATTTTAAACATACATAAAGAAGCCTTACTTGTTAACTAACCTAGCAGTTAACGATCTAACTATGTTATCAAGTCTCGGAAGTAAATTTCAACCTTCTTTTAACTTAAACTAATTTTTTTTTGCACACAATAAAGCTAGTTTATTATTATCAAGGATAATAATATTATCCTTGATGAAAAATATTATTTTTCACTCGAAAACATTTTTCAGCTGCCTCTGGTGGGATTCGAACCCACGACTTTTCACTATCGCGATAGTGAAATTTAAAAATTATGGTTACATTAAACTATGTGATATTCGGATAACAGTAAATAAAAACCAATAAACTAATAAAACCAATTTATTAGTTTAGCCTTTTAAGCCTAAATTAAGCTCTTTTACACGTCCCAATATGTTTTTTACCCTACCACTGCTTCGGGACAATATAGTGGGCTAGCGCCGAGAACAAGCAGCGCGAGAAACTCGGTCACTATTTCTCAGCCTCTTTTTAAATGTGTTAACATTACAAGACAAAATGTACCTGTGCAAGCATGGCAGTATTTAATTCCATACATTTTTATCATTTAAAGGATAGTGGACACTTTAAGGCAAGAGTTACTAGTAAAACCTTCGTGTTTAGGCCTTTTTTATTTGTATTAATAAGTCCAAAAAGTATATTCCACAGTTTTTCAACTTTTAAAATATTATTTTCTTATTAATTATCTTTCTTACCAACGCTCGGAATTAAAATAATGTCTGTTTTGAAAACATAAAAATTCTGATATGGACAAAACCGAAACAAATTTTGTTGAACAAAATCCCAAAAACTCTGCAAATTGCGGAAGTAAGCATCGCAACGTGTTCAACACCCAAATCTTTGAACTCCTTTCATAAGAGGATTTCACTCTTTTGTCCTATTATTCCTGATTTCCTCCGACATAACTTTTGTCATCTGAATTATAGCGAAAGAAATATCGGTTCGGGAGGAAATTCTTTAGAGACCCTGTATTTGGTACGAAAAATGTATTAATATAAGGGTTAAACATTAAAAAGTACTGTTAATTGCATTGTTTCCTTCATAAACTATGTTGCAAAAAATCTAATAATAATATTAAATTGTTTTCACAATCACACCAATTAGCTAGCCCCAAATTAAGCTTGTACTATGGCAACTAGATAACGGTCAAACATACTTAATATAAATACATAAATATCTATGACTTAAGTACAAACAACAGCACGTTGACCTACCACAAAACGTCAAATTTTCTCAATTGATTGATCTCTACATGTTGGACTTAAAGTTTAAAATCAGTTCAATGACCTTTAACTTCTTGGGTAGGTTGACCTGCCGTTGTGTGTACAAGAAGGATCTTTATTATAAAAAAATTAAAACCAACTTCAAATAACTAAAAAGCTAAAAATAATCTTAATACTTAAGTACCTAATCAGTTACTTTTGGAGTCGGTGAATGAAAACATAGAACCTCTGATCGACTGGCACCGATTCCAAAAGTAACTGATTACCTAGGTACTTAAGTGTTAAGATTATTTTTAGCTTTTTGAAGTTGGTTTTTATTTTTTTATTAAATTAACTTATTTCATCTATTTTAGTGATAAATCCTAATCAAAACAAATCTTACGAGTGCAAACATAATTTAACTGCTGAACACCGATTTCATTTCCTATTTTTCCACCCTTAGGGTTGAAATTTTTTTCGCAAATTTTTATTATACTCGTAGTATCTTTGAAGTATAAGGTATTCATTAAAAAAAGAATTATCATAATCGGTTCACATTTGTCAGAGATATTAGGTTAGATAGATACTAAAATCAGTTGGCGTGGAGTTAATGCAATGTTTGATGATTTTCTTATAGATCCATCATCATCATCATGCATGTGGTGTTTACCTTAAAATGTTGTTACATTTAGTTACGTTTTATTAGCTTTAAGACATATTGTTAAATACAGTGTAAGCAAACGCTGGTGAACCTAAATAAATATAAATAAATCATCAGAATTTAACCAAATTTATATGGGACCATTCTAAAAGTATTACCTTTCAAACAAAAAAATAATTATCGAAATCGATCAATGTAGTAACGAATGATCACTGAACATACATAAAAAAAAAGATTCCGACGAATTGAGAACCTCCTTCATTTTTAAAGTCGGTTAAAAAAGAGTTTTGTTTTTATATAGATCGATTTAGTTACTGATTCTTTAAGTAGCTGTCTCTGAAAAATTACACAACCGTGAAATGTGTATAATTGTTATTATAATTATTTTATTGTACCTACGTACACCCAACTAGGTCCAAATGTACTCGTATTATTTTAACTTACACTTTCTTTAAAGCACAATACCTCATAATAAGGTGTAATTACGATATAGTGCAAGTCTTCCAGGGAACGGCTAAATAAATTCTCCTTAGTTTTTCCTTAGCCAAGCTTATAAACAATTTAATTTCGGGTTAGATTCTTCGTGTGCACAGAGTGTGTTATTCATTAGTTAGATACAAAATAACCGGAAAAAAAAACAAATAATGAGTAAAGAGGCAAAAGTGATGTCAAAGAGGTTATTTTTTGTAATTATATAACACAAACAAATAATATACTTTACAAATATGAATCACTCAAGTTAAATAAAGATTTTGTGCTAATATGTCTCGTATACTTTAAAATATTGTTAAGGATTAAATATAGTTTTTTCCCCTTCCTGAAAAATTGTACAGCAAAAAGCCTTGGGGAGGCCTATGTACAGTAGTGGACATCCTATGGCTGAAATAATGATGATGATGATGAAAAAGCCTTGACCTAGTCAACTTTAAATAGATATAAAATCTTTGGAATTGATTATATTCGTAAAATGTAAGGATTAAAGGACTAAAAAGTCATGCGGTTGTGGGTTCAAATCTCGCAAGGGGAAAATATGTGTGTGATGAGCACAAGAAAACATAAGTCATGGATATTAATCAATTTAAGTATGTTTATCCATCGCCATAAGCTTTGCTTAGTTTAAGACTAGATAATTGATGTGATTGTTGTAACAATTAATTTATTTTATAATAGTGCAATAGTACTAAAAATAATACGTAAACGAATCACCCTATATATTCCTCAGAATAACCTGCACCTCTACAAATCCTTTTCGCTTTAAACGTGCACTTGGGCGGTTTTACAAGATTTGCTGGTTTCGCTTTGAGCGGTCTAAATCCTGTTTTCACTACAGCAGCTCGGGTTTTAAGACTTGGTACCTAGGGGTTAAATGGAATCTATTGTAAATAAATACAAAGCTTAAGGTAAAGTATATTTTTAATATGTACTGAACAGAATTTAATGTAATTTTTCAGGGTTTATGTAATGTGTGTATGTTTATCCACGAGTGCATTTTATTAAATCGAATCAAAATCAAATCAAATTTATTTCTTAGAAAGTGGTACATACAAGATCTTAAAAAACATAGTAAGTTCAGAACATTCTGCCACTAGTGGCGTAGAAATATTTACATTATTTATATGTTAATAGTTATACATTTTAACACAGGCAAATTATTCAATCAATATTAATAATTCAATGTCAATTTTAATTTAATTTAATTTTACTAATATTAATACTTAAACTAGCTAGCTACTAATTAAACTAGCTTCTGTCTACAGCTTCGCCTGGCTTGAGTTCAGTCTGTTACCTAAGGTCATAAACCGAATAATGCATTATTTAAGATCAAATTTTATTACCATGAAAAAGGTTAAAGCGAGTCAGCCTTAAAAGTTAGACATATGCTGCCATTGACTTAGAAACAATTCTGTCATACATGATTTTCGCGAAACTTAAACCATTTTTGCAGCGCAAGCAGCGAAAGCTCTTAAAAGGAATATTTTTTCCTGTTTTTGCAACATTTTTATTGATGCTCCGGTCCTATCGGTCGTAGCGTAATGTCGGTCGTAGTGTAAGCTTTATTCATTCTCAATAAATAGACTATCCAACACAAATATATCATCGGAGAATTTAGCTCCGTAGAAAGTATTATCGTCGTTAACGTGTACGACTTTTTTTATCAATTTTGTTATTGCAATATACAAAGTTATATTCTACCAAGAAATGCGACATGCTTAAACATATAACCGACTCCGACACAGACCTTAATATAGTAAAATTGTACTTAATAAACGCGTATGTAGAGAGTTTCATTTCGTCATATTAAATGCAGTAAATTTCGTAATATTAAACCGTATCACTCGTGGTTTTAATATTACCCTTCCTGTATTTTAAAGGGTGGGTAATATACACATAATTAAAATCCATAAAATAGAATTTTCCTGCTTGAAGTTACAAAAGACCCGAGCTTTTGGAAGAGATTATTAAATTTACGATATTTAACCTATTAGCTGCTGAGCAGTGCATCGCGTAGCAATGAAATGTTGATTGTGTCTGGTAAAGCAGGGCTTAGGGGTTAACATCTATTGATTTCTTAAAACTGCTGTAAGTAAAACTTATATATCGGATTTACCGTTACCCTGTTAGTGTTAGTTAGTTATTACGTCACCACGGCCTATGCAATTAGGTCAAAGCGTCGACAAAATCAATTTCGTAAAAAGAGGTATTTTGTTGCATTAATACCCGTACAGTTTATTTATTTATCTTTTTTTAACTTTACTGCACAGACGTAAAAGTGTACAACAGGTGGATTTAACGCCAAGCGCATTCTCTGCCAGCCAACCTTCGGGTCATGCAGTAAACATCTATGAGTGGATGTATAGTGTTAGTCAAATAAATGAAACACGAAAGTTTAAGGTGAATAGTAAGCTCTATTTTATTTATTTATACTTTATTGTACATTAAAAATAATCGTACAAAAGGCGGACTTATTGTCAAAAAGCATTATCTACAAGTCAACTATTGGTCAAACAGAGAAATACAGGCGGTGCATTTGTTTAACAAATGTTTTACCACAGACTCGGCCAAGCCAAAACATTCAACCAAGTGTATAATTAATCGGTACTAACTCCAATACGACTTTACTAAACAATGGTTTGGTTATGTGGCTTAAGGGACAGCTTACTAGCAGTAAATATAGTCTACAGTCCCTAACTTTATAGTCCCTTGACATTCGTGAAATCCTCACCTTATCTTCAATCGCAAACTGCCAATTTGAGCCCCCAATCACAGGCTTTGGGACCGAACAGAGCGAGATAGTGAATTCTGTAAGCCGATCTACATTTAATACATTTGAACGAGTTTATTTATTGAGATACATTTTTCTTATCAAATCGTAAATAAACAGATAATTTTATAACGATTCTTGAACCTTCGCGTTCCACTTACCCACGGTAGACCGGAAAAATTATGAAAAATTATTTTGTGGCACGCAAAGGGATTATATCGGTCTAAAGTTTATGCCTTTTTGATTTAAGAGCGGCGCTTTTGATAGAAATAAGAGTAGAAACCTATTAGAAAATCGTTAAAATGCAGTTATCGTTATTTTATTGAAAGGAACGGAAATATCTTCACCCACGCTTTCCAGCGCCTGCTCCAAAAGTCGTTCATTACCATAAATGCTCACATTTCTAGGCAAATTTCGCACAACACGTTCAGAATGACTTACAAAGAGATTAAGTTAGGGTACGGTCACATTGTTTTTTTTTTAAATTAGTTACTTATTAAGCTGGCTACTACTGACTAGCGATTATACCCGTTAAATAGTGCAACTCCAAATAATAATATAAATATTTCTGTATTTTTACTTTGTGTAGTGAAAAATAAGCAGTGCGTAGGGCGTCCTTCAACAAGGTAAAGTGATAATGAATACAAAAATCTGCTGGCAGTAGATGGAAAATAGTAGCCGATGATCAGACTCAGTAGCGTGCATTAGGAAAAATATATGTTTAGTAGTTGTAGACAGATGCCGGTTGACTATGATGAGTGTACAGACAATAGTATCCAACTCTATCTAGATGTATTCATGCAGTATAAGTAGTAGCCAGTCATTCTACACCCTAAACAATGAACGGCTAGTATTTATTGTTCTGGCCGTGGATTAAGACCCGCTTCCGCGCGCAGTCATCGATGAGTCGCCTCAGGTGACTGGTAACGAGGACGAGTTTCACGAGGCCAGGGGACGCGGGCGAGTCTGCCAGTAATAGCAACGCGCTGTCCACCCCATAACTCATTTGGCGTGGTGATCTATCCTCACGTTTGGTGTTACGTCACATTCCTCGCGTAGATTACAAAACTTAAATGTTGTAATGTATGTATTGGAAATGTTGTGTAGTATTTTTTGTATAAGTATAGTTACTATTCATCATCTTTTCAGTCATAGGACGTCCACTACTGAACATAGGCCTCTCCCAGTGACTTCCAGATTGGCCAGTTGAATAATATTGAATATTATCTAAAAAAAATATAGAAAAGTTATTTTTCTACATTGACCGACCGAGAATCAAACCCGGGACCTCAGAAATAGCGACACCAAGAAGTCCGGTATGCTTGCCTTTGGCTACGGAGGTTGTCATTTAGTTAGTTCTGTAGTTAAATTTGCTGTGTTTTCGCAGTTATTCCAGCTACAAAAAAAGGACCATAACACTGTCTTAAGGTAAACGCAAAACCATATAACAAGACCAATCAGTACTAAAGAGACCCAGTGTAACGCTTACTTTGCTTGAAAACATTATTAAGATCGGTCAACGTCCACCCTACCCTGACCCTGCTTGGCTACTTCTACCAACCAACATAGTGTAGACGCAGCTTTAGGGATCTCCTGAAATCTAGGACATGCAAAATGCAGAGAAATTACAAGCATAAAATTAAATGTTGCATGAAATTCTAGTTTTGGTGTACTCAGAAAAGGGTGTTTGTAATTGTACATGAACTAAATTTGGCCACGAAACAACTAAAATTAGGTAAGTAATTAGCTACGTACGTAAGTTATTTAATTTTAACGTGATATAATTTTAGTATATTAGCCTTCCTAGCCTGACCACCAAAACACGTTAAGATATAGCGATTTATCAAATACAGGGTTACATTGCAAAGGGGAGCCAAATTTAAAAAATAAGATCTAGGGAACAATATAAAAAAGCGTCCTAATCGTTATTATTATTAATAAAGTCAATAGAGAGACTACGAAAGCCGCGCGGTCATTCATAAGAAGCGTAGGCACAGTGAGCCTACAAGGACCTTACGCAGTGCACATACGGTGCAATTTTTTCATGAATGAGTAAAATTATTCACGCTTACGATTTATAACGGCGGATGGGAATAATTAAAAGTGTTTTTTTTTGTTTTTTTCATAGTTTCATTAAGTTACTGATTCTGAGCTACTCCTAAAGATTTGGCACCCCTTTGCAATGCAACCCTGTATCAGCCTTCCTAGCATGACCGCCAAACACAATATGATATTATAGCGATTTATCGACACTAACTGCAAAAATATGATAGATATAGCCGCCATGTTGGATTGCTGTACGCCGGTGCCATCACATATTATGATCGCTGTTTCGATAAAAATTCGACGTCTTTATCTATCATATTAAAAAAAAAACGATAAATCGCGATATCATTCATATGGTATTGTGTTTTAGTGGTAATGCTAGAGGGGCAGGTCTATTTGCATTAATACTACTGAAATCTAAGTTTAGTCTAAATATAAGCACATTTATTTCCTTTGAGTGTCAATCAAAATGAATTTTTCAGCCAGACCTAGATATTTATATTATTCTAAATTATAATAAGTAGTTGCGGGTGCGATGTCTTACAAGTAACCTTAACTGCACTAAAGTGTAAAATCTGAAACGGTCGTACTCAAGCCAGCACTTTGTCGCACTATGTTTCAATGTTTCATATTATTATTTCATTTGAAGCATAAATGTCGGGGCTCTCATCCTTTAGTGGCGAGCTATAAAACAGAATTGCCGCCTGAAAGCGTCGCACACTGGGCCACGTCATACAAGCGCGTGACAAAAATGTAAACTGTTTATTTATTTTATTTATTTAGTGGAAAAAACAAACGATCGTACATTTTTCAATACTTAATATGGAAAGTCTACAACCAATATGTGTTACCAATGATGACAAATGGAACCGAAACTTGTCACTATAAGCCTCATAAGAAAGCAGCGGTCGCAAAGCATGCTATGAAAAGGCTACGCTTGGTATGTCCTTGCGAGATCGAATCAGAAATGACAACATCCGGAAACGAACAAAAGTCGCTGACATAGCCCAATGGAATAGGAAGCTGTAGTGGCAGTGGGCAGGGCACATAGCACTCAGAACTGACGGCCGATGGGGCAGAAACGTTCTAGTATGGACGCGTAAAACATCCACCCACAAGGTGGACAGACGATCTGGTAAAGGTTGCAGGAAGCCGCTGGATGCAGGCCGTTGCCAACCAGCCAATCTGGAAGTCAATGGGGAAGCCTTTGTTCAGCACTGGATGTCCTATGACTAAAATGATGATGATAAATGCCAAATTTCAGCTGATTACATCAGCCGTATAAGCGTGATCAAGTAACATACACACACTTCTCCATTTATAATAATAGTAAAAAATTAGAAAACTTCTCCATTTATAATGGTAAGATAAATACCACCTGCACTCAAAATAAGTTACAGGGAAAATTCATAATATAAATTTTACCAAAATAAAATATTTCGGGAAAATTCTAAGTATTACGCCCCACTGTTCTTCTACACCTGCTAGAACAGGGCAGCATAATGGTATGGCAGATAAATACAAATTGTTGAACAGAGAGCGTTTTTAGAATGTTTAAAACTGTGTTAGTTTTAACCAGTTTGTATAGTTTTGTAAACGGAAGAATAAAATAAAAAACGATCGGTATATACCGGTTAGTTGCGTGGGTCTCACTCTCACTTCGCTGGTTTGATATTTATCACCATTATCATCATAATCATTATCTTAGACTGTTGCCGTCTACAGCTGGATATTTACCTCCCCCAAAGAGTACAATCTCCCGCTTTTTTCAACCAGCCACTCCTAGCCATCTTCTTAAGGTCGTAGTTCCACTGCTGAATACAGGCCTTCCCCAATGATGATTTCATGGGGGGGGGGGGGGGTTATACTCGCCACGCAGGCAGGCAGGCGGGTTGGCGAGCGTAGTTTTTTATAAGATTTGGCACGCAGACGCTGCTACCCGTCTCGTGCTACAGGAATTAGTCGCCTCTTACCACACGGCGCTATTTTATATAATTGTATTGTTTTTACAAAGCCGAAATACAAAACATCTTAATAGGTACCTATTTCTGTTCCAAACAAAACGTAATTTGGTCTTGTTTTAAAATCTGTCAAATGCTTTTCAAATGAAACAAACAGGGTATTTTACCCTGTCCTTTATTCTAAAACAATTTTCCGGTGTATTTAGTATCATAATTTTATAAAGGACTGTAAATTGCTATAACAGGGCCATTCGTCGGATATATTACCAAGGGCTATCTCTGCTAAGCAATTGGGCAATGTAAAACAAGTATTTATTACCGCTCGGGTTACGTAAAGGAAGTTACGTAAGTTAGCAAAGGCTGTATTCGCTTTACAAACTTCTATAAATTTCATGAAACACCAAATGTTTACTGTAAACAATAAAAATGATCATAAAATGTTTTTAAACTCGATTGCCGTTAATAAACAAAATAAAAAGTTTTAAATAAATCTTATATTCAGCAGGAAATTGTTTGCAGTCAGGGATTTATAACCATTCTTTTACACCGATATAACAATTTGTTTTAAATTTTTTTCATTATTTTATATTTTTTTCAACAATTCGTTATCAAAAAGTACATTTAAGCATATACATTGTATATAATAAGCGTAATAAACATAGATTCATTTATAATTTTTCTTTACTCTCAGGTCTTATTTAAATAAAAAAATTATACATAAGTTTATTTTAGTTTCTGGTCCTTGTAATGGTTATAGAGGTCTGGTGGCAATCATTTCAATGATAATCACCAAAAATGGAAGCCTTCAAACCACTTTCATGGTTGACTGTGAGTGCGAATAATGATAATAATCACTTAATATTAGCTATTGAGGTACATTATTTAGGTAAAAACAAACTGTATTTTAATTACGTAGTGTCGTGTAGGCTTAATGCCAAATTCTTTTATAGATGACAATATGGACGCTATAGTGTTTCGGGTTGACAGGAACGTCTTTCGTTAGTTAACTGTATATCCCAAATGTGTTTTAAAAATTCTACATATTCGAGGATTAGTTAAGTAAAATATCAAAAATCGGCCAAATGCGAGTCAGACTCGTGTACTATGGTTTCCGTACAAACTTGTCGGAGTGTAAATACTTCGTCCACTACGGAAATCGTCTTAAAGATTTTTACCGCTTTTTCCGAGTTTGTTAAAAAATATATTATTTTAATTTTGTGATGTAACCACAAATTTTGGACTTTTTCATTTACTTGTGTAGAAGATTTTACTTCGGGTCAAATTTCGTGGTTCTAGGGAAGTATCCCACAAGTTTTGGTTCCCTTAGGGTGTGAAAAATGACGCATAAACAGCAGTATATTTTAATTGCGTTGCCTTAGACTTTTGATTTTTTCAGCTTCAAGGGATTGCAGACATGACTAGGTATTTGATATTAAACTCAATTGGATACCTCCTTGGTAAAAAGGGTCTTGACAGACAAACAGACAGACGGACAACAAAGTGAGCAGACAGAAATAATGGTTATTTTTTACCTTTTGAGGTACTGACCCTAAACACGAACACATTCGTACTTAAAAATGATTTTTTTATTAATTGGCCCTTACTACAGGATTAATTAATAAATTGTTTTTTATAAAGCGGTAGATGACATACCACCTTAAATATTATGTGTGAGCAGCGATTGAATTTACATAAGTGGAAAATAGATTATTTAATGCGATAAAACAGACCCTTACGGCTTGTAAATAGCGAACTGACAAAGAAAATCCATTGGGACTCCCAAATAAGTTGACAAACTTTTATTAATTTTCCTTTATCATGTCAGCGCAGCAGGGTCCCAACTCGCTAATCGGCCATCAGCTTTATGGTCAGCCATTTGATATTGTTATTGGGCAATAACAGAATTGGGGCCGATATTTGGGGCAATTTGCAATAGTGGAATCGTCCTGTGTGCAGCTGGTGCGTTTAGTAACAAGTTTGTTATGGTGACAGCGTTTCCTATAAAAAAATCCCCTATATTATAAAAAAAATAAAAACCGACTTCAAAAAACTAAAACGCTAAAAATAATCTTAAAGTACCTAATCAGTTACTTTTGGAGTCGGTGCAAACATACAATCTCTCATCGACTGGCACCGACTCCAAAAGTAACTGATTAGGTACTTTAAGATTATTTTTAGCGTAGCGTAGTTTTTTGAAGTCGGTTTTTATTTTTTTTATAAAATTTACTTATTTCATCTATATTAGTGATAAATCCTAATCAAAACAAATCTTACGAGTGCAAACATAATTTAACTGCTGAACACCGATTTCATTTCCTATTTTTCCACCCTTAGGGGTAAATTTTATTTCAAAAACGTTATATTATAGTATCTTTGAAGTATAAGCTATTCATTAAAAAAAGAATCATCAAAATTGGTCCAAATTTGGCAAAGATATTAGGTAAGATAGATACTAAAATCAGTTGGCGTGGTACGGAGTTCATGCAATGTTTGATGATTTTCTTATAGATCCCATTATCAGAATTTAACCAAATTTATATGGAACCATTTTGAAAATATTGCTTTTCAAACAAAAAAATTATTATCGAAATCCGTCAACGTAGTAACGAATGATCGTTGAACATACATAGAAAAAAAAAAGATTTCGACGAATTGAGAACCTCCTCCTTTTTTGAAGTCGGTTAAAAAGTGATTGGACTCGTTCAATTCGTTTGGACAAAATTCGCTTTTGGAAAAAGAAACCGTCCCTTGGGATCCCCCGCAAGGGGAAAATGTATGTGTGATGAGCACGAGCATTTGTACCTAAGTCATGGATGTTTATGAAAGTATTTATCATCTTCATAGTAATCTAGTTACCTTAGCAAAAGCTTTGCTTAGTTTAGGGTTAGATGATTGGTGATTGTGAAAACAATTTATTTATTTATTTTGATCAATGAGATCATAAAATGGACAGATTGAATTTCAAATTAGTAGCCTTGATAAAAAAAATATACTTTAATGGGATTATTTTGATGGGAAATTTCAAGGTTCTTTCAGCTGATACAAAGTGAAAGAAATAAAAGTTTAACTTCCCGTTAATCCCGTTCCGATTACTTAGCTTTCATTACTTAAGAACTTCTAATCAATTTCATAACTGAGTTTTGTCAAAAGTTTTAAATCATTGACACCATTTTTAAAGTCATTTAGCAAAACTGTCGTATAAATGGTCAGAATTGTGACTTCCAACATTTCTGATATGAAAGGCCAAAAATCTTTCCATTTTTTGCAGTTTCCAATATTTTTCAGATTATCACTCACCATTTCACACTATCCTGTTTTCTTTGATAAAAAGAGTAGTTCTTTACTCTGGTGTTAAAAAATGTATCCGTTATCCCTCTTTTTACGAAGCAAAATAAACTGGCTATTGGATAGATATCCTTAAGATAGCTCAAAGAGAAAAGCCATTCAGTGAATATCGAACTCAAACTCAAGTTTGTAAATATACCGGCGTATTTTGGCAAACCAGAGGTCAATGACAGTATCAATTGCAATTATCATCATTTCAGTCATAGGACGTCTAATGCTGAACAAAGGCCTCTCCCAATGACTTTCAGACTGTCCAGTTGGGAGCGGCCTCCAACTAGCGGCTTCTTGCCACCTTGCAATATGGTTTCTAAATTTCATAAAAAGCTTTACAACAAACATATAAGGGTGCAAGAAGCTTGTACGAGATGTACTGGTGCGCGCATATTAAAAGTGTACCAAAACATAACAAGCTTGTTAATGAAAAAAAGACCTTACGTAAATGACAGTCATAATTAATCACACATCTAATTTAAGCCGCTTAAGCACTATTATATTGTGAGACGCACTAATGATCGCGTGGTCAAGTTATAGCCAAGCACACAAGCCACTGTTGGTCTGAAGTAACTAAAGACCTGAATTAAGTCCAACCTGAAATATATTAAAAACGAGAGACAATAATCGTATGACAATAGTATCTTAGTCAATCCTACGATTTGTAATAAATTGAAATGGCTCGTTTATCTTTTCTACGCCGTTACTTAGAGGCTAATGTAGTGGAACGCATTACCGACCTGTTTAGCCCTTGTTTTTAGATCCATTTGGTCTGGACAGCACTGGACTAGGGTAAAAACTAAAATTCCTTTATAATGACATGAGTGAGCAGCTAAATTTATTATTTTTTGTTACTTTTGTAGTAAAATTTCATCCTATATAACAGGCAAAATAATTTTAGTTTTTCATACTTAAGTTAGGGTTTTTTTCAATGAAAGTATTCCCCATGCATCTGTTATTTACTTGTACTTGAAAATAATACATCTGTTTTGATTTTATAGTTACAGAACTGTATCTTATATCAAAGTAATGAATGACATTGAAAAATGGGAAATCCAATAGCGTTCTTAAAAATACTTCACTAGATTTGTTGTTTGAAAAGATCCATTAGTTTTGGCAAAAGATCGAGCATAATGCGCCTAGAAGTCTAGGTCTATGAGTTCTTAGAAGTAATATTCAAACAGGCGAGCCAGGTTAATGCCAAACTTTTATGTCTATGAATGTAAGTTCCATTTTCAAATGATAAAAAATTGTGATTATAAAAAAAAAACATAGGTACAGATCAAACAAATAAACATACAAAAAAGTATAAAAAATAATTTAATATTTTTTTAAACAATATTTTAAATGACCAACCAATGACCTCTCCCGACATCATAATGTGGTAGACATGATCAGTAAAAATAATCCCCACTGTAAGTGTAGCCTCCCTTACATTTAGATTTTATTTCACTGTCGGTATAATATGTATACCTAAAATTACAGCTTTCTACTACAGCAGACTACGAGTCTTTGAGCTAAGCCGCGGACAGACAGACAGACAGACGAAAATGACGAAACTAAGTGTTTTGTTTCGACTACGTAACCCTAAAAACGTAGTGTTAACGTTGAGAAGCCTTTGTATGCGATACGACTCGTACTTAGCCAGTTTTTTAATAATCCATCACCGCTTTAAAAACATTACATAACATTATAACTTTTAACCAACTATAAGCTAAATGTGAGACCATTTTAATCAGCCGAAGTAAAGCACCATTTGTTTTTACTGGAACTACTCGTAATCAAGAGCTCATAAATCATTGTCTTTACAATTAAAACTAATGAGACAAAACTTCGCGTCAACCGTTCTTATTCACCTTCGTTAGTTTTCTTTGTCAACAGTTTTTAGAGCTGGGATGTTGCAGCTGTGCAGAAAACTAGCCATTTTGTGATATAACGAATGTTATCTTGACAGACGTTGTCTTGTCCAAATTTGACAATGTTAACCGACCCGTAGTAGCAAACATTTCATAGAAAAAGGACGTTTAGTTTATCCCAAATAAATAAAAAATAGGAAACTTATCGAGTTGTCTTTTCTCACAAACCTTTTCCTAACAATCTCAAATACCACAAAAAATAATTAGCCAAATAGGTGAACCCGTTTCCAAGTGATAGGCCTACGTAGATTTGGCAAATTGGCAAATTCTAGCTAAGAACGTAAGTTCAAAAAGTATCGAAAAGACAGAGATTAATGACTGTGTAGTTTAATGGTTTGCGCTCCGGACTACAAAGTCGGTGGCCGCTGGTTCAAATCCCGCAAGGGGCAAATGTTTGTGTAACGAGCACGAAACTTTTGAATCTTATAAGACATTAATATAATATGTTATAGGCTGATAGGCTTACCTATCAGATATCTAAGTTGCCTCAGTATTAGCTTTAGAGATAGATAACGTCATATTTATTCTGTTTATTTTTTCCTCGTCTTCGCCAAACAGTTAAATGTCTGATCGTAAGATGCTTTCGCTACATCAACACATGTTTCTTATTGGAAAAACTTTACGAAGAAAGTGTAAAGCAATTAAACTGAATACTCATTTATTTTTTATTCCTTTAACACCTCAAAGTTCTGTAATTAAGATATTGCGATGAATATAGCTTCAAAGAAAACTACTTTACTACTTTAATAATGTTTCTATGTATCTACTCGTACTTAAGACGGGGATAGTCGGCGGCAACTATCTCTTTTCAATCAATTATTTAATCGCAAAAATGAAAAGAGTTTTTCTTACAGATAGATGTGTTTAAAAAAATATGACAGGACCTAGTCATCTTCACAATTAGAATGATTATACAGGGTTATTTGTAAAACATCAACAATCTCCTAAGGGCTGATTCTGGTGCTCTAATACAACAACTCTTTCTATCGGACCAACATCTAGATCGCAAAAAATATATAACTTCCCCATACTAAGCCGCTGACCAGCGAACATCAGTTTGTATGAAGCAGTTAATTTTTTTTAGATTGCTGTGTTGGTCCCATAGAAAGAGTTTTTGTATTTGAGCACCAAAATCAGCCCCTAGGAGGTTGTAGATGTTTTACATATCACCCTGTATAAGTGAATTTTAGTGTTCTAAAATCCCGAATAAGTTTGAACACAATACTAATCTTTGAGATTAAATTATTTACAGTCAAGTTAAAACAGTCGCAGTTAGAGTTAAAACAAATGTCAAAATTAAGAGCATTTAATTACTTGTAGCGACATCTATCTCGCCACATACAAACTAAACTGACGTATCCTACATCGCGATATTAAAGTTATCGGAGCGATTGAAGCATATACATATACAAGAACCCGACAACAACCGTCGGGCAGTAGCCCACCAGACACAACACCCGTCTGGTCTGAGGATCCTCCCTTTTCAATGGTGGATGAGGAACTTCACATATTCTACTATATGTCGATACATACTTGTTTCTATTATATAAGTAGATAATCAACAAACAAACAAGGGGGACAATTAAATTTGGATTTACTACTTACTTGACTATTGTACTTTACAAAATTGTTTAAATACCGTTTTGTATGAGTTTTTGCTTAATAAATAAATATTTTATTTCATTTAGATAAATATATTTTAATTCAATTATCACAGAAATACAACACACACAAATAAAGTTCCACTGTTGAATTCCTATTGTAAAATTCATGAAAGTGGTATTTGATGTACAGCACTTATTATTACTTTTAAAATAGTTATTATATAAAATATGTTATTTTAAAAATGTTAGTGGCTTTCTAGAAGTGTCTACAAATCGTACTCAATAGTAAAAAGTGCAGTAAATCATGTCAACTGCAAAAGTTCAATTAATCACGTCAAAGCCTCAATTAGGTAAAAATCAAACTAGTGTAAGCTTTCAATCAATTTTCCCCGAAAAACATTAATTCCAAGTTTCACTCGATTTAGAAAAATCGCTGGATACGTTAACTAGGCTTTTAAGAGTTTTATTAAGACTTGATTTATCATCGCATAATATCGTAATAATTAGGGATGTGTTTTATTTTCAATTCGATTAAAAAAATAAAGCTTTTTCGCATAGAAAAATACAGTTTTGATAATGTGCCATTAGATAGAGCCAATACGAATGCTATAAAAAAGGTGTTTATTGTATTATAAATGTAAATAAAAATACTATAAGATGGTATATTAATAAGTATTAATTAGTTGTCGACAAGTTAAAATATTTTTGTGTAGTAAGGTAAAATCGATTTACAAAATAAACTTTTTTATTTCAGCAAACTTTCGATTAATACAGAGCGTCAATGGAAAGACGTTTTAAATATAGTTTTTGAATTCTTGACGTTTTTTTTTGTTCTTAAAAAACTTCCTTTTGTCTTTCTTTTGAGTCTTGATTTTTCTTAAAAAAACACTCATTATATCCGATTAGATCCAATTTTCGAAAAATATTGGATAAACCTACAGTAAGTTTTTGATATTGTAAAAAGATATTACTTATATTTCATGACGGAATATTAAAAATACTTACTTGGTGACTCATAGAGAATCACACACACAGCTAAAGATCACAAAACAATTATGAAATGTATTTATTTAGCATCCATTTGGATGCCAAACACAAATAAATGATAGATGACTCTTATCTATAAGAGGCGAAACAAGTCCTCAACGAATTGTCACATAAAATGTATAAAGAACGTCCTTCTAAATATTTACAAAAGAAGCAAGCCTCTCTCATTAAGTGCATGTCAAACAACCCTACACCCCTGATCAAACATCGTGCAGAACTCATTACTAGTGCTGGGTCAAAGTTTTTACACGGCCGAAAATTTGGCCGAAGTTTCGGCATGGGAAATAATTTAGCCAAAGCCGAAAATGATTTTTGCAAGTTAAAACACCCTCCACCTCTCATCAAACAACGCGTGCAGCACTCGTCACTAGTGTAAAACCGAAGTCTCGAGCCTAACTTTGTCCGAAACGCAAATGAGATTATTTAAATTCTAAAATACTGAATTAAACACAATTTTGTTAACGCTTTCAGTAAGTATAGGAATATTAATTTGTATTCGGTTCATATAAAAATTGCATGAAAACCTAATATCCAACTTTTTCAAGCTCGTAATGTCACTGTACAACCTGCACATAAAGCGCATAAAAACATACTAAGACTCCATTTATTTGCATTTACTTAAGTAACTAATGTTAACATTATTTACTATTTTAGTGTTCGGATTAGGCTCGTGTATTTAACTTCGGTAAGACACTACTCGATAAACCTCACACAAGACTCACTAGCAAAGTTATTTCCTACGTCCTGAACCAACATTTCTTCATGAGGCTGACTTGGGATCAATTCCTTGCCAAAGACGGAAATGCCCTCCATAATCATGTAATTATGAATAGTGCTGGCCATCAAAAAACCGCCAGTGGCTCCAATTTCAGCGTGGAAGGCTGGAGTTTCGTAAATCAGGACCGCACGCCTCCAGTCGTATCTGTAGAGCAAATACTAGTAGTAGCGTCATCTTTTGACAAGTAGTAGAACTTTTTGTCAGGCGTTGCCGTCCATGCTTTGTTTATTGCCATCTAGCGGCAAGTAGACGCACTAAAAATAGGTGGTTTCACAATAATCTTTAAAAACTTACCAACTAAAAGCTTACAACTAATTTTTAAGGCATGATTATTAATTAATTACCTTACCTCTTAAAACAGCCTGCTTAACTGTATACGTATAGCGTCTGTTAGTATCTAGAGTAAAAATCCACTTACAATCTAAACTTACTTGTGTACTTGTAGCCGAGGTAAAACTTGAGATTTTCTGTGTAATTCAGTCCCCCGTCCGACGTGGTGTCCCAGGGTGTGTAAATTATCTCTTCTAACTTCAAATAGTTCGCAAAGGTTCTCATCATGAGGTGGCATGTCGACTTGCCAGCGACGTGCAGCTGAGACTCCGGGTCATTGATGAGCAGCAGTTGCCGCCAGTTGAAGCTAGATGGCGTGAAACACAAGTGTTAGTGCGGGATCACACGTGCGAAAACGGTGCAGAAAACATTACAAAAACCAAACATTTACAGGATAATGGTCAATGGTCAAGAGAATTCCTGATCTTTTAATTTGATTTAAATACTAAATCAGGACTATTAGTATAATTATAAATTAGACACTTATTTTTTGATAATTATACCTTTATTGCAAATCATTTAACTTAGGCTGCCCACACATTCATTAATTGCCACATTAGACATAGGTACCTACTATTAAATCCATACTGTGTCTCATATTATCATTATTGAATAACTACAACATTAAAATATTTTTTTATGTGCGGGCTCGAATAAATATAGTGACAGATTAGAGATAGTGTACCTGGCTAAGTAACACTACACATTGGACGCGGAATGCGGTACGATTTTTCTAAAAATGGTGTGTTGGGACCGCCCTGCAACCGCATCGCTTTTGGTTTGCCAGCTGTCCTACAGATGTACAGACAACAGCTCGTCAACCTACCACATAACGTCAAATTTTCTCAATTGATATTGATTTCTAAGTGACGGACTTACAGTTGGAAATCGGTTTAATGACCTTTAACTTTTTCGGTAGGTTGACCTGCCGTTGACTGTTCACAAAACTAGACAGCAGCGGTTGGTTTAAAACCGTGTCTCGCAACTGCATGTAACGTGTGGTGCTCCGTTATCTACGGAGGATGATTCTGTCATTTAAATCAATTTAATTCATAATTATGATTTATTCATGATTTTAGGCTCGTATACGTCACTTGTATAATCATGTCCTAATGTTTTACTACAGGTATTGCTACTTCGGAACAATGAACAAGAGCAGTGAAAGAACAGCGCAAATATTGTATACCTATGTCAGCTTACGAGTTCTTTTAAAAATACTTTGATGGTAAAAATGAAAACACGTTTGACAAATGCACCGATGCGAGCTGTTTTAAAAACTGTCAGTGAACTGGAAATACTTTGACAAACCTCGAACCATATCAGAAAAACTAAGAAATTAAATATTTAAGTATTCAATAGGCTTGAATGTCTACTACTTACGAGTATTACTATTAGTGACCATGCAATTTGATGGCATAAAATTGCGATGCCACTGATTGTCACCATATTCATGTAGGTACTTAATTATCATATGGTATGCTTATACCTGCTTTATGCCATTTTTTAACCGACCTTAAGTAAGGAGAAGGTTCTTAATTCGTTAGAATATGTTTTTTATGTATGTTGACAGATTACGTTGACAGATTTCGATGATTCTTTTTTGTTCGAAATTAGATACCTACTTTCGGATTGTTCACATATAAAATTGGTCAAGTTCTGATGATGGGATCTATTTTTCACTGCACAATTCTAAAGATTATATAAGCATGTGTTCCAACAAAAAATATAAAACTTCACTGATAACTGCACAAATAATATTTTTTTACCGCAGTGCAGTAATGGCGGCTGTTTGGTCACTGATGTGAAAATATAATTTATTTGTTTTTTTGTTTGTTTTCCAATAAGCTTAACTCTAAAATTAGAGAATCCAATGAACCTTGACTTGCTGTAAAAAATTTTGGTAGTAGCCAATTAGAGCATTTGAACATCCAGAGCCGTCAACAGCTTTTTTTATAGACATACTTATGTCGACAGGACGCTACGCAGCCAAAATTCTTATAGACAGACGTATGTCAACAGAACGTGTGACGTGGTAAAAGGAAGCTTACAAATAAAATAGGACTATAAAAGAATCAATCAATATGGGTTTCATAGGAGATGCCTTTAGTAAAATTGATTGTCTGGCACCTTGTACGCAAGAATGTTAATTCATAACTTAGATTATTTACTTTTTTTAACCAAGTGTGTGTGTGTATTTATAAAGAATTGCGTATTCAATGATTAAAACCGCCAGTTGAAGCTGAAAGCGGCTACCAACTTCAAGTGGAGACGTTTGTGGCCGCTGCACATGGTTGTTGGTCGCCGGTGGTCGCTAATTGTTTTGGTCGCGTGTGGCCGTGTGTGGCGAGGCTTACTTAGACTTGTCACTCTATTCTTATTTCAGCTATAGGACGTCCATTGCTGAATATAGGCCACCCCAGTGACTTTCAGGTTGACTGGTAGGAAGCACCATACACTTGTACCGAAACTAGGCCTATTTGTTGACATAAATACCTACACTCCAATGGGTCGTTAAGTTTGACTTTTTAATTTTTGTAAATTAAACAGTCTTTTGTTTTGTTACCATTTTATAGAAAAAAAAAACGCTAAACATGACAACTGACAACTCGTCTCGGCTCTGCAGTACTTACTCGGCCGGCACCCGCGACCGACAGCACTGCGAAGACCGTTAAGGCTCTTGTGGAGGAGGTGTGCATCTGTGTGGATACGTCAATTCGAACATTTATACGTAGTTACTTTAGTGCTTTAGCCTATATTTATGGTGTGGTATAATAATTGTAAAATGTGGTATTACCACAATAAATAATCCTTAAATCTATACTTTGAGATCATGACAATTATTATTGTTGTAGTCTGCCTACATCTGACATATACCTGCTCTTACTGAATACACGCTTTCAAAGCCCTTGTGGAAATTTATTTTAATATATTTTTCGTCATCTACACTACCTCAATCTACATTGTTTCCTTTATATTAGGTTATAATAGGCCTTTTATCCCAACAATATCCATGTCATACTCCACCCGACTCAGGTGTAATTAACTTAATAAATTACCCCGCGAAAAGGTAAGGTACACAAGGTTACCTGCTATTTGACATCCACATAAAAGCATTCTACCTACATCCATCATTCTGTAGGGTATTGATGCTTTAGACACTTTAATTAAATCGATCATGGAGCTGTTTGTTGTGAGCTTACGTATGTTAAAATACTCCTGGTTTTCTAACATGAACAATTTTTACAATGGAAGTAATAAAATGGAGAAAAAAATTCAGCTGTTCTATAAGTTTCCGTCGAGTAGCACTTAGGGTAACTAACATTAAAATCGCAAGAAAACCTCATTCGCCCATAACAAGTATCTTCAGTATTTTGTGTGAAATTTATTTACACATTCTCTCAGATTTTGATGTTTTCCCCAAAGTGAAAGTTACTGTATTTAAGTAGTTATTCATAAAAATGATAGTTTAATAAATATGCAACAGACAGACGAATGGGTAAACAAAATTAAATTCTATTTAGTCTATCAGTTAGCCTATAAAAAAAATTATGGACACGAATTTTTTCTTAAAAATGACAAAGATAAAGTGCGTCAAAGTTCGGAACGTCACTCGTGACGTCATTTCTACGTAAACATTGTACTAAAACGTGACGGCTGGCGACATTTCAAATCAATATAATATACAGGATGATTGGTAAAACAATACATTCCTCTCAGGAGGTGATAGGGGAGCAAATTGTAACAACTTTTGTGAATAAACCTTCGGCGAAATCCTAAAATATTTTTTTGCTTCTACATACTAACCACAAAATAAGTTGTTAAGATTTGTATGGGAAAGCGAGTTTTTTTTTGCATTTCGACGTTAGTTTATTAGGAAAAGTTGTTGCAATTTAGCTCCTCTATCACTTCCTGAAAGGAATGTATCGTTTTATCAATCAAAAAAATCAAAAAAAGAAAAAAACGTGTCCAATACTTTTGATTATCTACCTGATAGACATATATAAAAAAGTTAGTCATTATCTCAATTCCCATGGTCCCGAAGTAAAAAATAGCATCATTGATAATATGAGGTACCAGACAAATAATATTAAAGCGTCTGGAGTAATAATTTTACGAATTACAATGATTTAAATACTATGAATAAGATTGCACAGCGTGCTATGGTAAAGACTATGCTCGGTGTTTCTTTGCGTGATCGAATCAGGAATAAGAAGATTCGTAAACGAACAAAAGTCGCTGTCATAGCCCAATGGACTAGCAAGCTGAAGTAGCAGTGGGCGGGGCACTTAGCACGTAGAACTGACGGCCGATGGGGCAGAAAGGTTCTG
The DNA here is from genome assembly GCA_963576865.1 of Anania hortulata. Lineage (NCBI taxonomy): Eukaryota > Metazoa > Arthropoda > Insecta > Lepidoptera > Crambidae > Anania > Anania hortulata. Next base: position 4,996,318 of record OY756408.1, on the reverse strand, counting down.
GAATGGCGGCCACGTACCGGAAAGAACAGCGTAGGCGTAGGTACCTACAAGGTGGACAGACGACCTGGCAAAGGTTACAGAAAGCCGCTAGACGCGGGCCGCTTCCAACCGGCCAACCTGGAAGTCACTGGAGGAGGCCTATGTTCAGTAGTGGACGACCTATGGCTGAAATGATGATGATGAAATACTACGAGAGATAGTATGTGTGTACTTATTGTTAAAAACAAATAAAAAATCAATACTTTAAAAAAAAATGTTAACAGAGAAGAAGTGTAAAAATACTATTTACTGATGAATATTTAGTTATTTATTTAAACTTTATTGCACAGAAATTTAAAAAAAAACTTGTACTAATGGTGGACTTAATGCCGAAAGCATTCTCTACCAGTCAACCATGGGGCCATACAGAGATCGTATAGGCGGTGCAACAAAAAAACAAATTGTGTTAAATTAAATCATACAAAACTAAAACAAACTAGATGAATATATACAGTTGTACATACTAGATACATACATAGATAGCTATATACGGTATATACATACAATATATAATATAATAATAATAATTACTCTACTTTCGTTGCTACCGGTACTATAATCCTATTAAATAAAAACACTACTCTACAAGTAAGAGCTTGTATAGGAATCAAATCAATTTAGTACAAATCCAGGTTACTTTGCTCTTACATCAATAATCTGATATATCCGATAGAAGGTACTAAAAGCAACTAAATGAACGACTAACTTATAGAAGAAAAAACAAGTTTAACAAATACCCAATAACAATACTATAAAAAATATATTTCTGTAAAAAGGGCTAAATTAGGCACTTTTATATGTCCCCATTTTTGTTTTACCACTGTTTCGGGACTCTCGGGAATCTGAAGTGGCAGTGGGCGGGGCACATAGCACGTAGAACTGACGGCCGATGGGACAGAAAGGTTCTGGAATGGAGGCCACGTACCGGCAAGCGCAGCGTAGGACGTCCACCTACAAGGTGGACAGACGACCTAGTAAAGGTTGCAGGAAGTCGCTGGATGCGGGCCGCTTTCAACCGGCCAATCTGGAAGTCACTGAGTGAGGCCTATGTTCAGCAGTGGACGTCCTATGGCTGAAATGATGATGATGATGACTGCATCGGGACAAAATATGGGCTAACGCCGAGAAGAAGTAGTGCAAGAAACTCGGTCACTGTTTTCTGCCTCTTTTCAACCGACTTCAAAAAACGAGGAGGTTCTTAATTCGTCGGAATTTTTATTTTTTTTATTTTTTTATGTATGTTCAGCGATCATTCGTTACTACGTTGACCGATTTTGATTATTCTTTTTTTGTTTTTGATTATGGGATTCTTGATGGGATCTATAAGAAAATCATCAAACATTGCATGAACTCCATACCACGCCAACTGATTTTTGTATCTATGTTACCCAATATCGTTGACAAATGTGAACCGATTCTGATGATTCTTTTTTTATTGAATAGCTTATACTTACTTCAAAGATAATAATATAATAAAAAATTGCAGAAAAAAAAAAACACCTCTAAGAGTGGAATAATAGGAAATGAAATCGGTGTTCAGCAGTTAAATTTTGTTTGTACTCTTTGATTAGGAATTATCATTAAAAATAGATGAAATAATTAAATTTTATTAAAAAAAATGAAACGGACTTCAAAAAACTAAATAGCTAAAAATAAACTTAACAAGGTACCTAATCACTTACTTTTGGATTCGGTGCCAGTCGATGAGAGATTCAATGTTTTCGTTTGCACGGACTCCAAAAGTAACTAGGTACCTTACGTGTTAGGTTTATTTTTAGCTTTTTAGTTTTTTGAAGTCGCTTTTTTAATATTTTTTTTTAATAAATAGCATGTTTACAAGAAAATATCATTATGCACCAGTGCGAGACGGGCAGTATATATTTAAATAGTAATTATCGACCTCCGTTGCCGAGAGGGTTCGATTCCCGGTCGGTTAATGTAGAAAAATAACTTTTCTATATTGTCTCGGGTCTGGGTGTTGTGGTACCACCGTTGTTTCTGATTTCTGTAACACAAGTGCTTAAGCTACTTGCCATAGGATCAGAGCAATGTATGTGATGTTGTCCAATATTTATCTGTTTTATTTCTATGCTTTTCTCGTTTGCCGCGACAGCTAAAATATCGGCGTAACAATGTTTTCCACACTCTGAGTGACAGCACACGATAAGATATCTAGGAATAGATTCGGAGATACTATCGAGTAGGTGCTGATGGCCGGCGCGATATTGTTATTTTTGTTCTGATTTGACAAGTAAGGCGCTGCGCATACGACGGGGCAGGGCGGGGCCGAAAAATCTCGCCGCGAACGATAGAACATAGGGAATCGTATACTGCAACGCATTCGGCGGGCAAAAACGACCGCGCTGCCAGTGCCAGCTGGATAGGCGGCCCGTGAATCGCACAGACCAGTTGCAGTATACACTAATGCCTTGACCACACAGCCGGTGGGACGCGACAGCGACGAGACGACGACAGGGCAGCAGCGCGGCGTGCACATCACACTGCTGGCGTGACGGTTTCGTTGACCTTCGTTCGATTTATAACTATCAATTATTAAATCACAAAGAAATTGTAAAAATAAACAAATACAGAACGCTACGTGACTACTAAGTATGATTACTATCCCACACAACATCTATCCGTCTCGTTTCTGCCCTATCACAGGGCCTCGCGTCGCGCCCGTTTGTAGGCACGCCCAGCGGGACGGTGACGGGTGTCCCTTTGCGCCGAGCGCGACGGTGCTGTGTTTCGTCTTCTATAGACATCAGTACATTACAAACACAGGCGTCGTGCTAGCGTCCTGTCGCCGTCGCGCCCCGTCGGCTGTGTGCCTAAAGCTTAACGCACACGGCGGCGCGGGCAGCTAGCTATATCCGCGCCACGCGCTCTACTAGAATTGTCGTCCTGAACTGAGAGTTGTGTGCGTTGAGTACGCGGCGCGGGCATCGACGGGCAGACGCTGTGTTTATTGTCCAGCCCGCGCCGCCCCGCCCCGCCCCGTCGTATGCGCAGCGCCTACATGTTATCTTATCTGTTAAGCTTCGGACAAACCAACGGGATTCTGCGAGCGTGGTAGCGGTAGCAATTGCGATTAGTTTGTTAGTATCCACGTGGTAACTTCAAAGCGATCGATCATGACGATCAGCAATCTAAGCAGCCAGCTCCCGCGCGATCATGTGTCATAAATTGATTGATTGAAATAAAAAAAAAAAACCCCTAAAATATTTATCGCTCACGCAACAATTTACTGTTAAAATAAAGCATTTCTTCAATAATTAGAAAAAAAAAACTTCAGTTTACTACTTTGGTTTAGATTTGATTTCTCTAATAGACTGGAGCCAGGCCTATAACCCAAAAAATGGTACATCGATTTTACCAAATTATTCAGAAGTATTGTTGCTTGCATATAATATGACGTCATTTTTGTTGTACTACGTGTATACGAGCATCCTTTGCCTCTCACTATTACTTGTTATTTATTAAACAGTGACTGAGATACAATCGTCGGTTACAATGGAGAGGACAAAAAGTTATTCAACCAAGTAGTTTGCCTTTGCAAAATTAACTAGGTTGTATACAAACCAGAAAAATTCGGCATATAACCGATGTGATTTTTGGTAATTAAATTATAAGGAATGATTTTGCTTTTATGAAACCCAAAAAAAAAGCATCCCAACACACTAATCATAAATAATAAACATTGTTTCACTATTCATGTCTAAAATCCCTTGAAGCTGGAAAAAATCAAACTTCTAAGTCATTGCAATCAAAAAATACGGCTGTTTAAGCCGCATCATTGACACCCGAAAGGGTATCAAAACTTGTGGGATACTTCCCTAGAACCATGAAATTTGAACAAGTAATGTATTCTACACAAGTTAATTTAATGAAAAAATCCCAAAACAGTAAATTTACGGCTACATCACAAAATTTTCAAATATTTTTTCGGAAAAAGCCATAAAATCTTCAATATGATTCCCGTAATAGACGAAGTCTTAGTAGTAGTTCAAACAAATTAGGTTGCCTTTGCAAAATTAGCTTGGTTGTACACAATTCAGAAAAATGTAGGTCTTTATCGACTGTGATTTTTTGAAACTAAATTATAACGTATGATTATGGTGCTTTTATTGAAACTTGCATCAAAACTTGCATCCCAATGCAATAATCATAATGGTGAACTTTGTATTCACTAAAAGATCTATGTCACGAGACATGTGTCATGATGTCGTTTGGGGAACGTTATCCGATCTTAAATCTCTGGTAATCTATATATCCCTACTTTGGCGATATCATTTCATTCTCGGTTGAATGCGGTGATGTAAAACAGCCTTATAGCGGTAATAAAAACAGATAAACTTGTATCTGTGCTGCGTTTCGCATAAAACGACAGTATACTTAGAGAAAAGACTAAAAGAAACAACTTTCACATGAACAAACTCTTATACCAACACTCGTCAAGAAACACGATTAAGTACTACACGATCAACATAATAAAGCCTACGGAGGAATGTGGTACCGTCCTACAACAAAATACTATCTCCTATCAGACCACATTCGTAACTAATTTACAGTCGCAGAATACAGGGTTACATTTCAAAGTAGTGCCAAATTTTAAAAATAAGGTTTAAGAACAATATATAAAAACTAATTTATCGTAATTAATTTCAGTCGTCGTATTTCAAGAATAAAATATACTTTAAAATTTCTGATAAAAAAAGAAAACGTGGATTCGCCGTCATTCATCAGAGATCACAGGCATACACCGACGCCGCTCCAACAAGAACCTCATGCAGTGCACATACCGTGCAATTTAATCGAGTAATCGTAAATTTTTTAACGTATACTATTTTTTAAATGCAGAATGGAAGTGTAGAATTTTTCATGTAGATTGATTTTGTTACTGATTCTGAGTGGTCCCTGAAAAATGGGCACGACCGTGACATGTAACCCTGTATATACTCTTTATAGTAAGGTAACTATCTACCTCTATAAACATTCGAAATAACACACACAGAGACGCACACCTCAACAAGAGCCCTAAGTTGTCGTCGCAATGCTGTCAGTCGCGGGTACCAAGTACTGCCGAGCCGAGACGAGTTGTCATTTGTTACGCTTTGCAATTATCTCAATGGAATGCTTACTAAACAAAAAACTATTAGGTATTTAAGTCAACAAATAGGCCTAGTTTCGGTACTGCTTTAGCTTATCTGATGATGATGATGATCTTTCCGACCGTTTTCGGCCATGGCGATTACTTCGACTCCTAATCGGACGGGCGCTGGTGCACCCGAAGATGGCTTATGTAGCCGATCTTCGCAGCGAACTCCCGTGCACAATGAGGGCACGTTAGTACGCCGTTTACATATTTTCAGAGTCCATTATTCGGTAGCAGTCAGATACGCAGGATATATTAAGGTGCGCAAGCGTTCGCGCACACGCAGGAGCACGCACTCGTCCTCGCCCACCTCGATTCAGTGGAACGGAGAACCGCTACGACTGGAAGAGAGGTCAGATGATATGTCTGGCCGACGTTACTATCTGCCCTCTAACGCCGCCCTTGGCCATCCACCTTGCCTTGCTGAATCGCCGAGTCCGCCAAGCTCTTTGCATATCTGCGGTGGGTTGCCGAATCAGACTTCATGCGCTATGCAGGAGGGATCCGCATAAAAACTTAACCACCGAAGTAGCAAGCCCCTCGTCAGGACTTTACTATATACTGTGTCACAGTAGACCCTTTTTTGTTTCGTTCTTGACTGCTGAAAGCTCTTGATAGTTTGAACATGTAGTAAACATACTAAAAATAAACGTGTCATAAAGGTCTCTTAACTCATAATTTACTAAAAAGGAAGCTCAAATTTGCGTAATTTAACAATTAACAAAGTGGAAAGTTCAAAGTCAAACCTTTTCTAAAAATGCCACCCAAGTTTAATCTTACATTCAAGGTTATAGAGGTCATTATGTTGTTTGTTTCTAAAACAATTGACAAGCAATCTTGGTTGTTGTGAAACTATAAACGCCAACGGACACAATAAGAATTTCAATCAGCATTTCAACAAATGTTTTATGTCTTAAGAAGTTCAATTTGCAAATTCATTGATTAATTGTTTTAGGATTCAATTTACTTAAACAGAAACCAAATACTTTGACACGCATTTACAATTACATTGACTTGTATACCTCAGTCAGAAATGTAGTAGTTTTAACAGGAGATATCAGAAAAAAATACATATAAGTTATAAGCAATTTTAAAAAGAGAAATAAGTTTTAAAACACACCGCGGAATGTTTAGCAATTTATGCCATAATAAGGTCATAAACGTATTGGAACTTGTCAAGAAAGTATCATTCTTATTGCCGAGTAGTGACCAGCCCCCCTAGCATAACCACCAAAACACGATACGATATAGCGATTTATCGACACCAACTGTCATTTTTTTTTAAATATGATAGTTTAAGCCGCCATTTTCATTTTTTATCGAAACAGCGATCATAAAATGTGACGTCACCGGCACGGCGATCCAACATGGCGGCTATATCCTACTTAATATTATTAATGCAAAAATCTGTGAGGATGTATGGATCTTTGTTACTCTATCACGCAAAAACTACTAAACAGATTTTGATGAAATTTGCCACACTAATAGACCTAGGATTAACACATTGGATACATTTTATCCGGGTAAAGTCAACGTAGACAAAGTCGCGGGAAAAGCTAGTCAGTCATATTTTTGTCATGTCGTCGTCAAAAAAGTACAGCATGTTAGTATTAGTAAATTTTTTTTTTAAATTTTATTTTAACAATTACAAAATATTGCTTAAACCAAAACATAAACAATACTATTACTAAATTTGTAACCAACTACGTTATTCACAAATTAATATTTATACTACTTATATAAAATATTTATATTTTTACATTCCATAAGGTGAAGTGTAACACTTAATGGTATTAGATCTAACTGTTTTGTAAATCTGTAAGATGCACAACTACTTTAGCCCTGAACTCGTAAGAGACAGCCTGAACAAATCTATGTCGGTAAAATTGTCATTATACAAATGATGAAGGGTTTAATTAGAGTGTTTGACAAGTAATATTCGAGCTGATAAATTTGGTTGTCTGAAAATACAATCATGTTCTGATTAGTAATTTCAATCAATATTCTACAGAGTACTAATAAAATGAAATGTTTCAAAGGATTTGAATTTCAAATAGTTTTAATTGGATTTCGATTGAAATACGACCAGCTTTATAAACGTCGCGACTAAATCCATGGTATAAATTAATTTTCAGATTGATACTTCTGAAAGTACTTAGCTGTTTTTTATCTGTTCTCTTTAACTGTATGTCGAATTCAATAAAGACGGGTTATTAAATATTTTGTATTTATTAAAGGCCCTACCCCCACCAAAACTTCTTTTTTTTTTAACTTATTAGCATTTTTCTACTCCTACTACTTAATGTATATAAAAATAATTCAAAGGTATAGGATAACAAGAATCTTTAAAGTTGAAGAATGAAGTTTTATCTTTAAAATCTTCGTTAAAAAATTGTATCTACTCTATTTTATATTTACAAAAACAGACTTTTAAACTACAACGACAAAAATGTATTTTATGCATCTCCCAGGGATTGGAAACCGGTCATTTTACTATGGAACCTTAACCGGAATAATAAAGGTTTTCGCTAAATTAACTATCACATACTCCAAATACCGACTTAAAAGCTATGGCAAATTTAGTTTTATGGTCAAATCATAACAACTACTATAAAATAGTGGAAATGGGTCTTATACATTCTGAAATAAATATAAACCGGTTTCGATCCTTGGCATCTCCTCCGTAAGTGATACTTATAAATTTTTACTTTGAGTAATCGATAGAAAATTTAAAATACTTTAAATGTACCGGCAAGCGCAGCGTAGGACGTCCACTCACAAGGTGGTCAGAGGACCTGGTAAGGGTCGCAAGAAGACGCTGGATGCAGGCCGCTTCCAACCGGCGATTATGGAAGTCAATGGGGGAGGCCTATGTTCAGCAGTGGACGTCCAATGGCTGAAAGGATGATGATAACTTTAAATTGGCCCATTTTTTTAATAGGTCCATTATTGATTATTTTTGTCAATAATTAATAAATTTACGAGCTTCTGTTTCTCTGGCGGGGCGTACGGAATAATAAGGAATTCATGCTCAAAGTCATTTCCTTGGGGAACCGCCTTAAGACTAACCATCTAATAGTTAACTAACTTTCGTCTGCGTGAAATTATACTATGTGATGAAAAGCCTGCTAAAATCATACACTTTCTAAAAGAAAAAAGTCACTTGCTTACTAGTAAATAAGAAGGGTGATGATGTCCACTAGAATAATAATAATAATAAATTAATAAATAGTTTTTCAGAATCGCACCAATCTACTAGCCCCAAATTAAGCAAACCCTGTACTATGGCGACTAGATAACGGATAAAAATACTTAAATACTTTTGTAAACATCTATGACTTACAAGTAGATACAAATTCTCATAACACAAACATTTGCCCCTTGCGGTATTCGAACCCGCAACCCCTGGCTTTGGAGTCGGAAGCGCGAACCACTACATCAGACGGTCGTCAAATTGTGTAATTTAAAATTGCAAATTTACAAAACCAAAATTAAATGAACTCCATGATTTTCTTGTCGCCACTAAAATATAAACGAATTTGTAGCCGAATCCAAAAAGCAAAAAAAACAATCTAGTAATATTCGTGACGACTATAATTAAAGTTTAATTAAAAAATAGTTAACTAGCAATAAGACCGCTTATATTGTGCTAATCTTAATGTACTTTTTTGTGTTATTTAGTTATCAATTATAGTCGACCGCCTTATGCTCCGGACTACAAAACCAGCGGTTGCGGGTTCGAATCCCGCAAGGGGCAAGTGTTTGTGTGATGACCATGAACATTTGTACTAGAGTCATGGAAGTCATATAATGTATTTAAGTATGATTATCCGCTATCTGGTCACCATAATACAAGCTATGGTTAGTTTGGGCCTAAATATTAATTCGTGTAATTGTTGAAACAGTTTTTTTTGTTTGATGTGCAATAAAGAGTATGACCTATATATATATGGATATGTAATGACCTATATATATCTATAGATAGGTAACTAGCATATAAAATAGTAAGTTAAGTTTGTTTTAGTAATGGTGTTGCAGAATAGTAAGGAATTTCTAACACAACAGGCCCTAGATTGCGAAGATTTATACTGTTTAGCTGACTTGGGAATGTCCATTATTAGGTACAGTACATGAATAGCATAGAGTAGGCTCACTTTACACTCATACATTTAATAGACCTTCACTTCTTTCATAAATTCATCTGTAAGTTTAAGTTAGGTAATAGGTAATTACAATTAAATTACACGACACAAGCATACAAACGTTTATATTAAACACAAAAACATGCTTACACACTTAACACACCACACCACACAGAAAATTACACACACAAACTCTCTCACGCGCACACACAAGTACGCGCTTTCTGTATGTCTTAAACTGAGCCCTATAAACCTTATGTACAACAAATGTACATGTCTTTTACAATAATTGTGTGGGTAGTACACAACTATGTGCACCTTGTCTACTACCGAGAGAGGTGAGTACTGGTGGCATGCTATACTTTTTTATTAATACATTATAGTGATTTGATTGTTGACTATTGTGTGTTAGAAAAGCCATGGCAAACCTATAAATGTAACGCATAAAAGCCACTATATTTGATAAACCAAATTCTTAAAATAAATTAAATATTTACAATAAACCAGTGTTGCCCTAAATAGATATAATTAGTTAACCACTAACAACGGTGGTTAGGCAAAACTATTGTAAATTAAATTATATTTGTGTAACATGGTAGTACTGTATCCAGCTTATCTTGGACTAAGAATCTCTTTGCGAATACACGTTCGTTACTTGTTTCTTTGACTTTGGCAGTAAGGATGTAGAAATTTCAAGTTGGTGGTAATAACAGTTACATTGCTGAGGTATTTCTCAAACTCTACAATTATTGAAACGCTCTGTATTGCTTGCGTTAAAAATAGAACTTATTGACACATACCTACTTTGATGTTCCCAATGTATAATATGAAAGGAAATTGTCCACTAATTGGAATATAGTGTTCTAAATTCTCAAAATGTGTTATTACAGTTGTGTTAATGTAAATACTTCCATCAACCACAGAAATTATCAAGCCCCAAACTAAGCAAATCTTGTACTATGGCGACTAGATAAAGCATAAACATAATTATCATCATCATGAAATAAATAATAAATACATTGTTTTCACAATCACACCAATTATTTAGCCCCAAACTAAGCAAAGCTTGTATTATGGCGACTAGATAACGGATAAACATACTTAAATACTTTTATAAACATCCATGACTTAGGTACAAATGCTCATCACACAAACATTTGCCCCTTGCGGGATTCGAACCCGCAACCGCTGGCTTTGTAGTCTGGAGCGCGAACCACTTCACCAGACATTCGTCGTCATCATCTTAGCTATCGAACGTCTACTGGTAAACATAGACTTCTCTCAATGACTTCCAGATTGGCCGGTTGGATGCGGCCTGCATCCAGCGGCTTCCTGCAACCTTTGCCAGGTCGTCTGTCTACCTTGTGGGTGGACATCCTACGCCGCGCTTGCCGGTACATGGCCTCCATTCTAGAACCTTTCTGCCCCATCGGCGTCAGTTTTACGTGCTATGTGCCTCGCCCTCTGCCATTTTATTTTACAAATCCTTTAGCTTGGTCCGAAAGCTCAGGGTTGTAATAGTTACAAGAGAATAGATTGGTTCTTTATAAAATGAAATACAACATTTTTATAGTTATAATACGCGTTCGAAAGAAGTAGGAAGTCTGCTGAATAATACGATCAAAAGAAAAGAAAGAAAGAAAGAAAACATTTATTTATCACATATATTATCACAAATAATATTAATTCGACCAAAATTGCTAAGGAACTGAAAGGCGAAAAATAAAACTTTTTAACAAAAAAATTAACTGTTGAGGTATTTAGGTATAAGCTTCTATAATAATTTAAATACTTATCTAAATAATTTAGAGTCGACGCTAAAAAAACAAACAAATTACGGAAACGTTCGAGAGTTTCCAGCAAATTACTTACTTACTTACTTACATAGAGACGCGTCGCGTGGCTGTCACTTTATGTACTAATTAATAGGCTTGTTTGTTTGTATGGCACCATATATGTTTAGTACGCTGTCAAAGGACCCCTTAAAATGTCGATTACATAATTTTAAATATTGTGATCCTTATCCGAAATTCATCGTATACCTTTTAATTAATCTCAAATACAATCCTATGGATAATAAGTTTATCATCATCATCATCATCATTATTTCAGCCATAGAACGTCCACTGCTGAACATAGGCCTCCCCAGTGACATGTTTATAACCAAACAAATATTACCAACCCAAATATGACCTTCTAAAACCCTTCTCAACTCGTCTTAGCAAGGATAAGTACATTTTGAAAACGATACGCAATTTTTTCTTTGATGCAAACCTAATCTTTATTCAGGTCGCGGCCCTTGTTTGTAAAATGTTAAATTAAAGGACACTTCCAGCTCGAAGTACTCTACGCCATCTAAGTTGTAACTGAGATGAATTGAAAATTTCTTTGGAAGAAACTTCTTAACTGAAGCACGTATAGTAAATATAGGGGATGTTAAAAAGTACAAGCATAATTTTATTGGGTAATACAGAATTGTTTTCAAAACTACTCGTATTAAGCACACTTTTATATGTGCTGGCCTCGTCAAAATAAATCTAATAAGCCCACGTTTTACTAGTAGTCATAGATTTCTGCTACCCACCTCTTGACTCCATCATCAGATCAGCACGATGGTGTCAAGTTATTGTATTGCCATCCGAATGTCAAAACGTAAAATCGATAAGTTGGTTAAAAACTACTTCTAAGATTTGATAACATAGTTGCAAGTGAAGCTAATATAAGTGTGTTAAAAATCATGAATCAATAGGGTTACATTGCAAAGGGGTGCCAAATCTTCAGGAATGGCTCAGAATCAGTAACTTAATCGAACTATGCAAAGAACAAAACTTTTTTTTTCTTATTTAATTATTCCTATCCGCTGTTGAAACTCATACGCGTGGATAATTTAACTCATTCATTGAAAAATTGCACGGTATGTGCACTGGGTAAGGTACTTATTGGCTCGCCGTACCTACGCCTATGATAAATGGCCGCGCGGCTTTCGTAGTCTCGTTATTGCCTTTATTTTCGGATATTTTAAAGTATATTTTTTTTGTAAAATACGATTATTAAAAATAATAACGATTAAGACGCTTCTTTATAATGTTCACTAGATCTTATTTTTCAAATTTGGCACCACTTTGCAATGTAACCCTGTATAAATGGGTAATCGTATAACTAAAAAGTAGATACCTGTGCCCATTTCGTAGATAAAACGATGTGGAATTAGTGATGGCTTGGTGGTGCAATTTATAGTCAAAATGCTAGCTTAACACTCAGAACTCCTGGGATTGTATCCTGTTGTGGACAAAAACTTGTACCTATTTGACTGGAGGTTGGCTTTAGTCCTGGATGTTTGTGTTCATCCATCCATGATATAAGAACTTTTTTACCATGTATTAAATTAATTACAGTTGATTTTCAAAGTTATACATATACTTGACTCAATTTCTGAATGCTAATTAGTTTATTATTTGAACTAAACTTAATGATAATACAATATTATTATATATACTTTATACAAATAAATATGCAGCTTAAAACTAAATATAAGGCAAATAATAATATATTACAAAATGTACATAAAAGACATACAAAATAAAAAATGTATAAAATAAAAATTTATCAAAACCTAACATCGCCCATTCCCACAGAAATGTTAAAGGTGCCCAGAATGCCGGCTGCATTACCTCGTTGAATGGCCAAGCTTATTCGTTGGCCAAGGTAGCTGAATTACATATTTCATAAAAACTTGTCTGGCCCTTATTTAACACTCTGTTTAAAGCCTTTAATCACTGTCGCTATATTTGTAAGCACAGTCTGATAAAGGGCACAAAATTAAATATCTGAGAGTAATTTATTAAACATTTTAAACTAAATGAAAAACGGGAATTTATGCAACATGATATTCCCGTTTATTTAAAAATACGCTCAATGTTTTCATTACTTGTAAACGAGAAGCCACTATAATCATTAAGCAAAAATGTTCAACAAAGAAAATATTTTTTTATTTGGTTTCACCGTGGATTAGGTACTTTAATTACATAGTGCAAATCACGATACTTTTTTTTTATTGCTATGAAGTATTTTCTTGTAAAGAATTTAAAGTTGATGATTGTCATTTTAGACAAATTCATACATAACGGATTTGTACATAAAAAATTAAATATTTTGACTTAGGTACAATTAATTTACTACACTGGCACGGGAATTTAATAAAAGGCTTTTTTTATTTTTATTTTATTTAGAAAACCAACAGCGTATACAATAGGTACTTTATAAATATTAATTATTAGACTAATAGTATGGCCAATAACAGGTTTTCCTAATTACTTAAAAGTAAAAAGTGTTGTTGGAAGAAAAAAAAATTGCAAATGTACATCAATTTAGAAATTTTGAATAAAATAAAACTAACAAACAAACAATGGAAAAGCAATTCAGTTTCAAGCCCCAAAACACTTACGTTTTGGGGTGTTTTAAGTCCAAGTTAGTTATTGTAATGTAAATCCTTAAGAAGCGGTAATTTTTCGACAAATTACAAAAAAAAAATCTTTTGCCATAATACTTAACTCAGGGCAGAAAGTCGATGAAAAATCATCATCAATGGATCATTCATCAGCTGAACATAGGCCTTTCAATGCATGCCACTGAGCCCAATCCTCAGCTATTCTTTTTGTCCAAGAAAAGCATGTAATAAAATACAGTGCCCATTATCAAAAATTGCAAGTGAAAATCATGTAAGTAGTAGATACGTAGTTCGAAAATAAAACGTTAAAGGCGTAATACAAGAAGTGATCACTGTGTTGAAATATCACATTAAATACGCCAAAATTACATGCAAATTTGTAATCTAAATTATTATCGACCGAATGGATGTAACCAATTTCATCCGTTGTAATTTCAACTCAATTTTCATCCGTTTCTTACTCGTATTACTAAACGATTTGATGGCTAATAATAACAAAGGAGCGGCGGTTTGAGGTCGAAAAATGGATATTATGGATAATTTTCCTGGAAAGCCCTGTAATTTTCCGCCATAGAGTGTCATTTCCATAGAATTTTTATCTCGTCTCGTTTTTTGTTAATATGTTTCTGACATCCAATTTTCTATGGCTTCGTGTTTACATAATGTAATGATTTTGTAATAAAACATATATTGTTTGGTTGAACAATTAAGCATTTTGGCACTAGGTTAAAAAAAACAAATTAATAAAACAATAGATAGGAAAATGTAGAAATGATACGAAATTTTGTCACTGAAACCAATGTCGAAGTTAATGTTTGAATGTTTGAATTTATTTTGTCTCGCTTGTTAGTTTTAAACAAGTTTGACACACGTGTGACAACTGAGCATAATCTGATTTTTTTCGTAGAGATTATTTAATCAGTGACAGGCAGCAGTTGCCAAACCACTGATCAAATAACCACTTCGGGCAAAATCAAATCGGGATAAATGGTGCAGTGTACTTATTCCCCATTAAGCACATACCCTTTAGAGTAGAAATGTCATATGTTTGTTTGTAAATTTTTTCCGACATTTTTTAATCTGTATCTGTAAATCTCTAAAATCTGTTTTTGTATGGGCGAGTGTTGACAGAAATTATCATTTCATACAAATGAAAAATCACTAACTAGTTTCGGTGAAAGATGTATCGTATTGCTGCTCTATAGGATTTGTGCTCGATGTCTTCCCCATTAGGAAAGAGATTTCAAGTAGTCAGGGCTACTGTTTTTCATATAACTTGAAAGTAAATCCTCAATTCTGCCTTATACGCATCTAAGGTATCAAAACTTTTTGCTGTCCAGTCTTTTTTGCGACCTGTCCAAACTGCGTGCTTAAGACAAAAAGCGGGACATTTATTTTGACACAGACATAGCGGAATTTAAATAAACGATTATTTGGCTAAGGCTCAAAACCACAGGTAGCGTGTCATTCCTGTTCTGTGCTTAAAACAATAGGGTTAATTAGACCATTCTTAAATAATTTAGGACAACATTTATTATAACTGTTACCTTATTTTAGGTATAATAACCCAGCACATTATAATTGATTTAAAAAATTTCGATTTTTAATTGTTCCAAAATCAATAAAAAGTTAGTCGGTTGAGTTAGGTAAACATTGACGTCATAGTTTGCCATCACTATACAAATTATATGGAAGAGTAGCATTAAGACAGTTTTACAAAATTATGTTAATTGATTAGTGATGTAAAAGACCGTATTCTTCGATAATACATCGTAAAATTAGGATGTAACCTCTATTATTTATCCTGTCTTTAGACAAATCCTGCTTCATTTGTATTCGCTCATTGTTTCCAAGATGGCCACCATAATTTGGCGCGTAAAATCGAAGCTACGTGTAGGGGCTAATAAAATTTGCGTTGGCACGTAGACTCAAAGCATCTTGTTGGTTCAACCTCGGTTGAATATTAGCAAGTAATTGCAGTATTTTTACAAGAAAATCTCAATTGTCTTTAAAATCAACATTAGAATCTTTCGGTTAGCTAAAAATACGATTGCTGGTAATTTTGTTGATTTTGTTTCTGGTATTGAATATATTTGATTTAATATAATTATACTTAATAAATACTTATATTATATTTTTGTTTCTGTTTGTCTTTGTTTACCAGTCTGAAAGTTTGGTGTTTGTTTCAACCGACAAAATATATATGTACTTATGATTTATAAACACGCAGATAATATTACCTATATAAAAATTAAACCTAGGCTGCAATTGTTTGACGGTGTAAACATAATTATGTACATCCACTAATTTACTTACTGCTAATTTACTTATTTTTAATAATAATTATTAATCCGACAACCTCTGTAGCCAAGAGAGCGTCACCATCTCTGAGGTCTTAAGATCGATTCTCGGTCGGGTCAATGTAGAAAACGTATACCTCGGGACTGGGTGTTGTGGTACCGTTGTTGTTTCTGATTTCTATAATACAAGTGCTTTAGCTACTTATCTTAGGGTCAGAGAAATGTATGTGATGTTATCAGTTACATGTTTATTTATTTATATTTTAAATTGTTAATAGCTTCAAATTACTATTTGCATCTATTAAATAGCTTGAAGTTACTATATGCACTTACAGATTCCTACACTTCATTGTTTATCATTTATGTGCTACACGTTTTAATTAACATTATTTTAACAAACGGAAAATTTAGTTTTTTTTAATTATTGGTTATTTTTGGAATAGCTTTATTATTAGCCCCTTATTTTTCATTTTATTCCTTGTTTTGTAAGACCTTCTACCTTATTATTTCTTTCTTTTTACTTTTCTTGACTTATATCAACAAGTGCGTCGCGTTATTTACATTCACTTGTTATTCACTACCAAAAAGTTTTCTGTATTTGTCCATTTCGGAAACGGAAATGAAATGTAAACACAAAATGGTTCATGTAAACTACTGTTGGTATAAGTTTACTTTTATGGTTAGTTTATTGGTCTGCTGATCAATTTCAACCTAATAAAATAGGGTCTTGACAGACATATACACAGACGAACAACAAAGTGATCCTACAAGAGTTTCTTTTAACTTGTTAAGGTACGAAACTCCAAAAACAACTATCATTGAATCAACTTAACGAGTCAGTGTGAACGGCAAACTGGAGAGTGATGAATGGATAGACAAGCAAATATTTGTACAAAGTTATCTGTAATATTACGCCGACTTTCATAAAACTTGGAGGTTTCCCGGAACAATTCCTGACTAAGAAACTTCTACAGAATCTGTTGCAAGCACAATTAAAATTTCGCCTCAAAAGCAGAGATTTGTTTTTTTCAGACAAGTATCTGTTTGTTCACGAATCTTATTAAACCTTGTAAAGATGCAAAGCTGAAGTGGCAGTGGGCGGGGCAGATAGCACGTAGAACTGACGGCCGATAGGGCAGAAAGATTCTAGAATGAAGACCACGTACCGGCAAGCGCAGCGTAGGTCGTCCACCCACAAGGTGCTCAGACGACCTGAAAAAGGTAGACCCTGGATACAAGCCGCTTTTAACTGGCCAATCTGGAAGTCAATGGGCCTATGTTCAGTAGTGAACGTCCTGTGGCTGAAATAAGGATGATGAGTGTGGTGTTCCTTTAATGGTGGCGCCCTATTTTTCTGATTGCCTCCACCACGTAAAGAAGTACTGTCACCAATTGTGAAAAAAATATTTTGACCTTAAATCGGAATAGACCAGATATCCTGGAGAGATCCTGGTCCAAGACTTTACAACCCTAACCATTGACAGTACCATGAATTGACAGCTGCTCACTAAATAGAAGAGACATTGTTACTACCATGAGACTTCGCTCCGGTCACATGCCATCCAGAAAGTTAACTTTTTTAATGGGTATATCACCAAAACCTCTTTGTGAAGAATGTGATATCATCAATGACATCTATCACGTTCTGATAAAGTAGATAGATAGATACTCTTTATTGCACATCATACAAGTAAAATACACATTATTTTTACAGAAAGATGTACAATTTAGGCGGTCTTATCGCTAATAGCGATATAGCGAGTAGGTACGGGATATGTGTATAAGATAGGTAGTTACAACAGCATACTGGCTGAGCCTATGTCAGATGAAGCAATGGCCCTGTACAGATTATTTAATTTAATTAAAAGTAGAAATACGTAAGTTATGATTATAAATATTGTATTGGAATATCTTTAAAGCTTCGCTATGATGGAGCGACATAGTCAAGTTGACAAAGCACCTTAAATAAATATTTTAAAAAAAACTGTCTTGTTTAATTTTTACGGACCCTTTAGTGCATAATAGGATCTGCTATAGATCGTGATCTATTTATATCAAAACATAAATCCGGTCCAAACCATAAAGAAGTAGGTAAACAATAATTCTGAAGTATAAAATGTTGGACATCCTCAGGGACGACTAGACTTTGATTTCCCCTCTCTAGGGAGATCCACCATTTTATGCACCATTTTATTTTTACGTTGTTTTTCAATCAACATACAAAACAATCGATCGTAAGTTACGTAGTCCCATCCAAATCAAATTGAAAAGATGTGTAAACCGCTATTTTCTCAGATGGCCCTTAAGTCACTTCGGGCCTGTCTCAGCCTATCGAGAAAGCCTTTTTTATGTTACCCCTGCTTAGAGCCGTAAATCAGTCTGCCAGATAGCCCTTATTTTATGGAGCATAAAGAACAATATCCAACAAAACGGCCTTCCCAGTTAAGCGGACCGGAACGTACTAAATTCTATTAGGATAGTAAAGAAGGATTCGCGTGATAGAGCTCGGTGAATATTTTGTAATGGCGGCGGTAAATAAGGATTTGGCGGTATAAAATGAGTTATTACTGAAATGTAGGGAAGACCCGTAGCAAAAAATGGTATGTTTAAGAAGCTACTTTCACACTATTTATTTTGTGGGTGTCGGACGGGCGCGTACTAAGTATCAACATTCTTTCATTCGGTTCACGATCCATGTCACGATTCGACTCACACTTGACCGGTTTTTTTACCACGCTTTATAATCATATAAGTCAGAAGTTTGGTTGTTGTTAGAAGTTTGTAACTGGATTTTTGGACTACAAAGCCAGCAGTTGCGGGTTCGAATCCCGCAAGGGGCAAATGTTCGTGTGATGATTTGGATGATTTTCATTTTAATTTTTGGATGACTTAATCACGTTCTGGTAATGGCTGAACCAAACTAGGTGACATTTAGTATACATTGGATATTGGCTTTGCTTGACACATGGGACAATTTTTCATTCCTCTTTGGCTTACTTTTAAACTCTATGCAGACAAAGTTGCGGGCAATACCTAGTCTTCCATAAATATAATTTATCATCATCATCATTATCATTTCAGCCACAGGACGTTTACTGCTGAACATAGGCCTCCCCCAATACGCTGGTTAGAAGTGGCCTGCATGCAGCGGCTTCCCTCAACCTTTACCAGGTCGTCTGTCCAACTTGTGGGTAGATGTCCTACGCTGCGGTTGCCATTACGTGGCCTTCATTCTAGATCGTTTCTGCCCCATCGGCCGTCAGTTCTACGTGCTATGTGCCCCGCCCACTGCCACTTCAGCTTACTTATCCGTTGGGCTATGTCAGCAACTTTTGTTCGTTTATAGGTATCTCCTCATTGCTAATTCGACCTCGCAAAGAAACACCGAGCATAGCCCTTTCCATAGCACGCTGTGCAACCATGAGCTTTCTTATGAGGCCCATAGTGAGAGGCCACGATTCAGTTCCATATGTCATCACTGGTAACATGATAATGATATAATGAAACAAAATCACTACAAGTGTATTTTACGTCTAAACAAGGTCAAAAGAATGTTTAATCGAAACCGAAATGAAAATCTACTCGACCAGAAAAAATATTCATTGATGAAACCTTGAAACTTTGACTGACGTATTTTATTACTCCCACATTGATATAGGTTAAGGGAAGTTGAAAAATTGCGAGCATCTCCATATTGACTTCTGAGAAAAGTTACTTTTGAACTTTTTCATTATTCAAATAGGGTTTCGAATTCAATGGCACTTGTGTACATGTCTTCTAGCCTTTGGATCTACTTGATCTATGTTGCTATTTTATTTTAGACACTCGAGGATAGGATTGTACTTATATAAAAAATATAAGGTGCTTTGCCTGTCTAGTCACTGTCTTGAGTCTTACTTATCGAATTTATAATGTAACGTAAAGGTTCAGCCATGTATGAAAATATGGTTGAGCTCATATAAATAAACAAGTTTGTCAAAGAAACATACTTAGCCAAATGTGATAAATATTTTTGAACTATCCGTACTAAACTAACACTATACAGGGTTACATTGCAAAGGGGTGCCACTTTTAAAAAACAAGATTTAGGGAACAATATTAAGAAGCATCTTAACCGTTATTATTTTTAATAATCGTATGTTACGAAAAAAAATACTTTAAAATACCCGAGATGGCAGGTTGAAAAGACGACATGTCATAGGAATAGGTTGACTGTAAATTAAGACATGGGTCATTAAACGGACTCAGTCCTATACACCAAACTTTAAGATCAAGTTAGCAAAACAAAAAAATATATATATCCAAAAATAAAGTACGGTACGAAAGCCGCGCGATCATTCATCAAAGACACAGCAAAGGCACAGCAAACCTACAAGGACCTTACGCAGTCCACATACGGTGCAATTTTTTCATGAATGAGTTAAATTATCCACGCGTACGATTTTGAACAGCGAATAGAAATAATAGGCTAGTTTCTTGGGTCAAAAAAAGATTATTCTATTTAATCCGTCAGTTAGATTATCAAAAAATATTGGACCCATATTTTGTCTTTTGTCAATCAAACAAAAAATTAAGACGATAAAGCGCATCAAATTGAGCATGTGACGTCACGCCTTGCTAACTTTAACGCGTTACGCGGAACTTTAACGGGCAATATCTTCAATATTTTTTGTTTGATTGAGAAAAGAAAAATACGTGTCCAATACTTTCTGTTAATCCAACTGACGGACTAATTAGATTTTTTTTAGGAATCTAGCCCGTTAAATAAAATAAAATTTTTTTTTGTTCTTTGCATAGTTCGATTATGTTACTGATTCTGAGCTACTCCTAACCCCTTTGCAATGTAACCCTGTATATACTACACGGGTTTGCATTAATACTTTACATATTATCTCTTTTAGTTAAAGTAGATTTGATAGTTTTAGGGAAACATATTTTTTTCTGCAAACTTGAGAACTTATCTACCCTTATGGTTGTCAGTTCTGTGGGCGATGTAGCCTGCCCATTGCAACTTCAGACGAAAGAGTGCCACGGCTGTTTAATCTTAACTTTTCAAAGCTCGAAGCTAAAGTGAACCAGCCTTTTTGCTTTTTTATTCGTTGTGTAGAATCCTAGATTTATGTAATTTTTGATAGTAGGTATAATTATATTAAAATATTTGCATGCCCAGACGAAACATGTTAGGCAATAAAATTATTTTAGTCTCCTCATCTGTACCATGTTGCTAAGCAAATAAATTTATTTCATTTAATTGCAAAAGCACGCTCCATTATACACTGACATTATTGAATCGAAAAAGACAAGAAATGGAAATAACTACTTTGATGACTTTTATGTCCTACAGTAATAATATAGGTACGAACAATTTCATGATAAATTAATGGACGTTTCATCTACCTCAAAGTTACTCCAGATAAGCCTTCAGAGCTTTTGAGTTGGTAAGCTTTGTCAATTAGTCTGTCGATTCCAACGGTAGATATCCAGCGAGAGGAATTGAAATTGTAGAACGAGGTAAATTTGAGTATTTACGGTAAATATATTGTAACTGTTACATTTTAAATGAAACTTGACAATTGGAGTCGTCACCATCATCATTTCAGACATAGGACGTCTACTGTACCTACATAGGCCGTTCCAGTGATTTCTAGATTGTCCGGCTTCCCGCAACCCTTACCTCGGTCTATAATATTCAGAATCCTTCGGTAATTTAACAAAATCAAAAGATCTGATATCTTTCTCGAATCGATTGTCGGATTTACAGCCATTCAGAATAGCATCCGATTCGAGTTCGAGTATGATATCGGTATCGGTTTGATTACAAGTTGCATTTACGAAGCCTATTGTTACCAAATATTAAAATTTAATTTGAATTATTATTATATTACAAGTTAAAATTAAATTTATTTATTTTATACATTATAAAAAACCTCAATATGAATAATTAATTTCTTTCGATCATATGTAATACTTTAATCGGAAAATCGCAAAAATATTTAACTTTAACCAAAAAGTATACAGTAACACTTTCATAAAAAACATGCTTTGTAAATGTTTGTTAAGTGACAGGCAGTTGCCACTGAATTGTCACTTAATATTTGACGTGCCATTGTGAATTTTAAATTCACAACAACATTAAGTTTTTCCTAGGAGCAGACCTTTATATAGATTTGATGCATCCCGCAGAGACCTCAAAATGCGTATTTACTCTAAAATATACTTTTTACCTTATTATGAAAATATCGAGTACTTGGTACCACTCGTTAATTTATTGACAGAAATCGATCGGACGTTAGGATAGTCTTGTCCGTTATCTGTGTTGTGAATAGCGTTGATATTATTTGCGGGGCGAGAAGTACTTGTAATCGCACGGCTGTGACGTTATTTCGATTTGATATGAAATATGTCAAGTTGATCGACAATACGGTTGTTGCGAATTGAAATTTTTAGGAATCGACTGATTTCTGACCGAATCGGTTGATAACAGAGTTACCGTAGGGTTCTGAATCGAGGTGGTCGACCGTCCTACTTATGGGTGGTCGTCCTACGCAGCACTTGCCAGTACGTGGCCTCCATTCCAAAACCTTACGATTGGAGTAGTATAATATCATGGAGCACACACCCTATAGAGTAGAAATGTCATACGATTTGTTCGACAAAATATTCCGCCATTTTTTAATCTGTATCTGCGCTGTTTTTGTATGGGCGAACGTTGACAGTAGTTGTCATTTCATACTAAATGTAAGCAAACAATCACTTACTAGTTTCGGAGAAACATGAATTGTATTACTGCTCTATAGGGTATGTGCTCGATGTATGATATACATATACTCGTAATCATATTAAGTACATTATACTCGTACGTTTGAAGGATCACAATATCACACTTCTAGCAAAAATATTTGTCGGGTACCTACTCACTAAAAAAGGATGCCATATGCGGCAGAAAACACACCAATCTTCATGCTCTAGTAGATCTTATATCACCTCAGATCACCTCGTATCTCTTTGTGTTACGAGGTACTAGACAATAAATTTTACCAGCGACATCTCCCAGCACACCCAGGTCCGAGCTAATTTAGATAAGTTCAGCCATAGGGCAAACTGCGCCACAGTTGTGATATACAGACAACCAGACAGATGAATGGACCTGATGAAAATATAAAGGTTTTTGGTTTACTAAGACCTTAGAAAGGGACACAAACATAATTCAAGTACCAGAATTTTTGTTACTACGCGGCGAGTAGCTATTTGTTCTAAAATAAAAAAGATATTACATCGCCTGTAACAATAACCATTGTTTAATTTCATTTAGCCTCAGGGAAGCAAAGATACTTTATATAATTCTTAACCTTTTCTTACCTTTTACTTTCCATAACGGAAATTAATTTAACTGGAGCACAACATCAAAAAAAATTTAACGTTGTTTTTAGTGTAATTTACCTTTGCGGTGAATAGGTTCAAAAACGTGTAACAGAAATAGTTACCCATATTTTAGTCCATAAAACTAAACATGGTACGAAAATAAAAATATTCTTGGGCCTTTAATGTTAAATAGGATAAATCAGCAGTGCGTGTTGCTAGTGATGACTTACAGCTTTGAGACGTGGTCCTTGACTGTTGGCCGCTTAAACAAGATCAAAGTCACCCAACTGACCTAACATGCTATGGAGGAAGATATGCTGAGCGTTTCTTTATTTTATTTTAATGGAAAAGCTTTTATGAATAAATATTATAAAATTACGACAACAGATATTCAACAAGCCTATTCGCTATGTGCATAGTGTGTGGTGGGGGCGTCAAATCGATCGCAGCACGCTGTTTGGCAGAAATGTGAAATAACTTTGGACTGTCATGTGTCAAATTGCTATATTTCCATAGAAATTCATACTAAACGTTAGTTATTAAGTATTTTTAAGTAAAAACGTAAAAATTCGCGATGTGGGTCACAGCATGTGTTGTGTTATAAAGTATAGAAACAATAGGAAAAACAGTTCGTGCATATTTTATTCATTTCTAACATCAAGATGGAAATTGGAGCATAGAAATAAAATGGATAGCTGCTGTGTTATATATATATAAGTTTTGTAGGGGGTTTGTGTCACAGACGTTTGTCTTATGATCACAGTTCTTTTTAAGTAGCTTTGTCCGTTGGTTCTAAGCTCTTTAACGTCTCTCACATGCTGTGCTTATACTAATTCTTTCCCTTTTTGCACAGTTTGAGGTTGGAAAGTTATATCATGTTGTATTGATTCAAATTCCGTACGTATTATAACATTTATATTTTAGTTCAAGTAAGAAAATCACTTATTATAATATGCACAAACTTTTTAGATATTTTCATCTAATTTCGTAGAAATACAATTCGAAAATCATTCTACTCGTAAAACCATCTAGTTGCCATAATTTGAGAGATCTTAGTCCACACTAATTTTGGCCACTGTGATTGATTGATTGGGGGCGCTCTCATCGCGCACATAGCGAATAGTTTTCTCCTCTAAGTAGGCAAATATTAGTACTAAATTACATACCATGATATAAAAACCAATAAAACATAAACACAGAAAAAAGATAGTTAGGGTCAACGAGTTGGACGCATGAATTATTTGCAAGCAATGTTCTCACCGCGGCGGGGCGGGTACAAAATAGGTCTAAATGCGGGTAGGCACTGACTGTCTCGTCAAACTTTTTAGGAACTTAACTAAAGAATGAGTTCTGACGGTAGTTTGTGCGAGTGTTTGTGTTTGCAAGATTAGAAACGAACAGATCCGTAGAAGAGCCAAAGACATGGCTTTTCGAATCGCATAGCTAATCTGGCAAAGGGCAGGCTCGCAGAGCCTCTCTACCACTCGACAACTTCTCCCACCACTAGGCCTCCCATCCGATGGACTGACGACCTAGTCATGTTGCGCGAAGGAACTGGATGCAAACGGCCTAGAGCGCAAGCTATGGCATTCTAATCGTCTAAATTGTGCTATTCTAAATGTTTTCTTTTCCTGTGATTTGTTTTTTTTGTGTGGTAGAAAAAAGATAAACTCTTGATAAAAAGTATCTATCTATCTTAAAGTTGTCTAGAAGAGAACGCTTCAAGCGATAAGACCACATATATTGAGCCGTTCTAAATTTTGTTTTCCTATAGGTACTTTTGTAGTGTGTAATAAAGAGTAACTAACTATCAATTTGTTGACTCGGTAGTTTGTAATTTAGTTATCATGTTTCGACGTTTGTTGCTTTAGAAATCTTGTAAAATTTTACAGGCAGAGCCATATCCTGATAATAGCTGTAGAAAAATAAAATAATACAGAAACAATAATTATTTAAGTAAAAATAATGCGCCCTTTCTATTGGTATTTTTAACCGACTTCAAAAAAGGAGGAGGTACTCAATTCGTCAGTATCTTTTTTTAACCGACTTCAAAAAAGGAGGAGGTTCTCAATTCGTCAGTATCTTTTTTTAACCGACATCAAAAAAGGAAAAGGTTCTCAATTCGTCAGTATTATTTTTTTATGTATGTTCAGCGATCATTCGTTACCAGGTTAACCGATTTCAATACTTCTTTTTTTGTTCGAAAGGGAATACTTTCGGAATGGTCCCATATAAATTTGATCAAGTTCTGATGATGGGATCTATAAGAAAATTACATATGTTGCCCAATATCTTCGGCATTTGTGAACCAATTTTGATGATTCTTTCTTTATCGAATAGCTTATACTTTAAAGATGGTATATTGAAAATTTCACCTCTAAGGTGGGAAAAATAAGGGATAAAATCGGTGTTCAGCCGTTAACTTATGTTTGCACTGAAAAGATTCGTATTGTTGAGGATTATCACTGTATGTATCACTAAAAATAGACGAAATAAGTAAATTTTATAAAAAAAAAGGAAACCGACTTCAAAAAACTGAAAAGATAAAAATAATATCAACACAAGTACCTAATCAGTTACTTTTGGAGTCGGTGCAAACGAAAACATTCAAACTCTCATCGGATAGCACCGACTCCAAAAGTAACTGATTAGGTACTTGTGTTGATATTATTTTTATCTTTTCAGTTTTTTGAAGTCGGTTTCCTTTTTTTTTATAAAATTTTTAAACATGTAATGGTTTGGTTAACTACTGTTGGAAAAGGGAGTTGTATTTTAAGCGTACCTATTAAGTAAGTTAGATGTGTGCCGATGTGTACGTCGGCAAGTATTGTGTGCGTGTTTCTTTATTTCTCTCCTACATTATTTATGTCGACGACTGTCTATGTAGTGGTTCGCGCTGCGAACTGCAAAGCCAGTTGCGGGTCCGAATCCCGCATCTTTGCGAGCAAATGTTTGTGTGATGAGCATGAGCATTTGTACATAAGTCATGAATGTTTATAAAAGAAGTACAAAACCAGCGGTTGCGGGTTTGAATCCCGTAAAGGGCAAATGTTTGCGTCATAAGCATGAGCATTTGTTCCTTGGTCATGGATGTTTATAAAATTATTTAAGTATGTTTATCCGTTATCTAGTCGCCCTAGTACAAGCTTTGCTTAGTTTGGGACTAGCTTTAATCGGTGTGATTGTGAAAACAATTTATTATTATATTAGTAGTAAATAAATAGTACTTTAAGTGTATCGTAAAGCACAATTTGAGTGTCTTTGTGAGACTCTGAGTTCGTATAATATAATAATCATCATTTCAGCCATAGACGTCTACTGCTGAACATAGGCCTCCCCCAATGTCTTTCATCGGAGGGGATTGCCAATACTCGCCACGCTTGGCAGGCGGGTTGGCGAGCGCAGTTTTTTATAATACTTCGCATGCAGACGCTGCTGCCCGTCTCGTGCTTCAGGAATTTGTCGCCTCTTACAACACGCCACCTGTTGGCGGTGGCACATACGTCGTATAAAATGGTTGTTAACTAATTTGCATCTAAATTTAGTACACGGCTAAATGTAATGAAATAAAATGTTACACAATGTAACTTAGTCAAATCCTCAATTAGTGAACAAGAGATACGCAAAATTGGGTCTAAATCTTAGAATACTTATCTTATATTTGCATGCGGTATAAAATATGCTAATGAAACAGAAGATTGAAATAATCCTAACACTTAAATAATCCTCTAATCTTTATTTTGTCAGGACGCCCAACCAAACTAAAAAAACAGCATAGTGCGAATCGGACTCGGGCACCGAGAGTTCCGTAAAAACTTGTAGGTATGTAATTAGTTCGTATATAACGAAAATCGATCCATGAAATATATTTACCGATTTTCATTTATTCATTCATTTTCAAAAAATAAGGAGACATGTTCTGGCCCCATATGGGCCTATAATGTTATTATTGACGTTCATAAGTGGCAATTGTCTGTCCTAAGTTGAATGATGAATGAAATGATGATGATTTTTGGCTTTTTGACTTTGACTTTGACTTTTTTTTACTTCTAAAGTTTGTTAATTTTTTTTTTGTGACGCCTTTGACCTAGATTCATGACATTTGTGAATCTAGGTCAAGGGGAAGTACTCTATATGAATGAAAGAGTGAAATTTGGCAGGAAGCAATCTAAGTGAAGGAAAAAGTCCGAAATCTGTTAGGGGATCACAACTTAGGTATCATTATCATCATTTCAGCCATAGGAAGTCGACTGCTGAACATAGGCCTCCCCCAATGCGCTATCATCGAGAAGAATTGATTGATTGATTGCCACGCTTGGCAAGCGGGTTGGCGAGCGCAGTTTTTTTATAACATTTCGCACGCAGACGCTGCTGCCCGTCTTCTGCTATAGGAATTAGTCGCCTTTTACTACACGCCTCCTGTTGGCAGTGGGAAAGTGTATTCTTTACGGCCATCCCTACATGGCCTAGGTATAGGTTGTGTTTCCCTTGTCAGTAGGTATAAAAATGTAGCATAAACAGCCGTATTTTTTATTGCATTGACATAGTATTTTTTTTTACAGCTTAAATAAATAAATAATAAAATAAATATTGGACAACATCACATACATTGCTCTGATCCTGTGGTAAGTAGCCAAAGCACTTGTGTTACAGAAATCAGAAACAACGACGGTACCACAACACCCAGACCCGAGGCAATATAGAAAAAATATTTTTCTACATTGACTCGACCGGGAATCGAACCCGGAACCTCAGAGATAGCGACACCAAGTCCGGTATGCTCGCCTCTCGGCTACGGAGGTCGTTAAAAAAGGATTTGACATCTCTCAATATCCTGACACACAGCCAACGAAGTGATTCAATAAGGGTTCCTTTTTATATTTTAAGATACGAAACCCTAAAACAAAATGATTAAGGAGTGATTCTGCTGCTTAACTCGATTTTAATGTAAAAAGTTCCATAATGAAATTTTACGTGTCAAGATTTTCATTCTAAGCAGTCGCCTTGTAGAAATGTGATAGTAAAGAAAAAACAAAGATTAAAATTATGTTACTTCAGTCACTAAAATGCCGTTACCACTATAGACTAAGCACTATTATTGCTTCAAATGAATAATTAGCTCTCTTCTAGTAATTAAAATTCGTTATTAAATGGAGACTTAATGAATATTTGCCGGCTAAAGTGCAGTTTGTCGTCTCTCATTTACATTTCAAAGTCATTGCTACTATATAAGTATTTGTTGAAAGCGCTTCAGTTATTAACTAATATATAAGTACCCACTTGGCTATATCTACTTAGAAATCCAAAACTTAATCCAATGTATTTTTTAAATTGAACACCACGGTTTTGTAAGCAAGTTTATTGCTCCTCTTCCATACTAAAAATAGTTTTTCTTTTTCAAATAATTATGAAAATGTAATTATTTTGCCTACAATAGGCATCCCAATCACTACACCTGTACAAAGAGCACTTGCCCTCCCCTCAAATTACATGCGAGACAGATGAATGCAAAAGTTATCTAATATCTGTAGGAATAGAAAGAAAGAAACGTTTATTCGACACACAAGAGAGAAAAAAATTAATACACAAAACAATATCAGACAATCAGATGTGTCGAAAAGGTGCAGCACTTGCCAGATTGTCTGTGTCTTGTCTCGAAGCGCTAGTAGGGCCCAAAAAATAAGGAGACATGTTCTGGCCCCCTAGGGGCCTATAATGTTGTTATTGACGTTCATAAGTGGCAATTTTGTCCTGAATTGAATAAATGATTTTTGACTTTGACTTTGACTTTTGGTGCCCGCTCAGCTTTTGTCGTGACAGCCACGGACTTATCACGACGCTGATTTTCGGCGGGAACCGCAAAGCGGGAATAGCATTATGGTTCCTTCTGACAAAAGTTTCTACACAAAATTTCCTAGTTTAGTAATATTCATTTTTACTTTACAGTTAATACGTTAGGAGATTCTGGGTGTTGTTAAAAGTACGAGCCAAAACTTTAGTGGATGGTTCTAAAACAAAAATAAAAACAAACAAAGAGAAATAAAACAGGTTTTTTTTTTTTTATCCATAATACATGCATTTTCTTTTCATCAAAAATTACAACTATGCAACCGTGCACGTGATTCTTCCATAAAAATCTAAACATTACTGAGTAAATTAATTTTACATCCTCATCATCATCATTTTAGTCATAGGACGTCCACTGCTGAACATAGGTCTCCCCTAGTGACTTCCAGATTGGCCGGTTGGAAGCGGCCTGCATCCAGCGGCTTCCTGCAACCTTTTCTGTATCCTTACCGGCTTTTTGCAACGTCTGTTAACCTTGTAGGTTGACGTCCTAAGCTACTAATTAATTTTACAATGGATGGACAATAGATTATTTTGTTTACTAAAGTTGGTTTTTATTAAACAAAAAAAAAACTTTTTATTTACAGTGGAGTATAAAAAAAAACTTTATTCTAGTCTCGAGTGTTTACTACACCCTAAAATTTGACTCGTACTTTCCAAAAAATCGTGTAGAAATTTACAAAATATGATCTCCATAGTAACAAAACCGCAGGCGTGGTCTGTAATCGGGTCGCAAATATGCACCGGTTTTTATGTGCATTGGTATTGCACATACGATTTGATACCGCACCGCAACCTCAGTTTAAATGTAAAGCCTTGGCAATAGAGATGGCGGGGCGTGACGGCGACGGAACAGCGACGGAACAGCAGCACAGCGAGCACGTCACACTGCGAGCGTGACAGTTTCGTAGACGTTCCTAATAAAACGTTCAATTTTTCCACTATCCATTCCAATTAACTAAAAATAAATAAAAAAAAAGGAGGTTACGTGACTACCAAGATCGATTAAAACCCACCGCAACAGCCGGCGTGAGCGGGATGGCTCGCCGCTCACGCTTTCTGTCTGAGGGCGCCCATTTAAACGTATGTTAATAGACCCGCCGTACTCCCGACCTGACCCGTCTCCGTCCCGCTCATGCCTTCTGTGTATGTTGCGTTTTAATGGTAATGCTTTGCCGCAACTGTGTCGTCTCGCAACCGCGTCTAATATATTTTTTCATATTACAGTCTCCCAATACCAAGCAGCAAATCTTTTTCGGCTAGAAACACTTCTAACTGTGTTCGTGCTAAAAGTATTTTTAATACAGCTAAGCTATAGTACCAAAAACAAGCTATAGGTAGCGTCCTTGACTTTAGCGAGGGAAGGTTGAGCTGCGCGATGATACAATACATATTTAAAGAAATGAACATACTTACAGTTACTTCTCAATATATTTATGAAAATAATTTTTATGTTCGCGAAAATCCTCACTTAGGTATTTTCCAAGAAAAATGACATACATAACTATAATACGCGGCATAAAGATAAAGTTGTCGTTCCAAATTTCAGATTGCACAAGGTAGGAAGTTCATTCATGGGAATATGTATTTAGTAGTAGTATTATTTTTAATAAATTACCTCAATCCCTTACTGAACTGCCAGTATTTTAACTTAAATTATATTTTAAGGTGATTTTAATGAAAAAGGGTTACACCGTTAGTGATTATATAAATGATAAAAATGTGTGGATTTAAAACTGCTTAGCTCGCACCAAAACTTGTAAAAATATTAATTTTAAAAGAGGCTGACAACAGTGACCGAATTTCTTGCGCTGCTTCTTCTCGGCACTAGCCACAATTTTTCTCGAAGCAGTGGTAGGGCAAAAAATATATTGAGACGTGTAAAAGTTCCCCGTTAACATCCAAGCGGTCTCATGAGAACGCATAACAATAGAATATCTATTGTGTCTCGTTTAAGTATGCTTAATCAGTTATTGGCATATTTGCAAAAATAAATGATTTTAATTTTTGATTTTGATTTTGATTATGCGTTTATTTGTGATATGCTCATTTGTGTATAACCTTATTGCTATATATCATTTATTGGCAGCAATAGTGAGACTAAGCGTTAACTCTTCGGGAACTTACACCGAAAGGACTCGTGAGTGGATATTGTGTTGTATCATCTTGTATAATCGCGATGCTTTCACCACCACTTTTTTATCGAGAACAAAGTCCAGTGTGCTCCCAAGCTGACCCGTTTGCAAGATGGCAGTAACGTACCAGCACAGTTATTAAGTCCAGCGATCTCTTGCAACTGACCTTACCTCTTCATCGGTATGTACACTAGTTTTAAGTCAGCTTAAGGCGCCGGGTAAGGAGAATGCACTTAAAAGAGTTGTTTTTGTACAAGTTTTCTGGCGAAAATACTGAATAGAGGATGTGGAATTTAATATATCATGTAACTTATATGTTGAAATTTTTTCTAATGTATCTAAATACTAGTTATTATTTCTTATAAACACAGCTTGTACACATTTTTATTTTAAACGACGTTTTTGTTTATAATCTATTTGCACAGGAGCACAACGGATGGATGTTTAGTCTGCGAGACACATTTGTATTATCTTAGGCACGTAATAGAAGTCGCATTAGTCGACGCTTAATGTTCAAAGTCACTTGCCTTTCCCGTCGCCTTAACCATGAGCTCTTCAAACAGTGTTACTTTAACTTTGTTGTTTCAAACTAGTAAACTGACATACTGGCTCGATACCGTCTACAGGTATTCAGTAATTGGCGCCGAGATGCTAATTCTCTAGAAGAAGAGTCTATTTACTGCAATATTGTAAACGAGGTATTAAATTCTTACTTAAGATAGTAAAAACTTGAGAACTTTAATGGCTGCCATTGGCAAATCATATGCTACTAATTGTTTAAAATAACAGCAATTTTAGAAAATGATTTGTAATTCCACTTTATTTACCACTTCTGTAATTACAATTGAGAAAAATATCAGACTGTACGAGCTTGTTTTTATCCAAGACTCGTAAATATCGGTGTAAAGTTTGACTGTATGTTAATTGTCTAGTGAAATTATTATGTTAATTAACATTTATAAGTTTCAGGCAACTTGAAGCATCAATAAACGCCGAGTTTCACGAGTGAACTGAAGTAAGCACGACGTCTAGTAATTTAACTACGAGTAATACTTAGAACTATAATCCATACACCGTTCTTGGAATTTATTAGTTTTCCCAACTATAAATTACCTTTCAAATACATGATTTCATTTAGAAGAGAACTTGCCAATTAAGCTTTTTAACCTGATTTGGACATATTATTTAGAAAATATGCCAGTTTTTAAAGTTCTCAGTTTAAGTTTGAATAAAAAAAATTTTGCTAAGTAAATAAGTCAAAAATTATAATTATTCTTGCCACTTACCAGTTTCAGTTGATTTTGGAGACCCGATTCAAGGCTAATTTATATAGGTATTCAAGTAACTCCTATTTCTAGTAGCATTATTAAAATTTACTGTTGACGACGGCTTAAGGCCTTCAAACGACTGAAAAAAATTTACCTATATAAGTCAACTTTTAGGCAGTAAGAGCAATCATACACTTAAAGTATAATAGTCAATTAAAACTGCTACTTAAAAGTGAACTGATACAGTTGCAACCCAGCAGAAAATATTCGTGCGGTCAAGCAGTTGCATGACATTCACACACATCCGAGTAGTCAATCAATGCAGAGGATTTATTGACTGCTCGATTTCTCGATTTCTAATGCTATGGCATCTTGTTCTTACTACCTCAGAAGTTATTTGAATTGCCAACTGCTCTAACAGTTGAGAACAACTGCTTGAGCAGTTAACGTACGTACCTGACGTTGTTTATCGAATAACTCAAGTTGTCCAGGCCTCCGATTCAGAACCGTTCGATAGCATTTGTCGACTGGAAAACCACGTGACACTAAAGGATTTAGCATAAGTGTCACGTGATTTCTTGATTGGAATTGAAAGGTTCCAAATCGGGGGGCAGTTCTCTTAAAAAAATATATAAAACTCTTTTTATACTTACTGACGACGAGAAAAAAGTCTGCCAACGAAGAACTACTCGTGTCAACTAAACTAAAATAGATAGAATCAAATAAGCAATTATACTCACTGTCGCATCAGATCTATCAGGAAGTACGCCAAGTCCTTGAACCCGACCGGGCCAGTTCGCACCATCATGTAGAACTCGTCTTGGCATGTCTGCTTCGGCTTGACGAAGTCGAACGTGAACCCGCCAGTCGTGATAAGTGGTGTGCCAGTGCTGCCAAGAAACTTGGTGATTCTGGCAACGGATGCTGGAGACAAAAGGTGAAATTAAGTACTGAAAATTCGTTTTTGTTTGAGTAGTTGTTGTTAATGACTGTGTAGCAGTCTAGGCCATGGAGGAGTTATTTCTGTTTATAATATACAAAAGTGATGTTAATCTCTACTGATCTTCTGATCTAAGTAGGACACGCCACGATAGGTGATCAAGAAGTCCCAGGTAATATACTAGCGCGCGTTGTCATTACATAACTAAATTTTAATTTTTAATTTATTATCTGTGATAATTAATAGACATAATAGTCATTTATTCAGTGGAAGTGGGCCTACTTCCGGGAACTTATACATCTCCCAAAATATAGCTTTGTCCTACCACCGCTTCGGCTTCGGGACTTCATATCGGCTGGTAAATTGGCAAGCACTTAGTTAACCCTCACAAAATTGCTATGCGCTTGCAGGGCGTCTCATGTATACGTAGTCTATACCAACCATCTAAACCAGGTGGGGTACGCGAACCCCGATCGGGGGTTCGCGATAAGATTTACGCAATGGCAGCTGGATTACACATTAGCACACCTAGTTATGATAAAAACCAAATACAGAAACCGACTTGATGCTGGGTCAGAATTGAGGTTAAAATTGTTAAAAATTACTCCTAAAATCGGCTCAATTTGCGACAAGAAACAACCCATCACAAAAGGCTAGTTTCCTGGGTCGAAAAATGATTATTCTATTTAGTCCGTCAGTTAGATTATCAATAAAATTACAAAGATAAAGCGCATCAAAGTGAGCACGTGATGTCACGCCTTGCTAAAAAGTGTTGCAAGGCGTGACGTTACGCGGAACTCTAACGGGCTATATCTTCATCATTTTTTGTTAGATTGAGAAAAGAAAAAATACGTGTCCAATATTTTTTTGGTTATCCAACTGACGGACTAATTAGTTTTTTTTTAAGAAACTAGCGCAATAATTGTATTTCTTAATTTTAATTGGAAACAAAACAGTATTTTCTTCTACAGCTAGATTTTCTTTACTTTTGGGGTCAGGGGTTCGCTGTTGTCTGAGAATTTTAACAAGGGTACGTGGGGTCCTAAGTTTGAGTAACCCAGATCTAAACTAATTATTTAATGTGACATGCAATAAATAACTTCAACTTGAATTTGATCACTAGCTTCATATTTTTTTGGTTTACGCGTTAAGTATAGGTTAGTGAACCCACTGAATTATGCCCTATTGGTATAAGTAGTGGTTAGTTACAGTAAAAATTACAAGCCAACGCCTTGTCATTTGCAGATATTCACAGAGCCGTCTTGCTCAGTGAATTTCCACGAATTATTCACCATTTATATCTAGTCATCTTTTGTCAGTCCAAATTATAAGCTCTAAAATAACTGTTATCTTTTCATTATTTTTAGCATTCATCCTTTTTTAGATGAGTGTAACGACGCTCTAAAATGTTTTATTCTATGACTGAATTTAGTATAATTTCAATTGCGACTTTTTTTAAAATCGTTTTCCAAAGGAAAAATAATTTGGTGTTCCAATATAACCCGCACCCTTCCACTGTTTATTGTAATGTTCATCATATCGTATGGCATCTAGCTGCTTCAATCCTAATTTAAATGTCGAGTGCTAGTTGGCGTAACCAGTCCTCAGCGGCTAGGGTAAAAAAAAATAGTTTCCGCAGGCTACCAGGAAAACAGTACAGATGGCAATAGTTGGCGTAAGGGTCTGGTCTGCGGCACCACAATCACAGGCCGGTGGCTCCCTTAGCTCCTACTTATGAAGGTGGTGATTGGAACGGCCATAATATCCTGTCCTGAACCAATGTCTAATTTTGTTGAGTTGTTGTAGGTAATCCTTTTTTCTAATTTTAAAGTAATTAAAAAAGTTATTGATTTGATGTAACAGAATTATTTAAGTATGGTCAATTGTTTGTTTTGCACTAAAATAGTTATAGCTGATATAACAACAATTAATTAAGGTCACATATGTCACAAAAAAATTATGTAGTCCATTATTGCATGTCATGGCAACCTGTTATTAAGACGGCACTTAATATTTGCATGTCTTACCAATTTGCTTGTAATTGTGCTTGTCTTGTTGGTTGTCCTAATAAAATAAATAAACCTGTTAAGCCTTACCCATACTCGATTGTAATGTTAATATTAATATTTGCACGCCTGCATGCAAGCTGAATACAAAAAAAAATAATTATTAAATTGCATGTATCAAAGTCAAAGTCAAAGTCAAAAATCATTTATTCAATTCAGGACAAAATTGCCACTTATGAACGTCAATAACAACATTATAGGCCCCTAGGGGGCCAGAACATGTCTCCTTATTTTTTGGGCCCTACTAGCGCTTCGAGACAAGACACAGACAATCTGGCAAGTGCTGAGAAGAAACGCCGGAACAAACTCAGTCACCACTAGCTGCCACACAAAAAATATAAACCAAAATAAACAGGTAGGTACATCAGTTTAGTGCAGGCTGGACTGACCATACATTCTTGTCATCAAGATAGTCTTGAATTTTATAATACCCCTTAGACATCAGTGTAGTTTTGACATGTGACTTAAATTTATTAATAGGAAGTTTGGTAACATTGTGAGGTATATTATTGAAAAATTTAATACAATTTCCCAAGAATGAATTACTTGTTTTGGCCAATCTAAAGTTTGGGACTACAAGTTTGTTTTTGTTTCTGGTGTTATATGAATGAATATCACTTTTCTTTATAAAAAGATCTAAATTTTTGCGTACGTACATGATATTATCAAATATGTATTGAGAGGCCACAGTGAGTATGTTAATTTCTTTAAAGAAATCTCTCAGGGATTCACGCGGACTAAGTTTGTATATAGCACGAATAGCTCTTTTCTGTAAAATAAAAATGGTATCGATGTCCGCAGCAGAACCCCACAAGAGAAGACCATAAGACATAATACTATGAAAGTAACTGAAATACACCAGCCTTGCCGTTACAACGTCAGTTAGATGTCTAATTTTTCTAACCGCAAAGGCAGCTGAAGCAAGTCTCCCAGCCAGAGTGTCAACATGTGGTCCCCATTGCAACTTCGAATCCAATGTAATGCCCAGAAAAACAGTGGAGTTTGATAGATCAAGCTTTTCACCATTTAGTAAAATTACTGTGTTAGCTTGTTTCACGTTAGGCATAGTAAATTTAATACATTTGGTTTTTTTTGTATTAAGAAGTAAGTTGTTACTTGTGAACCAATTTAATACCTTAGAGAGAGCTCCGCTTACATCGTCAAATACCTCTTCGCCTCTTTTTAATTTGAAGATTAAAGAAGTATCATCAGCAAACAGAACTATCTCACAGGAGTCTTTAGAATAGAAAGGGAGATCGTTAATATAGATCAAAAATAGCAACGGTCCCAATATTGAGCCCTGGGGCACTCCCATTTGAAGCGGGGCGCCGGAAGAGTTAGTACCATTAACGTTTACTGTTTGTAATCTGCCTGAGAGGTAAGAATTTAACAATTTTAATGCGTTATTAGATACACCGTAATGTTTTAGCTTCATAATAAGTGTTTGGTGATCGACACAATCAAACGCCTTCGATAAATCACAGAACACACCTATCGCATCATGCTTATCTTCATACGCATCCAAAATGTGTTTGACAAGTGCCACCCCAGCATCTGTTGTATTTCTACCTTTAGAAAAACCAAACTGTTTCTCGTGCAGTAAATTGTTAAGTTTAAAATGGGAGAGTAATTGACTAAATATAACTTTTTCAAAAATTTTACTAAAAGCAGGTAGAATGGAAATTGGCCTGAAATTGCTTGGGTCACTTTTTTCTCCTGATTTGAACAAAGGTATAATCTTACTATATTTCATTAAAGTAGGGAATTGACCTTGATCAATACATTCATTGAATAAATGTGCTAAGTGAGATGCTACGAGAGGTATAATGGGTTTTATTGTGTCAGTTGATATGCCCCACATATCCTCAGTTTTTTTCTGTTTCAATTCCATAAAAGTTTTGACTACCATTACAGGATTAATATGAGTGAAATCAAATAAGGAGTTGCACCCGTCAACACTGGACACAAGCAGTGATTTTGCATGCAGAGCAGATGAATTAAGTTGTTTTGTGGTTTCGACAGGTATATTACAGAAGTAATTTTCGAAAGCGCCTGCCACCTCATCATCGGATTTAATTTGCTTATTATCAATTTTTAGTGTAAATGTGTGATCGCGATGTTGTGTTTTACAAGTTTCTTTGTTTATAATATTCCAAGTCTCTTTAATTTTATTACTCGATTTATTAATTTTTTCACGTATATAATTAGATTTAGCTACCATACAGACCTTTTTAAATAACCTTGAGTATTTTTTAACATATTCTACAAATATTAGGTCATTATTCCTATACACTTTTTGATTATATAGTTCAAACATTTTCCTCCTACTGATATATATACCAGCAGTAGCCCAGTCACTGAATTTCGGTTTGAAATTGTTTATGACTAATTTCTTTTTAGGAAAGTTTTTGTCAAATTCGTTTTTGATTAGTTCAAACAATTCTTCATATAAGTTATTAACATTGTCATCAACAAAAGGTAATAGCGGTATTTTATCACTTAAGTTAGTTTTAAATTTTTCTTTGCGAGTATCAGTGACTGGTCTATATTGAATAACACTTTTAGACGGCACAAAACGGTGTTCAAACGTGACTGACTGACCGCAGTGATCAGATTTTACAAAATTTACGATAGATTTTTTAATCACAACACAGTTACAGAAAACATTATCCAAGCAAGTAGCTGTTGTAGCAGTAATTCTAGTCGGTTCAGCAAATACAGGCTTTAAATTAAAAGATTTAAAAAGACTTAGAAACCTAACCCGATAGGTTTTTTCTTCATCTATGATATCGACATTGAAATCTCCACATACAACTAATATGATAGTATTCGCGCAAATAGACGATTAAATTGAATATTGACTTGAACAGTCCACGTCAGCTACGGCTGCCAGTGCCAAATTGTACTCGGCAGTCGATTGCAGCTTTGGCTGTCGAGGGGCGGGCGACCGGAAAGGTATTCTTTTTTCTCATTTTTCGGCTCAGATTAAAAATATTTCTCTGAAATATCACATTATTCGTATTCTATATTGGTAACTCGATTCTAGGAATATAACAAAAATATATCAGGATATCCACATACTTAGCTTAGCCGCAACCAAACAAATAACTGCAGCGCGCTGTTTTATGCTTGTTAAAAATTGTAATCAAATCAATTATATTAATCATCATCATCATCATCATAAACAGCCTACGTTAGTCCACTGCTGGACATATTATATTGGACATATATATATATTGCATAGGCCTCTCCCAATGCACGCCACGGAGCCCGATCCTCGGCTATTCTTTCCCATCCACTGCCAGCAGCCTTGCGTACAACGTCGCTCCACCTTGTTGGAGGGCGCCCCATTTATTATATTAATAAAGTTAACAATTTAATACTTGTCAATTACAGTAGAATTGTGGTCGGTGATATCGTAGTTAACAATGCTCATCCTATCAATTTCAATGGCCTTAAAGATGGATCAAATGGGAAATCTTCCTTGTATTCATTCTTATCACACACACAAAAAAGTTACAACGCAATACAAAACCCAGAGATCCTTTCAATTCCTTCCCCGAAGCAAAAATGATAACCTAGTTTAAGAGTTCAAAGGGGGACAGGACAACATCTGTGCTACAGTGAGTTGTGTCTACGTGATCCCACCAAAGCTTTGGTTGACCCCGTATAAAGGTGCGTTTCCACTTTGGTCAAGACAAGCGGACTTGGGTACTCTATAGTTTTATTTATATTATTACACAAATTATAATGTAGGTCTGTGGATTCACACTTACAAAAGGTTTCTTACAAAAAAATTCTATATTATAAAGGCGAAAGTAAACTTTGTATGTCTGTAACGTTTTCACGCCTAAGCCGACGAAAGAATATTGATGATTTTTGGTTATGTTGATATTTATATTGATGATGTTGGATCTTGAGAGGATATAGACAATTCAATTCAATATATTTATTGCATTCTATAATGTTACACAGGTGTTATAAATAGATACATAAATCAGATAATTATACACCCTGTAGGGCACAACAATAAGATAGGTATTGTGGGCAGAGACTATTCTTTGTCGCGAAAACTGGACCGATTTTGATGAAATTTAGTACGAAAAAAGGTTTAACCCAAGGGAATGAAAACATATTATATACAGGCTTTTATTTTTAATCTACCTAATAAGTGAGTAAATAGGAGGTGACATGCCGTATCCCACACCAGCAACCTTGCGGGCAAAACTATAGATAAATAAAATAAAATAAAAAATGGGTATATTGAACAATTATTATTATTATTTATATTAAAGCTAGTATTATTATAAAGGTAAGAAAAAAAAGACTAATGATCAACTTGTAGTGAATGTCTCGTGGTATTAAAAGGAGACTCGGTCGAAGGATCTCTGTTAACTGGACTATAACTGTATTAAAATATTACAGGGTACAGAAATCAGGTACGAGGAGTACTGTAATCTGAAGGCACCTTTGAGAGACGAGACGGATGACAACACTTTATTTCCATACACACTTCAGACAAATGCTAACTC
This sequence comes from Anania hortulata, assembly GCA_963576865.1. Lineage (NCBI taxonomy): Eukaryota > Metazoa > Arthropoda > Insecta > Lepidoptera > Crambidae > Anania > Anania hortulata. Next base: position 4,956,085 of record OY756408.1, on the reverse strand, counting down.
TGATACAGACTCAGACATTTAAACAAGTGACCTGTTTTGTGATGTGAACATGGGAAAGAATCCAATGATTTTTGTGTATATGAGTAAAAAGTTTTTATAGTTCCTCGAGTCCATATTAAAAACACTTAGTTTTCTATGTAAAAAAATAATAATTTCATAATAAACTTGTAGCCATAAAAAAAGAAGAGAAAATAAAACGAAATAGTGGTGACAGGTTTTTTAATTATGACGACGTTTGCTATCACAAATTTTTGTACTTTTTTATTAAAGGCCTTTTATTGTGCCACTTCTCACGATTATAAGCCAATCTTTCACTCACTTATATCGTTATTCATACCTACATTCATACATTCGTTTACACTGGAATGGAAATAGAATGCATGGCACGTAAAGTACATCTTACCAGTAGACTGTTATAGTTTCATAAATCTTCATCTTCGTTATAGTTTGTAAAAGAATTACAATTCATAGTTTAAAAAAACTAAAAAACACACTGATTTATGTACTCCTCAAAATGACTCGAATGAGCCTAAACAAGAAGGTTTTACTAGTAGTCATTAAGAGTTCTCCTAACTACCTCCAGACTCCATCAGATCAGCACGATGGTGTTCGATTATTGTATTGTCATCTAAATTTAAAACACTTCCGAAGTTTTAAATCGATACGTCGTAAGATTTTATTTTATAGTTAGTTTAAAAAATAATAATGGGCTAGTTTCCTAAAAAAATCTAATTAGTCCGTCAGTTGGATTAACAGAAAATATTAAACACGTATTTTTTTCTTTTCTCAATCAAACAAAAAATGATGAAGATATAGCCTGTTAAAGTTTCGCGTAACGTCACGCCTCGCGACACTTTTTAGCAAGGCGTGACGTCACGTGCTCACTTTAATGCGCTGTATCTCAGTATCTTTTTGTTTGATTGACAAAAGACAAAATACGGGTCCAATATTTTTTGATAATCTAACTGACGGACTAAATAGAATAATCTTTTTTTGACCCAGGAAACTAGCCTTTTGTACTATATATTAGACAACATCACATATATTGCTCTGATCCTATTATAAGTAGCTTAAGCACTTGTGTTACAGAAACCAGACACAACGACGGTACCACAACATCCAGACCCAAGACAATATGGAAAAGTTATTTTTCTACAATGACTGACCGTGAATCGGACCTGGGACCTCAGAGATAGCGACACCAAGTCCGGTATGATTTAATAAAAGGTATAGAATTCTTTTTATTATCTGGCTACAGAACTCTAAAAACTTTTCGACTAAGGCAGACCCAAATCCCTAAGTTTTCCGCAGTTTTTCTTCACTACCGAAATACCCCTGGGCCTCCACTTATCCGATGAGAGACTTTTCTATCATGAGTTGCTTACGTGTTCTTAGTAGGTACTTGCGAAATTCGATTTAGCGAATCATTAAATGTGGTTGCCTTGTAATACTTCTAATAAATAACAAAGTTAACATCTGAAAGAGTTGATAAAAAATCCGCAAGCAATATAAATACAGGGTTACAGGATTTCAAGGTACTGCCAAATTTTTAGGAGCGACTCAGTATCAATAACTTAATCAATCTACGCAAGGTACAAAAAAGGAATTTTTTACTATTCCTATCTGCTGTTTAAAATGAAAGTCGTAGATAATTTACGATTGGTCGATTGAATAGCACTGAATGTGAACTGTTTGAGGTTATTGTTGGCGTGGCATTGGTGTAACCTATGATCTCTGTTAAAATGGCCGCCCACATTGCGTTTTCTTTTTTTTCAGATTTTTTATTTATTGGGAAATAAGTAACTTTAAATTAAATAACAAAAAGTAGTTTTTTTATATTGTTCTCCAGACCTTAATTTAAAAATGAGGCACTACCTTGCCTGTTATGTAGCCCTGTTTAAATATAATTGAGTGCCAGAGAATTGCAATGTAGCTCTGTATAAATATAGTTGAGCTCCAGAGAAGGCACTATTCGTGGTAATTTCAATTGATGTGCCAATTGTAGTGGTCTTAAATAAGGTAATAACTCTTTTGTAACGAGGACTAGTCAGAGTTTTTTTTTTCTGGCGGTGTTTTCTAGCACACCTAAATTTATAAAAGTACTTTTTCTGACTTGTCCTAAACGGGAATCTGAGGACCCTTACGTTCAAAGCGTTAATCGGGTTGACATTTCATTTAACATTTTTTAATGTCAAGAATAGCGTTTAGGTAAAATTCACTTCAATAATAACTCTAGATTGTGATGACGTCCTTTTTAGCCACAGACAATAAGCAAATGACTTTTTGGTATACCGTTAGCTCCTGCTTCTCCTGCTGTTCAAAGATTCTTTACATTCATTCTTAAATTGACCATTTTTTTTTATTCTAATTGTTATGGACTATCCTCATTTCTTCCAAGGGACATGCACTGCAGCTGAACATAGACCTCCCTCGGTGACTTTCAGATTGGCTGGTTAGTAGAGGCCTGCTTCCAGCGGTATCTTGCAACCATTACCAGGTCATCTATCCACATAGTAGGTGAGCGTTATACGCTGCGCATGGATATTTATGTAGCCTCTATTCTCAAACCTTTCTGCACAATCGGCTTTCATTTCTACGTGCTATATGCCTCAACCACTGCCACTTTAGCTTGCTAATACGTTGAGCTATTTCAGCGACATTTGTTTGTTTATGGATTTTCTTATCGCAAAGAAACATTATTTTATGGCCCCTAGTGAGAGGCCACGTTTCAGTTCCATATGTCATCACTGGTAACACACAGTAGTTGTGTACTTTCGTCTATCACGCACTAAGGTATTTTGGATGAGAAAACGATGTGTAGTTTCCCGAACGCTGCCCAGACGACTCAGATTCGATTGACCTACAAATCAAAATTGCATCTACCCAACTAGATCACTTGTCCCCATTTTTTAGATTTTTTTCATACTGATTCGGTTGCAGAAATTCAATAAATAAATCGTGACTCGAAAACTACGAAAAATCGTAGAACATACATAGGGGTGATTTAGATACCCCTCAACACGAGGCACCAAAAAAAATTTTAGACGTCACTTTTCTGGCAACCCTATATAAGATCAACAAACACATAAAATATTATTAAATTATAGCTTTGACTCAGTAGAATCAAAGTTTTTATTACAAGTCGAAAGTCGAAGGATTTGAAAAGTTCTTATATGTAATTCACATCAAACAAAACTACCCTCTTATCATAGTTATACACTCGTCCCCAACAGAAGGGGAAACAAATGTACCGGGAAATAGGAAAAGGGGCTTTTTACAGAGATTTATCACCACACGCCGAAGGATTTGGGTGCAGGTAAAATATTACCATGACAAATGATCGAGTGGACTGATTTTGTTTTATACGGAGTGTTTGAAAATGGCAATGGGCAGGCCACATCGATTTCAGAAGTGAACCTTTGGGGAAGATAGGTTTTTCATAAACTGGAAGACGCAGCGAAAGCAAGCCTTCCCACCCAGTAGACTGACGACCTAGTCAAGGCTGCGAGCAGCTGCTGGATGCAAACGGTGTGGTGTTCTATAGGGAAGGTCTATGTCCAGCTGTGGACTTCTAGCAGCTAAAGATGATGATTATGATGACTATTAAAATATTAAACAACGTAGAACTCTAAATTTGTTAACCTGTTATACACCATATCTGTCACAAGGCGATATACAAAAAAAAAGTTTAAACATGTGTGTTTTGATTTTTAATCACATTCCTGACGACTTAAAAGTATTAGAGCGTCTCGCGTTTTAATGAAAGCTAACAGAATAATTTTTCGTATTGTTTTTATAGCGTCAAAGATGTCCTAGACCTTAAGACTAATGAGTAGTAATTGTTATTGTTAAAATTTGTTTTATTGTCTGCATGCAGGCTGAATACATTTTCTTCAAGTTTAACATTAATACATTTATCATGTATATATTCACACACACACACACACACACACACACACACACACACACACACACACACACACACACACACACACACACACACACACACAGGACACACTCACACGCATATCACAGTTTAATTTAATTCAACTAACACGTAGTTATAAATTAAATGAAATTGTTACAGTTTACTCATAACTAAATTGTAATGTATCTTTTGTTAATTTTAGGAAAGAGCGGGGTCTCCAAACACAGGTATCATACTTAAATGGAGACTCCAGCCACTTGTCGTGTACCTTTGTAAAAGATACTGAATAAAACATTTTCATTTTTCATTTTTTTCATATATTCTGGCAAATAAATTTTCAAATTTGCAAATAAATTTTCAAAAATTTTATCTGTAAGTACACCAATATCTTCTTCTCGTCGTCGTGTCAATGGCGACTCTAGACGGACTTCGACCAAAATTTGGCAACTTCTACGGCGTTTTGTGTCGCTCTGGTTAGGTCATCCCTCGTGCAGGTGTAGAGGCACAAAGGGCAAGAGATTAGGTGAGCCATAGTTTGTAGGTCGGCACCACAGTCGCACTCACTTTGCCGCTCGGTCCTCATACCCCACCTTACGAAATGTTGTCTACAGCGGCCAACCTCTGTATGGAGACGGTTTAAAGCCTTCCAGGTTGGCCAAGGCTGTTCATGCCCAGGAGGAAGGTGTTCAGACGGCGGTATAAAATTGGAAGGCGGAGGAATTTTGGAGGACCAGAGCTGAATTCGAGCATCTGTAAGCTGGGTGGTGATGGCTTCGGTCAGTCTAGTCATATCATTTGTATAGGGAATCATAATATCCTTAGGTTAACAGATAACAGTATTTTTTGACGGGGCACATCTCAGCGCGCCCAGAAGCAAGCCTGATTAGAAAAGTGTGTTTCCTAATATTAACGATACTCACTATTATGCACTGAACTAAGTAAAGAAACACTTTATTATACTATTGCGTTTACTTTAGTAACAGAACAAAAAATATATCCAAAACATAAAGGTATCAAAAAACAATAAAAAGTAAAAAATAGACAATATAAAAAAGGTTCGTGTCCGTCGCCAACACCTAAATTGACTGAAGCAGAAAACGAACCAGGGACTCTTGTGAATGTGAATTTCTGCGCTACTGTGCTAATCAAACCAAAATCAACAAAAAATATTGTGAAGTTACATTAGAATATAATTTACGTTCATGTGTATTACTAAAGTTACGTAAACATACACAAGGTATACTTAATTTTAATAGAATGGACTTTTATCTGCTTGAATGTTACTCTTTTTTAGAAACTCTCATAGCTATTAATATTTAACAACTCACCCCGTATATTTCAAACGAACAGACTGAACATCAAAAGATTTCCGAATATTTTATTATGTATTTATTCGTTACCTATCTTTTAGATTTCAGTAAAGTTGATACAATATTATTATTTTAACATAAATAATATAGTATTTACATAAGTCTTTCTCAGCGCAGCAAAACGACACACAATACGAGTATTTTTAAAATTGTTAATAGATATAAATGTATGCATACATACACACACACACACACATATGTATGACCCGGACCAGATAGACGTTTATTTATTTAAATAAATCTATAAATATAAAACAAAGTCGTGTTGGTTACACTATTTATTGGTCAAGAACGGCTGGACCGATGTTTATGATTTTTGATTTGTTGAATTTGTCTCCGCCCCAAACAGCAGAATAACTATAAAAACACGAAAAAAATTCCAAAAAAAAAAAGTATGAAGCGGCGGTACGAAGTTCGCCGGGACAGCTAATAAATAGAATTAAAAACAATATTCTTAAGTAAATCGGAATATTGTGACATTAAAATGCCGAATAAAAGCCTGCGAAGGGTGGGTAAAAACCTTAATTTCAACTGGGCACCTTGTTTTACAAGGATCAGCTTATAAACCTATAACAAAAATTTAATGTTTCTCAATTAAAATTAAACTCAACGTGTTCGTCATTAAATTGCAAATTCGCTTGAGAAAATTTGACATTTTAAGGTAGGTTGAATAAGCTGTTAAATGCAACTACATTTTATACTCAAAAAATCTTTTTTTTTCTTTTATTACATAGCTGATAAACCGTACGGTAGAATATCCACGGTCCCTTTACCTAACCGCAGAATAGCTGTATGCAAAATATTTGCTTCCGTCCCTTCCATTTACAAATTCAATTCAGAGGGCACATCCCTACAAGTTTGAACAGAGATGCATTATGGGAATTAGACAAAAACAAAATGACACCATAATAAAACTATTTACATCACTGATATTGCAGTCTGTGTGGTAGTATACTGGTTATTATAATTTTGACAGAGTTGCTGTCGTCACGAAGAGACAAAAAAAGAAAGCAATTTATACTTTTTCTCACCTAACCTAACTTAACGACTCTTTTCGGCTACGCACTGGTGAAGCTAAGTATTCGGTTATAAACTTTAATAGAAACCTTCCTTGGGAAAACTCTATCTATTAAAAACTGTATCAAAATCCTTACGGTAGTTTTGAAGATTATAGCCCCTAGAGACAGACAGATAGACGATAGAGCGAAACGCGACGAGGGACTTCAATTAATAATCCTTACTGGCTAGATAGAAATATTATATGGTCCTATTTTATTGTGATTTTATTATAGTACAACTTTTACTTGGGAACCAACAAAGATATAAAAAAAACTTATCCGTACTCTAAATAGCCAATCAACTTAACGAGTTGTTTATGAAAATTCAGCCTTTTTAAAAAAAAAATCTTTTTCCTTTAATGTAAGTTGATACATTAAAGCCGTAAAATCACTCCTTAAAAGAAAGTTAATTAATATAACAGAACCTTGTATAAGCGCCTGATGAATAGGAGTTTGATAATAGGTAGAAGTCATGATTATGAAGTACAACACGTACCTTTAGATTTCTTGGAATCTACGAACAGATTTATATCACAAAAATTAACAAAATTAACCTTAGTAAGTGTTACTAAATTATGAGGAAGCCGAAGATTTGCTTAAGCGTAGTAGTTGACTGTCACACACACACACACACACACACACACACACACACACCACACACACACACACACACACACACACACACACACACACACACACACACACACACATACACACACACACACACACACACACACACACACACACACACTCACACACACACATACACACATATACACACACACACACACATGCGTTTTGTGATTGTAGCTATAAGATTTTTGTTTTGTTTTGTATTTGTTGTTTAGTTTATAAATAAGATTTGCATTGATAAGGAAGAGTTACTCCTTCTGGCACAGGTGCTATGCACTTAAAATAACGAGTCTACATCTAATATTGTTATATGTCTTTGCAACGAATGAAGATTTTTCATTTTCATATTAAATGTAAACAAGTAGTAGGTCCTGGAAAACTTCATGAGCAATTTACATTGGTCTGATTTTACTGTCTTTGATGTAAAAATATTCTTGCAGATCTAGTCGGCCGCAGCCGTAGTCCCCTAGTACTTAGTACGTCTCTGTCGCATAGCTTAAACTTTCTCACACTCAACGTACCTCTATTACTATGACGGTACTCAAACTAGATAATTATATACCTGGTACTTTTTAAGTTAAACATTATTTAACAGGACATGACTTCCGTCTATTTCTTAAAAAAATCTATTATTGTGACTTTTTAAGTATTACTGAATATTATTTAGATGATTATTGTTATGAAGAATGTCAGCTCTGACAAGTTTTGTAGATACCTACCTACTAAGTACATTCTTGGTGATTTTTCTACTACTAATATTCTTTTGCAAATATGTCTAGATCTCTTCTTACAATTTAAGCATACTTACATTGACCTTTCATCAGAAAAAAGGCTTTATTCGAAACACCAAATATTCAGTATTCGTATTTTCTCCTCAAATATGAACTTTATCTTCAAAAGCGTAGGTCTAAAATTCTTTATCCAACGTATTATTGACACGGTAAATCCAACATACGTAAGAACGGAAATCCCTTTCCTCGCTCGCCTAGTGAGAGATCCCAAGTTGTCTTTAACAGCTACGTAAAATCACATTGTAATATTGCCCGCAATGACATCTAATAATTTTCTTGACATATCACGGGCTTTTGATCCGTATCGTTGTATAGCATTGCGAGATCGAATCAGAAATGAAGAAATCCGTATAAGAACAAAGGTCGCTGACATAGTCCTACGGATTAGCAAGCTGAAGTGGCAGTGGCCAGGGCACATTGCACGTAGAACTGACGGCCGATGGTGCAGAAAGGTTCTAGAATGTAGGGCACGTACAGACAAGCGCAGAGTAGGTCGTCCATTCACAAGGTGGACAGACGACCTGGTAAAGGTCGCAGGAAGCCGCTGGATGCAGGTCGCTTTCAACCGGCCAATCTGGTAGTCAATTAGGGAGGCCTATGTTCAGCAGTGGACATCCTATGGCTGAAATGATAATGATGTTTAGCTTGAGGTAATTAAAGCCTTATTAACTTAGATAATTCGACATTATTTAGATTCTTAGATAATTTGCACAATTCGACTGAGTCACTTCGCTATCAGGGCGACTGCTTTTAGATGTATCTAGTTTGAAATTGCAGGAACAGCATTAATTACTTAATTTATATTCTGCAATGATTAATTTTGATGTTGGTCCCATACAAGAAGTTGTCATGAGCACTCTAGAGGATTATTTATTATTTTTAGACCTTCTTAAAGCCTTATTATATGATCCGAATAAAAATAAAATCAGAATTTGTCAACAAGAGCATTTGTCGTTTAAGAATCTGGAATTCACTGAAATTATGTTAATTATGGTCCAGAAACGTCGCCTTTGATCTTTGTTCGAACTTTGTTTGTACTAATTCGAGTGTGCAAAAACCTTTTCACTGCAAATAACGCCCAATCTGCCAAACTCTACACCTATCAGCAACGCGTGACAGTGTGGAAATGTAATTACTGTAATGATGAATCAGATCACGCCGTGCTAAGCCGTGCGAATAAATGGCAGTCTGGGATGGTGCAAACCAATGCTGCGCGTTACATTGATGGCATTAATTTTATTTAGGCGCTTTAATATGTTAGACTGCTCATAGCTCACAGCGAAAAACTTCATAGAATTCGATAAAAAAATTGAGGTTTAGATACCTAAAGATCATTTAGACTTTAATGGATACAGAGGCAGAAAGGGTGAAAATTTAACGATTCCTCCACAAAAGTTGAAACTATATTCAAGAAATGTTTATTGCATGGCTATAAAAATACTTAATAAATTTCCAGATGATTTGAAAATGCTGACATTTACGAAATTCAAAAATAAATTGTTCATTTTTTTAAAAGAAAAGATTTATTATTGTGTTAACGAATCTTGAATGATAAAATTTGACATTTATATAATATTTTGACATAATTTTAATTTTAATCTAATTGTACGTTTGAAATGTCGCGGTCCTAAGAATGTTATTTAATAATTTTTGACATTTGATTTTGCATTATAATTGACAATATGTACTTGGTCTAAAAAAAAACCACTGACATAATATTTGCACGTCGCATTGCGATAGAATATGCTGGATAATCTATGATGTTAACTACCTTTTGTAACCATATTCTGGGAAATAAATGATTTATGATTATTATTATTATTATTTTGAAATGAAATACCTACAAAATTTTAACATTAAAAAAAAAAAGAATGCAGGTATTATTTCCGGCAACATTTCTCAAAACTATCGCGCTCAATTTTCTCGCGTTATCTTTTCTTTATAGCTATCTTGTAACTTAACTTAGATAAGCGTTCCTCTCAAAATAATGCTGTCTTTTACATACCTCAACATAATATAACCAAAGTTAAAATTGCGATACTTTTTGCAACGTTGGATACTAAATTCGGACCGTCCGAGACCACTTCATGCCATAACTACGTGACTCGACAACAAAAACTCGGGCGATTCATCATCCGGGTGTCATCCGCATTTTTCGCACAGTTTGTGGCGCTTCGCTGCTCCGCCTATTCTACGCGAATACCTTTTAATTAAGGCTCAAAAGTGATCTATCTAATGACGGCCTGAATATTTTTTCTGCTTTTGACAATGTGTGAATTCTATCCCTGGATCACATGGATAAAGATGATGATGATGATAATGATGGTGATAAATATTTTGTCGAATTTTTGGTATTTTGGGTATACCTATTGAAAATGTATGTATGTACGTACTCGGTGTTTATTCGCGAGATCGAATCAGAAATGATTAAAGTCGCTAACATAGCCCGACGGATCAGCATGCTGAAGTGGAAGTGGGCGGGGCACATATCACGTAAAACTGATGGCTGATGGGGCAGAAACGTTCTAGAATGGAGGCCACGTAATCGCGGGGTAGAATGTCCACCCACAAGGTAGACAGAAGACCTAGTAAAGGTTGCAAGAAGCCGCTGGATGCAAGCTGCTTCATACCGGCCAATCTGGAAGTTATTGGGGGAGGCATATTTTATAGCAGCCACCGTCGTATGGAGAAAAGGATGAAGTATTTTGTAGTATTAATATTTGGTCTATCAATTATTTTAAAGCAAAGATATTTTTTGTTGTTTAAAGAAGAAACAGCAGCCATTGTGATGTTTAAATATTATTGTACAGAAAAAAATTGTCCTTTTTTGCGATATTTAGAAAATATGATCCTGCCTAAATTTATTCGGGTCTGGGTGTGCTGAGAGAGGCCCCTGGCAAAGTTCATTGTCTGGTACCTCTTAACACTAATTAATTTCTTACTTCGAGATCATGACTTTTTGTGTGTCTTCTAGCGCTTAATTATGTATTCATCTATCTAACTGTATCTAAATGACAAAATATTGCTCGAGCAACCGGTAAACACTTCAGTCAAGCTAACTTAGTAGATAAATCACTTTTCTCTAGACCAAATTACTAACTACTACTACAGTGCAATTTTCACTGGAACATAAAAACCTTTCTCTAGTAACAAGCGGAAAATACAAACCCTGATAAATCAAATTCTAATCAACTCGGACAAGCCGCAAAGGAATAAAAATTGGATGCCGAAACAATTTGAAAATAATTCATCTAAGTTAAGTGATAGGGTGAGTCGCTGAAGTTGTTTCTTTTTCTCTACGTTACGACTTGAGAGCTAAAAATTAATAAAGTAGTAATCTGTTTGTACTATTTCTCCGTGTGTTAACGTTACTTTTCATTATTAAAAATTAACCGTTCCAGTGCGAATTGTAATTTGTAACACAAGAAGCTGAAAGAATTTGTTGCAAAGATATAAAACATTATTTTATTGACGTGATAACGTCTTTAAAATCGTTTTAGTCGGGTGACATGTTCAGAAACTTGTGTCACACCAAAACCTCACGAGCGCGATCGCAGGTATAACGAGAGAGAGACGGACCGATCTCCCGTCTCATCTCGAGCGCTGCCAGTCATTCCGTGAAACTTGTCACGCGGAATCCTCACGAGCGGAGGCTGGCATAGCGTTCGAGTGAGTGGACTGATCTTCCGTCTCTCTCACTCTAGCGGCATACAAACGAATGGAGATTTTCTCGTGCGGTTAAGTTTGATTTGAGTTAAAAACGATAGATGTAATTTAAAATTTGAAAAAATTGTTATCTTCATTAATTCCTTACTTCCCAAAAACTTATATCACCAATAAGACGTTATCACGTAAACATCTCGATCGTAAACCTACTTTACAAACAACCAATTTTTTTTTACAGTGGTATTCATAAAAAGCTGCTAATTAACTTGCATTATTTTATTTTATTCTTTTTTAGCTTCTGTAGGTCATAGCTAAGTAGCAACTTGCCTTAAGTAGTAATTATTTTTTGTATGCCGCTTAAATTTTTCTTAGTTAACTACTCCTTTATTTAATAGAATGTCGCATTTTGCGTTATTGTTGAAAAATATAGCATTTTATAAAAATATAACAAATATGTTTGGTACTTTGGACAGAATATTTAGAATCTAATATCAGCTGTTACATTGACGCCATTTTGTTGAATAAATCATAAAAGTGCAGCGTATTTGTCATGTATCCATAATCTGTTGATGAGTTCTTAATAGCGTTTATGAAACAAAAAATTGTTAAGCGTAATTTAAAGGCTTTCTTAAAACTAAATACTGTTTATTAATAAAGCTATTAGAGTTAAGTTTAGCGATATAGAACATATTTCTAATAGTTTACTCAGTTATCATTTAAAATAATACATTCAAGATATTGTTTAACATTTTTGTTAGTTTTAGGTCCTTGTCTTATTTAAAGTAATGCTACAATACATTTTCTTCTTGTAACAAGACAACATTAATTTAATAACCAAATTAATTTTCACAGCCTAAATACATACAAACGAATTTCGAGTCGAACTGAACAATCGACAAAGTTGTGTTTGACTTGAATCAGGGCTGCGAATAATTACATAAAATGACTACATTATTAAAATTTAACGGAATTGGTAATATTGGAATTGGGAATTTAACGGTATTATAGATTATTGCATTTTAACTGGTAAGTTAATTATTTCTGCTTTTTATTAATGCACTTGGGTAAATATCAAAGATTCATCGAATCCAACTCGGCTGGGTAGCGTTCGGAAAAGTACGCAACGACCTCTCGTCCAAAACACCTCAGTGCCTAAAGACGAAAGTCTTTTGTGCCTTGGTTCTGGTAGGGTGGTCGATTTAAACGTTATTTATTTTATGGCGGTTTTTAGAATAGTAGTTGAGGCGAAAAATACATTGATGAATTGCAACAAATTTATTGACAAACCAACTCGGTTTCGCACGGCTTTATGTAAGTATATTATGGACTTATTATATAAAATAAACGATAATGTAATTAAAATCATAGGGAAAATCATAACAAAATCTGTTTAACGCACAAACAAACAGACACGGAAAGCTACTTTTGTTAATATTTACTATTTAGAGACTAGAGAGAAATAAGAATCAATTGGGATCGCGTATATGACAAAGTGTTTTGAGTAAATTGCTTCTGCCTGCAGTTTTAATAAAAATAATTTTAAATACACTGCAAAGCCATGCATAGTAAGTTCTTTCATCTCACAAACAAAGACTGCGGAATGCAAGTTCTTTGCCACAAACAGCTAGATTACTATTCTTAGAATAAATGAACTGGATTGCATGGAATTGCGTTATTTAAACAACAAAGGAAAAATTAATGAGAGTTTGTTTCAATAACTCACGGGGTCCTAACTATGAACTTTATCTAAGCAGTGTTAGTTTTACGTCAAACTCTATAACAGAAAACCAGCCCAGTAATAATGTTTTAAGAGCTCACAGTAAAGGCCGTTTTATGTTTGTAGTAAACGGCTACGAAAACTTACGTAGCTGCTACGTTCTACGACGTAGTAGAAATGCTACGTTACATGACGTAACATTGTAGCGACTGGCCTTTACTAAGTAAGCCTCACGTGAGTGTAGTCACGATTAGGAGGCGATATTCGGATGCGGGCCGCTTCCAACCAGCCAATCTATTGTTAAGCAGTGGACGTCCTATGGCTGAAATGATGATGATGATGATGATGATTATTCCTCTGACAAGGTGGAATAATGATTTACTCTGCTACTGCTGGCAGTGGATGGAAAAAATAGATGAGAATAATTTTCGTGACTTGCATTGGGAGGACTATGTGTAAAGTGACGTAGGCTAACAGTAATTAGCTTAGCTACAGGTATATATTCTAAAAAAAAAAACAAGAAAGGCTAAATAATCATTTTGAACCCAAGACCTGCACTGACTGTAGTCTTTTAGTTCGGTCATTCTCAGCAGGCCTGGTTTTGGCGCGTCCGTGCAAATATCTGACTAGTTTGTTATATTTTGAAGCTGTCAATTTTTTAGGAACTAGATCTAGCATTTATCTTTTAGGAATTTGAATTTGAGACACATCGTCTTGTAAAAAAGCACTTAATTATTTTTTCTTAGGTCGTTCTCCTAAGTTCCGTTCGCCGTCCAGAACCCAGATTCAAGTACAAAACCTTCAACAGTGTCAAAATAAGTTACGATTGGTACATTTCAGTGTATACAATTTTAAGATTAATAATTAAGTATTATTATTCACTAAAAATATTCTGTTTAACTTGTGTATTTTCTTAGACAAAACGAAAAATATGTTTGTCCTTTCATCATGCCTAATTTCAGTCACTAGTATAGAAGTAGCGAATATCTTGCTCGCAGAGTAAGTAATTCCCATCCCTAGCGCAACGTCGTGTTTGATTAGTTGCGCCGCGGCAGGCAACCGAAGCGGTCCCGTGTCACTTGCTCTGTTGGCGAACTACGACCGTAAGTACCTAATTTCTATTCGCTTGGTTCACCTCTTTTCTAATTTCCGTTCGCTCCTTTAATTAATATTTTAAAATGGATACAAACTGGTCTGTGATAATATTATATGCAGGCATTCGTTGGCTACCTCATACTTGTAGCAATATACTGTATTGTTTACCATTTAATTAATATGTCATAAATACCGTCGTGTTCCTAATTTCCATCACCCTATTCCGTCACGCTAAACGTGACGGAAATTATATAATACCTGACAAAATTTGTTTTCTTTATGTTTTTACCTTAAAACAGGTGCCTACTTAAAGTTTTTTGGTAGGTATACATAGCATATACCATAATGTGTATTCTTATTTTAAAGAAAACATGGGTAAGCCAAAACGAAGTCGAGAGGAGATTTTGGAGCAACAAAGGCTTAGACAGCAACGAAGAAGAGAAAGAATCAAGAATGATCCATGATTCATTTACATATAATATAATTAATTATATTGTTTGATTTTTTAAAATTATCAGTTATCGGTAGGCTACCGAGCAAATTTTTTGTTTTATTAAAGAGGTTTTTTTGTTATTTGTAGACTGTACAATAACTTGTGAGGTTTACTTTTCAACCGACTTCAAAAAAGGAGGAGGTTCTCAATTCGTCGGTATCTTTTTTTTTTTTTTTTTTTTTTTTTATGTATGTTCAGCGATCATTCGTTACTGCGTTGACCGATTTCGATAATTATTTTTTCATTAAATTCTGTTTATTTTCTATTTGAGTTTTATTTCAATACAATATACATTTAAGTAAGCTATTTTCTAATTTCCGTCACACCCAAAACTTTGTCACCTCATAACTCCATAACCAGTCGGCACATTGAAGTGCCAAATCCATAATTCTGTTTAGTTTATCGTCTTTTCTTAATTTAATTGCCAATTAAACGAATTTCTTGCGAAATAAAAATCGTGACGGAAATTATACGAAGAACACCTTATCGTGAGAATGACCGAGTTACGGAGCTTATTCATTATTATTTTGGCGACCTACGTAGCTGAGAGGCGAGCATACCGGACTTAATTTCGCTATCTCTGAGGTCCCAGGTTCGATTCCCAATCGGTCAATTTAGAAAAAAAACTCTTCTATATTGTCTCGGGTCTTGGTTTTGTGGTCAGCAACGACAGTCGTTGCTGCTGATTTATGTAATAAGTGCTTAAGTTAATTATCATATCGGAGCATATAAGAGAGTGGATCAGAGCAATATACGTGATGTTGTCTAATATTTATTCATTTATTAATGTAATTAACACATTGTAGTCGATTAGTTTCGGAGCTTATTCTTTATTGTATTTTTCACGAATGTTGTGCTCACCTGTAAGTGACATATATATAAGAACTATCTATCTACGACTTTTATGTATAGATAAGTCCTTAATATACAGGGTGTAACGTAAAGGTGAAATAAAACTTTAAGGGGTTATTCTACGGCTAAATTACATCAACTTTTTCTATGGGACCAACATCGAAATCGCAAAAAAAAAACCACTTTCCCATACTAAAACGCGACCAGCTGGCATCAGTTTGTATGGAAACGTCAATATTTTTTTTGAGATTTCGATGTTGGTCCCATAGAAAAAGTTGATGTAATTTAGCCGTAGAATAACCCCTTAAAGTTTTATTTCACCTTTTCGTTACACCCTGTATATGTTGTTTGTGTGCCTTAATAAATAAATTAATTAATTAATTTTGCTTTGAATCAAATTTCTTTTACAACACACTTCTACGACTTTTATGTATACATAAGTGGTTAATATATATGTTGTTAGTGTGCCTTATTAAATAAATAAATTAATTAATTTTGCTTTGAATAAAATTTCTTTTACAACACACTTTTATTATATTCACTTGTAACTTTGTGATCAAAGTTCGGAAGTCAAGTTTGACCTAGTTCTAATTTGTCGTATCGATTTCGAAACTTTGTAAGTATATGACAATGGGATAACAATACAATTATTTGATACCATAAAGTTGATCTGATGATGACGCCAGGAGGTGGGTAATGGAACTCCCCAATGGCAATGGCAGCAAGCAAAACCTACAAGTTTGTCACTATCCATACATAAAAGCGTGCTTTTTAGTTTCTTAACAATTTATTATAACAATTATACACATACAAATCATCGTTGGATTTGTAACCACTAAAGTCTGCACAAAAACATCAACTTTTCTATGAAACCAACATCAAAATTTAATAAAAATGTTACTACTTCTGAACCTATCACTTTTTATAGAAATTTAATTTGACTTCTTTTTAAATTTAGATTATAGTTCCATAGATAGAGTTTAGGGAGCATGTGCCTTTTGCGGTTGTGGTACCATTTGCCGTGTATACAGAGTGTAACGAAAAGGTGAAATAAAACTTTATGGGGTTGTTCTACGGCTAAATTACATCAACTTTTTCTATGGGACCAACATCGAAAACGCAAAAAAAAACACTTTCCCATACTAAAACGCGACCAGCTGGCATCAGTTTGTATGGAAACGTTTTTTTTTGAGATTTTGATGTTGGTCCCATAGAAAAAGTTGATGTAATTTTGCCGTAGAATAACCCCTTAAAGTTTTATTTCACCTTTTCGTTACACACTGTATAAATAAATAAATAAAATTGTTTTCACAATTAGCCTGCCTAGCATGAGAACTAAAACACGATATGATATGATATGATATAGCGATATATCGACACAAACTGTAAAAATATGATAGTAAAAACCGCCGTGTTGAATCGCCGTGCCGGTTACGTTACATATTATGGTCGCTGTTTCGATAAAAATTCAAATTGGGGGCTATATCCATCATATTTTTACAGTTGGTGTCAATATATCGCTATATCATATCATATCATATCGTGTTTTAGTAGTCATGCTAGGCAGGCAGACTAATAAATAACTAGACAACCCATAATTATAAAATATATTATATACCGATAAATATATTAAATGCTTTTATAAATCCATGACTCAGATACAAATGCTCGTGCCCATTACATTTGCCATTTACGGGATTCGAACCTGCAACAGCAACCGCAACATATGTATTAGGACTTACACTGTTTTACTAAAGTTTTCTCAAAGACATATTTTAGAAAATGTGATCAAAATGTTAATAGTAAATACTCGTAGGATGAAATATACTACCATGTATATTAACGACGTCTTTTAATGCTCAAGGTTCCTCACTCATACTTTAATAATGTTGTTTTTAGTGTTCCGTACTCAAAGGGTAAAAACGGGACCCTATTACTGAGACTTCGCTGTCTATCTGTCTATGTATCTATCTGTCTATCTATCTATCTATCTATCTGTCTATCTGTCTATCTGTCTATCTGTATGTATATCTGTCTATCTTTATGTCTGTCTGTCTGTCTGTCTGTCTGTCCGTCTGTCTGTCTATCTGTCTGTCTGTATGTCTGTATGTCTATCTGTCTATCTGTCTATCTTTATGTCTGTCTGTCTGTCTGTCTGTCCGTCTGTCCGTCTGTTTGTATGTCTGTATGTCTGTATGTCTGTATGTCTGTATGTCTGTATGTCTATCTGTCTATCTGTCTATCTGTCTATCTTTATGTCTGTCTGTCTGTCTGTCTGTCCGTCTGTCCGTCTGTCTGTATGTCTGTATGTCTGTATGTCTATCTGTCTATCTTTATGTCTGTCTGTCTGTCTGTCTGTCTGTCTGTCTGTCTGTCTGTCTGTCTGTCCGTCTGTCTGTATGTCTGTATGTCTATCTGTCTATCTTTCTGTCTGTTACCAGGCTGTATCTCATGAACCGTGATAGCTAGACAATTGAAATTTTTACAGATGATGTATTCCAGCTGCCGCTATATCAACAAATACTAAAAACAGAATAAAATAAATATTTAGGGGTACTCCCATACAATAAACGTAGTTTTAACCGTTTTATGCTCGATATAACCTAATAATACAACTACTACAGGTTAAACTAAAAAAAAGGTAATAATATAGTGTCTTATGTTGAATAGATAATGGTATGGAACCCTTCGTGCGCGGGTCCAACTCACAATTGGCCGGTTTTTTATTACTCACATAATGCCTATTCCGGGGATATAAAAATTCCTAGCTGGAATAAATAACAGATGTTCTGGTTCTTATAGAAGGACACTACGCTACGCTATACAAATAGTAGTAAAGTGACCTCAAGGCTCTCTCAATACATAGTATAATAATATGTGTATGAAATCTTTTAATGATGCTATCATCAATTGCTTGTATTTTTGTTCAAACATAACATAACGTGATTGATTTTATTTAGCCGATTGTAATTTAGTAAAAATAACATTATTGCAGCCGCAAATCACATTTTGACAGTATGCTCTGTAAACTAGAGCGCCCTTAAAAAACTGACCAAGTGCGCATCGGATGTGCGAGGTGGTTCGCTACAAACTGTCAACAACCTCTTAAGACTACTACACACATGCCGGTGGCAATGCCGCCGGGTTGATGCCGAGCGGCTATGCCGCCGGCAATACAAGCCGCACAAAGCCGCCAAGCATCATTCCGGTTGTATAGTCTGCATTTCTGGGATTCCATAACATATCATTTTCATGAAATTTTTCAATTAATAGCAACACAGCTTCGTCGTCTCAATGAAACGACATTTTAATTTGTTGAATAGACACAAACCGCACACCACTACCGCTCGAATGCTAAGCACGAACTGACGCCGACAAGCCGCCTAACCCGTCGGCACACCCCGGCACCTATGCCGGCGGCTTCTTTGTGCGGCAAAGCGGCGGCTTTGTATGCCGCCGGGTGCACGACGGCTTGGCCAGTGGCTTGCCCGGCGGCCCTGCCGCCTTTTTTTATGGGACCAACTTTGAAAACGCAAAAAAAAATCACTTTCCTACACAAACCCGCCACCAACTGACATCAGTTTGTATGGAGTAGTGAATTTTTTTTATTATTTGCAGTTGGTCCCTCAGAAAAAGTTGTTGTATTTGAACACCAGAATCAGCCCCTAGAAAGTTGTTGATGTTTTACAAATAATTCTGTATAGTTCATCCATTACGGGAATCGAGTTTCGAAGATTAGTACCGTTTTTCGAGTTTGCTATTTTTTGTGATTTAGGTAACTTATAGATTTACGGTTTTTAAACTTTTTCTTTTAGTTGGGTATGATATTGCTTTTTTTACAAATTTCGTGATTCTAGGTCAATGGTAAGTACCTTATAGGTTTTTATTCCCTTTCGAGTATAAAAAATGTTGCATACACAAACGTATAATTTGTTTGCGTTGAATTTAAAGTGTAATTTTTTCACAGCTTCAAGAGATTGCAGATGTGAGTAATTGATATTAATTTAACCTCGACGCGTTCCTGGTTAAAACAGTCTTCTTGACAGATAGGCAGACGGACAACGAAGTCATCCTTTAAGGGTTAATTTTTACCGTCACCAAAATAATAAGATTGAAGTAATACTGTTTTAAGACCTCACAGTTAGGCAATCAATCTAAGCAAAGGAATGTGATATTTTGTTTTGTTTTATTATATATTTGTTTGTAGCATGTTTGCTACGAGTGTTAATGTAGCTGTTGCTACGTAAACATTCGTAGCTACGTTCTAAGACGTAGTCATCGTTACGTAGCATTTGTAGCAACTTGCATCTAAGTAATACTAACTTGAGTGTAGTCACGATTACGAGGTCGATATTCGCTAACGACTGTACCCGGCTGCCTAAGAAGGGTACTGTTTTTTTTTATAGGGTTACATTGGGTTTTTTTATATAAAGGGGTGCCTATTTAAAAAAATAAGATCATGAGAACAATACAAAGTATCGTCTTAACGATACTATTTTTAGTAATCGTATGTTACGAAAAAAAATTACTGTAAAATATCCGAAAATAAAGTCAATAGAGAGATTACGAAAGCCGCGCGGTCATTCATCAGAGGCGTAGGTACGGGGAGCCTACAAGGACCTTACGCAGTGTACATACGGTGCATTTTTTTCATGAATGAGTTAAATTATCTATGCAATTTTTAACAGCGGACAGGAATAATAAAATGTGAAAAAAGAAATTGTGCTTTGCATAGTTCGATTAAGTTACTGGTTCTGAGCCACTTCTAAAGATTTGGCACCCCTTTGCAATGTAACCCTGTATTACGAGTGTTTATTTCTATTGTATTATTTTAAACTACAAGAATAACTTACCTAATTGAATATTATTGACATACATTTTAATAACTTTTATATTTTTAATTGTGAGATTTATAAATATTTTACATGCCAAAGGCGATACATGTCGGAATTTGTATATTTTTTATTTTATTATCTTTATGTACCATGTTTCCATGTAAATAAATTAATTTGAATTTGAAAAGTACTTAAGAAAAATACCAAAAAAAAAACGTTAACACAGTCAACTTTATCACAATCATTTTGAATTCGGGGCACGCTGATGAACCATAGTTTTGATTAAATATTTTTATGGAATCGCACAAAGAGGAAGCACATGTGGAATTATACAGTATAAATATAATATGTATACTGAAAAAATAGGTTGAATGTGAGACATACTTCTACAAGATCTTTTTATTTAAACGTATACAATTTTTGCTATAGAACCATTAAACGTAAAAAAAAATTCTCTCAATAATTTTAAAGACTGCGGAAATAGGTCAATGGTGTGAAGCATTCTATTAGAAAAATATTATGGCACGCGACGCCAAACAAAATACCGTTTTTCATTTCAATAATTTTTCACTTGAATTTTAATTAGGTCGAACAAATAAACCGGAGTACTTAACTCAGATTCGTTTGCGAAGTAAACAGTCTAACAATTCCCTACAGTCAAACACTCATCAGAGAAACACTGAATGAATATATTTTATTCTATTTCTATGAAAAAGTATGCTTGGTTTACTGAGCTTGGCTTTGTGGGAAGTACCATTTATTAGATATATTTGTATCTACGAGTAAGAGTAGCCTTTGTAGTTAAAACTAAGCTATCTATAAGCCTTTAATTTGTATTTCCTGCAGCTGAAAATGCGCATTGATGTATTGCTATTCGGCTATTTCATCATTTCAGCCATAGGACATCCACAGCTAAACATAAGCTTCCCCAGTAACGGCCAGATTGGCCCGTTGGAAGTGACCCGCATCCAGCGGGTTCCTGCTACCTTTAGTAGGTCATCTGTCCACCTTGAGAGTGTACTTAAGTCCTACGCTGCGCTTGCCGGTACGTGGCCTCCATTCTAGAACCTTACTGCCCCATCGGCCGTCAGTTTTACGTGATATATGCCAAGCCCACTGCCACTTCAGCTTTCTAAGCCGTTGAGCTATGTCAGCGACTTTTGTTCGTTTACGAATCTCGTCATTCCTGATTCGATCTCGCAAAGAAACTCCGAGCATAGCCTTTTCCATAGCACACTGTGCAACCTTGAGCTTTCTTATGAGGCCCATAGTGAGAGGCCACGTTTCAGTTCCATATGTCATCGCTGATTGGCATTTCATGTCAGACCTAATAACATAAGTAATTTTTGCAATGTTTTTGTAATTTAAATTCAAATTACTATTTTTGTTTTGAATTGTCAGGAAATTATAGAAAACATTTTAAAAAACAAAATGAAGTACGGCGAGAACCCAAACGCTGAAGTTAATTATCTAAAAATATTGCGAAGTATTTTCCTCCGTCGTCATGCTGTTAATTATTTGCGAGTTGATTAACTGGGCCGACTTCAAAAGCGGTAATAAAATAACGATTAAAAAAAGACTGACGCGAAAATTTTATTTCCAGAATAGAATCTTATTTCGACCGTGAGTGCGTTTATATTTAATTGAAATCTTACTTGATAAAAAGTACACAATTAATGTTCCTTTTCGTGATCTTAAGTGAAGGCCGTGACTTGGCAAATGCAACGAATGTCTGTGAGTATAATGTAAAAAAGATACTTAACCACTAAAATCTAATGGATGGATGGATAAGAATAGCCGGGAATCGGGCTCAGTAGGAAGAGGAGCATAAACATCCAAGGAATAAAGTCACGGGAGTCCCACGGTTTTCTAACGTGGGCTATAAAAACCAGTGTATTACAGTGGTGATTAAACTTGGATCTTAAATCACTTATATTTTGGTTAAAAATCAACGAAACAAAGGTTTGTAGATGGGTTTTCTACTTTAGGAAAGTAATTAAACGCACTTGCATGTAATAATTAAAAGTATCTTTAACCTGTATAAGATAGTGTGGAAGCAAAAACCAGAAATATAAACAAAAATATCATTATTCTTCAAAATTAAATGCTGACTTAACATAGTCGTCTCAAAGCCGCCTAAAAGCTTGGAACGTCTTTTTAACGGCCTAATAAATATGCCATCTCCTGAGGGTCTGTGGTATGAACAAGATCAGCATTAAACCCTTTCTTGTTAATTCGGGTCTGCCCACAGTCCCACAGGACAAGAATCCTGAATTTATTCACGAAATCAGCACTGAATACGGAATTAATTCCCACTTATGTTTTTCATTTCACTTATTACCGTAAAGGTTCTAATGCGGTTTTACTTTGTTACAGGGTGGCACAAAATAACATTAAATATGCTAAAACTTCCAGAACATATTGAAAATATATATGGTGGAGACGATCATACGACGATAAATAAAAACTCATTTTTTTCTAGTACATTCAAGCAAATTTTACTGTAATAATAATAATAATAAACCCCGCAGGGCAGCTTTGTGGCGAGCTGTGGTGAGTAGCGACACCACGGGGTCAGTTGTTAATCCGAGTGCTTCCGAGAGTCGGCCAAGACCCCCGTCTTCGGCTTGCCGAAGTGGATCCCAAGGGGGTCTGCAGGACTCTCGCCTCTGGCTTGCCTTAACCGGCCGGCCAGAGTGGAGTCGCTAGAGCATAATGCTCGAAGGGTGGATGTGGTTCGTAAGTGGCGAGTGGGCACGTGATGCCGGACCCTCAGGGGGGAGCAAGTGATCGTCGTTTAAAGTCCTGAGCCACCTCTCCACTCTTAGCCGCCAACAACAGTGTTGCTCCTCAGTCCGGTCTTGCATGACCTACGACGCCAGGGGGGGCCCATTCAGTTACCGGCGAGTCACCACCTGCCAATTTTTTCAGTCCGAGACTATGAACCAGGCAGGTGACCGGTAGTCTCCATCAATAGCCTAGAACCCAGTCCCTCCATCTTCCTTCAATAGCCCTAATTAATTTGTCTTCAGCTGCAATAGTTCCTGTACACATGCTGGGTATAATCTCTGATTACATCCCATGATGTAGTCAGAGATTGGATCCAGCAGTGTAACACTTTCAGGTTTGATTATTTGCGCTTAAAACGGCCTCTACGTGTTGGATCAGTATCCCCACGCAAGCCTTATAAAGGACCGGGTCACTTTTGGCCCGTGAACTCCTAGAGCGTACAAGTAATAATAATAATAAATATTAGACAACATCACATACATTGCTCTGATTCTAAGGTAAGTAAACTAAAGCAATTGTGTTATAGAAATCAAAAACAACGACAGTACTATAACACTTAGACCCGAGTTTTCTTTGAATTATTTGCATCTTATTTTATATCTATCATGCCCAGGACAAAATTATGCTGCATTATACAATGTGTTAATTTTACACTTTTACACTTGATCAAAAGTAATGTGCGGATAATACATAAAAAAATATCGTAAAAAAATTGAAAAAAAAATTGTATGTAAACTATTTCAAAAATAAAGGCATTTTAATTTTTTTTTTTGGTAAAATTCCCATCTTTCGGTTTTAAATTATTTTCTCTTTGAGTAAACGGTGTAATTATTTCAAAGTAGTTTTATTTAAAAGCAAGAAAAATTAGCTAGCAATAAAAAATTTAAACCTACGATTCACAGTAGAAAATTTGTTAAAAAAATAATAAGAGAATTTTTTTGTTAAAAAATGCTTTTTTTTATATTTTTGGTCTATAGCTTCAAAACTAGCACATTGAGGTAACTTTTTTAGCATGTTTTATTAAATTGCATGATTTAATCTACAAGTTCTTCAAAATAACATGGGTTCTATCTCTTTTAGTTTTTAAAATAATAATCATCAAAGAATGCCATCGGTTCGTTGATATGCGCTTATGCGCCGCACCTACCCCATACTACCATACTCATATTATAAATATTTTAACAAATTTTCTACTGTGAATCGTAGGTCTTTTTTAATTTTTATTGCTAGTTAAGTTATTAGTAAATAAAACTACTTTGAAAAAATGACACCGTTTACTTAAAGAGAAAATAATTTAAAACCGAAAGATGGGAATTTTACCAAAAACAAAAATTAAAATGCCTTTATTTTTTAAATAGTTTACATAAAACTTTTTTTTTTCGATTTTTTAACGATAATTTTTTATCTAGTATCCGCACATTCTTTGATCAAGTGTAAAATTAACACATTGTATATTACACATACATAATATTGTAAGATCTAAATAAAAGTCTCAAAAACTAGTTTTGCCTAATTTTCAATAACCTTAGTGTTTCCCAAAACACACTCAAACACACCTAAGATTGATGGCTAACAAAAAGACGTATCACATTACTAATTGCCAGACGTAAGACTAACCTGCTTAATTAGGTAATGAACAAGAAACTAATTGCTTGAAACTTGGTATGCACTACACATTTACTCTGTAGAGTTAATTAGATATACTAATGAAATGCTTTGCGATCAAAAATGTTTAGGTTTTGTCCAGAACTTTAAAGATGAGAAAGTGTCTCAGGCTATGTATTATACAAGCCCTTTAAATGACCACCCATCCAAATAAAAAGCAGGATTGGTATATGAATGCAGTAAAACTAAAATAGGAGTGGATGGGTTAGGCCATAGAACCAGATAATGGGTGAAGATGGGTCATGACATAGAAATCGCGCTATGGGTGCCTGAAGATCGGTATCGCTTTAGGTGACGTCCAAAAAAACGATGATCAGACAATTTGGTGATACACCAGGCATTGGCAGACTTTGGCCTTCAATAGAGAAGCATTAAGTTTTATGTATCTAGGCTAAGTTTTTATACAGAAATAAATTTAATCTCATCTTATCTTATCATTAAGACTTTTTTAACTTTGGTCCTTTGCTCGTCAGGAAGTCATAAGTCTCGTAAGGGTTATATTGCTGCTCGAATATATTCTCAATGGTACAAACATTAACGACCGTCTAGTGGAGTGGTTCGCGCTCCGGACTAAAAAGCCAGCGGTTGTGGGTTTGAATCCCGCAAGGAGCAAAACTTCTGTGATGAGCATGATCATTTGTACCTAAGTCATGTTTATAAAAGTATTTAAGTATGTTTATCCATTATCTAGTCGCCATAGTACAAGCTTTGCTTAGTTTGGGGCTAGCTAATTGGTTTGATTGTGGGAACAAATTATTTATTACTAGCTGTCCCGGCGAACTTCGTACCGCCCCATCATGCATTTTATTCGTGAATATTTCCGTTTTTTATAGTTATTCTGCTATTCGGGGCGAAGACAAATTGAACAAATCAAAGATGATAAAAAACGGTCCAGCCGTTCTTGACTTTGTTTTGTATGTATAGTTTTATGTTTATAAACATCAAATCACAAAAAACAGCTCTGTAACAGATTACAACCGCTTATAAGTTGAGAAGTAGTTTTCAGACGTCCTTGTTAAATCAAATGAAATTTTATTTGTATTAAGCAAATTTGCAATCAACGAATTTCTCTTGATGCAAAGTTTGGACAACACCGAATGCATTCGGACATTCGTTAATTAGCAGTGGCTACACGGGGTGCGATTTTGCAAATGTTTAGCGAGTATTTGCTTAGAGAGACCGGACCATGACCGCCAATCAAAGTTGACCAGTGAAAATTGGTTAGCCACGACGCGGAGCTAAATTATATATAACAAGCCTGGCTTGCAGCGTAAGCACTAGAGAGAACAAATATATTTTTTTGGACACGCTGATTTACAAGAACAGAATATATAATATAACCCAATTATATAACATGTAAGTTAGCAAATAAGACAAAAAATAAAAATAAATAAAAAAGAACTACTACACTAAGAAATTAATATGAGTTCTTTATGTATGTATTGTATGGTGGAAGTAGATACGAAATATTATGTGGGTTCTAACACCCGCATAAAATTTCATTACTCGTATTTCAGTAGTACTAGATATTGACATTGTTAATAATGTCTAAACATCTGCATGAAATTAAAACCATTGACTTTATTTATTCGATGCTTTGAAAATATTTATTGTACGTAGGTCACACTATAAGTTTTGCGTAAGCGAGAGAGCAAAGAGAGAGAACTTTTAAAATCATAAAAAATCGTCGCTCTAAAATCTTTTCGACTTAATTCCATTTTCGTTGCGTACGTAGAACTTTAATGTGTGATAAAAAACAATGGACAAATCATTTCCCGCCAATTGTTTTTTTTATTACTAAAAAGGTTGCAACGTTTTAAAAAAAAATTACATTCGAAATTTAAATAGTTCCGATTAGCTAGAAGTGCAAAACTTTTAATGTTCCCCATGTACTTTGAAACGGATAAAACTGTCTCCCGCATAAAATAAAAGTAAAGTATGCCTATTTACGTCCCACTGCAGGCCTCACCTCAGCTATGAGGTGGTTTGGGCCACACTCCCCCACGCAGGCCTAGTTTGGATTGGTGGAATGGTTTTGTAAGGCCAGTGACGTAACTGTCAGATGTTATTAAGCCGCCCTAAGGCCACTGACTAAACTTCATATCAAGTTCACCTAGTATCAAGCGATATTAGCCAGTACCAACATTTAACTTTCCTTCCGAAGCATGGAGATGCTTGTGATAAATGTCTTAAATATGGTTGGAATGGACAACGCCACAGAGCCACAAGCACCGCATGCGGGCGCTATATCACTTACACACCTCTCATACAGACGCTAATGACAAATGAAAATGGATCTATTAAAAGCATTGTAAATGCAAGGATAACATTATAGCTGTAAATTTTTTACATCATATAATTTCTTTCAAGCCTAATATAAATAATTAAACATCTGGTAATTTCGCTTTATCAGACCAAAGTACCAGTAAGTAAATCAGTATGTGTTACCAGTGATAACATATAGAACTGAAACGTGGCCTCTCTCTATGGGCCTCATAAGAAAGCTCAAGGTCGCACAGCGTGCTATGCAAAGGGCTAGGCTCGGTGTTTCCTTGCGAGATCGGATCAGAAATGAGGAGATCCTTCAACAAACAAAAGTTACTGATATAGCCCCAGCTAGATATAGCTAGGATTAGCAAGCTAAAGTGGCAGTGGGTGGGGCACATAGCACGTAGAACTGACGGTCGATGGGGCAGAAAGGTTCTAGAATGAAGGCCGCGTACCGACAAGCGCAGCGTAGGACGTCCACTCACAATGTGGTCAGACGACCTGGTAAGGGTCGCAGGAAGACGCTGGATGCAGACTGCTTCCAACCGGCCAATCTGGAAGTCAATGGGGGAGGCCTATGTTCAACAGTAGACGTCCTATGGCTGAAATTATGAGACCAAAGTATTGGATCTATTTAAATGAAACTTGGTACCAAAATAGCCTAAAGCCAGGCTAAGGAGAAAGGTATAGAATATCTATTACAATAAACAAGAAACTCCACTAATTAGAAACATTGATACAAACGAGAACAGGTAATATTCTTATTATTTTGTTGATTACCTCATGAATATCATATAACGTACAAAGAAGATAAACATTTTTACCAAACTAAGTAAATGCTACACTGCCAAATTATTATGTTATTATGAATATTGGAATCATGAAGTTTTGGTACCTACCCCTCGCTTCTACAGGGTGTAACGAATATTAAAGCACCTTTGAAACCACAAAATAATTAGCTGCTATATGCATCATCATTCATCATTTCAGCCATAGGACGTCCATTGCTAAACACAGACCTCACCGGATGATTTTCATTGGGAGGGGATTGCCAATACTCGCCACGCTTGAGAGGTGGGTAGGCAAGCGCAGTTTTTTTATAAGATTTTGCACGCAGACGCTGCTGCCCGTCTCGTGCTACAGGAATTAGTCGCCTCTTACGACACGCCTCTTGTTGGCGGTGGGGAAGTGTATTCTTTACGGCCGTCCCCACATGACACTATATGCATAGATAGATATAGCTACTTTTATTATAAAAGCAACATCAAAGTTTTAAGTAGTCACATTCAATAGGGTAGTTGACACTACCAATCAATTGTCATACTTTTTATGAGCTGTCAAACGTACCTCTTCCTTAGAATTTGTATGACAATAGCGGACCGTGACGTCACTGTTTACCAAACTCAACTGACTATCTATTTATTAGTTTTATAGCAATTAAAAATCTATTTCAAGAAACAATTAAAAATTATGACTGAACAAATTAATTAAATAAGGTGTTATTTCAAAAAAGAAGTGTCTTGGAATTATTTATGAATGGTGTCAACATCCCAATTAAGCAGATTATGGGCAATCAAGGTAAACAATTCCTGTAGTTTTGAAAATTGGTACAGTTTTATATATATTGAGGTGTCTAGATAAATATAATAAAAGTCCTTAAAGGTGGGGCTGTGCTGAGAGTGTAGAGGAAAGTACGAGCAAAATGGTCTCTTTTGCAGGTTTTTGTTCATATATCAAATATCTAAATGAATAGCTAAAGCGTTATGATTACTTCTGATGAAAGACTCAACATAAAATTTCTTACTAGTTCTATTCATTTAACTCTACGATCAATAGGTTATTCGCTATGTGCAAAGTGGGTGGTGGGGGACGTCAAATCGATCGCAGCACGTTAGTTGGCAGAAATGTGAAATAACTGGACTGTCTGTGTCAAATTGCTATATTTCCATAGAATTCCATAAAGTAAAAACGTTAAAATTCGCGATATGGGTCACAGTACGTGCTGTGTTATAAAGCGTAGAAACAATGTGAAAACCAGTTCGTGCATGTTTTATTCGTTTTCAACATCAAGATGGATAGAAATAAATGGATAGCTGCTGTGAAAAGAAAAAAGTTTGTAGGGGGTTTGTGTCACAGACAGTTTATCTTATGAGATATAGATCTTAAGATTTCTTTATAAGAGCTATGCTTAAAAAGAAATCTTTGCTCTTATTAAGTAGCTTTGTCCGTTGGTTTTAAGCTCTTTAGCGTCTCTCACATGCTGTGCTAATACTAATTCTTTTCCTTTTTGCACCAGTTTGAGGTTAGAAAGTTATATTATGTTGTATTGATTCAAATCCTGTACGTACTATAACATTTTCTTAATATAAAATTCTCGTGTCACAATGTTCGTTCCCGTACTCCTCCGAAACGGTTTGACCGATTCTCATGAAATTTTGTGAGCATATTGAGTAGGTCTGAGAATCGGCCAACATATATTTTTCATACCCCTAAAGACCACGCAGACGAAGTCGCGGGCAACAGCTAGTAACATTTATATTTTAGTTCAAGTAAGAAAATCACTTATAATAATATGCACAAACTTTCTAGATATTTTCATCTAATTTCGAACAAAACAATCCGAAAATCTTTCTCAAACCATCCAGTTGCCATAACTTGAGAGATCTTAGTCCACAATAATTGTGGTCACTAGGGGCGCTGTCATCGCGCACACAGCCAATAAGCTACAAGGTATTTAAGTTAATAAAGAGCTAAAAAAATATACGATTTAAGTAAAATAAAAATAAATCAGATTTCAAGCCTTTAATTCAAAATTGAACCAAGACGGCTTACAGAAAAACTCTGAGACAGAAGCTTGTTTTGCCCTACCTGTTTCTGAAATTAACATAAATGAAGCAATAAAAGAGATTTATGAGATAAATACTTTTAACGCAAAAATGTTTCGTTCGAATTAATTATTAAAGGGAGTTTTGTGTTTGCTTTGGGACAAAAAGAAAATTAAAACATAAGTCGTAAATTATGCGCCCCATATTTAAAACATTACTGGCCTTCTACTCCTGACAAATAAATATGTAATTTGTAAACAAAAAAAAAATTCTTGCTAAAAAATTATCTAGCTTTACGACAGGCTATATTTTATTCTTAGTTTTATAAAGCTATAATTGCTCTTTTACATAGCCCTAAAATTGTAAAAAAATATTTATAGCATGATCTTCTTTTTATTTTTATTTCTTTCTTCTTTCCTTATTTTCGTGTTCATGGAAACTGTAAATTGTTTGCAGACTAATATTCCGCCACTCAAATAATTATTGCTTTAAACGTAATATTATTATAGTTATGGAACAAAGTAATTAAATGAGGGCATTATTTATAATGCCCGATCATTCGCCGGCCGCTCCGTGGTTGTTCCGCTCGCTCAGCTCGCGAAATGTTGTGGTCTCATTTTTTAAACTAACCTAACCCAGAGGATATCAACAAACAAACAAACCGTTGAATTTAGTTAATGTTGGTAAAGGCCATTATCACCATCATTCTCTAGCCGCTAAATCCTAAATTTCTATTTTATAATCGTAATAAAACAAAATTTATTTTTTATTTTTTCGCCCAATAGGTGATAGACATTAATACCTAATAAAACCCGGGCAATAGGCTAGTTTCCAAAAAAATCTAATTAGTCCGTCAGTTGGATTAACAGAAAATATTGGACACGTATTTTTTCTTTTCTCAATCAAACAAAAATGATGAAGATATAGCCCGTTAAAGTTCTGCGTATTGTCGAGCCTCGCGACACTTTTTAGCAAGGCGTGACATCATTCCCAAACTTTGATGCGCTTTATCTTCTTAATTTTTTGTTTGATTGACAAAAGACTAAATATGGGTCCAATATTTTTTTATATATATAACTGACGGACTAAATAGAATAATATTTTTTTGACTCAGGAAACTAGCCTATTTAATTATTTCGTCAGTTATTATCATACTGCCCCCTTCTATAGAGCATTTTTCAAAATAGCCGGGCACTATGTTCAATGCTTATTTAATGACAAGGTTCAATATATGACTTAACTGAACTGACGACCCAGACAAAGTGGCGAGAAGTTGCTAGATGCAAACAGCCCAGAGCTCGCTCGGTGTTGCATTCTATAAGGGAGTTTCAAAGGCTCATGATAATTATGTTGATGATACACTGGTTCTTGCCCACATCTTTGTTCGCATAGTCTTAATTTTATTTTAAAACCTTAGCGTGCTCAAACACATCACAATCGGATAGATGGTCCAGAAACGCAAATGACAAACACATTTATTTATAAAGGTTTTTATTTTTAATGGCCCATAAATTCAATGCATTTCAGTGAATGGTCTAAGAACGCATACAAGACAAACAAAGACTCATATAAAGAAGTATGTTTTTCATATCTGTTTAAAAAAACTAAAATACATTTTTGTCCTGCTCCAGTTCATTCGAATTTACGTAACACTTCATCCCGCACCTTGATTAGCAACGTTATATGCAACAGAGTTTAGTTTCCGATTTCATTTTCCTGAGTGTAGCTCATTCAGTTTTGATGAAATTGGATTTTTAAAGTCAAATCCCTGATTTAAACTTGATATCTTTTAAAATTTAAATATTGGATAACATCACATACATTGCTCTGATCCTATGATAAGTAGCCAAAGCACTTGTTTTACAACGACGGTACCACAACACCCAGACCCAAGACAGTAAAAAGTTATTTTTCTACATTGACCGACTGGAAATCGAACCGAAAATCAAAGATAGCGACACCAAGTGCGGTATGCTCGTGTCTTGGCTACAGAGGTCGTCTACTTGATATCTTTGTAAGTTATTTAGACCAAGAACTTTGAGTTCACGTTTCAGTTTAAATCTTTAATTATAGAACCTTTTCAAATAATGTTACAGTAAATTGACAAAAAAAATAGAAAACTACACAGTAGTATAAATAACCAAATTCATATTAAAAAGCTTTATGAAACTATTTTGTTTTGGTTATATCTGGTTATTTTATGTCTCTCAAATCTAAGTTTATTACCATAATTGTTTTATTCAAAGTATCTCTGACTGTGACCTTCATATATTTTTTCCAAAGTGGAAATATCATATTAGAATCGAATCCCAATTCATTGTCTCCTTAATTTAATATAAATTACTTATTCAACCTAATTATTCTATCTGACGGAAATAAATCACATTAAGCAATTGCAAAACTTCTCCTTCCCGTAATGGTAACGGAATTGTTCCCGTATTGAGTAACACAGACTTTAATGACATTCGAAATTAGATTTATGATAAATATAAAATGTTAGATGAGATTTCGACTTGTTAGCAAAGTTTTTTATGATGAAGTCCCAAAGACAACAAAAAAGAAATAGAAAATGGAATATCAGAATATTATTTTTCTCGAAGCCACAAAATGATATAAATAAATAAATAAATCATTTATTTGCCAGAATATGGTTCAATACAAAGATGAAAGATATTGTTTTTCCAACATATTCTATCTCAATGCGACGTGCAAATGTTAATTTTTATCATACAATTAATGTCAATAATTTCAGTACAAATTAGAATTATCAATATATATTATAGTGTCAAATATTATCAGTCAGGAATTCATTAATAGTATAATACATTTTCTCTTTTAAAAAATTAAATAAATAGTTCTTAAATTTTGTAAATGTCAATATTTTCAAGTTAACTGGAAGTTTATTAAATATTCGTATAGACATACAGTACACATTTCTTGAATAAAGAACTAATCTTTGTGATGGAATAGTCAAATTATCAACTCTTCTACCCCTATATCCCGATTTATTTTTGTTTATTTCAAAAAGATGGAGATATTTTTTTACAAAAATACTAATCTCAAAAATGTATAGGCAAGGAAGTGGCAAAATATTTAAAGACTTGAACAGGGGCTTACAGCTGTCTAAATAATGAGCACCACAGATCGCTCTGACACATTTCTTTTGGGCTTTAAAAGCTCTGGGCATATCTACCGAGTTTCCCCATAAAATGAGACAATATCGTAACACGGATGAGACATATCCATGGTATGCCATGACTGCCGCATCCTTAGATGCTACTTGTCTTACTCGGTTAAGAGCATAAACGAACCTATCTATTTTGTTTATTACAGAGTCAATATGATATTTCCAATTACATAAATAATCTATTGTCAAACCTAAAAATTTCGTAGAATTAATATTGTCAACCTTACAACTATTATAACTTATGTCAATTTTTGCGTTATTATTGGATTTTGCTTCAAATTTAATATATTTGGTTTTATTAACATTGAGATTCAAATTGTTGCATTCTAGCCACTTAATAATTTTAATCAAATTAACATTTGCAATGTGAGCCAACTCTTCTTTATTTTTACTTTTGACGATAAGAGTGGTATCATCCGCAAAAAGTATGCATCGTTGATCTGTAACATTCGGCAAATCATTTATGTATAGTAGGAACAGTAGTGGTCCCAGTACACTGCCTTGAGGAACGCCACAACGATTACCGCAGTAGCTAGATGTATATGTGTTCCTAACATTTTTAGATAGCCGCGAGATTTGGACACACTGTTGTCGATCCGATAAATAGCTTTTTATCCAAGATAAAGCATTACCCCTTATACCATACCGGTCTAATTTATTAAGGAGTACTTTATGAGAAACAAAGTCAAATGCTTTGCTCATATCTAAAAATATGGCTAGTGTGTGCATTGCTTGATTTAAGTTTTGTGTCACTTCCTTAACCAAATGAAAACAAGCAAGAGTCGTTGAGCTGTTCTTCCGAAACCCAAACTGTTCCTTAATTAGCAAGTTTTCCATTGTAATAAATGATGTGATTTTATTGTGCATCACTTTTTCAAATAGTTTTGATATAATGGGAATCAGAGTGATAGGTCGGTAATTATTTAGTTCGTCATGGGGCCCATTCTTATGCAAGGGTTTCACAATTGACTGTTTTAATCTAGTAGGAAACTGCCCCTGCACAAGTGAGATATTTATTAAATGAGCCAAGGAGTTTGAGATAAAAGCAGCACATTTTTTAATAATGTCAGTGTTAATGTTATCATAGCCTGTTGATTTGGTGTTTTTGAGTTCTTTAATTATTTTATATACATCGTTTTCGTTGATGGGGGTTAAAAATATACTATTTGAATGGAAGGGTATATTCTGTGTTGCATCTCTGAGTTGCGTTTCATTGTCATTTTGGGATTTGTTTGTCATATTTATATAAAATTTATTAAATTCGTTAC
The DNA here is from genome assembly GCA_963576865.1 of Anania hortulata. Lineage (NCBI taxonomy): Eukaryota > Metazoa > Arthropoda > Insecta > Lepidoptera > Crambidae > Anania > Anania hortulata. The sequence goes on along the minus strand of OY756408.1, from coordinate 4,921,644 downwards.
AAATTTCATTGGGATTTTCAATTATATTATTATCAATAAGTTTGATTTTTCGGATGTCTTTCTTAGAATCTATATTTTTTTAATATGTCCCATGACGTTTTGCAGGTATTTTTTGAATTTGCAATGTAACGTATATTTGTATGTTTCTGTGCTTGAAGTATACATTTTTTTAATATGCTAGTATAGCATTGGTAGCGCTTTTTTGTTATGTTTTTATTTGATGAGGACAATCGGTACTTCAGGTATAGCTGCCTTTTATGAATGCTACAACGTTTAATACCTTTCGTAAGCCAATTGTTTTTTAGGGGTTTGTTAACTATTTTTACTTTTATCAGTGGGAAACACAGGTTATAGAATAGAATGATGAGGTCATGGAAGCTTTCAAAAGCTTTGTTAATGTCAATCTCTTGAAGAACCTCATTTAACGACAGTGCTGATATGCAGTCATTAAAAGTACTTGACCGTAATTCGAGGCTTATAAATTGAGATAGGCACATCCGTTTCCCGTAGACCTTTACCATTTTAGTACTCTTTTTTACCTATAGAGGGCGTGTTTCCGGAGTCTCAATAGGCAGTGGCGCCATCTGAAGTTTTATAAGCTTGTGTCGCGCCATTTTAACTCATTGGCGTTCTTGTTCCCGTAGCAAAAGGTTATTCGCTTAAAGCTTACAAAACGTCTCTGTTGAGAAAATCAGTAATTAATCTTAGTGAAATTGTGAATCAGGAATAAAAGTAAGTACAAATACCATTGTGTTTGGCAATATTGCACACATTAGACTACTCTGGATAGTTATAATTTTAACGGTTAAGAAATAACATTATTATTTTCTACCCTCAAAGTGAAATAATTTTCTTTAGTAAAGTGAACTGACCTAGTTACGGTTATAACGATAAAAAATTGTTATTTGAATAGATGGAATAAATTTAGATTACCTAGATTTTTAAAATTTATAAATTTAACGGTTTTTCCGTTCCATACTTGTAAGTAAATATGCACTTCGAAGCAGTTCTACCTTCATTCGTAAGAACGTTTGTAACACATAGTTATTTTCAGAATGAGTGAAATAAATGCACCGCCTGTTGAAGAGCCGAGGCCTGGACCAAGTGGTGTGCACAGAAAAAGAACTCGAAGCAGTAGCGCTGACAGTACAAGCTCATCCAGCAGCTCCAGCTCTAGTTCGTCGTCCGCAGATAAACGTAAGCGATCACGGCGGCACCGCCATAAGAAAAATAAAAGTAAACGTTCTAAATGGCATATTTTAACGAAAGAAATTAGTGAACTACGCAATCTCATTTCAAAGCCTACACCTCCTGAAAATAACAATTGTGATTTCGATGATCAACTATCTATTTATTCGAGGGTCAGTGGGGATCTTTACGACGATGAGGTAGATAGTAATGGAGTTACGGATACTGCTAATACTTTAGCCTTTACTTTTGACATAGAAACAAAGTTAAAAGAACCTTCGGTTCCCAAGACCCCAGATAATTATGTTAAAATGTTAGCCGATATTCAACGTTTTGGTAATTCATCCTGGTCTGAAGTAAGGTATGCGGACACACAAAAGCTTTACAATCATGCCCCCGGTTTTGTGAATCTTGAAACTAATGGAGAGGTACAACCTTATGATTCTCTTACACATTTGGCGAAAGATTATAAAGCATATGCGACAATTACTTTTTGCGTTCTGAAGCAAAAAGAATGTCTGCAAGAAAATATACGTAGTTTGTTAAAGTGGGCTAAATCTGATTTAAGTAGTTTAAATGACCTTGATACAAAGATTGAAGAGTTGTTTTTAAAGGGAGAACTACATAAAGTTTCAACTGATCTAATGCAACTAGTCTGTGGGCACAGGTCAGAAACTATAGAAGTTAAGAGAGACGCAATTCTAAAGCACGTTAAAGATCCTGTTGTTAAAATGTCACTTAATAAGATACCACCCTCAAACACGCACATATTTGAGGCCGAAGCCTTCTCATCCGCATTAGAGAAAGCCGGTGGGGTTCGCAAAGTCTTTTGGCCTGTTAAGTCTGGACACTCCCAAAGAGGAATTAACAAGGCATCGCACCATCGAATGGTGTCCAAATTCCATGCTGTGGTTCTGGCTTTTCTGGTCATTCACACAACTCCTTACCACCCTCGAAGGGTGTATACAACAATTCAAATACGAACCAGCATGGCTGGTATAATAACGTAACTTGCGAAAATATCAGGGGTTCCTTTCAATACCGAGGCTCAAAGCCTCGTGGTTCACAAAGAGGTGGAAGGGGACGAGCATCATCTCATGCCTCTAGAGGTTCTAACAAACGCAGTGAACAATGACTCGAGGTCATTTCAGGCCGGACAATTAATCCACTATTTCGAAAATTGGATGGAAATGGGGGCCCCAGATATAATATTAAAGTTAATAAAAGGTTATCGCATTCCGTTTGTTTCAAAACCTCCTCTATCTGTTCCAAATGCAAGAAATCTGTCTCGCACACAAGTGTCAGACGAAATGACAACCATTATACAAAAAATGAAAGCTCAGGATATTCTAAAACCAGTGCAGATTATGTCCCCAAGTTTCATTTCGAACCTTTTTCTAATACCCAGGCAGACGGGTCTCAACGCCCGATTTTCAATCTAAAGGCCCTAAACAAATTTGTGAGAGCAGAGCCATTCCGACTCATAAATATGTATCGAGTTCTCGAATTCCTTCAGCCAGGCGACTGGTTATGCAAGATAGACCTAAGCCAAGCCTACTTTCATCTGAAAATCTCGGAAGCGCATCAACGCTTTCTCAGACTAATTTACAACGGGGAACTGCTAGAAATGACCTGCCTTCCGTTCGGTCTAAGCACGGCCCCAAAAACTTTCTCCATGCTCACCAATTGGATGGCTCAAACGTTACGTCAACAGAACGTACGAATTTTAGTCGACGATTTTCTGATCGTTCATCAAAGTCCTTTCATGCTCCGCAAACACGTACAAATGACTCTGGCTGTCTTACATACTCTCGGGTGGTGTGTCAATCTCGAGAAGTCGATAACGATCCCTCAAAAGAGCATAACATACCTAGGTGTGTTATGGAAAACCTGGGACAACCAAAAGTCGTTACCAAAAGAAAAGATCGATACACTCGTAAAAAAGATACATCAGGTCTTAAATCAAGGACAGGTGATGCTAAACGAGGTACAGAGTCTCGTAGGGCTGTTAAACTTCGCCAGCTTTGTAGTACCGCGAGGCCGATTACATCATCGTCACCTCGTCAGATTCATGAATGCCTTGCTAAAACAGCCAGCAGACAGAATTGTACTTCCTCAAGCAGTACAAACCGAGTTAAAGTGGTGGGCGCAGAACTGCCACACCTCGACATTGCTACACTTCCCTCCCCCGACACACTTCATCACAACCGATGCGTCGGATCTCGCGTGGGGTGCCCAATTAGACAATATACCCCTGACAGGCTCTTGGTCAGTCTCCATTGCAACCAAAAAGAAATGTTGGCTATATTACACGTCATCCAACTGTATGCACACAAACTGAGTCACAGCTCACTTTTAATTCAGTGCGACAACAGGACGGTAGTAGCTCATCTTCGAAAGGAAGGGGGGACGAAATCGTTAGCGATGTTAGAAATAACCCACAAATTAATGACATTGTTAGACATGCATCAAATAATCTTTACCATCCACTACATCCCGGGCAGATACAACAACCATGCCGATCACCTGTCGAGACACCGGCGTCCACCAGAATGGCACCTACTACCGAAATGCCTAAAAACAGTGTTCGCAAAATGGGGGACTCCGATGATAGACTTGTTTGCCTCGGAGAGAGCACATATAGTTTACAATTATGTAACCCTAGACCAGAAAGATCCGAACGCTCTATTCTACGATGCGTTCAGCGTGTCGTGGAATTATCCCCTAGCATGGATCTTTCCCCCGCCATTTCTAGTACCCAAAGTTTTGTCGCATCTGAACCAATCGACAGGGGTGTTTTTAATAGTTGTGCCCTGGTGGCAGAAAGTATTTTGGCGGGCGGACCTCAAGGCAAAAGCCCTAGCAGCTCCATATGTTCTGAGGAACTTGAAGTCGAACCTAATAGACACGTCAACTGGTCTTCCACCCCCGAACGTAGAGGATCTGACTCTCGAAATTTGGAAATGTGGGGGTGGTCTGAGAAGATAACTGATTGGAATAGTAGTCAAATATCCCTACTAAAAAACTCGTGGAGAAAATCTACGCTTAAAACATATAAAATAGCATGGGCGCGCTGGGTATTATGGGCAAGATCGAAAAAAGTAGATGCTAAAAAGCCCACGGGGTCTAATCTTGCGCAATTCTTGGCCAGTTTGCATTTAATTCATCGTCTGTCGTACAATACCATTCTTTTACATAAGTCGGTTGTTTCCACTCTTTGTAACGCCGATATGTCTAGCAAGTTAAGCTCCCATGTCTTAGTCAAGCATATTTTAAAATCAATATCAATAAAAAATCCAAAACCGATTAGATCCCCTATCTGGGATATCGATATTTTAGTTCAATACTTAGCTAGTTGCACAATAGATAGAAGAAACACTTATCAATCTTCCCGACATACGGCTATTCTTTTGTTGTTATGTTCAGGGCGCCGGATTCATGATTTAACCTTACTCAAGGTCGATCCGGATCATTGTATAAAATCCAACGATAATATAATATTTTGGCCAGAATTTGGATCGAAAACCGATAAGAGTGATTATAGGCAATCGGGCTGGAATCTTATGGCTAATAACGACAACGTTCAAGTTAACCCTGTTTTCTGGATTGAAAATACTATAACATTGTTACAAGATAGACGAGATTCAGCTGGGAGCAGTAATTTGTTTGTAACAGTTAGGGGCCCTGCCAAAGAGGCGTCTCGTACTGTTATAGCAGGCTGGATAAGACAATTATTTAAAGATGCAAATATTCAGTTTAGCCCTGGTAGTGTAAGGTCAGCAGTGGCATCGAAAAATTGGTTAAATTATCCTCTAGATGAAGTTCTAGCACGCGGAAACTGGAGGTCCGAAAATACTTTCCAAAAGTATTATAGGCGCGAAGTTATGCCTAACAGTGACTGTACTAATACACAGCAAGTAACTCTATTATTTCGTCCTATAAATTATTATTTTTTTTTATATTAATAATCTATTGTGTAAATGATATGATATAATTAAATATATAATAATCTATTGTGTACATGATTTCTATAAATCGATACATTAGTTAGTGAAAGGTGTATTTAATAAGTTATAAAAATTTACCATACTTATTATTATGGCCTTCTGAATTGGGCTAATTAATCATTTGTATAACATACTGATTTTAATCATAACCTGTATTATATTCATGATTTGTAATTATCTTTATTACTTACGTCTTCAATTTATTATGGTAATAGTATGTACATACTTTTAATAAATGAATACATACATGAAAATATATTTTAATTTAAAGTCAAACTTTGTCACATTGGCGTATAATTTCGGTGTTTCCTTGTCTCACCAGGCGATAACAGACACTTCTCAATTTATAAGCCTCGAATTACGGTCAAGTACTTTTAATAGCAGCGTTTTACCTGAAATAAAACGCATATTAAAATACTTACCTAATTCGAGGCTTAGTTTGTAACTCTGCCTGGTGAATTAATAAGAGCCAATGAGTTAAAATGGCGCGACACAAGCTTATAAAACTTCAGATGGCGCCACTGCCTATTGAGACTCCGGAAACACACCCTCTATAGGTAAAAAAGAGTACTAAAATGGTAAAGGTCTACGGGAAACGGATGTGCCTATCTCAATTTATAAGCCTCGAATTAGGTAAGTATTTTAATATGCGTTTTATTTCAGGTAAAACGCTGCTAATAAATTTCTTCATATTTTCCTTGCACATATCACGCCTATACTCAAACCAATACTTTACTTTCTGCTCGTACTTGAGGTTTGTTTCTAGATCAAACGTTATACTTTGACCGGTTTCATGGTCCGATAAACATAAATAATGTATTTTCGGATCAATGTTTAAGTTTAGATTGCTAGTGATCAGGTCCAGACATGCATTTTTGCGGGTGGGATAATTAATATGATTTTTAATGTTATAGTTACTTAACAAGCTATCCAAGTCCCCACTATGCTTGCTATTTTTCAGCATATGATTGCGTTGTGGTTAGCGATATATGAGATTGCGGTGATGAGCTTTATCTTCATACTATACAGTTCTATTTATCCTATATCCGGAGGCATGTCCATATTAACATCAATGTTTAAGATCATTGACCCCAAATCAATCTACCTACTCCGATCAATGTCAATCATGCAAACCTACTAGACTCACTGCATACAACTTTTTCTTTTTATTTTTGCCGTCGATACGTTATCGTCAATCATCATTTTAGCCATAGGACGTCCATTGCTAAACATAGGCCTCCCCCATTGACTTCCAGATTGGCCGGTTGGAAGTGGCCTGCATCCAGCGTCTTCCTGCAACCTTTATCAGGTCGTCTGTCGACCTTGTGGGTGGACATCCTACGCTGAACCTGCCGGTACGCGGCATCCATTCTAGAACCTTTCTGCCCCATAAGCCGTCTGTTCTACGTGCCTTCCCGTACTTCTGCTTGTTGATCCGTTAGGCTAATTCAGCGACTTTTGTTCGTTTACGGATCTCCTCATTTCTGATTCGTTCTTGCAAGAAAACACCGAGCATAGCCCTTTCCATACCACGCTGTGCGACCTTGAATTTTCTTATGAAGCCCATAGTGAGAGGAAATTTTTAAAAATTGTAGGGCTATGTAGGAAACAGACTCTTGCTTGAGACAACTAATCTCCAAACATACTGAAGGGATTTTGGTACGGTTCACACTAATGGATACTTATACTATTTTACGAGGATATACTGAGCCTGGCCATAAATACTGTTACAATTAAAAATGAACAAAATATTACATTTGAATTTGGAATCTGTCATTTTTATATGATTGTTCATTGAGATTTCTCATTTTGGCGCCAATACCTAAACCTAGTACAATATTTTGCGATATTAAAATGGAGTAGGGTGATAAAGAGAACCGAATCGCTGTAATTGCATTACACAAAATAGGTATGGAGTCAAATGCAATTTAAAAAAATATGTTTTTGTACTGGGCTATTAATAGGTACAATGAGACCTCCTCTGTTTGTGACAGAAAAAGATCTGGCCGTCCACGTAGTGTTCGTACGAAAAAGGTGGTCAAAGCAGTAAGGGAAAGAATTCGAAGAAATCCTGTCCGAAAGCGAAAGATTTTATCTCGGGAGATGAAGATAGCACTTAGAACCATGTCACGTATTTTAAAAGATGACTTAGGACTTGCAGCCTATAAGAGACGTACTGGTCATTTCTTAAATGATAATTTAAAAAGAATAGGGTGATAAAATCGAAACAACTACTGAACAAAATTTTGTTTACGGATGAGTTTTTTTTTTTACAATTGAGCAACATTTTAACTAACAAAATGACCGTATTTATGCTCAAAGCTCTAAGGAAGCTTCCCAATTAGTCGATAGAGTGCAACGTGGGCACTATCCGACTTCAGTAATGGTTTGGTGGGGTATTAGCTATGAAGGAGTGACTGAGCCATACTTTTGTGAAAATGGTATCAAAACATCGGCACAAGTGTATCAAGTAGTCAAATATACCATTCTTGAGAAGGTAGTGAAGCACTTAACAACACCATGTTCAATAACCAAGAATGGTCCTTCCAGCAAGACTCGGCGCCGGGTCATAAAGCTCGGTCTACGCAGTCTTGGTTGGAAACGAAAGTTTCGGACTTTATTAGAGCTGAAGACTGGCCGTCGTCTAGTCCCGATCTTAATCCGCTGGATTATAATTTATAGTCAGTTTTAGAAAGTACGGCTTGCTCTACACGCCATGATAATTTGGAGTCCCTAAAACAATCCGTACGATTGGCAGTGAAGAATTTTCCCATGGAAAGAGTGCGTGCTTCAATTGATAACTGGCCTTAACGTTTAAAGGACTGTATTGCAGCCAATGGAGGCCACTTTGAATAAGCTATTATATTTTAAATTGTTTTATATTTATGTATTAAACTAACACACTGTCTTCTTCTTCATCATCATCTATATGGTCAATCCCGGTTGCGTCTAAAACCATTGCTTTGGAGCCCAAAGTCCGCTCTCCTTGATTTGCTCCCCCACCTCGCGCGGTCTTGAGCGTCTCTAGTTGTGAGATCATTGGCACGCATGTCAGCCCTCACGACGTCAAGCCAGCCTTTCTTAGGTCTACCCCTTTTGCCAGAACCTGGCGGTGGCGGCATGGCCAAACATTTGTTTCCTATGTAGCTTGCCGGTTTCCGCAAAACATGGCAGTACCAGCGTAGGCGACTCTTCTGCAGTTTGTCTGCAATATCACGGACACGAAGGTTGCGCGAGTTCCTCACGCGGTCCTTCCGCATGGCTCCGCACATCTACCGCAGCATATTAAAACTAACACACTGTAAAAGTAATAAATGTTACTTGCAATAGTTTTTTTTTCTTAGTTTCATTATTTATGGCAAGGCAAGGCTAGGTATGGTATCTACATACTTAGTATTGCCCATGCAAAGTCAAGCTTGTTTTGTATAAAACAAATCTAGGTTGAGTTAAGGAACCCCTGAGTGATGAACCGGAATTTTGGTCATTATTCGTCATAACATAAAATGTTTATAAAAACATAAGATATTTCATAGAAAATGGATCGAATATATGGATATGCATGCTCTTAAAAAAATTCTGATACTTTTTTGTCTGTAAAACATTGTCAAAGGATTTAATCAAACAAATTACCAAGGCAATATCAAACCCAGTAGATAACATCAATTAATGTTCCAACCGTTCAACCACAAGCAGCGAACAAATGTCGGAACGCGGGATAAAATGACACAACATTGATATTAACCTTAGGGCGTTTTCTCACTATTTGCGACTGGGTGTGCTTAGTTTTCATCCCCAGAAAAAAAAGTTGTCTAGTACCTCGTAACACTCCTTTTGATTTGGTTGCGAAGTAAGAAATGGTGATGTTTTGGTGTATCGTAAATATAAGTTTAATGTTTTTTACTGCATACAAAATAATAACCTAGTCATCATCATCATCATTTCAGCCATAGGACGTCCACTGCTGAACATAGGCCTCCCCCAATGACCTAATACTAAGATAAAAAATTATTTAGCTACAATTTCTTAGAATTAATGCTTCGTAAAATGCCTCTTTTATCGTTATTGTAAAATTATTATCATCGTCATTATCACCAGTATTTGGAAGTCCACTGCTGTACATAGAGTTAGGAATTATTGTCAGGTAGGTGATTAAAGAAAATGTTTTGTGCAAACACACCAATTATCTAGCCCCAAACTAAGCAAAGCTTGTACTATGGCGACTAGATAACGAATAAACATACTTCAATGCTTAATGTACAGACAACGGCAGGTTAACCTATTTGGGGATGGGTGTGTAGAACAGGGTGTTGAGTTCCTCATCCACCATTGAAAAAGGAGGATCCTCCGATCAGACGGGTGTTGTGTCTGGTGGGCAACTGCCCGACGGTTGTTGTCGGGTTCTTGTATATATGTTTCAATCGCTCCGATAACTTTAATATCGCGATGTAGGATACGTCAGTTTAGTTCGTATGTGGCGAGATAGATGTCGCTACACCTACCCAAAAAGTTAAAGGACATTGAATTGAAAATCAATTCGTAAGTCCGACAATATCAATTGGGAAAATTTGACCTTTTGTGGTAGGTTGCCATACTATTGTCTGTACAAATGCTCGTGCTCATCACACAAACATTTGCCCCTTGCGGGTTTCGAACCCGCAACCGCTGGCTTTGTGGTCCGGAGCGCGAACCACTACATCAGACGGTCGTCTGTCAAGTCTGAACACAACCTTATTTTGCTGACTGAAACAAATACAGAATTGAAAATATGCCAATGTAATGGGGCTTTTAAGGGAAATTGCTCGGAAACAAGAAATGTGGCGTGGCATTTAATGGGGTTATCTGAATTGTGTCAGGTTTTTTATATCACAAAATAGAAATCTTAAAACTCGTGTAGATAATTTAATTTTAAATAGATGATGTTACCTACATCATCTATTTAGAACCTAGGAGGTTGTCAATTCGACTGAATGTTTTTTTTTGTACGTATGTTACGAGATTACTCCGCCAGTTATGAATCGATTTGATGATTCTTTTTTGTTTGGTAGATCATACTTCAGAGGTAGTCCCATATAAATTTTATCGAAATTGATTAAGCAGTTTTTTAGAAAATAACAAAATATACCCAGATAATGTTTTTGTTCGTGATTCTTGTATGTTACCCAATATCTTCGACAAATGTAAACCGATTTTGATGATTATTTTTTTATTGAATAGTTATTACTCTAAAGATACTATAGTAAAAAAAACTTACCTCTAAGGGTCGAAAAAAAGAGCATGAAATCGGATTTCAGCAGTTAGATTAGGATTTATCACTATTTAATTTCATTCAATTCAATTCAATCAATAAATAAATTTCATCTATTTTTACATTAAAGCTGATCAGAATTTAAATGTTTTCGTTGCACCGATTCTAAAAGAAACTGATTAGGTACTGGCGTGTTAATATTATTTTTAGCTTTTTAGTGTTTTGAAGTAGGTTTAATTTTTTAAAATAAATTTAATTTATTAATATGCATAAATCAACTACACTTGTAACAGCTTTGTGTATATAATTAAATCTCTCTATTCTCTTCTTCTTATCGTGTCAAAGGCAATTCTGTAAAATTTTAGGTGACCAGTATTCCGCCACACGTGCAGCTGTCTGAACACGTGATACATGATAGAAGGCAGCCCATGGTTTGGGTGGAAGCACCGCAAACACACTTGCCGTTGGTGCCGTCAATGTCGGTCCACTTTATTAGGTTTTCCTTACAGCGGTCGATCTGTATTCGCACACAGCCTTCTGTCTGTCTTTTCGCAGGCAGAAGGTCAAACAGTTATGTTACAGAAAAATCGGAAGTGTGCACTTCGGGTGTATGACAAATGCGGTGGCATGGGTTTGGCCTAAGCAAAGGAGGGGGTGGCACGATGCGGCGCGGGAAGGGGTAACTATATTCGGTATCCTATAAGAGCGACATTTGATACGCACTTAGTAGGTAATAAATATCACTGAATAATCTTGTTTTACAATCACAAACTAATTATCGATTTTTATTAGCATACGTAGCATAGCGTAAACAAAGAAATATCCTATAATACTGCCGGGAACTTTTCAATTTAGTAGATGCATCCAATAAATCAATTTAATCAATTTTCCGTATAACAACTGGTACTTACTCCGTAATCTGTAATCTTTACCTATTTTAGGAATTTTCCATGACACCAAAATGTAATATCAGAATGACACATGAAAATTTATTTCAACAGATATTTTAAAGTGAATGTATATAAATAAAGAAAGCGATGCTTTATCATATCTAAGATATATTTTATCTACAAACTGCTATACGTCACGTATTAAAAGATTTATTAGGTAATTTATTAACGCACCCCACCCACCTATTATCTTACAGTCAAAACAAATGAAACCATAAAACGTAATAAAACAATACGAAATTTATAAAATACAGTAAGTACTTACCTACTTTTCTTAAAGCGCGATTCGATTGATAAAAAAAGCCGCCGACTATTCTCGCCTTAATTACTAAACGATAAAAACTAAAAGTCGAGACCGTTATAAATTTGAATTATGACTTAAAAATATATTTACTTCATACGACCATAGATTTCTTCTAGCGAATCGTAAGTAAACATATGTTTTTTTTATTAAACAACTTCTCGTTTTCAAATTATTAGCATAATACGATTTTACAGGTTCTCAAAGACGGCGTTCATGAGTTAAGATAATCTTATATTATAAAGCTAAAGAGTTGGTTGAACGCGCCAATCTCAGGAACTACTGGCTAAATTAAAAATATATATATTTATGTAGAATAGTCAATTTATTAAGGAAGGTCATAGATAGGCTATATAACATTACACTACGACCGATAGGAGCTCCTAAAATCAATGAAAACTTTTGCCAAAACGGTAAAAAAAAATTTTTTTGAGAGCTGCAACAGAAGCTGTAGAAGAAGAATATTTTTTTTACCGTTGCGCTGCCTAAACGGTTAAAGAAACGCAAAATCATGTAACCCGGTATTGATTTTCTTTAAAAATTCTAAAAAAAAGTCTGTTACAGCATATCTGTCTTATAAGGTTGACTCACTATAACATTTTTAATGGTAAACAAAGTTCAAAAATATGCATTATTTGATCGTTGAATGTGACAGAACAAACTCTACGCGAAGTCACAGGCGGAAGCTAATCTTTAAAGAAAATTAAAGACTTACCAAGAGCAAAATCACAAGACGGTCCAAAGAATACATGTGCGCAGTCGTTGTACGCATCTATGGCCGATATCACCGCATACGCAGCATCGCAGTCGGTGACGTCATATGTCGTCAGTTCGACGCTTAGTCCGGGTGGAAAGGCGTCTTTTATCACCGGGTCTGCTAACGCCAGGTCAAAGACTGGTCGGACCTGTAAAAAGAATGTACAATGAAACAAATTTCTTTGAAACACTTTATCATCGTTAGCGATCATAAATAAGGTATTGTTTTATTCATTATTACCTATCCCGGCAAACTTTGTACCGCCTCGGATTTTTTTTAAAATTTTGTGATATTTATTATTTATTCTGCTATTCGGGGCGGAGACAAATTCAACAAACGAAAGCTTATAAAAATCGGTCCAGCCGTTCTCGAGTTATAAATAGTATAAACTAACCCAACTTTCTTTTATATATATTGATTATTTATACATACATTGTGTTTGTTTCTTTTGGTAATGTGAAGATTCCGAGTACAAATCATAAGTACCTAGGTTTATTAAGAACGAAACTTTCTGCCTTGGCCTGTTGTAGATCTGGTTGCAAGTTGAGAATCAAAACTCGGTAAAAGTGATACTAAATTTTATTTATTTATTTAATTACAAACTTAAGGCATACAAATATCGAGAAACTATTTAATTTAAAGTTAAAAATTTGTAATAGTAATTCAGGGTTGGTTAATATAATTTTGGTTCATAAACTTTAGCCATCTTATTCCAAAATAAAACCTATTTGTAATTTATAAAACAGTGTGTGTGGTTTGGAGTGTTGTGTGGTATAGTCAAGTTTAATCTGTCATCCAAAATTAGTAGGCGCAATTAGACTGCGCAATGCTAAGGCCACTTAGATCTGAGGGCAAACCTGATAGTAGTTGCACCCAGGGCCACATCATCCTCATCAGGCCCAGGGCGTCCTTCTAGTGGGCGTAAAGGTTGTATGTAATCAGTTGACATTGTGACTCAGAAATACAAAATTATGTTTGAGCATACTTTCAGATTACGCCCCATATACCTAATGACTACTTAAACAAGGTTGCAGAAAGCCGCTGGTTGCAAAGCAGTGGAGTTCCAAATGGTGATGATGATGTTGATGATGATACTTACAGATGGCAAGTTTGCAGAAAAAGAAGTGTTCTGAGGCAGCAGCAACGCCGCCTTAACCCTGCAGTTCTTTCCATCCTTGTCGCACAGATTCTCACACTCCCCTCTCACTCGCGGTGGCTCGTCACCGCGACAGTTCTGACCGGACACTAATTTGACCGCACACAACAAAAACACACACCACCGCATTTTATCGATACCTCACCGGCACATCACTATGCTAACACTATCACTTGAACCCACTGACTCCATGACGGACACTATTCTACAGCGCACCTGTAACAAAAAAGAAATGAATTAGCATTTCATTAGTTTCTTTTTGACTTGTGAAACCTCAAGCGGACGCATCATCATTCAGGGTCCCTTGAAGAACTACAAATTTTTGGACGTCACTTTTCTGGCCACCCTGTATAAAATTATCCATATTTATCAACATTTTAGCAATTTTTAACATGTAACTATCACAAGTTCAGAGACATTTCAGCGTTACGAATATTACCTCTACCTTACCAATATTGCATTGCAATAATAATTGAAACCTGTCAAGGAAAATTAACTTACTCGTACATGTTTTATGACCTATCTTTTAATAATATTTTAATGTAAGGTTTTACAATTAACAATGGTATGTATTCTAAAGAAAATCTTAGAACAAGGTGTTATTTCAAAATACCAAAAAAACATTTAAAAAATAAAACCGACTTTAAAAGACTAAAAAGTTGAAGTCGTTTTTTTAATAATAATTTACCTATTTCATCTTTGTTTAGTGATAAATCTTAATCAAAACAAATCTTAAGAGTGCAAACAAAAGTTAACTGCTGAACATCAATTTCATTTCCTATTTTTACACCTTTAGGGGTGAAATTATTTTCGCAATTTTCTATTATAGTATCTTTAAAGTATAAGCTATTCAATTAAAGAATCATCAAAATCGGTTCTCATTTGACGAAGATATCGGGTAACATAGATACAAAAATCAATTGGCGTGGTATGGAGTTCATGCAATGTTTGATAATTTACTCAAACTAGATCCCATCATCAGAATTGGACCAAATTTATATTGGACCATTCCGAAAGTATTTCCTTTCGAACAGACTTTTTTTTATCAAAATCGGTCAATCTAGTAACGAATGATCGCTGAACATTCATAAAAAAAAGATTCCGACGAATTGAGAACCTCTTCCCTTTTATAAAGTTGGTTAAAAAGTTAAAAAATCATTAAAATAATCGTAACGAGCGTAGGACGTCCACCCACGAGGTGGACAGATATTTGCAGGAAGCCGCTGGATGCAGGGCAGGCTGCTTCCAACCTGCCAATCAGGACATCACTTGGGACGGCCTATGTTCAGCAGTGGACTTCCTAGGGCTGAAATGATGATGATTACGATGAATAGTAATCTTTCATTAAATCTTAAAATGACAAACGAATTTACATAGTATGACAATGTAAGTAATTAAATTCTTTATTAAATTATTTTAAAGGAAAGGCTTGACATACAAGCATTGCAACTATAATAAAAGCTTGTAATTAAAATAAATAAAAAGATTTAGTTTTGTTTTTATAATTTGTTAAATTTGCCAATGCCAAGCGACACCAAAACACATGCACTCCTTCCAACATGTGCCCTGGCTGAGCCGGCGCAGTGCGCGCAGAATCCATAGCTATCGTTGCGCGTACGTGTCGAAAGTGGCCGAACTAAGCAAAGTTTGTACCTACTTTAACGACCAGACATTATTAGACATAATTATACATCCATGACTTAGGTCTTGTGCTGTGCTCATCATCGCACAAACTTAGTTCTTGTAAGCTTAGAACCCGCTCTGGCTGGCTTTGTAGTCCGGAGAGCGAACCACTAGACCGCAGACCGTTGTAATTTAATAATGTCACATACTTAAATTGTATAATTAAAATAGTATGACGCTACTCGACATTTTATTAATTACTTTAATATGCAACGTTTCATCATACTTAATGAAAATGATCTCTCGAAAATTAATTTTACCTTAATTAAAATTTTAATACGGAATTTTTAATTTGATCGTGTATGTAAATTAACAAGGATTAATGGCTCATATATTTTCATTATTTACGCTCGTGATAATAAAAACTCACTCAAATTGCAGCGGATCGCAAAAATCTGAAATTGCTGTTGCGTTACGGCGAAAATATGTAAAATCTACAAGCGCACTATCCTTAACAAAAACTTTTTGTTGGTGTGACATACTGAGACAGAGAGAGAGAGAGTGAGAACAAGCTGAATGTTATTGGGAATGTTTTGAATATTTCAACTCTATTGTTATATATTTGCATTGCATGATTTGCGAAATCGAACAATATACATAACTGTATTGTTGGAAATCCTAATATATTGGACATTTATCTGAGGGCCAATTCCCGTAATTTGACAATAGTCGCAATCCAGTGTCGATCCGCTCCCAGTAACATTACGATCCCAAGCGGTATTCTCCTAAACCCACAAAATGCAATTATAGTTCGTAATGCGACTGAAAATGGAAGAAACCAAAATTGGTTTTTTTTTGCTCTGTTTTTAGTCTTATTGGGATAGTTTTAATAACTTTACGTCAAATCGAAAGTTTACGAGAATACCGTTTGTGATAGTAATGTTACTGGGACCGGATCGACACCGGATTGCGACTATTGTCAAATTACGGGAATTGGGCCTCTGGTGGGTATCATACACGATTTCTGATGTTTAGTTTGGTAACCTAAGATAGGTTACTTTTAAAACTTCTCTGTCCAATGATGATGATTATGTTTTATTTTCCAGTAAAACAATTACCTGATTATCAAAACCATTTTTGTTCCATCAAAAAAGCTGTTGTATTTTTACCTTGTATATAATAGTTATAGTTTGAATTTGATTAATTGAGTATATTAGGGTAAATGAAGCCAAGATATAATAATGATGACGATTATAATGATTAGAGATTTTAGTGTATGTTATAAAGTCCTACTAATGTTTTTAAATACTCGTATTCTAGTACTTGCCAAGTATCAGTTTGGACAAGCAATAATAACAAGTGCATGGACTTAATTATTTGTTTTATAATGTTTGTCTTTTTATAGACAAATAAATTTTCTGGAAACCAAATCTTCTAACAGTAACATATAGAATTTTCAAATGTTATATGGTAAAAAGTTTTTAGGTAAGTTCCTGTAGTAAGGTTTTATTTATATCGCTAATAGCCCGTTTGTGGTATTTTACTTTTAAGTATCCTATAAGAAGTTTCCTATTAAATTCCTAACAAGATTTAACACTAAAAAGACAGCAACACTGGAGCGGTTACAAATTGCAGCTTCATAATAACTCTTCCGAGCCATTCAAGGATAACTCTAGCAGTTTATTATACCCTGTAATTAAAGCCCTAGTGTGGACTGGTCGATAGTCGTCTATCGACACCTTGTCGATAGTCCACAAACAAGCAACAATACCGATAGCTTCAAAGTCCAATGCAACGTAAACAGTTAAGTTTATGTTACAGATATGTATAGTTTATTTTAAAAAAAATACAAATAAAAATAGAGTTGGCGAGAAGTTGGACAAGTACTCTCAGGTTTGGCAGAGTTGAGGATTTGAGTTTGGCTGTAGATAGAGATAATTAGTTTAATGTAGATGTTTGGAGGAATTTGGAAGAGGGTAAATCAAATATTAAACCAAAACCAAATAAAAAAGTAATAGGGTTGCCTACAAAATTACAGTCTTGTTCATTTTATTGTTGATGGGAAGGTATTGATTACAACATGAAACACTAGCTCAAACTCATCAGTATTCCAATCATCATTTGAAATCAGCTTCGTGAGCTCAGTTAAGCTGATTCGAGTTTGGTTTACCTAATCTGCTATCAAGAACGCTCTATAGCTGAAGCTAGAAACAAATTACACTAGTTTAATTAGTCTGACTTGTTTCTATCTTTGGCATACAACAAACTACATTATTAAAACAGAAGAGATGTGAATGACAAGAGTTACTTCAGAAGACTCAGTTATAAATACCCAGTTTACTGAGCTGCGACTGTTTTGATGTTATCGGAGCTTGTTCCCTTTCAAATAATTCATAGAAACGCGAGATTAAAAGCCGTCTGTAACACGTACCATTTAAATAAAGGCAAGGCGCTCAATAACATTGTACGGTAGGCTCACAATTTTTTAGTTTTTACAAGTATTGTAGCAACCATTTGCTCCATCCATCCATCCATCCATCTATTATACTTACTATACTTATTGCCAAGGGCGTTTGTGGCTACAGTCTTGAGCCCATGAAGCTTCAGACTTGTAGTGCTCTTACCTCTACATAAATTGTAATAAGAACAGTATATAATCCAATGTGTAAAGCTCCGCGGGATTTCGAATTTTTTTAAAGGTCTTGGGGGGGGCAGAACATCTGTCCATTCTTGCCCCCCCTTGGCGACGCCCTTGCTACTTGCTCTTAAATAAACCTGCAAATTCATGACACTGGATGAGTAGCCCGGGTCTAACATATTTTCGTTCCCTGTCTCAGGGTTACTGATGTGTAAAATCAATAGCTTTAAATGTAATAACAAAACTAATTGCTGGTACGGCCATGTTTTGCGGAAACCGTCAAGCTACGTAGGAAACAAATATTTGGCCATGCCGCCAGCGCCGGGTCCTGGCAAAAGGGGTAGACCCAAGAAATGCTGGCTTGACGTCCTGAGGGCTGACATGCACGCCAATTACAGATCATGATCTGAGATGCCAATGATCTGACAACTAGAGGAAAGAGAGGAAAGCAGACCCTAGGCTCCAAAGCAATGGCTTTGGACGCAACCGGGATTGACCGTATAGATGAACAAGGACGAGACTAATTGCTGCATCTAGGATCATGGCTAAGCTTAAGTACTTTGACGAGTTAGTCAAATTATTTCATCTGGTACATTATAATATTAGGTTTTTACATTGTATCCTCAAATGAGTGAGGGTACCACATTTTTAAAATTAAAATACCTACATTTAATAAATAAAAAACAATTCAAAAACATTAAATAGGCTAGGTTTAGAGAGTTATTCATAAGAAATCAAAATGTTATTGATTTTTCTTATTTGCTGTTAGGAGTGAGCCTATTGCTTGTTCTTTAAGTGGTTGCCATTTTCAATTTTGCGTAGTTAGAATAGAAAAGGATCCATCTCATTTATCCGTACACGTTTCCATAAAATAGCGCTTGAATAGTTTTAGTGCGCTTCATCATCCTTTGTGCATCAATACTTTGTGTATATTTCAAAAGATTTAAATAATTTTCGCAAATACAAGCATCTCCGTGCTTCGGAAGGCACGTTAAATGTTGTTCTCGGCTAATATCGCCGGATACTAGTCGTGAAGCCTAGTCAGAAGTTTTAGTACACCACCAATCCGCACTGGGCCCGCCCAGTATGGCCCAAACTAACTCATAGTTGAGGTGACGCCTGTGCCTGGTAATAATTTAGTTACGAGTACTAAGTGGTACCAAGCGATTAATAATAAAAACAAGAAAAAAAAAGTTTTAAGGCTCTAACTCGCCGAGCAACTTGTACTTCAATCTGTCTAGTACATTATCATTTAATATATGTGACGTAGGCGAGGCACATAGCACGTAGAACTGACGGCCGATGGGGCAGAAAGGTTCTGGAATGGAGGCCACGCACCGGCAAACGCAGCGTAGGATGTCCACCTACAAGGTGGACAGATGACCTGGTACAGGTTGCAGGAAGCCGCTGGATGCGAGCCAATCTGGAAGTCACTGGGGGAGGCCTATGTTCAGCAGTGAATGTCCTATGGCTGAAATTATGATGATGATGATGATATATGACGTCTATTGCTGAAGCTGAACATACCTACTACTTATTCAGGTCTAAATCGGCCCTTTACCACCTTTAAATTACACATCGAAGGAATAAAATTTACGTTTCAGTTCTGCGTTTAGAACAAAGCAATTACGCCCTTAAATGTGAATTTGAACGGATTCCTACAAATCTCCTTGGAATCCGTGCCACGTCGTTACACAGAGAAAGGCTTTCTTAAACGTCCAGACGGCGATAGATAGCATGGTTTTTCGTCTCTGCTTACACATGGGATAGCAAATATTTATCCCGAATTCCGTTACATAAGCTACGTTGAAAAGCCAACTCACTTTTTAGTAATATGGAGGAAAATTTCTTTGATTGTGATAAGGCTGAAATTAACTTATACAAGATGTTAGGATAAGCCTATAAAGACAATATAATACTAAGATAGAGTTGGAAACCTTATATCTTTATTATGAAAAACGAATTTTGCATACAAAATACATGCTCTCTATAAAAATTAAAATGTTCAAAATGGTTATATAAAAGTTTTGGCTTTATCATAGTGTTTATATGAATATTGTTGTAGCACATACCTTTTTCGTCTTTATAACCTTACACCAATAGTAAAATAGAAAAAATATAAGTACAAGTTACAAAGTCGCTGTGCTACTCGACCAAATTTATAGAACAGCTGAAATTTTTTACTTGATTTTACTATTTTAGATTTTTATACATAGTTGCATACGTCAAAACGCGTGCTAATAATGCAAACCCTCTAGTTAAAGATTAATTAAAAACCGATCGTCTTAGTTGGAGTCGCTCTAAGGATATCGAACAAACAATTTGATACAGAAACCGTGAATTCTAAACTGTAAATTGGAAATTTAAACTTTGAAATAATACACTTCTAAAACAACACGGTAACGGAGAATGACGGAACCAATGGATCAATTTATTCTATTAACGCGGTATGAATTAAAATAAATTAACTAAAACGAATAACCTGTCCTTCTACTAGTACTACAAAGTTACTTAAAATGTCTGTTCTTTTTGCCCTGTGACCCCATTCTCCGCAACAAAATCTTTACCTGTCTTTGCCGGTCTAAAAGCCTTAGCAAACAACATATTCGTGATTCTTAGTAATACCTTAACCATTCTATTTAAAGGCTTTTTCTTAGCTAGATTTAACAAATGGATGATGCTTTTACTTTGATCCATTATACCTTAGTCCTTGTATGCTTCGTAATAAATAAAAACATAAGACGCGTAAACCTGAGGCCAAAAATATTTAGCAAGACTTAGAGATTTAGACAAATAAGTATTATGTGAGATCGTGACATGATATGGAACACAGAGGAGGTAGTGAAAGGGACTGAATCAGGGAATGGATGAGTGATCCGACGACAAAGGGCTGCTAAAATAATACTCTACTCTGCATGAAATAGGTCACGCACCCTTTCATTTACTCAATAAGAATTAAATAATGTACAATCACAAAAGTGCTGTACACGTAGTTGAGAAAATCTGAAACCGGTCCTAGCATGAAAGGTTTACAAGGATTTAATGGGTAATCGAAAAAAAGGATTCACACTCTGCCTGCCTATCATGACTACTAAAAACACAATATGATATGATATGATATAGCGATATATCGACACCAACTGTAAAAATATGATGAATATAGCCGCCATTTTGATTTTTTACCAAAACAGCGATCATAATATCTAACGTAACCGGCACGACGATTCTACACGGCGTCTTTAACTATCATATTTTTACAGTTAGTGTCAATATATCGCTACATCATATCATATCATATCGTGTTTTAGTGCTTATGCTAGGCAAGCTGATGTCGTCACTTTTAATTTGATCAGGTGCTCATATCTACTGACGTCATATTTGCTTAGGGTGCTAGGCTAAACTAATTCAATTAATCATTTAGATTAATGCTACACTTATTTAAATCAAGGAAAATATTTTTACTTGAAAAAATTTTAACTGCCTCTGGTGGGATTCGAACCCACGACTTATAGCTATCCGGGCGACTGCTCTTCCAACTGAGCGACGGAGGACATAGTAATATTGGCGAATTTCTTCAATTGTTTATAGCTGTTAGTAAGGCAGCATTGTTTCACAAATGTAACAAAATGTAAATCTGTTGTAATATAGCCTCCTTTATAGTCTTTTCCTAATTCAAAATAATAATGTTTCCTAAGCATGTCTAATAACTGTTTTGTTATGACTCACTTCAATACAAAACATCATCTTTAAAACAAGACGTGTTTCTTATTCTACTTACATTTTCAAATCCAGTAGCCAAAATACTACAAAATCCAATACTGGCTATCTGCTTTGTCACCAAGAAAATGTATTCTTAAGAGCTGTGGATTTTGTAAAAAATAAAATAAAAATATCAATGTCATGGATTTTACACCCACAAACATCCGAAAGAAATATTATTGCAAATATTTAACAATCAGTTAAGTTGAAACAGCTTAATCAATTTGAATTTTTAAAAAGCTATAAGCGCTTGAAAAAATTCGCCAACGTTACTATGTCCCGCGTAGCTCAGTTAGAAGAGCAGTCGCCCGGAGATAAAAATATTTTCCATAATATTACAAACTAGCATTATTGTAAACGCAGTTTTAAAAAAAAAATTAAGCTAGGCAATTAATTAAAGGGCTGAACCAACCAGTTTGCACATGCAAGGTAATGCACTACATTATGAATATGTACAGAAAACAGCTCGTCAACCTACCACAAAACGTAAAATTTTCTCAATTGATATTCGTCTCTACGTGTCGGACTTAAAGTTCAAAATCAGTTCAATTCAACCTTTAACTTTTTGGTAAGGTTGCCCTGCCGTTGAATGCATAGTCATTTGTATGAGAATGTGTTTTTTGGGAGATATTTAAAAAAAATCGTTTCATCAAAATCTTTGTTTCATCTGAGTAACAGCGTCCTTTTGTATCTGTGTTTTGTTTTAAGTATATTCCTTGCTAGGTACTTGAAAACAATTTTACTTAATATGCTTCTTAACGATAACGCTTGTAAATAGATAAAAGTTTATTTTAGTCACTGATTTGCTAACAAACTGGAAAAAAATTTATCGGTATTGATAACTTGTTATGGACATCTCTAGATGGCAATGCGATTAGATTGGTTACTCTTATCTATTAATAAACAATGATTTTTGTAAAACATTTCCATTTGTGAATAAGGGGGGGAGGAATTTGAGTTAAGTATTTTCATTTAGGTAATGAACATTTTAGTTTCAATTAACTATGTTCATATGAGATGAAAATTTTAGTAGTTAGTTGTTAGTGTTAAGGCGGCAGTAAAGAATACACTACCCCACCGTCGACTGGAGACGTATCGTAAGAGGCGACTAATTCCTGTAGCACGAGACGGGCAGCAGCGTCTTCGTGCGAAATCTTATAAAAAACTGCGTTCGCCAATCCGCCTGCCAAGCGTGGCTAGTATTGGCAATCCCCTCCGATGACAAGTCACTTGGGGAGGCCTTTGTTCAGCAGTGATGTCCTATGGCCGACATGATGATAATGATGATGAGATGCACAAGCGCCCGCTCCATAGTAAAAGCGCGAATCAGTAAAATTGGCTCTTAATGACTACTAGTAGAAACTTCGAGTTTGGGCTCATTTGATTCGTTCTAACAGTCTCATACCCAAAACCGTGTTCTATAGTTTTAAAACTTTAAGTTTAAAATTATGTTGACACATTCCTAAACACGTAATCTAAAAACGCGCGTTTATAAACACGTCTAACGCATCTGTTGATTGACCGACTGACAGATGAGATTGGCAAGGAAGAATTTATTTTTAAGTCGAATAAACACTATATCTATGCTGTGACTAATAGATTTGCTTTTAACTGAAGCATAGGAACACACACTGGAAGTAGGAATATAAATACTTTCGGCCAATATACACCAAAACTGAGTTGGTACGCATATAAATCAGAGGACGTTGTGTTAATTGTAATACTTCTATACTTTGTATCGCTTCTAGCGGAGTACCTACACTAGACCATGTAGTTACAGGTACAGGTAGGTAGGTAGGTGTAGGTCCTAGATAAAAACCAATAAAACCAATTTATTTCTGTAAATACACCTAGCTGCTTGTAGCTCGGTGATAGTTGAGGTTAGGTCTGTACTCTGCGGTGGGTCGTAAATAGGCATACTTTACCAAATAGGCCTAAAGTAAGCACTTACACATCCCTTTTTTTTACATCGGGTTAGTAATGTATGCGCATGAAACTCGATCAATGTTGTCAGCCTCTTTTCAAATAGTATGTTTACAAGAAAATAATATGTACCTGTGCAAGCAGAGCGGTATTCGATTTCAGAGAATTTTGTCATTTAATTAGTCATTAACAGTAAAAAAAAAACCTTTTTTCATTCAAATAATTTTAGCATTCGATTTAAATTTATACATGGGAAAACAATAGAGTGTGGTAATTTGGTAGAAAAGCGAATACATTTCCCCATGAACGAATTGCGCACTTAATGCGTTCTGAAATTTTGAACGGCAAGTTTATCTTTATTCTGAGTATAAAAAGTTATGTTTGTCAATTTACTTAATGAACAGATGCGGATTTTACGTATGTAAATAATATTTTCATAATTAATTGAGAGGCCACTGTAAGTATATTTATTTCCATAAACAGTTATTTTAACGAGTTTCGGGGTTAAAGGTTGTAAATTATATTGTCCGTACAGCTCTCTTTTCTAGTACAAAGATAGATTTAATATTTGCGGCACTTTTTTTAATATACGTTCAGATCTCCGTAACGCTAAGGCAGGGAAGCTGCACCATTTTTTAATCTCAATCTTTAAAGCTATCTACGACTTACTTGTCCATCTTCGTAACTAAATTCTATATTTTATAAAATAATTGTTTAAGTCATGGAGCATCATCAAACACACACAAACAACACTCATTAAAAATATTTAGTCAAAAATCAAATTCCATCCCATCGTGACTGTAACGGACGACCTTTAATCCCGAAATAGCTGAGCTTTCTCCTGCACGCGGTGATTCGTCCACGGTCGTCGCGTAACGAAAAAGTCAAGTGTGAGGTCGCTCGCGTCAGGGATCCCGAACATTATTAAGTACTAGCTGCCTCGAAGACGTTGTCTTGTCTAAATTTAACAATGTAAAACAACTTTTGCC
Source organism: Anania hortulata (assembly GCA_963576865.1). NCBI lineage: Eukaryota > Metazoa > Arthropoda > Insecta > Lepidoptera > Crambidae > Anania > Anania hortulata. The sequence goes on along the minus strand of OY756408.1, from coordinate 4,897,108 downwards.
TGTATTAGCAAAAAACGGGAATTTGAAACATTTTGAGGAAACTTTTCCAGTTTTTTCTTTCCATACAAACCATTATTTGATAATTTCGAACAACACAAAAAAATATTAGCCAAATAGGTGCAGCCACTCTGAAGTGATACGCTTACATACGAGTACATTCAGCAATTGATTTTTATTTATATAGATTACGCCTAAGTGTACGGTTACACGATCAGTATTTCATCAGTGACGTCCATTAGCTGACGCCAGAATAATAAATTTATAATCACAGTTCAGATCAGATCTAACAAGTATTTAAATGATTGTTAGCGATAGCGTACTTTATTACAAAGTGCTCTAAACGCAGCTTTACGTTTGGATTTTGGTAGGTAATATGAATCCACATCAGTTTTCATCATACAGTACACATTCTCCCATCATTCTTAACCAAACCGATGGACCAGGCTAATGAAATATACATCGTGACACCGTATACTAGGAAATGCCAATACGGATAGTCAACCCTGCCACAAAATGACAAATTAATTTTATCAACAGACATCAAAGCGCTCTTTCGCTGCTTCTTCTCGGCACTAGCCCACAAATTGTCCCGAAGCAGTGGTAGGGAAAAAAAATTGTGACATTTAAAAGTGCTTTTAATGGCCTATTTGCAAAAATAAATGATTTTGATTTTGAAAGATAAAGTTCAATAACAATTTATCATTAGCCTTTGAAAGTTCACTGCTGGACATGAGCCTCCTTCATAGAACGCTACAGGTCACTAGGTCGTCTGTCGGCCGGGAAGCCTAGACGCTGCGTCTTCGCCATTCGAGAATTAAATAATTAATTTTCTTTACCAGCGGTTTTCAATCTCAAATTGATAAAATGAAAGTTTTGTGCTAAATTAGTGAGCTCTTGACTGAACAAAGTGTTCAACATTAGAAATTCTACCTTAGTCGAAAGTCATTTTTTTTTCAGCGGAGTAAACATACAGAAGGTAATTACATGCGTTAGCGACCAAAAATTTTAAAAACTAAGCCGACCATAAGTTCATTAATAATCCGAATTAGATGACAAGTTTTAGATAATTTATTACGTAAAGCCGGAGCCGGAGGTATACCTAACAGATATACAAATGTCACATGTAATAAACGGCTAGAGACCAGTCTCTCTGCCCGTAAGATTGGACCCTAAAAACTCAACAAGTACTTTTTACTTTTATATACAGCACGTGAACTAGCAGAAAATATTTCACGGTTTTAAAGAGTTTTGGATAGATTGTTAGGCTGTTTGATTTTTATTTTGAACTAGCTGTTGCCCGCGACTTTCACGTGGTCTTTAATTTACTCATAAAGGATTTTCTGCGCAACTTTCTCAATTTTTTCTTTTAAAAAAACCTTCTCCAGGCATTAATTAACACAACAAAAAAAAATTTGTAAAATTGTTTCATCCGTTCACGCGTGATGCGATGACCATTTCAAGGGAAATAGAGATTCATTTTTATATATGTATATAGATATGAAAAAAAGAATATGGCATGCGTTTAAGAAATCTCCTGCACATGGCATTCTGACGCTTCCCTGCATGCGGGCCCTATCGCATACGTTGGAGAAATCTCCCTACCCTGAATGCGGACGCTAACATTAAATAAAAACGCTTCCCTGCATGCTGGCCCATGCTGGACATGCTGGACATGCGTTCGAGAAATCTTCCACACCCTGCATGCGACCGGTGACAACCAATAAAAATGTGCCTTTAGGGGTGGGACAGTATTCCATTGATTGTCCATTAATCAAAGGTTATTTTAAAACATAATTTTAAATAATAGATATCGTAGTTTCTCTATTATTATTTTTACGAATTCGCATAACACGTTTAGGTACCGAGTTTTACATTATTAAAGTCTTGGCAGACTGAAATTCCGTTTGTTTTGATGATTTTATTGCACTCAAGGTCAGTTGCGATTAAAATAGTACGTTTACACAGTACAGCACATTTCATTGTTATGATAACTCAATTGTATTTGAAAGGGCTATGAATAAAGATTATACTCGTGGAATGGAAGCCTATTGTTTTAGAATGAAATTGTTTTTCTGTTGCTTGTAAAAACAACAGATTGTTGATTTGATAGCTTGGTCGAAAACAGAATTCTGTAAATACAGTCAGAATTACACACGACTTGAACAGAATTGGCTCATCTAGGTGAATAGTGCCTAAATGTGCCGCATGTGTGTGCAAATGTGCCGCATATGTGTGCCGCATTTATAAACCAATCTAAATTGTTTTAAATACATCTAGTTCTAGATTTACAGCAATCATCATTATTTGTTTATCTTAACTGACGGATCGGATGCAATAGTTTAATAGTGCTTTTATAAACAATACCAATATTAACAATTCCAAAATTATAAGCTAGGTAGTCTGGAATAGATCGCTTCTGGCCATAAGACCGCCTGAATTGTGCATCAGTCTGTATTCATCAATGGTAACTTCTTTGCTTGAAGTACAATAAAAAGTCTCTATCTATCTATTATTCAAATTACGGGAATTTGGGCTCTGTTCTATTCTGGTCTATCTGGTCTGGTGGTATCAAAGATTGTAGGTATGCAAAAAACTCATGACTGTGAAAATGGCGTGCTATGTGTACTTACCTTAACAATCAGCATTAGGTAAAAACGGGTTGAATATTATGAATTTTTTTCATGTATTGTTTAACTCTAAAAAATAGCCTTCATTGGATAAAAAAAGTGACCTGACTAGATCTAAAATGCAATGAATTGTATTCCATTTCTTATAAAACAATTTAACATCTGTATTTTATAAATAACATGTATAAAAATATCGTAATATACTCGGGATTCTACCGCAAAATTAAAGCATCCTTTGATTTTCCTGTCTACTATATTTTTACCTCACGGCAAAACCAAAAAGAGGGTAACGTATTATTAAGTATGCAAAAGGGAGCTTCTCTCCATGTACAGTCGCCTCCACCAATCATGCTTTCTGTACCGTCCTCTGACCCGAGTAATTTTTTATCGTTCGCATTTACTTTTACATCAATTGCTTAGGTTGTGTTTATTTTTGTTTGAATTAATTAAACATCTCGTCTTTACACAAAATACATCACATCATATTATTACATAATATTAACTCTATCACTTCATTATCAAATCCTTCGCTGCTTATTCTGTCCGTGTCTGGAATTCTTTACTTACCCTTTTTCGTTACATAGTTAGTTAATTCCTTTCTATTTTCGAGCCGAGGGTCAAAGAATTTTTGTCTGCATGCTCCGGTTCGCGTATGTAGTTGTATTCTATGTATGTATATTTATGCTTTTTGTATGTATAATACTCGCAACGTGGACAGGGACCTGGTAAAGATTTCAGAAGCTGCTGGATGCAGGCCGCTTTCAACTGGCCAATCTGGAAGTCATTGGGGGATGATTGATAACATAGGATTAATAGTGGACGTCCTATGGCTCAAATTATGCTGATTTAATTACTATTATAATTATTTAATTATTTCTGTTACTCTTACGCACTCTTTGCTCTCGCACTACGTTACACTATACTAAAACTTGATTTCCTCTAACCAAATTATCGCTTTTGGCGATCAGAACGCCTGATTGTAGGTACTTATTTGTGTCTTGCTAAAAAATCCTGTAATCCTGTAATTTAATTTATTTACTTAATATTGTAATAGTTATGAATGAAAGATTTGATGTATGTTTATTTTATTTAGTACAGAAAAGCAACAGCATTACAATTTAGGTGCATTGGTTAAAATAACTAAAATACTAGTAAGGCTAATTAAAGGTTTAACTTTTCTTGAATTCAAAAAAATAATCATGTCGTGCGTCAAACGAAAAAAGTTAAAACAAAACAAACTCAGATAATAATAAACTTAAAATAAAATCGAACGAAAAAATACACAACAAACTCAACCCTAATGCAATGGCCAATACTTGCCTACAGCAAACATTAAATCAAAATGGATGGTTGAACTAATTAATTACTTCCTAAAAATATTATTGTTTGCATTATAAAATACAGTGTATTCTTTTTATAAATGTTGATATCGGTACGCTTTTTGGCTGGCTTGTGTAACACAGGTGTTAAACCTAGCACAGAAGCCAGGGATACCTATATTGTTAAGTACCTAGGGTTTTTATGGAAATAAAAAAAAAATTTTTGGCCAACATGCGTGTGCTGCTTTTTAAAAATCCGTTTTAAGGATTCCGCACCTTAAAAGGTAAATAGAAACCTTTACAGGATCACTTCGCTGTCCGTCTGTCTGTCTGTCTATCTGTTAAGACAGTTTTTAGCCAGGTACGCGGAGAGGTATCAAGTTGAAATTAATATCGAATACTCTGGTCTCATCATCATCATCAGCCTCTGGAAGTCCACTGCTGGACATAGGCCTCCCCTATAGAACGCCACAGCGAGCGGCTCTTGGCCGTTTGCATCCTGCGGCTGCCCGCAACCCTGACAAGATCGTCAGTCCACCGCGTGGGAGGCCTGCCCACGCTGCGTCTTCCAGTTCGTGGTCGTTACTCGAGAACCTTTCTTCCCTAACGGTCGTCGGCTCTGCAAGCGATGTGGCCTGCCCACTGCCACTTTAGCTTTGCAGTTCTAAAAGCTATGTTGGTAACTGGTTCTTTTACGGATCTCCTCATTTTGGATCTTATCTCGCAGAGAAACACCAAGTATAGCTCTCTCCATAGCAAGTTGGGTGACTGTGAGCTTATTTAGGAGGCCAATTGTCAAGGACAACGTCTCAGTGCCGTAAGTCATCACTGGCAATACGCACTGCTCAAAGACTTTAGTCTTTAGACTCTGGTCTGCAATTCCTTGAAGCTGTAAAAAATCAAAGTTCTAAGTCAACGTAATCAAACGATACGACTGCTTAAGCCGCATTTTTGATGCTCGCAAGAAAATTAAAACAGGTTAGGTACTCCCCGAAGACCTAGATTCATGTCAAACACAAGTAAACAAAAAGACTGAAAACTGTAAATTTGTAGATACAATTACCTACATAAAAAATGTGAACTAACTGTTTACCTCAGAAGCATACCGGCGTAAGTTTAATAAAGTCATTATGCAACATACGACCAAATGCTTCTGAGCTGATAGGAACTCAAAATCTTTAAAACTAAATTGCAAGTTAGTACGAAACCCTCGGTGCGCAAATTTGACTCTCATTCAATAATATTAATTAATTTTCTTTTTTTTAGCCAGGGCCGATTAATTTGAGTCATCCTTGATAAACGTTAACTAAACTTTTACTCGCAAATGTTTGTGTGATGAGTATTTGTATACACATTTATAAACGTATTTAAGTATGTTTATCCGTTAACTAGTTGCCATAATACTAGTTTCTCTTAGTTTGGGGCTAGATAATTGGTGTGACTGTGGAAACAATTTATTTATTTATTTTGTTTACACATAATAACAAGATTTTCTCTTTAGTCTTATGCTCGTGGTTGTACCTTGCCTATATCGATCTTCATTCTTCATAGCGGTTTGATTTATTACGTCGATCATGCATATACATTCGCATTACAATGTGTAAGGACTTCATCAAACTGAAACCTAATATGTTTGCAAGGAGCGACATGTTTTGAAATTAATACTTTGCCTTTGAACTTAGTCTAGTTCAAACTTGTCTGTTTTAACACGGTATCATCTATACCTAGTGGTGGATGGTTAGTGCACAGATCAAAAAGGACGTATAAAGCTAATAATTAGTATTTTAATAGACTACCAACGATAACTCATCTAATAATAATAATAATAATAAAAATCATTATTTTAATTAAAGTTTTACAGATGTCTTACAATGCATGGCGACTGCTGCACTAAGCATGCTGCTTGAATCGCAGTAGTCAAGGTTGTGTTTCAACAAAAGGTTACAAACATAACATAGGATATGTGTACCTATCTCAACTAGTCAAGATTTGAAAACACTAATACGAATTATTAAATAAATAAAAATTGTGGCTGATTTTTTTATAAGTTCTTTCCAGGAAACCTCAAAAGGTTAAAATGGAATTATCATCATCACTTTGTTGTCTATCGGTCAAGACTCTATACTTGAAGGAGAGAGTTCGTCACATAGAACGGGTATCAAATCAAAATTAATATCAAAATGTATATTAGATCTACGGTTCCTCTGTTTAAAATTAGGCTTGTAAGATAACTTAATCAAAAAATAAGGCCATTTTATCTCGCAACTTTACTCATCTTTCACTTTCCGTTAAGCTAAAATCATGAAAGATGGCAAAAAGAATTATTATGTTAGTAATCATTTGCTAAATACAAGGTAAGTATCAGTTAAATTATATTTTTGTTACGGCGTCAAATATACAAAAACAAGCGTCAAAGGTTTGGTTTTGTTGTTATTTGTGTAACTACAAATCACTTAAGTAATAAAATAGCAAACAAAAAACGTGACGCTAAGTATGAGCTGGCTTACGTTATCAAATAAAGTACGATGGTATGAACAGAACCCATACGCGAGTCTGTCTTGCATTTGCCCGGTTTTATTATATTGTGACTGTAAGCGTTTACCAAACTAGTCAGAGACAATAGAGTCCAAGATGAAGTACGTTTTCTCAGCAGATACGCCTTCCATCTGGAACACAGAAATAAACAGGACGGTAGTACCTACGAATGTGACGACGCGTTTCGATTCAGTTCGATTCGGCGCGCCTAAGTTGCGTCGGTGCAGGAAAGTGGCTTTAATAATATGTTGACCTTTGTATATCGTTAATTCGTTATATTTTGTATTTATTTTAACCGTCCTAAAAAATATCCTTGCAAAGTATTAAATATTAAACGTTTACGCAATATTTCGATGATCGCACTTTATCTGTTGCATTTTTTTCACGTTCATCAATAATATACACGTCTACACACACGTTTGAACATAACCATTGATGAGACGACTTTATAACTCACTGATTCCAGTCGATTCGTTTGTGATAAACGCATACAGAATAAATATACGGAAGTATACCTTTTATTCGGTGCGCTTCGATTCGGCGCATTACCTGCGCCAGCGTCTATGTGTTATTAAAACCCCTTTCCCACAAAGGTAAAATCTTCACCACTCCGTCATCATCATCATCATGTCAGTCTATTGTAGTCCACTGCTGGTCGTAAGCGAGGAGCGCCAAAGAGCACGAACTCCTGTTTTTTTCATCCATCCACTGCCAGCCATCTTCCTAAGGTCGTCGTCTATTGAGCTGAGGGGCATCCTACACTACGTTTGCCAAGACTCCTCCACCTTTCATCGGTTCTGCGACAGATGTGGCCGGCCCACTGCCATGTCATGCCATTTTAGGACTATGTCCATTACTTTGGTCTGTTTTCGGATAACCTCGTTTTGGATTTTATCTCTTAACGAAATCCCAAGCATTGACCTTTCCATAGCTCGCTGAGTGACGTGAAGTCGGTGGGCTAGCTTTACTGTCATGTTCCACGTTTCGGCTCCGTAGGTCATCACTGGTCGAAAACCTTGCTCTTTAGGCATTATGGCAATGGCGACGAGAAGATAATTATGATGCAGCTTCCCAAAAGCCACTACTTAATCACTCTATTTTAAAATGTATTTTGTACTGTATATATATCTATCTTATAGAAAATACTTTCTGTAAAGCTCAAAGAGATTTTTTATCATTCATTTATGATCAAAAATTTGACTCTTTAATATCTTTAAAATTTCGTTACTAAAGCTTTATCTCAAAGCAATATTGCCTATTACTTAGTTCAGACCATTATTGTAATTATTTATTAATCGTTCTGGTTATACAAGCCAATGTAATTACTCCACATAATCCATAATCTTAAATAGCAACTTAATTATTCAAAAGTTAATTTGAAATAAGAGGTAGGTTAATACTTTCATATTAAACATACAGGCTGTTAAATAAGTAAGAGACACATACATAAAAAAAAATAGTTGACGACCGTCCGGTGTAGTGGTTCGCGCCGCGTACTACAAAGCTAGCGGTTGCGGCTTCGAATCCCGCGAGGGGCAAACGTTTGTGTGATAAGCACGATCACTAATTGTACCTAAGTCGCCATAGTACAAGCTTTGCTTAGTTTGAGGCTAGATAATTGGTGTGATAGTAAAAAAAAAGGTTTTTTTTAATATTTAATCATAAACAACCCTTGCGAATGCGATCCTAACACACGTGCCGTAACGACGACGGTGGAATGATTGATTTTAATAAGGTTCTCAGTCTTACTTCTCTTAATAATACTTTTATTATACGGGTATTTACTACAATGAGCAGTGATTTTTTTTTTTGTTTAAAAGACTTGTTTCTGGTTGACTTTTGTAACATCCTGTATTCAGGGGCCTAAACATGTACGCCTAAGTATTTAAGTATTGTTATTTTGACGTCAATCTATACAGGGTTACATTTCAAGGTAGTGCCAATTTTTCAGGGACCACTTAGAATCAGTAACTAAGTCGATCTACGTAAAAACACTCTTTTTTTCATATCTAGATATATAAAACAAAGTCAGGTTAGTTACATTATTTATAAGTCAAGAACGGCTGGGCCGATTCTTATGATTTATGATATTTTGAATTTGTCTCCGTCCCGAATAGCAGAACAACTATTAAAACATCGAAAAATTCACGAAAAAAAACGAGGCTGTACGAAGTTCGCCGGGACAGATAGTTAATTATAAAAGCTATACTTTTAATAAGTAATAGTAAAAAAAAAACGGAGACGCACTTTTATATTATTCACTAGATCTTATTTTTAAAATTTGGCACTACTTTACAATGTAACCCGGTATACAGAAAAAAAAAAACAGCTAAGTGCTTGTCGGGCCATGCGTAATGTATGGTTCCTTAGTTTCCCGTTATAATATTAAAAATCAAATACCTAAGTATTTTTGTTGCGATTTCAGCTAGTAGAATAGCATTTTATATTTCACGAATCACTTTGTATGTATATTTCACACTTTAGTACAAGTGAGTCTACCGCGTATTCTAGTTATATTGTACCAAGTGTGAGCTTTGACATCTAAAACGAAGGCTACACAAACTCCAAATAGATCCAAAGTATTTACGCGACGCTTGACTACCGAAAGTAAAAGGTAAAACTATAGAAGTCAACGAAAGTTTGTAACTTTGTAAGTATCCTTTATTAAATATTATAAAGGTTTATTGTTTTGGCATTTTCGACCAACATATTTAAAACTATTGGATGCCAAGAGGTTGCATGAGAGCGCATAACAATATTATTTATATTAAATCTTGTATTACTAGGTTACATGCCAAAATCTCTCATGCAGTAACAGAACAGTTAAAATCACATGAAACCTTTGTGTGATTTTTTGCATAGAATTAACATCTTGCATGTCATTCCAGTCAGAAAACCCTAAACACTATTTTATCTAGTTTCTACGCAGCTAAAGCCGAAAGCTGTTTGTACACTACAATATTATCCTGGGAAAATATTTAGTAACGTTATTCAGGGTAAAACTTTTTTATGACAAACCGAATTATTTAAAATTATTGCGTTGTTATTTATAGTTATTTTGTATTGCAACATTTGGCATCATGAAAACATTAAGGAACGTTGAGCAACTTTCTCTGTGTCAGATATTGCCAAGTAACAGAAACATTTCCAAACAAAAAATTACTTCATTAGGAACAAAATGAAACTAAGCAATAAGTTCGTACAAGGAATAAAACTTCGTTTTACGAATTATGTTTCTATGCTGTGAACTGTGCACTTACTGACGATCGGAGTTAATATTTGCTTATTATAAACAAATTATCTTTGGATCGGGTTAATATTCCGCTTCTGAGTAAATATCAAGATCATCGTTATGTATTACTTATAGTTTTGTTTGGTATAGTTTTTGCGTAGGAACCAGTAGTAGTGTTTAAATGTTTAATTATGACATTTGATGAGACGATAACAATTGATTTTGCCACGATGTGCCACGTGTATAATAATTATTAACAGCTTAAAGACCTATAAAAAAACCATCCAAAACACGACTTCGATGGTAAAGACAATTAGTGTGAGGAAGACCTCTAAATCAAATGACCAGGTATATCTTGAGTATAAATACCGGCCTCTGAAAGAGGAGGGTTACTTCAAACTTTAACGTCCGTCATTAAAACCTAAAGAAAGCCCAACTAAACGACCTGATGATTTAGAACCAAAGTAGGTCTAAGGCGAAAATTGACGACGAGAGCCGATCACAAATGAAATAGGATAAAGCTACACAAAGAGAGAGAGACGTTTTCATAAATGAAGTGCTACGGGGTAACGCTAATGGTCAAATTAATATTCCTTAAAAACACTTGCTCATCAAGATCGAAAAATCTAAATCTACATAATATTTTGTTTATAAGCTTTACCTAATTTACACTCATTGTTAGAGTTGCCGCTCTTTCACAACACTAACATATTACATGTTTAATAAAATATTACGTAAGTATTACAAAACCCTTTCTTTTACTTCTTATATTTAAAAAAGGAAAAAAAGAAAAATGTGGTAGAAGTCGATTTAAGCGTATAATAATAATAAATATCCACATAAATGTTAGAGGCAAAGCTTGCAAATTGGATGCAAGTGTTACACTTGCTCATACAATCATATTAGCTGACCGATAATATTTTAGTCCACGTTTAAGCCTAAATCTCTATCTTATATCTCTAAATCTCCGGTCACATGTTTTCCTTTTTAAAACATGAATTTAAGCCGACAACGGCAGTAAGGTCCTCAGACATTTGGACGAGGGGACCCGGCTGCCAGATTTTGGCTTATACACGTTTTGGTGTACCTACATGACATTAATTCTTTCCTCATTCCTGTAAAATTTTATTGTCAGTTGTTTAGAAATCAATAAATAGTCAGTCGGTCAAGTATAGTAAGGCGTGACGTCACAACTAGCTATTTCTATAAACACTCGGTTGCAGAATTGCGTTTTGATAGCTCTTAAAAAGCATGTGAATTACCAATTACCATTTTATTAAACTCGAGAATTTTTTTGACAACGACGGTATGACAATACCCAGAGCCGAGATTCTTTTATACATTGGTCCAACCGGGGATCAAAACCGGGACCTCAGAGATGGTGACGCCAAGTCCAGCGTGCTCGCCTACGGAAGACCAATATGTACCTATATAGGTTGATCTTGATTTCACAATAAAAAAATTGTGCCCTTTTTTGTTAAGACGTCAGAATAATTACCCCTATGGACTAAAGGTAGGTAATAGTTTAGTTATTACAATGCAGAAAAAACAAAACAACAATGTCTCATAGAATAGACAGACCCATAGTTAGTAATTCAAATTTTTTATACACTTTCAAACAGTCTATTTTCGTAATACTATAAAACATTCCATAAACTGGACCTATAAAAAGTTTAGTAAAAATATTTTCTTTTTAACACATGTTAACTCATTGAGTAATTACAGTTTTGTTTTCAAACATTACTCTGCAAAGTAGCATGAAGATTGTAGAAATTATTATGATAAGCGCCATTGTTTTACTCAGAAATGCGGATTTCTTAAGCTTACTTTATTTAGCTTTTAACGTAAGATATCCTATCTTGCCCCCTTATCCGTCCTGCTCTATTTGATCTGCACAAGACTTAGACTTAATTGCTTTCATCTTCGTACCAAATTTACTAATAAGGATTAAATTATTTACTGAGGATTTCAACTACCCTGCCAATCGCCCTCAAATGAACTCATCCTGTGTTAATGACTAACAGAGCTTATCGGGTCCTGATTGGTAAGACAAATACTATATTGGTAGTGCGAGCATCTAGTTAGTTCCATGACGGTAATAAAATAGTTATAGTTTGTTCTTGATCGAGAAACAACAAAAAGCATCAAGTGATTTTAATGAAGACCATAAACTATGCTATGCAACAGTTATCTTATAAGTTTTGCTGGTACACAGATTAGGTTAATATAGGTATACAGATCATGTATATATTATATAACAAAGTTATTTATTAGTTTTTGAGTGCAGTCTAATTAATAGCTGGTAGCCAAATAAGTGCCCGGAAGAGGGTCTTTAGACAGAATCATCATCATAATTTCAGCCATAAGACTGATACTGCTATACACAGGCCTGAAACTACTGTTACGAAACCATATTTATTTGAAAACCTCGGCACAATGCTTTAGTCGAGTTTCCCATCAAGTAGGCCTTCGAATGAACATGGACAAAACAAAGGTTCAGTTGGAAGCTCTACTCTCGAAATCATTGACAAATATTACCTGGGACAAGTGATCCAGTTGGGTCCATTTTGAAAAGGTCAATCATAGAATCCAACTCGACTGGGCAGCGTTTGGAAAACTACACAACGTCTTTTCGTTCAAAATACCTCAGTGCCTAAAGACGAAAGTCTACAACTAGTGTGTTACCTACCAGTGATGACATATGGAACTGAAACTTGGGTTCTCACTTATAAGAAACCTCATAAGAAACCTCAAAGCAATATAAGAAATAAAAGATTACTGGCATTAGGACACATAAATTTGTACAACTAGAAACAATACAAAATGTTATTCATACTTCAAAGTGGACGGCGCTTACGCCTTTATCTCAATAAGCGTCAATTCCGTCGGTTTTCGAAACCGTCTCGAGATAACTATGTCTGATTCGAGTGCTCGATAAACAATCTGAAGTGTCTCGGCTGCCCTATGATAACGCTTTTATTAGCGGCCACAATATCCAATATTATTTTCATGGATTGTTGTTTGGCTTTGCTTTCATCAAAACAGAAGTAGATGCGGTAGTTTTATCAAATTGGAAAGTGTAGAAGTAGATTAACGCTGCAACAACGTTCTTAGGTCACAGATACAAGTATCGTTACGAGCATAAAATATTATACATTTTAATTTGATGTCAAACTTCATAACAACAAAATAAGTTACGAAATGTATACCTACAACATTTCATTGTTCTTGACACTACAACCTAATCATTTGATATACAATTTTATCGTCTTTCTTAGTAGTAGATTCAACTGCATCTTTATCTTCTCTATAATGTCTAATTTCCATAACCAATTTTCAACTGAGTTCAATTTCAATTGATAAACTTGTCGTTTTGTGGTAGTTTGATAAACTGAGTCAAACAAACTAAAATATTAATTTAAAACCATTTGGGAAGAGCCTTTATAAAATTACATACTAGCTTGTAGAGGAACGGCTAATCGATTTTAATATGACATACGAAAGTTGTATCAAGATAGATTCATAGATTTACCAAATATACTCCTTTATATAACTTTATCATAAAAGTTCAGCAAAATTCTATGATAATAATGATGTTCATAAAAAGAATTCTAGACGCTCCATACTGAAATCTGTTGCACAAAAAGTTTGTATGGGATGGCCAAAATGATTTTCATACTCGGCTCATGGTTTTTGCTAAATTTGCTAAAATATGGACATAGTCATAATCTGAAATATGACTAAACTGTTTATGTTACACGTTTTAGAAGCCCATATTCTGATATTTTTAACTTTTACTAAACAAAGATAGATAGGTTACATCAATTGTCGCTTAGGTCAGCTGATATATGTTTAGGTCACAGAATGAAATATTAGGTCATTTGGATTAGAGTGGTACTAACAGATCTCATGTGATAAATGTATGCGCACCGCAGTGACGTGCCAAATCTGGTGTTGTTGAGATAGGTCCCCCAGACGTCGACGTCTCCCTGATGGATTAATAACTATTGTGTCACTGGTTTGAAGTAGACCATATACATCTTTATATTTTCTACTTATGAATCAATTTTTTTTTTTTATTTCACAAGGTATAGTTTAGCTTATAGCTGCTTGCTCAACTATGGAACATGGAACATTAATAGGTAATTTCATTTTTCCTTTTTTTATAAGACCTTTGTACTTATTATGTTGGAATTGAATCCTTGTGTTTTATAGCTTAACTATGCTTTGATAACCAAAATAATAAACAAAATTGAAAATCGTTGTTATTTGTAATATAGAATGACAAAAATCAATAGGCTAGTTTCCTGGGTCAAAAAAAAGATTATTCTATTTATTTAGTCCGTCAGTTAGATTATCAAAAAATATTGGACCCATGTTTTGTTTTTGTCAATCAAACATAAATTGACGAAGATAAAGCGCATCAAAGTTTGGGAGTGATGTCACGCCTTGCTAAAAAGTGTCGCAAGGCGGAACTTTGAAGAAGCTATATCTTCATCATTTTTTGTTTGATTGAGAAAAGATAAAATAAGTGTCCAATATTTTCTGTTAATCCAACTAATTAGATATTTTTAGGAAACTAGCCTATTGCAACTGTCAAATTTCCAAAAAGGACAAAATTTACATCATTCACATCGTCATTTTTACTAAGGTTATACACGGGTAATGGGATAAGGGCCACTTTCACCACTTGCTGATAAGTTCCGAATAACCTATCTGGCACTTGCTTTTACAGATAACTCATACAATAAGCTGTCAAAAAACTTGCATTCAAGCGTTATCTCAGATGGTTATATGTGGTATTTAATAGAAATGTGCTAATGTCACTTAGACAACGTTACTTACTACCTTAACCGTTGGAGTAAACTCCTTCGTTTATATTAACTGGTTAATAGGAACGACGGACATATTTAATGTTACAAATAGCAGAGAACTACAAGAAATCATAAATTTATTTTTCAGCAGGTTCACACAACTTAAGTTTTTAGTGTCAAATAACTTAGTTTTTTAGTATCGGTGAAGTTACTATCTCTAAGGTAGGATTTCTGGTCCTATCTTTGACTGATAAATTCTACCTTTTGCCAAGTTATGAGATAAACTATCTAGAAGAGATCGCTCCTAGCGATAAGACCGCCTAAATTGTACCATTCTGAATTTGTTGTTTCTGTGTACTGTTTGTTTTGTGATAAAAAGAGTATCTATCTATCTATCTAAACTTGTTTTTATAGTCTGGTTCTTAACTAAGATGTTAGTGTTACCCCATCTCAATCTTAGAAACAAATAATTATATATTATAACCAGATTATAACCAGCTTCCGCCAGCAGCAGACAGACATACTCACAGACGACAACTCACAGACAGACAGACAAACAAAGCTGCTTTCGCATTTATATTATTAGTAGGGATTATTTCATGAAATGTATAAACTCGAAAATATACTTATTTTAGATATTTCATACAAGTACGCTAGATAGTCCTGCGACAGAGTAACACATCTAAATTGTGTTCGTCACATCGCATACCTGTTTTATTGTAGTACCCACTTATACGATTGCATTGACACATTTAATGAAAAATGAGTAATTATTGACTGTGTGAATGGTTAAGTGACTCTTGTTAGGTTTGAGCGCATTGATTGTATGAGCAAACGCTACTATTGATACATACCTAGTTAGTGTTTTTTTTGCTGTACCTGGCGCCAATTTGAGAACAGGGGACATTTTTTTGATTTGACGACTGTCTGGTATAGTGGTTCGCGCTCCGGACTACTTGCAAAGCTAGCGGTTGCGGGTTCGAATCCCGCATTGGGCAAATGTTTGGGTGATGAGCACGAGCTTTGTACTTATGTCATGGATGTTTATAAAAAGTATCTATGTATGTTTATCCGTTATCAAGTCGCTATAGTATAAGCTATGCTTAGTTTGGGGCTAGATAAGTAACTGGTGTGATTGTGAAAACAATTTGTTTTACTTCCTTATTTATTTAGGTGACAATTAAAATGAGTGGCTTCCATAAGAGTGACTTCCAGATTGGCTGGTTGGAAGCGGCCCGCATCCAGCGGCTTCCTGCAACCTTTACCAGGTCGTCTGTCCACCTTGGGGGAGGTCGTCCTGCACTGCGCTTGCCGGTACGTGACCTTACTAATTTTATTATTGATTTATTAATACAAAAGCAAATAATTTCACTATTAAGCAAATGATTTTATAAATTAATTAATGTAATAACAATAAAAATTCTAGTAACACAAAAATAAACTAACCTTAAACTAAAAACTACCTACTTAAAAATAAAAGCGTGTCCATGAGGCAAAGAGGCGAGAATGCTAGCAGCATTCCCATGCTGAATGGCTAAACTAAGCCTTTGAACGAGGAACGAGCCAGCATTTATTTTTATTTTCTGAAGTCGAAATTATTTTTGGAGCTATTCTTCCGAAAATTAATTTTGTACTCTGTCCCCACGGTCCAAAAATTTCACTATAATGCTCTACTAAGTTAATATAATTATATCAGCAATAAAAGACGAAATGTGCAAAACCTAAGTGAAATCAAAAATTCATTAACCATTGCTCCTATTTGATTAAACAATCAAATTTACCCAACTCATAGTAATAACTCACGCGAATATTTTTTATGAGGGAGAATTACTTCAGCTGTGAAGACGTAGAGCATACGGTATGAAATAAAACGTATTGTTATGTAAACTGTTGTGTTACAAAAATAGTATTTTGTATAGGCAGTGTTATATATAATATATAATAATAACATTATTATTACAACATATATAATATATATATTATGTTGTAGGTAGGTACTGCAGTGATAACTTTAAAAAACATGTTAAAAAGTACAAACTTATAGTTTCATAATTATAACTAATGACAGTAACAAAACGACAGTGGTTTGATAAAATCTGCTGGTCTTACCATACACTACAGCTTATTTAATTGTTTTTATATTTAATGTGACATTTGCTGTCAAAAGAATAGAATAAAAATAATTATATGCATTTGTAAAAAACCATAGTAATTTGGTCTTATACAGAGTGTAACGAAAAGGTGAAATAAAACTTTAAGGGGTTATTCTACGGCTAAATTACATCAACTTTTTCTATGGGACCAACATCGAATTCGCAAAAAAAAAACACTTTCCCATATTAAAACGCGACCAGCTGGCATCAGTTTGTATGGAAACGTCAATTTTTTTTTTGAGATTTCGATGTTGGTCCCATAGAAAAAGTTGATGTAATTTAGCCGTAGAATACCCCCTTAAAGTTTTATTTCACCTTTTCGTTACACCCTGTATGGCATAAAATACGAAAATTCATATTTTGCTAATTCATATGAATTTAGCATGAAAAAATTTACAATAAATAGACAATATTAAGCAGCGCGAAAAATGAATAACCGATTCAATTTTTTAAACAGTTTCGTTCCACGCATGTAAATGAAAAACGAGAAAAACTCGTTTTATATCTTTATAGAACTTTGTATTAGTTAAAAAAAAATATTTGACATCACCAAATGATAGAAAAATAATCATGTTTTAAGCATTTGTATACTGTGCTGGCTTAGGCACGTGGAAAGAATGGGAGAAGATCAGTAAAAAGAGCGCCTGGGTCGTCCCAGGTATCGCTAGATCGATGAAGCCACAAAAGACCTAAGTGAACTCGGAGTGGCTAACTGGACGGATCTGGCACAGGATAGGGACAAGTGGCGAGCTTCGATGTCGGAGGCCAAGATCCACTTCGGGTCACGGAGCCAACAAAGTGAGTAAGTAACCATTTGTATACCTAAAATTTTTGAGATTTCGCATGTGAATTGGAATGCTAAGGCTTAAAAATATGGCAAAATAATATTTACATAATATCGATGGAGTCGTACTCGTACCTAAACATTTTAAATTAAGCACAATTTGCACGACACAAACTTTTGGGACTGAAAACTTCTTGCACAAAGATTCTCAACGCAAGAAGGGACTCCAAAAGTGATCCCTTCGGGAATTCCAATAACGGGATTATACGCGGACGAAGTCACAGGAAGTTGAAAGTAATCTATTATAGAGAACCCATTTGACTTTGTAATGACATGCTGTAAAGTTGACAGGCCTGACACTTCACTGAGAGCTTGCAATATGTCATGTAATATTCCAAACGCGTTGTGCTACAAGTTTATTGCTACTTCATCTTTGTCATCCTAAATTGACAGCATACTGTTGCCATACATTAAAAAAGAAGGAGACATTCAAAATCTTCTCTTTTAAAAATCGGAACTTTCATAGTTTTTTTTTCATACACATTTCCGTATACGTTGACTAATTCTATAGATACATAATTTTTATATCCAAATTACAATAGATAAATACTTATAAATATTAGACAGCATCAGATTATATTGCTCTGATTCCGAGGTAAGTAGATAAAGCACTTGTATTATAGAAATCATAAACGACAGCGGTACCACAACACCTTGACCCGATCCAATATAGAAATCGTTTTCTACATTGACCCGACCGATAATCGAACCCGGGACCTCAGAGATGGCGACGCCAAGTCCGGCGCACTCGCCTCTCGGCTACGGAGATCGTCAATTCAATGCGTCACCTAAAACATTTTCTTTCCTAAAACGTTATTTTGTAACTAGTAATATTACTGGTAGAATATAACTACTAACACAACTATATATAAGTTTACTAACAAATTATGGATCATTCAGCTGTCCGAAAACAAACATTTTTATTCTATTTTATTCATTTTATAATACAAGGATATTAATTGTTTAGTTCAGTGTCTTTTATAACAAGCATTTTTTTAAATAGTTGTAAAATTATATTAAGCATAATGTTGGCGACCAGCATCACCGTCCTCTTTTGTAATTATTACATTCAAAATTCTCAGTGTTCTTTAGAAAAACTATGTTTTGTTTTTTATAAAACAAAAGCTGTATTACCTTTCTAGATCTTTGTAAAATATATCGGTTTAATCAGAAAACCTGGTTTTTATTTTGCGATCCTGAATACTTAGTGATAAGCTTAGTGCTTGCAATCTAAAAAATATAAATAAATACTAGTGACCCAAGAACAAATTAACAATTGGAGGGATTCCCAGTATAGAGTTTGATCAATTTTGGTTTAAAGTTTGTGTAAATTCTAAAAACGAACTTCTCTAAAGTAGGTATGATACCAGACGATTTACAGAGCGTATATCGTAACACAAATATGTATTTCATGCTCTAAAATATAACAATTACTATGTAACTAATCTGGCATCCCTACAAATTCGGAAACTCTATAACTCTATAACTAATAACTTTTGTCGAATGCCTATAAAATTGGAAAACTGTTGTACTCGGATGTTAGTTTTTGATCGATTTGTTCAATATTTATTATTGCTCGTACAGTACAGACCAACAATATTGAACAAATTTCAAGTTTAATTAGTCTCGTCAAAAAAATTGCGTAGGGTAGTCGCGTAGGAAACCCCATGCTTAAAAGCTTATCTACGTATTTTCTTATATTTATTAGTAACTTAAAGTTCATTATTTTAACTTAACTTCTAGAAAACTACTGAACATATAATACTAAATCAGTCTCTCAAACATAGTATAAATAGGTACATGGATTGCAGACTTAGCTATGGTGCTTAGAGCACATTAATCGCATTTAGTTTTAGTTTTTCTGTCTATAGATCTCAGACAACGGCCTTTGGAAGCTCTAGAGTAAGCTTCAAACCCCAAAGGCTTAGGGCTATTTTATAGCCTCATGGAGTCCATTAGACCCCAAACACCTCCGTATGATTTAAATGATTGAAGCCGTGAATAGCGAAGCACTAAGGAGGGAAGATCGACTGAGCCAGGAAGCTACTAGAAGATACAGTCGCTCACGCTGAGATTATGATATAAACAAAATTGTTTGGGGTCCAATAGACCCCACGCAGTTAGTCATAGGTTATATTGTGGTTTAAAAGACATTATAGTATTTCTTTACATGTGATTACTGGTATTGATGTTGTCTGTCGTTAGTCGCTCCCTTACCTTGGTACCGGTTACTATATTACCTATTTTAGTTAATTGTTATAATATTAGGTATTTAAAGGTAAAGGTTTTTATATTTGGGTGTTTGTTGCAGATGAACAGCGTCAGTTGAAATTTGGCGCACGTAAAAAGTTAGGAAGGTTTATTACGCTTTTTTTCCGTAGAATCATATTCGTTTTTCTTTAGCTTATTTCTGAAGTCTATGCAGACGAAGTCGCGGGCAGAAGCTAGCAAAAGTTTATTAATTTGTAGCCTTCTGAGAGGCGCGGACGGTATTACATATATGTATATATTTTGAAACTAGATTACCCTGTAAACTTAATGCCACTTAAAGTACATCTCTACAAAAAAAAATTTCAATTTTTCTTTTGTTTCTTCGGATTTTTCCGAATTTACTTTTTTCCAAAACCATCCTAATAATAAGGCGTGATTAGACTATCTATCTATTGTTAGTTATCTAGACTGAATAACGGCAATTGGTTTTTTTATATATATATAGATTTTATTACAAAGAAAAGATATATTTGGCTCCGAGTGCTCAAGTTACAATACCCTGAGGGTTGATGTTTCCGGGACATGCGTTGTATTGTTAATGTTAGTTAACGAGAAAAGTTCCAGTTGTAATTATAACAAAACCAGAAACGTTTAATTAAGGTTTTTGTTGGAAAAAAACAGTTCAACATTTTTGATGGTCGTAATCTTTATTGTTTATTTGATTAGAGAGACGTTTCTATTTCCTTGAGAGTATGTAAAAGCAGATAACTAAGAAAAACCATGAGCATTACTCAACTTGTTTGCTATAATACTAAAATATTTTAGACATATTGTACATTTGCACACTACAAAAGTTTATTTCACTTTTATTTGATCTGGTTAAAAAATGTTTATCCTTTACTGGCTTTTTGTTTAGTTTTAAGTGTCTGTATTAATTCTGTTTCTGTTTGTGTGGATTTTGTAAATAAATAAATAAATTATGACTCAATAATGGTACATTTAGAGTTATAAACGAGCTTAATTTAGGCCTATTTACAGAAATAAATTGGTTTTATTTATTAAATCGATTTACCTTTAAAACCAATACCTACATTTCCTACATTTACGTAGGAACAGTAACAACGCCCGGGAAAAAAACCGTATATATATATATTTAAATATTAACTTTTTAATAGATAAAAAACATCTCTATTTAGTCTTATGATCGACTGGTAGAGAATGCCTCATTGCATTAAATCCACCTTTTGTATGATTGTTTATAAAGTCTAAATAAATAAATAAAAATATTTTTTCTTTAGAATTAAATAAAACTTATATTGATTATAGAACTACTGGAACTGAAGGTGTGATCTGTAAAATAAAGTTTTATCATCATTTCAGTCATAGGACATCTACTGCTAAACATATTAGACAAAGGCAATTAATATAAATTAACGTGTATCTAAATGACAAAACAGCGTCTAAACATCCAGAACTTTTACATTTTAATGTAAGAAGGATGACCAGTCTATTCCTAAAATATTCTAGATCCAGAGATTTGCCCATAATCTTAGAATTACATAGTTTATTTAAGCTAGTACCAATATCTGTGCAGCGTTCCTACTGACATTTATAGCGACTTTATTACTAGTGGTTTTAATTTATTTGACTTCTAACACTGAATTTTAATCCAAAATAATATTAAATGTACCGACAGTTTGAATATAATAAATAAAAGATAGGATTATTTATAGTTGTGCTGACGAATTCATTAAAAAACTTTTTAGAATCTTAGAAGTGGTCAATTAAAAGGACGCGAAAACAATATTTTAACTTTTACAAAATTTGCATTGATTTTTCTTTTACAGTGGCGTTTACGTTGAACGCCACGCGGCTCACCGGTGAGCCGCAAATAATAGATTTTCTATTGTGTCTAGTTTGTGGCAGTTAAAGTCTTAAGCACTCGACACGCGAGGTTTGTTGATAAAGAAATACAAATTTGTACTTACAACTGATACTGTGCTAAAAATAAACGACGATTAATTATAACAATAATCGATCGGTATTTAAATGATAACGCTATCAATGCCAGAAGTACCATAAGTAGGTGAAAACAAAATCAAAATGAGGTTTAAAACTGACTTTACGCAACGTAATTGGGTTTCGTTGAAATTGTAAAATTACTACTTTTGTTTTTACGCGAAAACAATCAAAAACTTTAGACCGTTGCGCGCATAAGTGTGTTAGTTTATTGTTTGGCCTAATTAGATTAGTTTTGACAAGTTCAATCCATAATATAAAGGTGTGTTTTGTAGTTCATTAAGCCATAATTTCAATTATTAATAATTTTTAGTAAGATTTGCAACTTAAAGTTAAACACGTCGAGTTCAATCAATTGAGAAAAGTTTAAGTTTTGTGGTAGGTTGATTAATTTTTGAGTGTACACTTACATTACATTTATCTTCCCAAGAACATCTAATAGAATATACCCAGGATGTCCCGTAACTCAAGGATCACCTTGTAATTATATATTCTATGTACATCATGGGGAACAACTTTTGTTCTATGTCTTTTGCAAATTTCCATGTAAATTTATCGACTTTCCATACAAAATTACTAGACAGTCGATTGAGTTTATATAAAAAAAAACTAAAAATATAGGTATGCATATTTTTAGAAAACAATGTTATCTTTGAGACGGGACAACCTGTATACATGACTCTTGAAATCGTCTTACTATACATTCGCCTAGTTATGATTTAATTTTCATTTTATTAACTAAACATCAAAGTGGACCTTATTATTCCGTCTAGCTAACTCAGCGACCCTTCACTAAATTCCAGCGACATGTTGGGGTTATGACATTCAATAAGTTGAGGCTCACAGATATGGTTTTTTCTTTACCTACGAGCAAAAACTCCTTAAGAATAAAATTAGATTTCCTAATTCATATTAACTTTTTTAAGCTTTATACTTGACATATTTGTTTACACATGACATGAACATTAAATAAATAAATAAAAAGTATTGGACGACATCACATACATTTATTTGCTCTGATCCTATACTTAAGCACTTGTGTTACAGGAATCATAAATATGACGGTACCATAACACCCAGACCCGAGACAATATAGAAAGTTATTTTTCTACATTAACCGACAAGGAATTAAACCCGAGACCTAAGAGATAGCGACACCAAGTCGGGTATCCTCTCGGCAACGGAAGTCGTCGAAACAATCAACAGACACTTATGGGTACTTTTAATTTCGAGCCATATTATTAATGAACTTAATTTATCCTCGAAATAACTTTACACCATGCTCAATCTACAGTTTAGATAGTTTGAAATGTTGATAAGTTCATCATCATCATCATCATTTCAGCCATAGGACGTCCACTGCTGAACTGAATAGGCCTTCCCCATTGAGTTCCAGAATGGCCGGTTGGAAGCGGCCTGCATCCAGCGTCTTCCTGCGACCCTTACCAGGTCGTGAGTGGACGTCCTACGCTGCGCTTGCCGGTACGCGGACTCCATTCTAGAATGTTGATAAGTTGAGATGTTTTAATTCATTATGAAATTGTTTGGCTGATCTTTAGTCATAGTTTAAAATTAGTTATCTACATTAAATTGTTTAGTTGTTTTAGGCGTAAACTGTGCTGTTTTATGCATAAAATTTATAAATCAGAGAAAAGATTTAATAGTCCCCCATAACACACAGCTGCAACATAATGGACGGTATAAATTGACCCCATAAAAACTTTGAAACTAAAGTTTTCAAGAATTATGCCATGGACAAAAAAATTAACAGACCTTTGTAACTTTTTTTCAGATTTACAATAGGCCAGTACTGGGTAAACGTGAATTAAGAAGACGCTCTGTAAAATTAGTTTATTGCGTTATCTACGAGTACTTTGTAATTTAATATTGAATAGAGTAATAGTAAGAGATCTTATCAAGGTGATAGTTCAACGCGAAGGAGACCCTATTGATATTAGATTAGTAGATCCAATTAAATCAACTTGAATATGAATATTAATTAATTAATCAAACTAATACAATGGTATTAGTAATGGTGTGAAATGACACATAATTATAGTCTAATATAGCGTAACTTGTATCTTGTATGATACCCACTTATATCATTTATTGTTCGATGCCTAAGTAGATCGATATATCACAGATTTTTTTAATTACATATGACTCAAAAACTGTGTAAATTTAAAAAATAGCTTTTGCCGCTTGTTAATAATGTTCTTAGTCTGAAATAGAGATAAATTATTAAAATCGAAGAAATTTCAACAGCTCAAAGGTTGCTTAAAAATATAATAAGTAATTATTGTTCTATCTTAGCGTTCAGCAAAATACATTTCTTAAAGACTGTAAAGTTTCTTGTTTTCTGCTAACTAAATTAACGTTTTACTCGGTTTTAATAGGAGAGGGCAAACGTAAATTATTCAATACTATATTACTAATTTAATTCTATATTTTAGATATAATTATATTATAGTTGTTTATTCAGTTTAAGCCATCTTCGGGGCACTTATACAAGTTCCACTAAAATTATTATAGCTTTGCCCCACATAAATAATAAATAATAAATACCGGGAATACATATCTGCTGGCAATGAGAAGAAGTGGCGCAACAAACACAGCCACCTTTGTCAGCCTTTTTCACACAAATACAGTCAAAAGACAAGTAGTAAGTGCGAGCTAGACAGGTTATAAAGGCAATGCACTCTTGTCATTTAAATAATCGTGTCCTTTTAACTGTGAACTTTGAAATTATGTACTAGTACATAGTTCAAGAGCATGTGGTACTTTATTGAAAAAAAAAGAATACATTTCCCAAAGAATGAATTGCCAACCTTGTTAAGTCTGAAGTTCGAATCGGCAAGTTTAATCTTATTTCGAGTGTCATAATAATGAGAATTACCTTTTAAGCTAAATAAACATAATTTTTTTGGAACGTAGTTATTATTACTTTCAAAAATGTACTGTGAGGCTACTGTTATTATCATTAATATCTTTTAAAAAATCCTTTAGAGAGTTACGAGGTCCAAGACAGTATATTGCACGTACGCATAGATTTCACGTACGGTTTTTTCTGCAACACAAAAATTTATTGAATAACAGAAGCTGAGCCCATGGCAACAAACTGTATAGATAAAACAAACATAGACAAAACTTCCTCTTTAATAAATTACAAAAACAAATAGGTATTGTATTGGATAATTAAAAAATAACCCTAGTTTAATTGACTTTATGAGTGACTATATTATTAAGAATCAATATGAAAAATACATTGTTTGTGGACTGTTTTTTATGCAAGTTTTAGAAGGCAAAATTTGTCCTTATGGAGATTACTGTCATAAGTGTGACTTGAGACATTTTTATTTATTTTACGTTTTTCTGAGTGTGCACGGGAATTACATTATTAATAAGTAAAACAACAGAGAGAATTTATGAAACCTGAGTTGGAACGTGCGCAGAATCTTGTCCTATATTCGTTCGAACCAAAAGTTTACTAAAAACCTTGTATTCTATACAACAACGCGAACAACTTTCGTTCTGACTTTTAAAAATATGCATATCATTTTTAGTTTTTTTATACAAATTCAACCGACTAGACTGTTTGGTAATTTTGTATAGTCGATAAATTTTCATGCAAATTTGCAAAAGTCACAAAACAACAGTTGTTCAACGTGATGTAGGTATAGATTATGCAGTTACAATTAAAGTTATCCTTGAGTTCTGTATGCATATAGATCTTGAATATTAAAAGTTTGTCATTATGTAGAAATACTATCAGTTTTTCAAGCAGCATTGATTAAATTAAGTATGTTATAGTTTGAGATTTGCAGATAGAACATAGATAAATTCATTTTTAGGGTGCCCTAAGTCAAAAGGTAAAAAGAAATAGGGGAGAAAAGCCCAAAAATGGGTAACCGGCCAAAAAGTCAAAAGTCAAAAATCATTTATTCAGTTTAGGGCAGAAAACTGCCACTTATGAACGTCAATAATAACATTATTGGCCTATATGGGGCAGAACATGTCTCCTTATTTTTTGGGCCCTACTAGCGCTTCGAGACAAGACACAGAAAATCTGGCAAGTGCTGAAAAGAAACGCCGGAACAAACTCAGTCACCACTAGCTCCTAAAACGGGTAAGCATTTAAAATTTCGTACCTATTACATTAGTTTCCACGTTTGCTTCAACGTATTATAAAGTGTGAGTAACAACGCTCACGCCATTCCTTTACACGCTTACATTAAAACTAATGCAAAAGGCACAGAATTTAAAACGCTTAGGTACTCGTTTTATGCAAGCTACCCGTATTGGGCTCATCTCCCCTATGGGATCAGTTCATTGTCCATCTGTCTGTCTGTTTGTCTGTCTGTCTGTTTGTCTGTCTGTCAAGACCCTTTTTACGTGAAGGAAATGCGTGGAGGTATCAAGTTGAAATTCATTTCAAATAGGTACTTGAGTCTTCAATCTCATGAAGCTGTGCAAAATCAATCTTCTGAGGCAACGCAATCAAAAGATACGGCTGATTACCGCAGTTTTGATACTTGCAAGGAAATTAATACTATGGGGTATGTCTCGATGATCTAGAATCATCGTCAATCGTAAACTTGCAGTAAGAAAAAAAAATTTTTTAACAAACTCAAAAGAAGCTTTATAAATCTTCGAGCCCCAATTTAGCTATGGATGAACTATTTACATACCAACCTACAAGTTTGTACTGAACCCTTGGTGCCGACTCGAGCTAGGCCGGGTTTTGAAATACAGACTAATAAAATTCTAATCTGAAATAGGTAGTCTTACTCTGTCACGTAAGAATCAAACCAAGGTTCTCAATATCTCTGTTTATTAACTTCACTTAGAACACCAATTAAACGATATGTCTAAGCCACCACATAATTAATTTATCCTTACTTGCGTACAAATACAAAAACTGTTTCAATAATACGGAGGACAACCGTCCGTCAAGACGATCAAGCTGCGAATGCCGTCCCTTCTGCGTGGTGTTTGTTAACGTCAATTCCCTCCTCGCTATACCCCACTACTGACGACAAATTTGACCAACGAATAAAATATTTTACGGCATAGAGTTCAATTGATTCAATTGACAGCAAAGTCTGTGTCACAGATTACTTGAATCTTACAGTTATATCTTTTGCAGTGCCTGACAAGGTCCTTAACTGATCTTATTTATACCTGTAATACTCAAATGTAAATTATGGATGTAATAAAGTAATGAATGGAGACCACGTACCGGGAAGCGCAGCGTAGGACGTCCACCCACAAGGTGGACAGACGACTTGGTAAAGGTTGTAGGAAGACGCTGGATTCAGGCTGCTTCCAACCGGTCAATCTGGAAGTCAATGGGGGACGCCTATGTTCAGCAGTAGACGTCCTATGGCAGAAATGATCATGATGATGAAATTAATAAGTATTCAAATTCAAATTTATTTATTTGCTCGAAAAGTGGTACATATTACGATGGTACAAATGACAAAGATCGTATACAATTAGCCATAAGCTGGCATGCAAATATTCAGAAATTGACTGAGGTTAACGAATAACTGAATAATATCCATTCAACAAATTAAGAATAAATTGAAAAATTACTAGTATCAGGCAATGTCAAAAAAAACATATAAAATTAAATTAACAATGTCAATATTAAACACAAATAAAATAGATAAATCAAGATGTTATGTGGGTTACAACACTTACAACTTCTTCTTCCGAAAATTGAAGAACTCAAAGTATTCATCTATAGAGTAGAAGCTATTTTGCAACAACCATATCTTCAAATTCCTCTTAAAACTCTTTAACGGTAATGATTTTAACTCTAAATCTAGCCTGTTATAATTTTTTATGGCTATACAATATGCGTTTCTGCTATAAAGAGCTGTCGTTTTAGCAGGCAAATTTAGTTTGTCAGGGTCATCATCATCATCATCATCATCATTTCAGCCATAGGACGTCCACTGCTGAACATAGGCCTCCCCCAGTGACTTCCAGATTGGCAGGTTGAAAGCGGCTCGCATCCAGCGGCTTCCTGCAACCTTTACCAGATCGTCTGTCCACCTTGTAGGTGGACGTCCTACGCTGCGCTTGCCGATACGTGGCCTCCATTCCAGAACCTTTCTGCCCTATCGGCCGTCAGTTCTACGCTACGTTGTCAGGGTATCTCGTATTAAAAATTTGTTACATTCTTCTTTTTTACTTTTAAAAACAAGTGCATGTTTCTTTTGACAAACACGCATATCTCATAAATGTAGATGCAAGGGACAGTTAGAAATTTTAATTATTTAAAAAGAGGTCTACAAGATGTTAGAGAGTCGACATTATTAATTGCTCTAACATATTGTTTTGGGCTATGAACACCATGTCTATGTGACATGAGTTTCCCCATAAAAGAACTGCATATCTCAGAAGAGAACACACATAGCCGTGACATGCATTTATGGCAGCTTTTTGTCGCTGATTTTTGTTAACCGCCAACCGTTAAGTCTTAAATTGCCAGAAATCTTAAAATAACATAGACAAAATGAATTTAAATAATATTTTCTATCTATACAGGATTACTGTCCCGCACTAATTTAGCAGCTGTGTGTATTAAGAAGTTAATTATAATTTTGAGATTTCGCTAAATAAACCAATAAAAATGTTGTTGTATTTTAAGTAATATACAAAATTAGCCCTCAATAGGTTTCTAGGGAAAAAGTGACTATACACGGCATTAATTTTACTCGGTGTATATTATTTTCACGAGAATTCGATATAATCGTCTCGTCTCATGTTTATTCCCGGATGATTTCGGGCAATTTTCTATTTCAGCCCGTGTTATTGCGATGCTGCCTGTCACACACTGGAAATATACTTAATCATTCTTTGTCACCTATTGTGAGGGGCACATTTTTGCCAACAAAGTAATAGTACTTTCCCTTCTTTAAAATTACCATTTTTTGCTGTTTTTTTATTTTGATTACAGGGTGCCGCAGAAAATTGTGTATATAATTATTGTTATATTAGCTGTCCCGGCGAACTTCGTACCGCCTCTGTTTTTTTTTTAATTTTGTGATTTCTATTATTTATTCTGCTATGCGGGGCGGAGACGAATCCAACAAATCAAAAATCATAAAAATCGGTCCAGCCGTTATCGACTTATAAATGGTGTAACTAACTCGACTTATTTATATAAATAGATAGATTTATTAACTAAAAACTTGTACTAGTATTTACAAGTTTTTTTAGGATCACTTTGTGTTCCGTCTGTCTGTCAAGACTCTTTTCATCGAGTTAAAATTAATATTAAATACTCATATTTTTGAACCCTTGGAGCTGTGAAAAAATCTAACTTATAAGTCAACGCAACCAAAAGATATGGCCGGTTATGCCACATGTTTTGAATCTCACAAGGAAATCGAAACTTTCCGTTGACCAATGAAATTTGTTAAAAGGCAATGTCGTACAGCACAAATAAAAAAACTTATCCGAGACCGATGAATTTGTAGTTATATCACAAACAAACGATTCCCGAGATGGACTAATCCGTGCTAAATCTAACCCGGAATCACCGATAGGCCGATATTAATCACACAATTTTTTGGGCCGATATAATGCCCTGGAATACCCTGCCCTGTCTGGCAAAGTTGATCAGCTTCATGAGCACAACTATCACTTAAAACATGGTTTTAAAAAAAAATATTATTGTAAGCCAGAAATTACAGGAATGTGCTTATAAGTAGGTTTGCAAAAAAATATTACAATAGTTTTTTGGTGAGTCCCGACAGCTTATCTTGGACAAGTCTTGTATCTTAGGCGGCAGTGATTCCTACAGAAACAATTTACTAATTCTAATAGTTTTTCTAGCATGTCTGTTATTGCGGGTAAGTGGGTGTTAGTTTGTGTGTGTGTACGTGTGTGTGTGTGTATGTGAGTGTTTTCACATTATTTGTTTTACATTTTTATAAACTTGTAATTGTGTCCTTTGGAATAAAGGCTGACAAAGGTTGGGTGACTGAGTTTGTTAGGCCGTTTTTTTTTTTCATGACCTGAGACCCTGATGCTTTTTGTGACGTGTAAAAGGGCGCGAAAGAAGGCTTTTATTTTAAATAAATTATTTATTGTATATTCAATCCAATGCAAATGTGTAGTCAGGGTTACAGCCAACAAATGGATTCGCAATCTCATGCATTTAGATGCATTAAAACACGACAGCTCTGCATCGTGGGACTTGAAAAGTCAAACCGTGGTTTAATCAACACGCTGCTCAACTTTTCTTTACACTGATTGAATAAATTCTAACTGAAGACAAGTCAAGGTGCATGGCTAGATTATAAAGTTTAAGTTTTTTTCTATTTTGCTCGGGAGCTCTAAAAGTAATATTGACTGTCTTTTTTAAATAGAAATGGACAAAAAACATTAATGAATACAATAATTAATTTTTTGAGATAGTCGATCTTGTGTCCCACCCTAAATTATGTGCTAGGAAACACATTTAGTGTCTTTCTCAAATAAGGAATTAACATCCTTCTGTAACTAGAGACCAGACAATGAATTTTACCAAAGGCGTGTCCCAGTATACACCCCTGAGCTAATTTAAAACCCGGGACCTTTGCGTTTCAAAATAAATTCACTGCTGACCGAGTCGTCAAAATAATCTACCCAGAATCATGCTCTGGTCAAGGTCAAATTATAAAACTAACGAAAAATAAAAAAGACAGCTTCAAATTGTATAATTAAGTCGTCAATTGTAGTTAAACTATTCTAAAATGGCCGTGACAAGAACTACTTATCTATTCGCTTATTTTATTCGCTAATTGAATAATACCAGACCTGACTTTATTTTGACTCTAACAGGCTTTTAACTTATTCCAGATTTCGAGCTAGAGAGCTTTCCGATTATAACTTTGACACATTTTCTCTTCTCTTTACATTTTGGTAGCAAAAGTTACCCAATTTGGAACTTTATTCAAAATATACACCAAATGCAATTACCATTCAACATACCGGGCATCGCATATACCTGTTGGTCCATGTCAAAAATGCATTAGGTATCAACTTTATTCACATGAGACCAAAAAGTCATATATTATGTTATTTGAGTTGTCAATCATTATACTAAAGATGCATGCAAAATATATACAAGACGGCCTCCAAAAGCACTAACATTGACATATTTAATAAATTAGGAGCCTTTGTCAAATCTATAACTTCATAAACCCCAAGTCTTAATAAAATAAAATGTAAGTAAGTTAAATATAAAAATTCATAACAACAAAGTTATTTGTATCACCCATAGCTCTGCATCAGTGAATTGATTTCGACCCCAAGATGTCAATTGTCGTAGGGCTGATGCAGTTGCTGTAAATTTAACTTTCAGTTTAAGCTAATAATAAGTTAACTTGTTTATATTGCTTGGCGTGGCAGCCTATAATTAAGACATCACTTTACAATGTAACCTTTAACCTTATATGTGTAAATCATGTATTAAGTGAGTGTTTTGTTGGTTGTCCTAAATAAATAAATAAATACTATAATCACATGACATTGGCGAACGTGGAAACGCGGATTGGCCATAAAAAGAAGAAAAAGAAGATAAACCAGAGGCGTTCACTGTGGTGTTCTATGCATATGTCCAGCGGTGAACTTCTAAAAGCATATAATAAAGACATAATGATGCAAAGTATTTGACTACCATTAGCAATTGACCCTGCGTTAGTAACGCAGATGAAATTAATAATCCATTTTCATCAATTTGTATAATGTGGACAATTGAAAGTGGACATGACGTCAACACGTCAAACTCCGGGAAAATTTGACATTTATTTGATTTGGGAGGTTGCTGTATATCGTGTTTTGGTGGTCATGCTAGCAGGGCAGGTCCCGGGAACTTTTTTTAAAGTCTGATTTACTTCGAACGTAGCCACCATGCCACCAGGTCTATAGTTAATAAAACATCATTCTGTCTTATCAATTTTAAACTTGAAATTGTATTTAGAATTATGTTATACATACAAAGCTTAGATTGTGTGAATGGACGTAAATAGTATTCTGTTGAAATCAGTGACACGTGCAAAGGACTATAGGTAACTGCTTTGTGGCTGGACGCTAAGCCGGGTTCTAGCGATGTTGAACTGTCGATATCGAAAGTATTGTAAATAATTTCGTTAGTTGTAAACTACTAAAATCATCTCTCATCCTATTTGTTATATAAAGATAGTTAGGTTGGCTCCGTTACAGACCAATAAAATCATGCTAAGAAACAATTATTTTTCAACTTACATATTTTTACAAAACCTACATATACCGGAGAAAAAAAAACAATCCAACAATGATAACCTACTTTACGCCGAAGCTGCTCTAAGAAGTCTAGTGCAGTATACATATGGTGCAATTTAGACAGACCGCATATTATCCGAAACTTCTAATAGAAACATTCTAGCGCAAACCTGAAGCCACTTCGGTGCATACATTTTGTACTAGACCCCGCATATTGTAAAAAATGTTTCTTGCCGTTCATCTGGTTCTAATGCGCGCCGGATTGAGACGTCATCAGAATTCTTGAGAGGCCCCTCTACCATACATTTTGTACTAGACCCCGCATATTATCTGAAATTTGTGTCAGTTTGGCAGACGTCGCCGTGTGCTGTACACGCGCTCGTGATTGCAAAATGTCAAATATGAAAGTAGGGTTGCCAGAAGTTTACGTCTGTTAACCGACTACAAAGAAGGGAGGAGGTTCTCAATTGTTTACTCTTACAACCGACTTCAAAAAAGGAAGAGGTCCAAACGGCCAAACCAAGAGGGAGGGTTATGGACTCCAATAGGGGGTGGTTTTGTCGATAGAAGGAAAAATAGGAGAATTTATGCTCCTATTATTGCCAGCACGTGACCAAACACATTCTAAAGGTCGACCGCAAATAATTTCCTAGAGTTTTCACAATGTATTTTTAACTTTTAATTCTGTTTAATACTTATTCGTTTTTTATTTGTTCAAATAAACGTATTCTTTTATTATTATTCTTAAGATTTTATAGCTGAAGTGGAAAAATATTCGTGCATATGGAATGTGGATAGTGAACACTATGAAAATAAAATACAGCGGGACCTAGCGTAGAAGAAAATATAACAGTGATTTTCTATAACGCGATGCAATAAATAAATGATTATCAATATGAATATAGACGGATTTATACAATTTGCTTGGTGGTGAAGGAAAACATCGTAAGGAAACCTGCACATTTAGACAACACTGATGTGTAGCCATAGTACAAATATGGTCTGATTTCCCTGTTTAAGGGTTATAGTTTTGATGCCATCGCTTCAAAACTACCTAACCCTAAATAGAATGAAGTTTTCAGATTGTCTTTATTATGTTACTTATCATGTTCATGCTATTTTGGTGTAGGTACACCTATCATGAAACATACGCCAAGCGACAGAAAAAATAATTACAAACAACAATTATACCCTCTGAAAAAATGTCGTCAGTGTACCGATACTTTACTTAGAATTTCAGTTTGAATATGTAATATTTATTTTTATTAACATATTCAAACTGAAATTCTGAACAATGTATATCATTTACAGAATTTTTTTCAAAGAGATTTTATTGTTTGTAATTATTTTCTCTGTTGATTGGCGTATGTTTTATAAGTGTACACCAAAATAAAGTAATTTTAGGTACTTGCAACTTTAGGTAAGAAAAGCTCCATACATAAAAGTTCTAAGTCTTTTAATAACTAACTTGCTACATCTAGGATCAGGATCAAGCGACTAAGAATGGTAAAAAAACGATAGGAAGATGATTTTACGTTTTTTCTGTTAATTAAGAAAAGCTCTAGTATCGAGATTATTATTTTCTTTAGAGATTATCATTTTCTTTCTTCTCGGCAATAGCTCAAAATATTTTCCCGAAGTAGGATAAAAAATAATTGGGACGTGTAAAAGAGCTTAATTTAGGCCTATTTGCAGAAATGAATTGGTTTTCTCATAAAGGCCAATAAAGTGAGTAAATTCGATATGTAATATAAGAATAAAAACGTCTTGGGATACGCCCATACTAAGTAAATATAAAGGGCTTATAACTTATACTAACAGCAAAAAACCAGTCAAATCCATCGAGTTAGGCTTTGAGTGTGGTACCTACTACCTATAGATTATTTTCGTATTTTGTTTCATTGAGTTGCAGATCCTCAGCGCTATCTTGAAGTTTTACACCTTTATAGGACCGTTAAATACATCAATGCATTTATCTTTTTTGTTTATTTGATAAAATAGCTTTGGGCAGACGTATAGAAGGAGTGACGGACAATCATTTTAATAGGTTTGAAAAATTTATGTTTGCTTTTAAGAGTATTATACACGTCAAAACGAATCAAATAAGTCCTGGCTTTATCAGATCAGCTTGATGGTACTAAACTATTTTATTGTCATCTGTGTATCGCAAACATACAAAGCTTCAAACCGGTACGAAAAATTTAAAGTACCTAGATATAAGTAACAAAAATTTTATTAATAGAGTTTCCTAGTCGGTTACAAGTTATACTTATTAAAAAGTTTATGGTGTCCGGTTTTCTCGTTTTAAATACGGAACTTTAAAAAAGTCAAAATACTATTGTTGGCACTCAGGAGAAATAATTATTTGTCCAAAAATAAATTATTTTGGAGATTGACGATGCGGTTGAGTGCGGCCAATTATTTTGCTTATCCCACTGATTATTTTGTAGAGAATGCTTCAATAAAGGCATTAGTATTACTTAATACACTTATCGTTACTTTCTCAGTAAATATAAACAAACGTATCGACCTATTTCAATACCTTCTGATAAAGTGATCAAACTCATTGATAACAAGTAGGTAGTCATAAGCTTTGATACGCACAAAAACATTTGTTGCGTTATTGAGATGATTGAGGTTTTAAAATGTTTGTGTAACATAGGTATTCTTTTGTAAATGTAGTATATTATACAGTAAAAAATAGTCTTCTATTTTTATTAAAATCTTTTATAAAATACTCAACTATGAATACCTATTTATGGGATAGAGAAGAAAGGGAGGTATGTAAATTACTGGTTATTTATATTTTCTTAAACTCGAGCCTACTCTTTATTTTATTGGCATTCATTTTTGCAATTAAACTTATTTAATCTATCTTTATTCACAGCCAGTTAGGATCAAAACAGTAAAGCACCAACTTTCGAGAGCAGGTAACAGCTTAAAAACAGCGCTTTGATAAGCCTCTTTCACTCCTAAAACTTCTGCCAACATAACTCAAAACTTACCAAATCACTCCGAAAATCCACAATCCATAGTCAACTTTATTACACAGTTTAAAAGACACAATTTAGCACTAAAGTTACACTCGAAAACCACTCACAAGTTTCGGTTTTCCGCGAACCGGGGAAAATCGGAGCGAGCGACCGCCTCCCTTGGTCGTCCGAATGATACTGGCTGATACGATTACGAGTGATACGTACGATAACTCGTTGATTTTTTTAATATATCCGTAATACTTTTTCGATTAATGCTGATAAAAATTGGGAGTATATTTTTTAATCAAAGAAGCAACGAAATGAGATATATGGCTGTAGACAATGATTTGTGTTTTTGTTTTTATCGATTATTCACGCCCGGTAAATTACAACTAAATGTCATTATACATGATCGTAACTTTTTGACATAAACACGGATAATTTAGGCATTATGCCTAGTACATAAGTTACGTTTCAGTTACAAGCATCAAGCAGTCCACGTTGACTTACAATTGAGCTTGTGTAGACACTTTACAACCGTCTGGTGTAGTAGTTCGCGCCTCGGACTACAAATCCAGCGGTGGCGGGTTCTAATCCCGCAAGGGGCAAATTTTTGTGTGATGAGCACTGAAATCTGTACCTCAATTATGTGATGGATGTTTAAAGTTTAAAGTATTTAGGTATGTTTATCCGTTATCTAGTTGCCATAGTACGAGCTTTGCTATGTTTGGGGCTATATAATAATTAATGTGATTGTGAAAATAATTTACTTGTTTATTATTGACGATTGATGACCTCCGTAGCCGAGAGGCGAGCATGCCGGACTTGGTGTCGCTATTCTGAGGTACGATTCCCGGTCGGTCAATGTAGAAAAATAACTTTTCTATATTGTCTCAGGTCTGGGTGTTGTGGTACCGTCGTTGTTCCTGTTTTTTGTAACACAAGTGCTTTGGCTACTTACCTTACTTACCTTAGCAATGTATCTGATATCCAATATTTATTTATTATTTATTTATAACCGATTGAATGGAAGATTGAACTTTAAAAAAAATACTTATTCGTCAACCTAGGCCAGGGCTGACAGGATCATGGTCAGTAATTTTTTTTTTTAATTTTAGAAATTAATTATTGTTGTATTTTTATTAAGTGATATTCATAATTATTGACATGTTTTTGGATTTTAAATGTTTTATAATGTTCTGTATTTAATTTAATTTAGTTTTTGTTTTATTTTATTTGTGATTTTTTTCTGTCTTATAATTTTATGAATGCTATATTATCTGAAATAAATGAGTTTTAATTTATTTTAAATCTATGGTCACTGCTGACGTTAGGTGTCCAAGCAACTTGAAAATAGACAGCAAACTGATTTATTAAGTTGATCCAGCGACCGTTGAACTTGTACATTTCCCCCGAGGTCATCATGTTTTAAACAATAACTAATCAAACTCTGTGACATTTTCTGGCCAGGTAAATAAACAACTATTCGGTCTTATCAGTCACAATCACATTTAGTCAGTTTCCCGGATATAAAGGCTATCCTTTGACAAATAGATATGAAACAATTTCATTTTCATTACTCGTACATCTTAATACATTTATTTATTTATTTGTACTTTATTGCACAGACATAAAAATAAGTGGTACTAATGGCGGACTTAATGCTAAAAGCATTCTCTCTCAGTCAACCGTGGGGCCAGACAGAGATGGTACAGGCGGTGCAACAAAATGAATTAGTTTTAGACAAAAAATTCATTTTTATTTACAAATGCCTGTCTGTTATTGTAATTATTAATTTCTATCAAAATAATATTTCTGTGTGAAGTATTAACGTCATAATACTTTAGATTTTTTTCTTAACCACAAAAAAAATCTATTGTTTCGTGGTCTCATAGGTCCGCTTGGCGTTGACGATTTCATATTACGCACTTTGCTACTGGTATACTCAAAATATAGATCTAACTACATAAAATACCAAAAAATACGATACCTCACATTCGAAAATATTGTAAGATGTCTACGTTAAGGCGCAGGGTAAGGCAAATACAGTTATTGAGTATTACTTATTTATATGTTGAAGTTTTTCCCGTTGTATCTAAATACTAGTTATTATTTCTTATAAACACTAAAAATATTTCAAAGTACCGCGAATACCGCGATCTTGTACATATTTATATTTTAAACGACGTTTTTGTTTAGTTTCAAAGTTGGCTAAGTTATTTATAACTTTCGTGCTGTACAATGTTTTGAAATAGCCAACAAATTAGCAATTATAAGGATTTTTAATGTATTTTACTCTTAGCGCCTTCTTTTCCATGAGCGGATATTTTGCTCACTAAGATATCTACAAGAGTGCAACGGATGGATGTTTAGTCTGCAAGAAGCATTTGTATTGTCTTAGGCACGGAATAGATGTCGCGCGAATGCTCAAGGTCACTTACATTCCCCATCGCATTATCATTTTTTTTGGAAAATCTTATACATTTTAAGCCTAATGGTTTGCAACGTTAAAATTTAATACACGAAATACACATACAACGTTACAATTTTTAAAAATACGTAATTTAATATAAATAATACAATTAAGCTATGTTTGAGATAATCCAAATCAATCAAATTTTTCAAACAACGCTCTCAAGTTTTAGATTCAAAAGTCTGAAATTCTACCCTATATGACAGAAACGTAGCAAGTGTCTCCGTATTTGCGCTATTATTGAGTAATTCCAATATCGAATCCATAATAATTGTAATTATACCAAAAGATGTTTTAGGTTGATAAAGGATGATAAAGCTTGCCTCAATAATACCTAATTATGGAGATTGAGAGATTGCGATTGGAGCGTGGTTAAATGTAAATCTATATATATAAAAGAAAGTCTGGTTAGTTACACCATTTATAAGTCGAGAACGGCTGCACCGATTTTTCTAATCTTTGGTTTGTTGGATTTGTCTTCGTCTCGAATAGCAGAATAATTAATAAAAATTAGAAAAAAAAAAGAAGCGGTAAGAAGTTTGCCGGGACAGGTAGTCTAAATATATAAAATAAAGTCGGGTTAGTTACACCATTTATAAGCAGTGATCGGAGTAGGTAGATTAAATGGGGTCAATAATCTCAAACATTGATGTTAATATGGACATGCCTTCGGGATACCGGAATTTCTTAGTATCAGTTTTAAAAAAAAACGGCATATCCACATTATGCTAGCTGTACCAAAGTACACATACACATCAATCTACCTATTCCTATCACTGTTTATAAGTCTAGAACGGCTGGACCGATTTTAATGATTTTCGGTTTGTTGGATTTGTATTTGCCCCGAATAACAGAATAAGTATCAAAATACCAGAAAATTTACAAACAAAGTGGCGGTACGAAGTTCGCCGGGACAGCAAGTAAAATTTAAAAGCTAGTGATATAAATTATTGTTTGCTATTGTACGTTTAATCTTTGCAATATTTGATTTGTTTACAGGCTACGCAATAGGATGGACGGGGTTATGATTTATATTACACAGGGTGTCCCAAAACTAGTGCTGGCAATTACGAGCTTAGATCGCGAGTATCGTTGAAAGAACTGTTAAAGAAAATTAAGGTACAAACAGTAGCTTCTCAATTCATTTATAAAAATATTATGTACGTTTGCAAAATTATGTATGTATACCTACGAAACACATAATTTTCATACCCGGACTAAAGTTAAACTTGCCGTTCCAAATTTCAGACTGCAGAAAGTGGGTCATTCGTTCGTGGGAAAATATATTCGCGTTTTGAAAACCACCGAATATTGCTAAGCTAACTACGGGTATGTATAAATATAAATCACATGTCAAGATGATTTCAATGAAAAAAGATTAATAACAATATTATTTTTTTCTTAAATTACAAAAATGTCTGGAATTAAATACTGCTCTGCTCGTAGTGGTACATATTATTTTCATGTAAACATACTATTTATTATAAAAAAACTGACAACAGTGACTGAGTTCATTGCGCTTTTTCTGGGCACAATATTGCCCCAAACTTGGTATTACGTAAAAAATTGGGACGTAAGAAATAAAAATTTAATTTACAGGAATAAATTGGTTTTATTGGGTTTTGTTTAGGAACACGGTGTAGTGTATCCCGGTAGAAACGAGACAATATATAGAAGTATAATATTACTTGCAATCGCACGTGATCCTCTGATTTATATGCGTATCACCTGCGTACAGACAACGGCAGGTCAACCTACCACAAAATTAAAGGTCATTGAACTGATTTTCAACTTTAAGTCCGACATGTAGAGATTAATATCAATTGAGAAAGTTTGACGTTTTGTAGTAGGTTGACGTGCTGTTGTCTGTACATACATATAGATATACCACAAGGCATATTCCACGACTTTTTAGTGTTCAAGTTTAGATAATAAGTGCTTAATTGAATTATCAAACTCACTTAATCAGTTATGGATTAATTGCGTTCCAATATTGAATTGATTGATTGATTGATTTGCTTAAAAGCAACCCTTGAAATCTCATTTGAATTGCTAGTAAGTGCTATGAAATAATAAATCTTTATTCATATAGAAATAATGTTGTTTATGAATTTTCATTGTTAATTTATCAAAGTTTTAACATAACAAACAACCATTTTTATTACCCGTAAAAAAATCTTTATGACGATAAAATAATAAATTATCAAGTAGAATAAAAATTATATTAAATGTTTAAAAAAATATTTGTCATTGTAAGATTATTATTTAAAACAAAAACATTAATAAATATAAAAATAAATAATAATATGCATTAAAATGTTTTTGTTAGACTCAAGACCCCTCTGCTAGCGAAATGGTTGCTTTAAGAAAAGTTAAAAGGAAAACTATCAGCAGTCCTAACAAAAACATCAAATTTTCTCAATTGATATTGATCTTTAAAAGTCGGATTTAAAGTTGAAAATCAGTTTAATGTCCTACAAATTTTTGGGCAGGTTGACCTGCGGTTGCTGTTACTTGAAGGCTGTAATTCTCTTTTTTCCATTTACTTAAATGTATATGTCAATTCCCACATTTTAATTTTATGCATGCCGTGGTGACCTTTAATTAACCGACTTCTAAAAATGAGGAGGTTCTCAATTCGTCGGAATCTTTTTTAAGGCAACATTAGAAAATGAAAATTTTTAAATGTATTTTGTATTGTCTAGGTGAAAGATTATTTGGCTGTCCTTGATAAAATAAATAAATTTACTATGTTGAATATAGAAAAAAATATTGTAAGCGCAGTCAAAACACGCTCTAGAGCAAAAAAAAAGAAAACGGGAATTTATAGAGACTATCAATCAAGAATATCAATTTCTAAATAGATATATAGATTTTAGACATACGAAAATATGTGACGCATATCACTTATCAGCCCGATAAGATAGTGCCGTCACTCAATTAATAAATTTAGTAAATTAATACATTCGCAGATAACGCGTTTTAATATAAACCACCTTATCAGGCTGAAGTGCCGGCCGATCTGGTATTAAAATTATTGCTAGAATGTACGCTGTGATTTTGGAACAGACCAACGACTTATTATATTTGAATGCAGGTAGTAAAATAATAAATATTTATTACAACAATCACACTAATTTATCTAACCCCAAAGTATAAAAACTTATACTACGGTAATAATGGTAAGTGCCGTGTGGATGGCCGTAAAGAATACACTTCCCCATCGCTAACAGGATGCGTGTCGTAAAAGGCGACTAATTCCTGTAGCACGAGACGGGCAGCAGCGTCTGCTTGCGAAATCTTATTAAAAATGCGCTCGCTAACCCGCCTGCCAAGCGTGGCGAGTATTGGCAATCCCCACCAATGAAAGTCATTAGGGGAGGCCTATGTTCAGCGGTTCCTATGGCTGAAATGATGAAAATGATGATGGTAATAATAATAAAAAATTGTTACACCAACACCACACAATTACACCAATTATCTTTATTTACCCCAAACTAAGCAAAGCTTGTAGCTATGGCGACCAGACAACTGATAAATATACTTAACTACTTTTATAAACATCCATGAATTAGGTACAAATGCTCGTGCTAATCGCACAAACATCTTTTTAGTCCGGAGCCCGAACCACTACACTAGACGGTCGTCTGGTGACTAGATACCTGAGTTATAAAAAAATGTTGGACAACATTACATACATTGCTCTAATCAAGTAGCTAAAGCACCAGTGTTATAGAAATCAGAAACAACGACGGTACCACAACACCCTGACCCGTGACAATATAGAAAAAGATCGTTTTCTACATTGACCCGACCGGGAATTGAATCCGGGACCTCAGAGATGGCGACGCCAAGTCCGTTGCGCTCGCCTCTCAGCTACGAAGGTCGTCGATACAACAATATCTTCCCATTGATCGATGGAAAAGTAACGCACGCTAACGTTTACTATTCCATCGATTTATGTGAAGCGATCATCAGCGAGCTATGGAAACGTCGATGCTTGGTATCTTGTTAAGACGCTGACTAGAGCCAATGAACTTGAGCAATAGATATTCCCATTAAATGTTCGTTAGAGCAGAACCACGTATGTCAAACTCAGTAGGAGTGACAGAGAAGGTGCTGCTTGAAATGAAAGGGCCTAAGTGCCAAACCACAAAAAACACGATTTTAATTAAAGTAACCACTTTATTGAAAAACAAAAGTAGCCAATTGCTTTAGTAATATAAAAGCCATAGTTTTGCTTAAGATGATCAAAATTACTATAAGTACAAGTGAGAAAAATTTGAATTTATGTATTTTCAGAGACAAATTTATTTATGTTTTACATCGAACTAGTGAAGTTTGTGGAATCGTGTTTTGGAAATGAGCATTAGGTTAGAAATACGATCAATTGTAACTGCCTTGTCTTTTTAAAACAATATGAGCTATAGATTTCACACGAAACCTTCTTTTTTTGGAACAATTTGGCTACCCTGAGATTTATAATATTAGCTTTTTTAATCTAAAATGTCTTCTACAAAAAAGATTTTAACACAAAAATAACATTTTCCCGTAGATACCAAACCCAGCCAACGTTGTTAACACGAGCCAATTAAACAATCTTTCCATGTTATGTCCAGGCTCGCTGCTGGCGATACTATGTTTTCATAAATCTCTTTTTCTATTTGCTTTCAACAAAAATACTGTTTTAATAAAGTAAATATCATAATGATAAAGAACAAATTGTAAAATTAAAAGTTTTACCTAAGTTATGAGGTGGGTGGACCATGGAAGGCCATGCTCCTTTGAAGGTCAATTATTATAAAGTCCTAGCAATAATTTTATCTACCCTTAACTTTTCATACCTACGTCATCTATAATATATATATATATATATATAGGGTATATAGGGTCAATGTAGAAAACGATCTTTTTCTATATTGTCACGGGTCAGGGTGTTGTGGTACCGTCGTTGTTTCTGATTTCTATAACACTGGTGCTTTAGCTACTTGATTAGAGCAATGTATGTAATGTTGTCCAACATTTTTTTATAACTCAGGTATCTAGTCACCAGACGACCGTCTAGTGTAGTGGTTCGGGCTCCGGACTACAAAGATGTTTGTGCGATTAGCACGAGCATTTGTACCTAATTCATGGATGTTTATAAAAGTAGTTAAGTATATTTATCAGTTGTCTGGTCGCCATAGCTACAAGCTTTGCTTAGTTTGGGGTAAATAAAGATAATTGGTGTAATTGTGTGGTGTTGGTGTAACATTTTTTTATTATTATTATGTTATGTCCAGGCTCGCTGCTGGCGATACTATGTTTTCATAAATCTCTTTTTCTATTTGCTTTCAACAAAAATACTGTTTTAATAAAGTAAATATCATAATGATAAAGAACAAATTGTAAAATTAAAAGTTTTACCTAAGTTATGAGGTGGGTGGACCATGGAAGGCCATGCTCCTTTGAAGGTCAATTATTATAAAGTCCTAGCAATAATTTTATCTACCCTTAACTTTTCATACCTACGTCATCTATAATATATATATATATATATATATATATAAAACAAAGTCGGGTTAGTTACACCATTTTTAAGTATAGAACGGCTAGACCGATTTTTATGTCATTTATTTGTTGATTTCTCCGCCCCAAATAGCAGAATAACTAAGTATAAAAACACGGGAAAATTTAAGAATAAAAAAATTTGAAGAGGCGGTACGAAGTTCGCCGGAACAGCTAGTTGTAAATAAATTTTACTGAAAATCAAGTCTGTTTCAAATGTATAAATCGTCAACATCAACGTTTGAAATCTGTACAAACACTCATACAAATACTGAGGGTATTTTGATTTCAAGCCTGATGGAGTGTAGCTATTTAGATTAATAATTATTAGTTAAAATAAACAGTACTTAAAATGGAGTGTAAACTGGTATAGGCCTTTGGCACAAAACATACCGATATAATTATTAGCAGTAATAACTGTTACATTCAAAGCGTTACCCTGTAAATGTAACACAATAAAATACTTTTGGAACTTTTCGACTACATATTTGTTTTTCATGGCTACAGCGCAGGTTGAGTGAGATCTTCGTCAGTTTTAAGTATTCACAATGGCGTAATTTGTAACATGTCAAAGCAAATGGTTAACCTTTTTACCGAGCAGTTGAATCAAATACAGAAACAAACCACCGCGTTCAATATTGAATTCAAGACAAATGTACTCTATTTTTTCTACAAATTGTTCTTTGAAATTGATGCGAGCAGTCTTCTCTGTTGAATTGAAATAAATGATTCTGTTCACCGATATTAAACTGCATTGGTATTGCGGCACGTATTGATTCATGTGATATTTCTTTGGTAAGGCAACTAGTTAGGTTTTACGCAGTTTCAAATTTATGATATCAATTTGCACCATCCTTTTAGGAAGGACATTAAC
Organism: Anania hortulata; assembly: GCA_963576865.1. NCBI lineage: Eukaryota > Metazoa > Arthropoda > Insecta > Lepidoptera > Crambidae > Anania > Anania hortulata. The sequence continues at coordinate 4,853,225 of OY756408.1, read as the reverse complement.
AACTTTTATAATCAACCTAGCACCAAACGTAATATATATTCAGTCATATTTATTAAATTTACAAAAGCAGAAGTAAGATATATTGTGTATTTAATATTTTTACAGACATATATATTCTATTACACTCTATGTATGTATTTACTTTACTAAATATATAACCTTTTAGTATTATTATTATTTTTTTTAACTAGATTTAAATTTGTTATTATTTTTTGGCTGTCTGTTTGCCGAGGCTACACGCCTCCTCTCTCTATTATACGGCATCCGCAGAATACCAGTGGCAGTGACCCGCCCACCGCGTCACTACCTTATACTGAGCGGAGACCATTTTGGTACCTACCATGTTTTATTTTTGTTTTTAAAATTGTAAAATTATTTAGTATTCTAAGGTCTAATATGTTTTTATTTTATTTTTAACTTGTATTTTATGAGGTACCAAATTATCATTTTTTCTTTATTTCTTTCTTCTTTCAAACGTTAAAGGATATACAGTGTGTGGCCTACAACCGGGGATAATATTGAAAACCGAGACTTCGTAGAGTATTAGTTTTTTTTTTAAACAATTCCAGTTACCCAAAACCCATGCATTACACTCAATAAGAATTTTAAGTTACGATTCATAATCAGTGTATTATTTCAAAACGATTAACTGTACTACATTAACTGTATTACAACAACATTTACATACCCCTATGGCAAATAAAGAATTTGAATTTGATATTATCGCTGTCGCTAGCGTTGTCGCTATCGCTGTTGTCAATGTCGTATCAAAGAGACGTTCCAAGTAGCTCCGAATAAGTACGATGCAGAATGAACTCAATCGATCGAGTTGAGTCGAACTATTGCATTAAATTGATTTTACAATTAAATTCATTAAGACTAAAATCTTTTTTCTTTTGAGGTGCGGAACCCTAAAAACACATTTTGTATTTGTTTATTCATGGTCTCAACGCCAAACGGAAATATGTTTAATGTCTTATGACTTCCAAAATCCTAGTGACGGTACAAAGAAATCAAATGCACAATGAATGTAAGTATTAACTATCTCAGAGACTGAGTTCGTTTTCTCTGGGTAGCCCGAGTTTTAAATTGATAGAGATGAAGTTTAACGGCATAGAAAACATATTTACATCGTTTTATTGTCATACGTATTCTTTGTGTTTACATGGCTTACAATGTAAATAATGTCGTGATTTTAATCTTATTATACTACTAATTAAAGTAAAACAACATAAATAAAGAGATAACATCGGTTTCGAAAAAAACAAATTCTAAACGTAGCCGAGTCAAGCGAAAACCGTGCTCCTACCGTGAATAAGTTTGTAACTATAAAAACAGTACATAGAGTTTATATAAACAGCACAAAATGACTGAAACTGACCGGTCATGGTCAAATACGGCCAAATTCGGTAAAATTAAACCAAACATTCCTGTCCAATTAAATATGAATTAATATGTAAATAATATTATTTATTGAGGTGTACGTGCTTATTGCGTCACAGCGCGGTTGTTGTAACTTGTATGTAGTTTTTTTAATATACAGCTATTTTTTATTTTATTTCATCATCACTACATCTTTATTAACTAATATAATCATGTATGTAAATCATCATCCGTTTATTATTTTCTCTTAATATATATTTATAAAAATGAATTTCTATTTCCCTTGACCATCGCATCACGCGTGAACGGAAGGAACAATTTCGCAAATTCTCTTTTTGTTGTGTTATTTATTATCAGAACATAATTTTTATGAAAGTAAAAAAAAGTTCCGCAGAAATTTCTTTAAGAATAAACTAAAGACCACGCGAACGAAGTCGCGGGCAACAGCTAGTAAATTATATTTTTTTTATTTTTTTTTATTAGCCATTTCTGTCTCACTGCTGAGCAAAGACCTCCCCTAAACCTCTCCACTTATCCCTGTCGGTGGTGGCTTGCCAATCTTGGAGAAAATTGTCTAAGTCATCGCGCCATCGCTTTCGAGGTCTACCTCTCGAACGATGTCCGTCAGTAGGCTGCCAGGGCGTGACGACTTTTGTCCACCTTTAGAATCCATCCTATGGACATGACCCGCCCATTCCCACTTCAACTTTGCAGCTTTTTCTCCCACGTCTATGATCCCATTAATTATATAAATGATGTTTATTTATATTTAATTAGACAGGAATTTTTTAGTGAATTTGACCGTAATTGACCGGTCATCTATCGTATTTGACTATCGCGACTGGTCAAATACAGTCTTCTTACATCTCTACATAAGTAGGTACCTACGACTACGAGTACATAACACATGCCACAACTATACCAGACTACATTTTTATCGGATACATTCCCTACGCAGTGCCCTTTCAGTCTGAAAGAGCGTTGATTACCGGTATTGTGTGGAGAAGTCGGGACTGATCGCCTGTTCTATTCTGTAATAGGTGCCGTCAGCAAAAGAAGATATTGATTGCAATAAATAAGAAGTTTCAAACTATTGTTTTTCTTTTTTTGCAACATAGATAGATAGATAGATAGATACTCTTTATTGTACACCACACAAAACAAACAAATCACAGGAAAGTAAATACTTAGTGAATAGCACAATTTAGGCGGTCTTATCGCTGGAAGCGATCTCTTCCAGACAACCTTCAGGTAGAGGAAAGTTGAATTAATATTGAGAGAAGGGAGGCGGTGAAGAGTTCCAAAACATAAAAGTCCAAAAATTTAACAAAGTAATTAAACAAACAAATAAAATAAAATAAGAACAAATAAAACTAAAATACATACTATCTAGTACATGTACATAGTAAAATACTTATAGAATTGACATAATATGAATACATACTTAAAATAAATACATGTAAATAAATAAATACCCTATTAACATGAAAAAGAATCTATTTCTTAAATATTTCTTTATTTACTATGTGCCGTGACTTCGTCTAGATAGACTGCAGAACGATAGTTTTTTTTTAGCAATCACTCTAATTATTAAGCCCAAATTGGACTAGATAACTAATAAACATACTTACATTCATTTATCCATAATTTAGGAACACTTTTTAATGCTCGTGCTTGTCACGTAAATATTTGCTTCTTGCGGGATTCGAACCTAAAACCGCCAAGCTTTGTTGTCCGGAGTACAAACGACTATTAAGACCAGATGGTCGTAGATAAGAATAAATAATATTTATTATTCTTTTTTGGGAAAACTATCATGAGATAAATTCATAAATATTTACTTCTTGCGGGATTCGAACCTGAAACCGGCAAGCTTTGTAGTCCGGTGTAAAAACGACTATTAAGACCAGATGGTCGTCGATAAGAATAAATAATGTTAGTTATTCTTTTTTGGCAAAACTAAAATGAGATAAATTGGTTGTATGTTATAAGCTGGAGCATTATATTTGGGCTTGATTTTACCTAATATCGTTATTATCGTCGTAATTACGTAACGTCTAAACTTTATAATAATTATATTGGTATTATTTATAATAATACCAATATGAAATTAGTCATGTCATTTATATTAGTTAGTAGAGTTACGATTTTTGCAAACGGATCAGTTTGAATTAAAAAAAAAAAGATTTTTCGTTTTTTTTTTCTTGCAGCTAAATTTCTATGAACTGTGTATTTATGCATAAAATAAACAGCCTCATAACTTTAATTGAAGCTACTACAAAATTGACCTAAAGTTGAGAATTTATGTTAAATTTTCAACTTTAAATTAAAAATCTAAACTGATGATTTCTTAGTTTCTAAGTAGCTTCAGAGAATGTGCTAGACTCTAAGCTTTCATAATAATAATAAAAAAAATAGTACTTTATAGGCATAGGCAGATACCACTCAACACGAGGCACCTAAAAAAATTTTTTGGACGTCACTTTTCTGGCCGCCTTGTATAATTATTTCCAAAAGTATATATCGCTTACTCAAGGAGTGGACTTATGGGGCTCAAGACACATTTAGCCAATGATAATAACTTGACGAAAAATAAATCTCACCGAGCTCCGACCCTCAATAGCTATCACACTAGGTTCTTTAAAATTACGGTTCTGTGAAATTACTTTACATAGAAGAGGTTTACATAATGTAGGCTTTCATTTAACCTGGGTTGAGTTAATCTTCTTTAGAACATTCTTAGCCACTTCTAAAATTAATTTTACTTATAAACTACTTGTTTTGCTGGCTGTACCTACTAGAGGTCGGAGCTAAGTCATTTAGAGTTTTACAAATTCCCTGACTTTATTTATTAAAAGTTTCGGTATGATGTTCGTAACCAACTCTTGTGATGAGCCGTTTCTGACATATCAATATAATGTTACAGAACTTCATTTAAACAATGTCTAAGTAGCATAACGGTTTACCCATATTTCAGAGTTACGATTCTTGCTATGAAATTGAAAAAAAAATACAGGCCAAAATATGAAAAATTATTTTTTATTAAGTTGTATTGATATACATGGGGCACACTAAAAGTTTTGCACTTCTAGCTAATCGGAACTATTTGAATTTCGAATGTTATATTTTTTTAAACGTTGCAACCTTCTTATTAATAAAAAAAAACAGTTGGCGGGAAATGATTTGTCAATTGTGTTTTTTATCACACATCAAAGTTATTGAATGAAAATAATGTGGCTACTGTTAAGCGGCTAATTGAAGAAAACCCGTGAATTACCTATGAGACAATACGAGGACTATTGGGGATTGGTATGAGCCAAATTCAGAAAATTTTACACGAAGAATTGAAAGTTCGGAAACTTTGCTGTTGTTGGATCCCTCATGAACTGACAGCGGAGCAAAAGCGGGCTCGCGTGGAATGGTGTTATGGTGCTCACAGATGCTACTGAAGTACGACCACGGACATTCTAATGCTGTTTATGACATTGTCACAGGAGACGAAACGTGGATTTATTGTTTTGAATCCGAAAAAAAACAGCAATCTTGTGAATGGGTGTTTGAAAATGAGAACAGGCCAACAAAAGTGAGGCAGGCGAGAAACGTTGGTAAAAAAATTAACGCGTTTCTTTTCTTAGCTACGGGTCCCATTTATACAAATCACTTGAAGATCAAGAGAGTGTTAATGCCAAGTGGTATTCTACCATTTGTTTACCCAGGGTGTTAGAAAAAGTTCGCAAAAGACGACCCAAAAGCCGCGTTCTCCTACATCATGACAACGCTGTGAAGAAGCGTTGTCATGATGTAGGAGAACACGGCCAACAAAATAAAGTCCTTTTTAGCTTCCGAAAAAGTACAACTCGTCACCCATCCTGCGCATAGCCTCGACCTAGCACCCTGTGATTTCTGTATTTTCCCCAAAATCAAAGATTTGATGAGAGGTTTTATTTTACCAACTCCGAAGAGGCAGTGATAGCGTTCAATCAGCACGTAGAAAACATGCCTTCAGATCTGTGGTCCTCCTGTTTTAAAAATGGTTCGATCGCATGAAAAAATGTTTAAAATGTAAAGGAGAGTATTTTGAAAAGCAATAAACATAATATTTTGGTTATAACATGTTGTTTTTTTAAGTTACGCAAAACTTATAGTGTGACCTACGTATTACTATCCCTGCTAAATAAACTCTATGCATTTGTAGAGAAAAACTAAAGTTAGTTAAGACAGATAAGACTAATTGAAAAATTTGGCAAATAATTACAAAGTTTTTAATCGATACGTCAATTAGAATTCAGTAGGTTAAAAACTACTTCCAAGATTTTATTACATAGTTAGTTACGAGAGCCAGTGAAGCTAATAGACGACAGATTGCGGAAGCCGCTGGATGCGGGCCGCTTTCTACCGGCCAATCTAAGTCACTGAGGGAGGCCTATGTTCAGCAGTGGACATCTTATGCCTGAAATAATGATCATGATGATGATAAATGGTGTCACAAAAACCTTATTTGTTCCAAAAGGGGTGATTCTAGTGCTTAAATACAACCATTTTTATATTATATATATATATATATATATTATTTTTTTTATATAGGTACATATTAATACGAAATAATTCAATCCAAGTGTGCCGTGTGGGGACGGCCGTAAAGAATACACTTCCCCACCGCCAACAGGAGGTGTTTCGTAAAAGTCGACTAATTCCTGTAGCACGAGACGGGCAGCAGAGTCTTCGTGCGAAATCTTATAAAACCCGCCTGCCAAGCGTGGCGAGTATTGGCAATCCCCCCGATGATCAGTCATTGGGGGAGGCCTTTGTTCAGCAGTGGACCTCCTACGGCTGAAATGATGATGATGATGATGAATTCAATCCATATTATTAGGTGTGTTTTTTTTGCAAAAAAAGAACACTTATTCATACAAATGATGATGTCAGCTGGTCGTCGGTTTAGTATGAGGAAATATTTTTTTGTGTGATTTATCTGTTGATACCATGCCAAAAGTGTAAGAACACCCTTAAGGATCAAACATCGTTTTTGTATTGGGATATTGATAATTAAAATTCAAGAGTTTGCAAAAAAATATAATTTAATAATAATAAAAAAACTAAAAACAACAATGGCAATTGAGTTAATGACATTGAAATAAATCACTATACACTAATAAACAATATCTTTTAAAGATATCAGCTAATTACATATTTATATCTTATTTAGGTACTTTTAAGTTTTTGATTGCCTTTTTTTGTTGTTGCATTAAATTATTTCTATGGCACATTTTAAAACTGTTTGTTGATTTTTGTTGATTTGAAATTTCTTCAGCCGTTAACCAATCTAATTATTTTATTGTTCAAATTTACCAAACATGCAAATACTAGTAATACTCGAATGAATAATATTAAAGAATGCCGCCTCTTAACGCATTGAACGCCTCGCAGTTTGCGGTTGACCCCTAAACAATAGATCTAGAAGTCTATGTTTAAGGCAGGTAAAGACTTAAAAATTCAAGTTTTTATTTGGAGTAATGATACCTTGTATGTGAATTCCTTACTTTAAGATTATCATTGGACAATTATTGGTGTACTCTGTCTGATGCATAGATAGATAGATACTCTTTATTGCACACCATACAAGTAAAATACACATGATTTTTACAGAAAGATGTACAATTTAAATATTTAAAAATCTTTAAAGGAAAAGTAATATAGGATGTAACTATCAAGTTGTATCTTTCAAAGATCATTTGTTAATTGCAGATACTCTTAAAGTTTAAATGAGCAAGTTTTGTAAAATTGCAGTTGTATGACTATTTACAGACCACAGTTCTTCAACCTACCACAAAATGTCAAATTTTCTTGATTGAAATTGATCTCTACGTGTCGGACTTAAAGTTGAATATCAGTTGAATGACCTTTAACTTTTGGGTAGATTGACCTGCCGTTGTCTGTAAAATAGGGAACTACCCTGCTGATTTATCCCGATAGGTGTCGCGTTGTTTGGTCTTGCCCGTAGTGATTATTTGATCCATTGATCAATCCATTGATCCATTTATCAAATAATCTGTTCTGTCACTGTTGCCACTGATCAAATAACCACTACGATAAAGGTTATGATAAGTTGTCAAGCGTGTGTCAAACCTGCGTCATACTAACGAGCACAGAAAAAAAACTAACTATCATTTGCGTGGACATTAGTTGACAACGGTTAGCAAGACCGAACACGCTGGCGCCATCTGAGATCAGCTTTGCCTGTGCTTCCTCATTAAGTAGTTAACACGTTTGTTGAGTTTTAATAGTATTACATTTGCGACGTATTTAAGTTTAGAAGGTGTCATTTTTACGGCCGCCCTCACATGGCACATGGCCAACAGGAGGCGTGTCCTAAGAGGTGACTAATTCCTGAAACACAAGACGGGCAGCAGCGTCTGCGTGCGAAATCTTATAAAGAAACGCGCTCGCCAACCCACCTGCCAAGCGTGGCGAGTATTGGCAATCCCCCTCGATGATAGGTCATTGGGGAAGGCCTATGCTCAGCAGTGGACTTCCTATGGCTGAAACGATGATGATGATGAAGTCATATTTTAGTGGGTAAGTCTTGCGTCAGCAAAAGTGCAATACGTACAACTCACGCTAGTATTTAACTGTATAAATAGTTTTTATCCAAATGTTAGTGCCACCCTGTATTCACGAATCGCCAAAACTGCAACTTCATCATACAAATATAAATGAACTGGGTCAGAATAACAAACAAGGCCGCTCCCACTGGGAATTGAACTTGTTAACGATGACACGATATTACTGTTACATGTTCCTCTTAATATAATATTTTTGTACAATTGTACCTAAAAAATATAATTACACATTTATATTAAAGCATTTACAGTTTTAATACACTTAATTGTTAAAATAATACATTTATTATTGTTATGTACAGGTTAAAATCGACTTAATTACAATAAAAGTATAGTTTACACAATCGCCAAAATATTTTGGCACACACTTTGCTGTTAAGAAAAACGTTTAACTTTGTTCAATCAGCAATCATATTTTTTTAATTCGGCAAAGTAAAGTAATTACATAAAATAAACGCCAAAGTTGTCAATTGTATCAAAATTAACCTAGCTCTTCCATCGTCATTGTGGCTAGATATTTTTAAGATATATGAATCAAACAGGTACCGCTTTTATGTTCGCAAAGTTTATTAACACCTTGCCTTTCGTCAATATTCCGCAAGATAAAGATACCATTTTCAATAACAACACTATGGCTCACGATGGGGTGTGCTAGGATACACCACTGACATAAACAAAACGTTGCTATCTATGGATGTTTATTAAAAGACATTTGACATATTTTATCGTTCTTTTTTAATGAGAACAGAGAACTGCTAACCCGCACACACATTTCTTTTCAATAAACATTGAATTCCAATTACGTACCAACAAAATGGTGTGACGTAATAGAAAGTCATAAACACAATTTTCTATCTCAACAAAATACTCAAATCTAAATAATATATTCTTTACAGAAAGTTTGCAAAGTTTGCAGCAATTCAATTTCCCTTGTGTGACTTTAAATAAAACGACATTCAGAAAAACTGAACTAGACAATTTATTAGAATCCGATGCTTTTATCAATTATTTATTTAGTTAATATTAGAGCCTCAGCTGCTCTTTGTTAAACCTTTTTGGACCCAAACCTACATAATTGTCCGATCTCTCTTTTTAAAACACGTTTCTAGTTACTAATATCAAATCTTTAGAATAAGTTTTTTCTGTAACCGGAAGGGTTAAGAAGCAGATGTTTTCTCTGAAAAACAAGCCTAATCTTGTCTGTCTGCTGCTCTATAATCTGGAAGTCATTACCTCATCAACGTATCGCAGCTCTTACAATTAGGGAACTTGTTGTATGTTTTCAGTCCAAGGGCATGGTTTTAACCAAATGTTTTTTAAAGGAGACTTCTATGTCAACCATTTTGCTTATTGGGGCTTAAATTCATTCCTGGGCAGAAATTATCTTCTTCTTCTAGTCTCAACAGAACCCAGGATTTGTATGCTCAATGACACACCTCTTGCAGTACTTTTTCACTGCTCTATATCCTCTAAGAGTGACAGGAGTATCCTGGATATTGAGTTGAGTGAGTCCTCGACAGTAGTATGCGACTGCCTCTAAACCGTCGTCTCCGATCAGCTCGCAGCCACGAAGAGCAAGCTTCTTGAGGTTGGGACAGCACCTGGCGAGGATCTGTAAGAAAATATATATATCACATTTTACTTGGGTTTACATCAAATTTGGAAGTTGCAAAAAGTAGACTGCTGATTTATGGTATTCTCTTAGTATAGCACTTAAAACTGACGGCCGATGGAGCAGAAAAGTTCTGGAATGGAGGCCACGTACCGGCAAGCGCAGCCTAGGACGTCCACCTGCAAGGTGGACAGACGACCTGGTAAAGGTTGCAGGAAGCCGCCAGATGCGTGCCGCTTCAACCGGCCAATCTGGAAGTCAATGGGGGAAGCATATATTCAGAAGTGGGACTACCTATGACTGAAATGATGATGATGAAAAAATAAGAACACCAGAACATCAACGTTCAGAGTACAAATACTTACTTACAGCTTGACATCTGTAAATTTAATCTGATGATGTCTTATACTGATGCTGCTAGTATACTTATCCAGATTTTGATTGGTCTCAAACCTGTAAGTCTAATGCTCTCAGCCTGAGTACTGTTTAGAGTCACGACCTACTTAATCTACTCCATTATCATCAAGAGCACCTTCAATATCATACGTTAAATTAACAGAAACACCTTGCCAAGCATCTTTGTCTGACACTGCTGTCATACTAACCTGCAAACCAGCTTCTGATACGTCTGTAGCTCCCAGGTCTAATGCTCTCAGTCTGGAACACCCTCGAGCTACCGCTTCTACTCCATCATCACCAAGAGCTCCACAACCCCGCGCGTTCAGGTACCGAAGCTTGTAGCAACGACGAGCTAGGGTTCTGATACCGGAGTCTGACACCTGGTAAATAAAATTTTAAGTCAATTGGGTTAAGGCATTATTCTTATTATTCTTTAAGCCACTCGCTGTGGCGCTCTATAGGGGAGGCATCGGCCTCGGTCCAGCATAGGAATTCTAGGGGCTGATGATGATGATGGTGCTAATCATTCTTATTAACTGAATGTCATTCTTCATGCCTTGAGCGTTCAAGGTCCCCGATTCAATTCTGGTCGGTTCAGTCAAGGAAACGAACTTTTCACACGGTCTTGTGGTTAGGAATTAACATTTTGTCAAAATTGTATTTTAATCTCTTGTCTCTGAGTGAATTTATGTAACACTTACTGTCGTAATAATGAAAACAAATAAATGAAATTCAAATGACTGAAATATTTCAGTAATAAAACATTCCCTGTGTCCCTGTCCCTGCTTTGAGCAATGTACACTTTATCAAACTCTTCATAACCCTAGATATGGTAAAAAATATTTTTTCCAAGAACTATCAATGAACTACGACTTTGAGTGAGAACTTATAAAATTGAAGAACTTATAAAGTTGAATTGAAGAAATGCACACTTAGAAGTCTTATTTAAAGATCTAAAGGCTACGTTTCAGTAAATCTTATTTGCTCGTTGAAACATCAAGCTCAATCAATCTAGTTTCTTATAAAGTGAGCTAACTTTGACCCATATTTACTAAAAATACTCCTTTGCTAACATTGGAATCGTAGAAGGAAAATATGCAATATCCGAACATAACACCATAAACACACCTATGAATGACTAAAATGATGATGGTTAATCGACGATTAATCACGATATAAGAGCAATTTGTCATAACACTATGGGAAACCTCACACATTAAGCTGAACACATAAAACTCATTTATCATGAGCACAGCCCATAACATCGGCTCTGTCATAGAATGAATAAATATACAAATACAGAAGGCAAGTTTCGCTATATAAACATAAAACTTTCAGAAACCTACCTACAAACTGAAACATAGGTACTTAATGGGTATAATATTATATACTAATGTACAGGGTTACATTGCAAAAGGGTGGCAATTTTTTCAAAATAAGATCTAGGGAGCAAACTAAAGAAGCGTCTTAATTGTTATTATTTTTAATAATCGTATGTTATGAAAAAAAAAACTTCAAAATATCTAAAAATAAAGTCAATAGAGAGATTACGAAAGCCGCGCGGTCATTCATCAGAGGCGTAGGTATGGCGAGCCTACGAGGACCTTACGCAGTGCACATACGGTGCAATTTTTTCATGAATGAGTTAAATTATCCACGCGTACGATTTTTAACACACAATAATTAAATGTGAAACAGTTTTTTTTTGTTTTTTGCATAGTTCGATTTAGTTACTGATTCTGAGCCACTTCTAAAGATTTGGCACCCCTTTGCAATGTAACCCTGTAGAGGTATAATATGAACTGAAACTTATCGGAAATCAGTATCGGAAAAGAATAAAATTACGTATACTGAATTGATATTTATGAGAATGAAAGCTTTTTGTGCCGACCGATATTGTTGACTTAAGTGGTTTTTACAATTTCAGCAAACCGAAAATAAAAAGGAAAGTGTTCAATAATAATGAATAATATGCTACAAATAAGTTTAGAGAAAAATATAAAAAGGAGAAGAGAAAAAGGCCCCTATTTCCTTTCCTTGTAAGGGTACAACAAAAAAATTCAATGCCAATAATCCACATGAGTGGTTTGCTGGGCTCTTTGATCTCTGACGATATAGCCACAGAATAAATAATAGTTATGGGTATACAGAAGATAAGCTTCATACAATACGCGTTCGAGAAACGCATACATAGACATCGCTCATGGAAACGCAATTTTAGAACACTGTGGAACAGTTCGAGCCTAAGCGTTCCGATATTTTTGACCGTAAGAGATATGTCTATGTGTGCGTTGTTCTATCACTTATTGTATGAAGCTTAGCTTTTGTAACTCCTTGTTTTATGGAATAACTATTATATTGTTTACCTATGTTTTGGAGTCTACCGACTCCGACCCCGTAAAAATAACAAAAATATTTGAATAAACTGCCATATTATCTTGTTCTGAGTAGGTAAAATGCATTTTGTAATCTTCCAATAAATAAATAACTAACATAAAATAAAAACATTGATCACGACAGCATCTTCTGAATAAGGAATTATTAAAAAAACCTAACCGTGAAACTTGTTTTGTTATTTTGTATAGAGTTTAACATTTAAAACAAAAACTTTTGTTAACTATTAAGCATTTTTAATAAAGGCGCAAATCTCAATTCTTGTGTCAGGAAGTTCTGAATATTGTTAGCTTTATCAAGACCAAGAAAGCTTTTGCCGCTTATCAGTATGGCTGTTGACAGGTAGTAGAATAGAATAGAATAAGAATTTATTTGCATAAAACACGGTATATACAATGGTGACATTTAATAAAAGCTCAACATGTTTTGTCCAGATAAGACGTGCAAATATAATAAATACTATTAGTTCAATTAATTAATATTCGAACATTACAATTTAACTACATTTAATTCAATACAATTATTATTATTAAATCAGTTACATTATGGTCATAAAAAAAAACATTTAGAAAACATACATGGTCAAATTAATTTATTTATCAAAGAACTCCTTAATACTATAATAAGCCCTGTCCACCAACCAAATAAAAAGTTTGCTTTTAAATTTATTTAAAGGCAGTGACTTTATGTCGCTAGGCAGTTTGTTGAACACCTTTACTGCCATCGAGTAACAAGTCTTATAAGAGGTTGCTTTCTTTCTAAATGGAAGAACAGTTAAGTCGTCAACCCGTTATTACTATAGTCTAAACATACTAAAAAAAACTCCATTCATTTGAAAATAAAAATGATGGTAATTTTAAAATTTCATAAAAAAATTATGTACCTATTTCTCACCGTGCGAAGATAGAAAAGCGACGTTGCCAGTTTGCGCATTGTAATTACGCCAGTTACTATTCCGCGTCACGATTTAGGTTATAAACAGGCGTTTCGTTTTTTTAATTTTTATTTTTAATGCCTATTTTTGTAATTTTTTATTTTTATTTTAATCTATTAATGATATAGATAAACAGGCTGAAGGGAACGCCCTTCGTTATTATACATACTGTTTATTTTAAAACTAACTAAATATCATAAACTAACCCTTCGTTAACAGGTATTGTACTAAAGAGCGGTCGTCCCCGCGTTCCGGGATAAAATCCTTCATTCGGAAACTTTTTATTTTTAGATTTTTCTTGACTTTTTTTTGTCGAAGATCTGAAGAAATATTTCCAACAGGACGTGCTAGTTCCTTCAGTTGATGAATTCCATTCATTGAACGAATGCACTTTAGATGCGACATAACTTAGGTAAATTCAGTTGGATAAGAAGATTGCAGTTGATTCGATGGTGGTAGTCGAACGAAGAGCATGGTCGATCTATTTTAAACCCCAAGCATATCCGTATATTGATATGATGAGGGAGCTAGGAAGTTACAGAAAGATACAGTCGCTCACGCGGAGTACTTGTCGAATTATGACAACAACAAAGTTGCTTGGGGTCCAATAGTAATAATCTTCTTCTTCATCTGAGAAGAAGATTAATATAAAATAGCAATTAGTTTAAAAAAAATTTTTTTAATGGATATTGTTTGTAAAATCATCATAACGCAACAAATAAAATATTTAAAACCTGTCTAAAATACCATTTTGAAATCGAAAATTGATATCTTAAATCAAAGTCAGCCAACACCCTGATCACTTACCTGTGTACACTTGGCCACAGAAAGGTATCTTAGTGCAGGTCCCAGTTTAGCCAGCTCGTAGAGGCCAAAGTCTGTGACCCCGGTACAGTCAGAAACACTGAGTTCCTTCAGCGCGCAGTATGAAGGGATCCACCGGACTCCTGCGTCTGTAAAGAAAAGTGAGAATTAATACTTAGGTGACAATAGCAAGCCTAAAGTGCTTACAGAGTAGCTCAGTGGCGGCCGCGCTTTTGTAGTGATCCTCCCTCTTGACTTACGCAGGAAAGCTACGGATATTACTTACTTAATGAACATTGCCAATGGTCATGTTGACAACATAGCACAGAACTGAGGGCCGATGGGGCAGAAATGTTCTGGAATGGAGGCTACGCACCGGCAAGCGCAGCGTAGGACGTCCACCTACAAGGTGGACAGACGACCTGGCAAAGGTAGCAGGAAGCCGCTGGATGCGGGCCGCTTCCAACCGGCCAATCTGGAAGTCACTGGCGGAGGCCTATGTTCAGCAGTGAACGTCCTATGGCTGAAATGATGATGTTGACAACTCTCAACTTTTAAATTATATTTGCTTGTGTGTTCAAACCTAACAGAAGGCGCCTCTGCTTGGATGTTCCAGCGTTCCACACAAACTACCGTAAGAACTCTTTCTTCTGCAGGATAGGTTTTTTACATAGGTTTTGCACATAGATTTGTTTTATAACCTCCCTGTGGTAGTGAGACGTTTATTGAGTGATAGCATCATGTGCCCCAACTCGAATTAGTCGACGCAACAAAAAAACTACCTCCTTGTGTTGTTCATGTTACTTGTTATATTAAATGTTTTAATTAGTTTATCATAGGGCAATTTAACATAGGCATACTTTAGCATTTAGCATAGGCTCAACCTGATTATTTATAGGTTAAAACTTGAGGCTTATTTCCATCGTTTTATCAATGTTCGTTTGCCTTTGAAAATATAAATAAATATAAATTACCAAAATTAGGCAACCCTAGGCACTGCAGTTGTAAGTGGGTAACCATACCATATTAACTTATTATATTTAGTGTCATTTATGACAAGCACTTTCGTGCTTTGGAAGGCACGTTAAAAGTTGGTCCCGGCTAATATCGGTTGATAATAGTCGTGAAACTTAGTCAGAGGCCTTAAGGCGGCTTAGTAACATCTGACAGTAAGGTTCAGTCACTGGCCTTTAAGCACCACTCCACCAACCCGCACGGGCCCGCGTAGTGAAGTATGGTTTAAACCACCTCATGGTTGAAGTAAGGCCTGTGCCCTTTAGTGGGAACTTTTGTAGGCTAACTTATCCAACTTATGGATAGAACAATAATAGCATATTACATGTAAGTAGACAGACTCAATCGGTGTAATGGCGCGATCCATTATACATAAGTATATTTGTTGGTATTCTAAATAAATAAAATGCATAATTCAGGGACGTTCTCCATTCAATCTTTTTTAAAAGAAACATTATCGTTCAGACTATCTGAGCGAAATATATTATAACAACGTTATGTAAATAAAAGCTCTCGAAAACAATTACGAATTTTCTCAGGACTCAAATGGAAAGAAAATATTGAGAAGATTGCTACATCTGTTCAACAATTAGTAATGGAACACAACACAGATAGACTCAATATGCTCACTCTACACTAATTAAAAAAACCAATTTCAAGGTAGGTAATCTACATTTTCGAACTGCCGCTAGCCAACCAGAACTTACTTTTTTGATTATTGTTTTAATAACTTTAAGTAAGTAATTTATAGTTAATATTTTTTAAGAAAGTTTTGTGTCATATTTTACTTTTTATCTGCTGCTCCTACGTTACAACTCAAAAGCGGTGGAACTCTTTAATTGGCTAGAGCTATTATTTAGACCAGATATAATCGTTTTATTGCAACACAAGCTGTTGAGTTTCCAAATAAATAAACAAAAATATTGATTGTTGGCCCATTTTACATGTCTGAAATGACACTAATATCTTGCATAACGAATATAATCAGAAATACACTTAATTTACAGAAATATTTATTACAATATCCGTATCGCGAAAAACCAATATTTAGTTAAAGTTACTAGGTATAACTAAATTATACAAGATTATAAAACCTTTTAGAAACTAAACAAACTAGGTTTTGTATCTCAAATCCACAAAATCAAACCGTTTGCCCTCTCCGATAGTATAGTCATATTCATATAGTAAATTAATAGCTCTGTGAATTCAATAAAAAACCTAATTAAGTAGGCATGTCATTTAAAAAAAAACGCCTAAAATCTCAACAAAAAAAATATTTTTATTTACATATTATATTATATTGTTATTTTATTTTTATATTTTATTTACATTTCATGTAAATATTTGCTTTGCCAGCAACAAATTGGCATGTTGCTTTTATACGTTTACCTTACAGACGTTACAAGTTAGGGGAAAATGACCTACTGTATCGAACCTTTGTTGTGGTTTTAACCTCCAACTTACTGCAAATTTCTAATAGAGACATAGCGTGTTCTTTTGATTATAGAAAATAAGGATAATTTTCTATAATGCTATTATTGATATTTAATGATAAAACCACAGGTGCGGTAGAAATGTTGCAGACTTAATGCAAATTTAATAACCGTGGATTTATGCGAAGACCCTATGAAATAAGCCTGAGTGTCCACTGAGGGAGATAAATTTAGTAAACATCTCGCTGCAGGGTAAACTTGAGATATGCGCAACTTCTTTGATTTATTTTAATGTTTGTGCGTGCGTTTCTTAACTACGTACTATATTATATTAATCGGTTCTACCTTGTAACCATGACTTGTACCATTTCTTACTGCATAATTTAAGGTAATGCGATATCGCGATATTTGTGTGGATAATCAAAGTTAAAAGGCATATTTAATGTGAAGTCAACGTAATTATGCATTCTCGTATTTTTAAAAATCCCTCATAGTAATTTTAAATAGGATACACTTCATTTCATATCAAATTGTAAATGCACTGTTTGTTGTTTTATGTTTTGTAGTAACAATAAAATGTATTTTGTGTCTCATTTTGCTGGGGTGAGAGGCTAATTCTTGACACACGGATATACTACAATAACACCTATTTAGCGTTTTCTTCAATAGATAAAAATTAAATAGTCTTTCAGTGTCAATTCTCCGTAGAGTATTACGTAATAGACGTACGTAGTAGACGACCTCCGTAGCCGAGAGGCGAGTATACCGGACTTGGTGACGCTATCTCTGAGGTCCCGGGTTCGATTCCCGGTCGGTCAATGTAGAAAAATAACTTTTCTATTTTGTCTCGGGTCTGGGTGTTATGGTACCGTCGTTGTTTCTGATTTCTGTATCACAAGTGCTTAAGCTACTTATCACAGGATCAGAGCAATGTATGTGATGTTGTCCATATTTATTATTATTATTTAATTCTTTTTTATTTTATTCTATTTTTTTTATTTTATTTATTATAGCTGAGCCGCGGGCAAATGCTGGTAATAAAGGAACATAATTTTGGTAACTGCTAGCTGTGACTTTTTTCTTATCCTTATACAAAATGTACATTTAAATGTATTCATTTGAGGGTATTATAACTATTAAACCTTAAACTTACAATATTTGTTTTTTTTAGGCAGGAACTAATCACTATCACAATATACGAGTAATTTATTGTCTCTATCTATCATAAGTAAGTAACCAATAAAAACTAGCATGAATTATAATTTTCTTTTTTTTTTTTCGTTTTGTTTATGTAACCTGACGAATGTGACAATCGAGTCTCTTAATAAATTAGTTAGGACGGGACGCATAATACGGGACCTGTCACATCATTACTCACCCGTAGTTCATCCGCGATACTATTGTATAGCTCGCGCCTAATCTTGATATGTGGATAGTGGGGTTTATGATGATTTATTTGCCGGTGAACAAGGAATCTGCTGAATCACCGTCGCTGCCTGCTTTATACTTGTATTAGGGTTGTCAAACAAACAAAGTTTTTTTTTTCTGACCAAAATTATTTTTTTGGTTATTCTAGACTTATATTAAGCTAAGTAGCGTATAAGTTCCAAGTAAAACGAATTATGAATGGACTGTTTTTTAAAATTACCTACTTGGCCTGAGATGTCTTACATGATAATATCGTGTTGCCAAGCCAACACGATAAGATTAATACGGTTCTCTATTTTGTTCCCTAAATTTTTTATCCTTAATCTAACGTGTAATTATTTTTTTTTCCAAATCATCATTTGTCCGAATGATAACTTGCCCGAACTTAATGTCACATAATATTACATGCAATAAAATTGAAAGCCCTAAATATAATATGCCCTAAATTTATTTGTGATAAATATTACAATCAATAATAAACGAAAGACATAAAACCGTTTTCTATAAAAGTTGTAAGTCCTACATTCAAATTATATGATGTTTATTTGTCCTAATAATAATAAAAGCGTAGTGCAAGCTAGCAGCAAGCATTATGCATGCAGGCAATCAGCATGCACCATGCATTAATGCAAACATCATACAAACATCATGCATGCAAGCAATCAGCATGCGCCATGCATGCACGCAAGCAGCATGCACCATGCATGCAGGTGAATGCCGGCAAGCAATCAGTATGTTTGCATGCGAACATCATCCATGAAAGCAATTAGCATGCACCATGTATGCACGCATGCAGCAAGTACAATGCATGCAGGCAGGCAGCATATACCATGCATGCATGCAAACATCATGCATACAAGCAATCAGCATGCACCATGCATACACGCTAGCAGCATGCACCATGCATGCTGGCAAGCAGCACGCACCATGATGCAAGCAAGCAGCATGCACTAGGCATGCAAGCAAGCAGCATGCACCATGCATGCACCATTTATGCTAGCAAGCAGCATGCACCATGCATGCAGGCAAGCAATCAGCATGCAAGGCTTCTGTCACAGCTCCGGCGCTGCGTGTCTCTGGCGGTCCCACGCGTGCTAATCGTCGCAGACGGCTTTCGCTCACCACCGCAGCTTCGGCTTGCTGGCCGGCCAGGCCGGCCAGCCTCAGCCGCGGCGGCTCGCTGCCAGCCTCCTGCTCCTCAGCCCGCGGGCCGCCTCGCCCCTCCGCGCCTACGTGATTTTCAATTACACTCTAGGGGTAGGGCAGACAAGACTACGTGGAGTCGGATTTACGGCAATTCGTTTCTGTCACTAAAAACCTAATTTTTAGCTATTGTTTTAGGACTAACAATAATATTGTAAATGAACATTCGGAATAATACACAGTATATATAATACAATACTTAGGACATTTGACTTTATTTCATGTAAAATTAGTAGATTCAACTATTATAGTAATCGAAATTATGACAGAATAGTTTTAAGACTAAAGATAATTATATAACACAAAATTTCGAATTTTTGAACATTATGGTTACTGAAGTTTATTGCAAACGTGTTATGGATAATGATTTTCGGACAAACAATGTTAGGAGAAAAAAGGGAGTACCGATTAATACATTTATATACCTTTATTCATTAATTCAATTTTTTTAAATCTATTCGTGCGAATAGTAGTTAGAAAAACTGTAATAAGTTTAATTTATTTTATTGGATTTTATTTTTAAATATGTATTAAGTTAAACACGCGACAACCCTACATTATGAAACTCCCTCAATCTTATTGCGGCATTCTGAATTGTAAATTTCAAGTTTATTCGTTGCTTTGGGATATAACGATTAAAGTTATGACAGCTTATTTCTTTTGAGTCATGCCTTATGAAGTCGCTTTATTAAGCAACATCATATTCCGGAATTCTTTAATACCTAGTCTATTTTTAGGTCCGTGTATAACGTAAATTAATTTATCATTCGTAGTTTTCTGAATGTGTGCTGTCATCTGTTATTAAGATTGCATTTATCATTATTGCATTTACATTACTTTTTAAGGTTCAATACATCAGAAGAAAAACTGGAACCTTTTAGGATCTCTCTCTCTAATGTATTAGTTAACTTTCTTTTATATGTTGATTCTCCTGCTTAAATATATTAACTTTTTCTACGGGACTAAAATCAAAATCGCATAAAAACACTAGGTACAGACAACAACTTGTCAACCTACAACAAAAAGTAAATTTTTCTCAATTGATATTGATATTATTACATGTCGAACTTAAAGTTGAAAATCGGTTAAATGACCTTCTCAGCACTTGCCATATTGTCTGTGTCTTGTCTCGAAGCGCTAGTAGGGCCCAAAAAATAAGGAGACATGTTCTGCCCCATATGGGCCAAAATAAGTGGCAGTTTTCTGTCCTAAACTGAATAAATGATTTTTGACTTTGACTTTGACTTTAACTTTTTGGGTAGGTTGACCTGCCGTTGACAGTACCTCATACTAACCCACCCACCAGCTGACCTCAGTTTGTATTGAGAAGTGGTTTTATTCAGATTTCAATGTTGTTCCTACAGAAAAATCACCCCCTAAAGGGAATTTAAATAATAAATTAGGACACATTATAGAAATAACA
The DNA here is from genome assembly GCA_963576865.1 of Anania hortulata. Classification (NCBI taxonomy): domain Eukaryota; kingdom Metazoa; phylum Arthropoda; class Insecta; order Lepidoptera; family Crambidae; genus Anania; species Anania hortulata. The sequence goes on along the minus strand of OY756408.1, from coordinate 4,832,578 downwards.
TGTACGTTTTCATTGATCGATAACTCAATCAATATTCCGCATGCGGAGAGTTCCGTCATACAATTTAACGCATAATGAAAGTCATAAGTCGATAACGCATTTTGTAAGCAAGTAAGGTAAACGCTCCTCATGTTAACCTCTAAATTACAATTGTAATAAGAGTCGTAGAAAAGATTACGAAGTGAACATTTTAAAATTTTGAAGTTTTCATGAGTTCTTCAAACAGATTATTTGGTAAGTGCTATTGTTTAGTAAAATAGTAATCTGACAAGTAATATGGTAATGGGCCATTTACCTTAACAATTTATAGGTTTTGAATATTTTTGTTAATTATTCCTTCTTCGTCAAGTCACAAATAGTTAAGATTGCTTCACACAACAGTAATTGCCGATCAAAGGCACATTGCACGTCTGAGGCCGGTTTCTCAAAGCAACTGCCGTTGAGGTGCGGGTTCTGGGTAACCGCATGCGGACCCTATCAACCAATGAAAACGGTTCACCGCATACGAGCCTAATAGCAAGCGTTACAGAAATCTCCCACATCCAGCTTAAGGGCGCTAACAAAATAAAAATACGCATATGTTTATATATAAAAAAGTATAAAACAAATATAAAATTTTCCCATACAAACTGTTCGTACCTGACAGATAGTATAGGTTCAGAAATAATTTTGCGACATTGTTTTATTTATTTTTAATTTATATTTCAGACAACGTTTATTTGGCGGTACGAAGTTCGCCGGGTCCGATTTGGCTTATTTTGATATTTAAATATTTGTAGAAGTCCAAGACAGGTTTAAAAAGTGAGAAAATATAAGGAAAGACAGCTTTTTTTGGCAAGTTCGCCGGGCCAGCTAATCTTTTATTATAAAATGAATCTCTATTTCCCTTGGTCATCGCATCATGCGTGAACGGATGGAAAAAAATACCTAATTCTTCATTGTTGTGTTAATTATTGTCAGGAAAAGGTTCTTATGAAAAAAAGAAAACTACGCAGAAAATATTTTATGAATAGGACCACGCGAACGAAGTCGCGGGCAACAGCTAGTACTAAATAAAACAGAATGTTCGTTACCTGTGACTAGTGTACATCGCCGTAGATACAGGTACTGGAGCGAAGGACATGTGTGCAGTAGTGCACAGAGTCCCGCGTCGGTGACCGACCCGCAGTCGGTCAAGTCTATGTACTCTATCGGCGGCCTGCGGGTCGCGAGCCGGCTCTCGAGCCAGCCCCACTCCGGCCAATCCACGTTTGGGCATCCTGAAATATAATATGTAAATAATATGTAAGTAAAATGACTGAACCTGACCAGTCATTTAAAATCAAATAAGAATAAGAAGCTTTAAAATATACAGTTTTTTTTTTTCATCATGATTTTTATTATTATGTTCGTGTGGCGGAATACTGGTCATCCAAAGACGCGAAAAAAAGAATTTAAATCTCCTATTGTTATGGAATAACTTCTTGGAGTGTAAAAACAAACGACATCAAAATGTTAACACAATATAGTATACTAACTGGATTGAAATAAACAAAACGAGAGTTTATAAGTGGGTGCAATATTATTTATTATCATGCGTTATTGCGCTATAAAGGCTTTTACGCGTAAACTTTTATTACCACTCAACTCATTGATGCATATATCGTCAGTATATTGCACTTTTCACACTCAAATGACAGATAGTGGGAAAGTATTCATTAAAATGCCACTTCAGGCAGTTCGGTGACGGTTATTAAAATTTTGTTATGCATGATAGCGGGCTACTCATATCTATAGAGTGTTTTCCCCACAGAATAAGAAGCGTAGTGTGTCATTCCTGTTCTGTGGTTTTTCCAGTATGTATTCATCAATACAAACTACGGTCAAGATCATAATTAAGACAAAATATTTTATCGGTAATTTGTGTGGTGAATCATAATTTTGTTTTACTATTTTGATGTTGACCCCACACTCTCTTAATTGACACACAAAAAGAATAAACTGGCAAAACGTTCTTGATGTCAACGAAACAGAAAAAGCTGTTTGCCTATTACGCTTTCACAGCAAAAAGACTCCCAATACTGATAAAATTAAGTACGAAGATATCTTGAACACTGGAGAAGAGCACCTTTTTTTAAATCCTCTTCGGCATAAAATAGGCTATAACAAGCCATATTCCAAGCAGGTGAAGCCAATACCACAGGTAGTAAAAGAACTTAATTTAGGCCTATTTACAGAAATAAATTGGTTTTATTGGTTTTATTATTGATTTTAGTGGTTTAGTTAATGTTTTTGGAGTAAACATCTCTACGTTGTCTTAATAATTCTAGATTTATACTTAAAGGCATTCTATTAAAGGGTGCTAAATAAATTTTTATGGACATTCTATATTCTTTTTCTAAATAGGTTTTCTAAGTTATCAAATTACGGCGAAAAACAAGAAGGCTTGTTTACAAAAAGTTATCAAACTACGATCACTGATACGTTTCAGATTTTCGTGAGTTCGCCTAAAGGAGTATTTAAACTTCTGAGAACTTGTTAAGAACATTGAGTATTCACCTATAAATTAGCAATACGGTGACCTTTAGTCTAGAACTTGAAGAGTTTGTAAATATAGGTTTTATTTATTAATAGGTGCTTTAAATAACACTCCTAACTAAATAGTTCCCCGACCGATCCCCCCCTACCCCTAGTGAATATACCTACATTAATATAATTTGTTTACCAATTCTTTTGACGACTTTGTAAACAGATTTTGATCGCACGCATTCATCTAATTTCAGTTAATAACAACATGAATGCAAGTATGTTTTTTAAATTTGCAATAAGAGTATTTTGAAGTACTCTGTAAGCTACTTGCAAATATTTTAAAGTAAATTTAGTAGGTTGTCTTGTCGTATAAGTACAATTTCTTGTTCGGATTATTTTAAGTTATAAAGAAATGAAATGTGTTATTTTCATATTTAATAAAAAAATATTAACTTATTGTACCTAAATATGGTGTATATTTACAATAAGTTAATGTTTTTTTTTCTTGTGTTACGATGTAATAGATTCCGTACACAAAGGGTAAAAACGGGACCCTATTAATGAGACTCCATTGTCCGTCTGTTTGTTTGTCTGTCACCAGGCTGTATCTCATGAAGTATGTGGCATGGTGGTTCATCTCGAATGCAACAGGTCCCTGTTTCGATTCCCGGATGGGGTCAATTCAAACAACTTTTTTATTTATTTACTTGGGTTTGAGAGTGCTGAGAGTTGCCCCTGGGAAATTCACTGTCTGGTACCTTGTAACATAATGACGTTAATTCCTTACATCGAGACAATGACACTGTGTGTTGTCTGACGCAAATGTATTACTATATTATTTATTATTTTACGTTTATAAGTTATTGATACTTGTAACTTTCTAACCAGAGCGGTTTGTAACACAGATTGTAACTCATATCAAAGCCTAATGAGAACAAACTGACCTAGTACGCTTGATTGAGCTCTACACGCCCAGATTACTGATTTCTCGTCTTTCTCATAGGTCTTTGTCCCATTTCTAATCAGGCCCGATTCAGAACCTTTGGGTAACACATTGTCGACCGGCAAACCACGTGACACTATAGAAATAACAAATTCAGAATGGTACAATATAATATTAGTGTCACGTGATTCACCGGTTGACAACTCATTATCGAAACGTTCTGGATCAGGGGCCTGATGCGATACTACGACCGGCAATCTAGTTATTACATTTTAAACGAACCCTTGGATAGGAGAGCCAGACCAATTTACACCATGACTTCACTTCTAATCTGAATGTTCTAGGTATTTTTACATGTTTTTCCACTCCGCTGAGCAAGTAGTAAAAAGAATACGAAAGTTCCGTAAAGTTAACCGCTCAGAGATACTCGAGTCGGCGGCAATAAAACTTAAATTCGGGGTGACGTCATCACGGCGCGCCGACCGCTCGCCGCACCGCCCGAGTCGTGAACAATCAAGATTCACTAATTGTTTATATTGATGATTACGGCTTAAATTTCGTTTTTGTTAGAGCTAATGAACCAATCATTCGACCTGTGTTTAGTTTATCCTGATACGACATTTATTTGTATACATAGTCGAAAATAAACAACAGTAAAAAAAACAGTTGATATTATTTTTTTTGCAATTTTGCTAATTTATATTTCGAAAAATAGATCGCTAAGGTATTGATTTTAGTTATTACCAATTTAAATTGGTTCAATGTGATAAATGGAATAAAACCAGACATTTACAGGGACTTTTTACAAAAATGATTTTTAAAATGAAACTGACAGATTTATACAAAAAGTACTTAAATCTAGATTTTTTAAAATTAATTATCTGTAATACTTTTTAGGCATTAGAATGTGTCATCGGCTGTCAATACCTATACCCTAAATACTGATAAAAAATAACAGTCTACGTTATTGCTACGAAATAAGGTCTAAGTAAATTAATAACCATAGACCGGGAAAAAAGGGAGAAAATTACTAACTATAACTTATATATATCTCCCGTTGTCTTCAACGGGAGATATTATATAAGATTTTAAAAGTCAGTCAGACCTAGTAGCGGCACAGAATATATAACAGGATAAATCGTAGCGGAGCGTAGCATGTCATTCCTGTTCTGTGTACTAAATAATATGTAATTGAAATAGTTTTTCAAACACAGAGAAGCCTTGCCATTCTGTGACCTTGCTACTGTCACCGGTCTTATTTATGTGTGTATCTCATCAGTTTATTAAAATACATACTTACTTTTATTATATCCTGTGCTAGTATTTTTAGTTTCTATTTTAAACGCTGTGTCGCACCACATAATATGTCTGTTTAACCTAATAGTCGATTGCCAGAGACGGCCCAAATCATTAAGTCCACCTTTTTACGTTTTTTAATTTGTTCAATAAAGTTTAAAATAATAAACTGTGTAACTCCCACCCGGTGGACTGATGACCTAGTCAAAGTTGCGGAAAGCCGATGGATCGGAATCGACCCAGAGCGGTGATGTTCAGTTATCGAGCATTTATCCTATAGAGCAGCAATACGAATTTCCGAAACACTTTAGATAGATAGATAGATAGATACTCTTTATTTCACACCACACAAAACAATCAGTACAGAGAAAAAATACATTTAGAATGGTACAAATTAGGCGGTCATATCGCTAAGAGCGATCTCTTCCAGACAACCTTCAGGTAGAGGGAAGTTTGAAAAAACAAAGTTGTAAGGGGAGGCGGTGAAGAGTTTAGAATATTAGAAGGAAAAGTGCTTTAAATATTTAATATATTACATAATATATTATAATATATTTATTACATAAATACTTAAAAATAAAATAATATACACACTTACACATTGTTATAAATATTGATCATACATAATATAAATACATAAAGTACTTACACTAATCAATAACCCTATTAATATGAATATGAATACTTTAGTGAATTTTTATTTACATTTAGTATGATCTGACATGTCCTGTCAGCTCTGGCCCATACAAAAACAGCACAGCCACAGATTAAATATTGGCGGAATTTTTGTGGAACAAATGAATGATAGGTATTTCTACTCTATAGGGTATGTTCTCCATGTGTTCCATAGTGGACTGGATTATGTTAATGATGAAATTGTGTTACATACCAGTAAGATCAAGATGCCTAAGGTCCACCAAGTCAGTGATGAGGGGAGCTAGACTCCTGGCGTCCATGCTGCTGGACCCGGTCACAGCCAGGTGCGTTAGGTTCCTGAAGGTGGACGCTAAGAACTGGGCTCCTGCTACTGACACCTAGAACAAAGTTGTTAGTTTTTAATATAACGTTGCTAAAACGTGAAGTGAACTTTAAATGAATGATTTTTAAAATGTCCAAGCTGATTTGACTGAAATTTATTGGACTCAATTCCAATTGGTATATGAAGTCAAAAAGAAACAGGCTTATACCAAAAATTGGGATCAAGGTAGCTGAAACAATGATATTAAATCTATGAAAATGGCAAACACACTCATTCTAAAATATTTAGATACCTATAAATATATGAGTGGCACTCACTCGAAATGGTTTCCAAGTGTTTGCACCTAACCCAAAAACAAAATGTTGTCAATTGTAATAAGCATGCTTATAATGCTTTTGTGCCGCTAATTAGCATGTCTGTAAGTACTATAAGTGATCGAAAATATTAACTGCAATTAAATGTACATCATGTATGTACTTCGTGAATTCTTTATTTATTACTCACCGCACAAGATTTCGTCCGCCACTCTCTCACAGCGCTAACGCAAGGCCCTGCTCTGGCCCCAGCGCACCGCGCCGCGATCTCGAGAGGGCCGGCCGTCCTCACTCGCCTCCACACCTCCGGCCTCGTGCTCAGCCGTGCGATGAGCCGGGCCCATCGCCGACACACACGAGACATTCGGCAGAGGTCCGACACCTGGAAGAAGATATTATTAGTTAAACAATTGACAGTAGGGAAGACGGGGATTAGTTGACTAACCTGCCTAAAACTAGACTTATTTGACAGTCATTCAACTGAGCCCGAGAAATGCAATGTCGTATGTCCAGTGACCGAAAGGAGAGAATAAACAGCTTTTCGCACTCAGACGATTAATGCAACGCTTTAAAAAAATAGACCGTTTTGATAATTGATAGATCAACGGTCTCCCCTAGTCATATAACGATCATACACTAATCATTATTTCGACCAACATAGATCATAGTATGTTACTAGCAGATTAGAAAATTCTTAACCTAAAGCTAATAAAATACGTTGATTAGACATAAAAATACGGTTCAATTGTGACCGATACGATTGATTGTGAATTGTGAGGGTGGGTTCCGATGCAATAATAGTAAAATTTCCCCTTAAATCCAGATAAAGAATAATGTTAGGTGCATAGGTACATAACTTTATTCATTGCTTTACTATTGCTCCAGTAAGCCTAATCAGATAGTATGGTACGATTAAAGAAAATCATTGAATTTGAATAACCCAAAATTTAAGAAGAAAAAAAATCGTATGCATGCTTCCAAACGATTTTTTTTCTCAAGTAAAATCAAGTAAAATAAAAGATACCTAAGTAATACTAACATTAACTTAAAAAAGGTGTCTCTTTCCTCGCTTAAAAGATTATGTAGCCATACAGCGTGAAAATGCTGCGAGTATCCTCACCACTATGTCCAGCCGTGGACTGACGTAGGCTTTTTATGATCCTCACCTCCTTGCCTCATGGACAGGCTTTTTGAGTAGGTAATTTTGAGTTTTTGGTTAGTCAATTATCAGAATAGTTTTTTTTTTGTCCTGGTTATTTTTTTCAAATAAACCAGCAAATATCTTGCTTCAATTCATCAGCACACATTGGCCTAGTTTCTGATTTGATATAAAAACTATGGACGTCCTATGACTAAAATGATGATGATGATTTACCACAATCCTCCAATACCTAAATTTTGTAAATTTAAAATAACAATAACATAGGAATAACATTCGCGTATCATAAACAATAAAAACTGCAACATGAAAAGCATAGCAACCCGAAACTGACTCGCAGATTAAATCAGTGAATGGCTGGCAGTTGGCAAGCCAACTCGTTTGTATCAATTTGGAACCGAACCCATTGCCCATTCAGATAAACTTGCTGACCAGACTGGTCACGAAATAGACCGGAATTGGAAGTTCCAAGTGGCATCCATTTGTTTTGAATGTTTCTAAATCAGGGCAAAGTATACTAGGGTTATAAAGAATGATTAATAAGATACTACTACTAATACAGAGTGTAACGAAAAGGTGAAATAAAACTTTAAGGGGTTATTCTACGGCTACATTACATCAACTTTTTCTATGGGACCAACATCAAAATCTCAAAAAAAAATTTGACGTTTCCATACAAACTGATGCCAGCTGGTCGCGTTTTATTATGGGAGTGTTTTTTTTTTTTGCGATTTCGATGTTGGTCCCATAGAAAAAGTTGATGTAATTTAGCCGTAAAATAACCCCTTAAAGTTTTATTTCACCTTTTCGTTACACTCTGTATATAAAGAATGATTATTATGATACTACTACTAATATATTTATTATTATAATATTTATTTTTATAAAATTTTCATTAAGGATTATGCATGAATTTTGGAATGATTCAAAATTATTTTTTTTTTTTAAATGATTCAAATTATGTAAGAATGAAGACTTTTATTTATGTATTTTATTTACTACTAAATAAACAAATACTGTACATCGACACTCATGTTTTAAAATTTGTATCTGGAATTAAGAGTTTTCACGTATCTTTTGATTTAAGATAAGATAAGATAACATTTGTTCTGTATAAAAACTTAGATATATATTACTATACGATACTCTACTTTACATTATGTTACAGTTTTACCCATTAAAATTAACTACATACTTTCAAAATGACACAAATACTAAGTATCGTTGGAATGTCTTAGTTTCCAAGCCAGTGTATAAATATCACCTACTCCTGTTCTTAATACATGATAATCATTAGTCAACAATATTTAAACGTCCTGGCTTTTAATTAACTAACGAATTGAAATCGTCTTACCACAGATCCTTAGCACACCGCCGAATAAATAGCTTTACTAAAACAAAAATTGAAATCTAAGCTATGGCTTAATTACTCGTATTCAAGTGCTCCAAGGATTAAGGGTCCTACGTAGGCACTATCCAATTAATACTAACTTAATGTCAAGGCTTATTTTTTTTAATATCAATTGATCATAAGATTCCTCAAATAATAATGTTTAATTTTACTGACTTAAAGACTACCTAAGAGTTTTAATAAGAAGATTAGAAAAACGGGGTGACTGACTTCACAAAAAAAAACGAAAAAAGTACTTCAAAACTGCAACCGTTTTAATTAAATTTAATAAGAAAAACTGTTGTGTTTTTTGCGAAATCGCTATAGACTCACAGTAAAAAAATAATTTTATTAACAAACAGAACATCCTGTTTTGTGTCTAGCATCAATCCAGTTACCCTGTAAAATTAAAGCCAAACTGCGCTTGTATAGACGCATCACCCATCGTACATACGACCCTTAATTACTTTATCGGCAATCGTATAAACAGTGCGGTGTAATTACCCCTCAGCAAGATGTGTAATGAGACACTTAATACAGCCATTAAATAGACTTGCGACTGCACTAAGAAGTACACAGGTAATTTAGATCGGACCGTACTTTTATCATCATTTCAGCCATAGGACGTCCACTGCTGAACAAAGGCCTCCTCCAATGACCTATCATCGAAAGGGATTGCCAATACTCGCCACGCGTGTCAGGCGGGTTAGCCAGCGCAGTTTTTTATAATTTCACACGAAGACGCAACTGGAACAGGATAGGAATTAGTCGCCTCTTACGATACGCCTCCTATTGGCGGCGGGGAAGTGTATTCTACGGATGTACGGATGTCTCCACACGGCACCTGTACTTTCAAGTATAACCAAATTAATCAGTGGTGATAGCTCTGTAGTCAGGAATCTCTCCTCACATTCGTGGGCATTGAGTTCGCATCCACGCACAATTTTTATGTAAACTGCTTTTCTATAAAATGACTAGCTGTTGCCCGCGACTATAGGGTCACCCTAATTACCTAGCAGAATGAAATATAATTTACGATCTATTTACATACCTACCGAATATTTTATTTTTATTTTATTTATTATATACATGTATATAAAAAGTTTCATACTAATGCTTGTAAAAATCGGTGGAGCCGTTACAGAGGAGTGCGACGACAAACACCGTGATACGTTTAAAATGAAATGTATTTATGAAAACATGGTATTTAACTGGTGTTAAAATAACGAAAAGCCACTATAGGTAAGTACATCCATTTTATTACGTAATGCATGACTCATATTAACTTTAGTTACAACACTCTTGGTGGAGGGAAATTATACTATGGTTCAATTGTATTGCACTTAGTTTGTATTGCCACGTCTCTACTTATCGATAGTATCACACCGATCACCAAACTAAGCAAAGCTTATTATGATACTACTACTAATATATTTATTATTATAATATTTATTTTTATAAAATTTTCATTAAGGATTATGCATGAATTTTGGAATGATTCAAAATTAATTTTTTTTAAAAAATGATTCAAATTATGTAAGAATGAAGACTTTTATTTATGTATTTTATTTACTACTAAATAAACAAATACTGTACATCGACACTCATATGTTTTACAATTTGTTTCTGGAATTAAGAGTTTTCACGTATCTTTTGATTTAAGATAAGATAAGATAAAATTTGTTCTGTATAAAAACTTAGATATATATTACTATACGATACTCTACTTTACATTATGTTACAGTTTTACCCATTAAAATTAACTACTTTCAAAATGACACAAATACTAAGTATCGTTGGAATGTCTTAGTTTCCAAGCCAGTGTATAAATATCACCTACTCCTGTTCTTAATACATGATAATCATTAGTCAACAATATTTAAACGTCCTGGCTTTTAATTAACTAACGAATTGAAATCGTCTTACTACAGATCCTTAGCACACCGCCGAATAAATAGCTTTACTAAAACAAAAATTGAAATCTAAGCTATGGCTTAATTACTCGTATTCAAGTGCTCCAAGGATTAAGGGTCCTACGTAGGCACTATCCAATTAATACTAACTTAATGTCAAGGCTTAATTTTTTAATAAGCAAAGCTTGTACCATGGTAACTAGATAGCAGTAAAAAATACTAAGATACATTTATAAATATCTATAACCTAGGTTATACGAATGGTTGAGCTCCTTACACAAACATTTGCCCCATGCGGGATTCGAATCCAAAACCACCTTGTTTTGTAGTCCACTAGATCAAGTGGAGTTTGAACCACTAGATCAAATAAATTTATTAAATAAGTATTATTGGACAACATCACATACATTGCTCTGACCCTAAGGTAAGTAGCTGAAGCACATGTGTTATAGAAATTACAAAGAACGTTAATAATAACATTATTGGCCCATATGGGGCAGAACATGTCTCCTTTTTTTTGGGCCCTGGCGACGACGACTACAAACAACAACAGCAGTACAGTACCGAAACACCTAGAGCCGACACAATATAGGAAGTCCGGCGTACTCGCATGTGGTCCAGTCTGAATTAGCGTCAGCATACTAACCGCCACAGTGCCGTGTGGGGACGGGCCGTAAAGAATACAGTTCCTCACTGCTAACAGGAGGCGTTTCATTAGAGGTGACTAATTTCTGAAGCAATAGAAGAGCAGCAGCGTCTGCGTGCCAAATATTATAAAAAACTGCGCGCCAGCCCGCCTGCTAAGCTTGGACAATTGAAATGATGAAAGTCATGGGGGAGGTCTATGTTTAGCAGTCGATGTCCTTGGCTGAAATGATAATGATGATGATACTAACCTCAAGGTACGACAGTATCTTCAGCCACAGAGCATCGCTTAAGGTGTTGTCCCTTCTCCGTCTAGGAGGCCCGCAGTCAGCTAGCGTGTGGTAGCCCTGGTCGAGGCTCAGCTCGCTCAGGTCAGCGGCAAGCGAGATAGCAGGCTCCGGGGGAGGGGGAGGACGCCGTCTCGCCCCCCCACACACCCCAGGGCCTGAGCAGCTCCCACTAGACATGGTGCCGCGACCCTGTGGACAAAAACGCATATTTTAGTAAAATAACACGTTATTGTATTTTACAAAAGTAAACGAATTATAAACGAAAATTCAAACAGGTAGATGTTTTATACCAGTTTGTATTGCTATAGAAAGTTTTAAGAGTAAGATCTTCAATTATACACATTCGCACACCTACATAAAGAACACAACTCGAATAATACAAAATCGAGTTATTGCGATTATCGTAATGTGCGTGGAATCTACATTTTTAGACTCTAAAGACACCCGTGTACTTGAAACGTGCTACTTTTTAATTTGATCTCATACTATATTAACTACATGAACTCCAAGGACACACATTTATTTCGTGTCATGTCATCGCGTATTTAGTACTAGTATATAGTACTCTTCATTTAGGTTTGCGATTTTTGGAATAAAAAACAAAAAAGTTTCGAGCTACGCGCATTTAATATTTAAGGCGAGTAGTGCCTCTAAATTAGCGACTTGACGAATGTTAGTACACATATCGCACAAAAAATTATTTTAATACGATTTAACTATAACAGCGCGCACCCGTCCGCGCCGGCGTCCCGCAGGGATCGGTGTTATCGCCGTTACTCTTTTCGATCTATGTCAATGACATACCCAAGACGCCGGACGCGGAGTTAGCCCTATTCGCGGATGATACCGCTCTCTATCGCACAGGATACAACCGTCGTTACATCACGATAGCGCTACAGCGCGCCGCTGATGCTCTCGGCGAGTGGTTCAGGAAGTGGCGTGTGAAGGCAACACCGCCTTAAGCACTTCAAGTACTGCACAACATTTTAGTTCGCATCACCGCACCCGCCGAAGGGTGCGAGGTCCCGTATTTCACTTCGGCCGACACAGACATGTACCTGGCCGTTTTTCCCCTGCCCACCCTACGGACGACGGCCCAAGCCGAGGTCCGAGCCTATAGAGGCGCCCTTGAGGCCAGAGTCCGACTCACCCCCAGATCGGGCCCGCTAGAAAGGAGCCCGGCAGCGGTCCGGCCTGTTTCGGCAGTTCCGGTCCCGTCGGCGCCACCACTAGCGGGTTCGCCGCTTGGTAGGGTGCCTTTTGCACTCCACATTGGCCCGATCACGCCTGCTAGTATGGGGCTCGACACGTACGAGTCTGAGGCTTCGCTGCGCGAAGCCTCACACTCGGCCGGGTCGCGGCGACCGCTAGCGGGGTGGACCTAGGCTGTGCGCCTTCAGCGCACGCCACAACTGCCCGGGTTAAGCTGGCGAATGTCTTCCTCAAAGACACTCAGCGATAGGACAGTCCATAAAAAAAAAAAAAAAAAAACAGCGCGCAATGAAACGTGGCTGGTACGACGGTCGTTGCGTCTTTAGGTAGAATAAGTTAGGGAAAATAATACTTTTCGCATGGACGCAATTTATTGTTTGAATAAAAAATCCTATGCTCAGTTTGTAGCTATTATGTTTACCTATCAATCGACGTATAAACAAATTAAATCGGTCAAGCATTTAAAAAGTAGAAAGAGAATTTAAATCTTTTTGTTGGTTTTTTCAATGATTTAAATTTTTTTTTTTTCCTAAAAAAAAAAATATTTAAATCATGCAAAAATTTATTTAATATTTTCCTTGCAATGTTGTTTTGGAATTTACTGTCAAGACGTTGTAAGTGTTTTAATAAATAAAAAAATAAATAAATAAAAATAAAACAAATTTGGGGATGGAACAGAGCGTAAGGTGATAAATGGAACACGGCAAACGGCGACGAATGAATGAAAGATTGAGAGTGAGGTGTAAAAGAAGGAGCGAATTAATGGAACTGGACACTAAGAAAAGACGATGAAAAGACAAAAGACGTAAAGATTTGTAAGAGTTTAAAATAAATAATTATCTAAAGATTTCCGCAATTTTACTGCACTGCGTATCCCACACAAATGCTATGTTTAGAAGGTTTTGAAAATTCTTAGAATATTTTTAAAATATTTTTCTGACAAACTGGGCTTAAGTAGTAGGCTTTTGAAACTACATGCTAGTTGGCAACTACATTTGGCGACTACACGGGTCTTAAGTAAAATGTACTTACATATTTAAAACATACATTATTAATTTAGAAAGCAAATTGATATCACGTAGTTTCATATTTGTATTCCATAAACGTTTTATGTTTGTTAGGCTGCGTAATACAGAAAACAAAAACAAAATAAAACCCTCACATTATTGGGTCCAATAAATCTACCATTACTCGAATAATAAAAGGAATAAATAACAATTCTGCTAAAAATAATGATAAGTGGTTCATTATCATACAAAACGGCATTCCATTTATTATTCACGTTAATCCATATCTAACTATTGCCATGTAAAAATGAGTTTGTCTGTTTTTAGTGACGGCCAAATTTTGAACGAGTAATCAAAATTAAGGCCTTGATGAAGACTCAAACATTGAGTGATGATGTACTCCTAGTACCTAAGGTTACCCAGTAAATACGCTGTTTAACGTTTTTACTTTTTACCTTTTATCAAGAATAAAGCAAAGTCGTTTGACGGTAGAAACAGGAAAACTAGTGGTACCTTTAAACCCAAATTAATACTACCAATCCTACTAATATTATAAATGCATAAGTTTGTGACGTCACCTACAGGGTGGACAGACGACCTGGTAAAGGTTGCAGGAAGCCGCTGGATGCGGGCCGCTTTCAACCGGCCAATCTGGAAGTCACTGGGGGAGGCCTATGTTCAGCAGTAGACGTCCTATGGCTGAAATGATGATGATGATGATAAGTTTGTGAGTGGATGTTTGTTACTCGTTCAGACAAAAACTACTGAATGGATTTTGACGAAATTTGGCATGCTGATAGACCATGGGCTGAATTAACACAAAGGATAGTTTTTGTCTAGTAAGGTCAACGCATAGACAAAGTCGCGGGCAAAAGCTAGTAATCAAAGCCCCATTCGTAGTTTGGTAGCATGCATTAGCAAGGTAAGGAAAGTAAGGCCAGCAAGACTATGTTAGGCTGGAATTTTGAAAAAGTTGTTCAATATTCCTTACAATTTTGGAATACCGTTTTAATGTGCCTGATTCGTGGAGATTATTACGTAGAATAAATATTTAGTTAAGTTTATTACTAAATGTTTTTAGAGACTAATCTAAATACAAACCAATCTAAATGTGCATATGGAACATGTCTCTCTTCAGCCATGTTCTGTTCCAATTTCCTCCACAAACCAAAGTTTATGCAAGCGAAACCAAATCACAAACTACGAGTAGTTATTAAGTGGTCGGAGTTTCGATGCATATTAATAACTTATCATTAAGACTTGTAATGTAGGATTGGATTTATTTTAAACCTGAATTGCAATTAGTTTTAACGTTAGACGAAAGGTCAAGTCGAAAGGTCCAAATGTGAGTAGGTTAGGGAAAGACTTAAGTAAAACTACAGTTAATATTATTTTAACGATGGAGACAATTTGGTTTATAGGAAAGTAATTAATTTATAAAAACTTGAAAAGGGTGTTGACACACAGACATACGGACAACGAAGTAATTCTATAAGGATTGCGGAATCCTAAAAAGTAACAAAAGGTGTAATCTCTACCAGTCGGCCATTTAGACTAAACATTAGAAAGGTGATACAAAAGTCTCATTTTTTTCTAAGTAATCTAAACATAAAAAAACATAAACAGTACGTAATAAGTAATCTTTATCTATCTATACATATAAAGTAAAGTCGGGGTAGTTACACAATTTATAAACCAAGAACGGCTAAACCGATTTTATGATCTTTGATTGGTTAAATTTGTCTTCGCCCCGAATAGCAGAATAACTACAAAAACAACGGAAAATATCACGAAAAAAAAATGTTTGAAGGGACGGTACGAAGTTCGCCGGGACAGCTAGTATCTATCTATTTATATAAAACAAAGTCGGGATAGTTACACCATTTATAAGTCAAGAACGGCTGGACCGATTTTTATGATTTACTAGTTGTCCCGGCGAACTTCGTACCGCCCCTTCATACATTTTTTTCGTGATTTTTTCCGTTGTTATTATAGTTATTCTACTATTCGGGGCGAAGACAAACTTAACCAATTAAATATAATAATAATCGGTCTAGCCGTTCTTGATTTATAAATGGTGTAACTAACCCGAATTTCTGTTATATACCGGGTGTCCCATAAAGAGCGTGCCAAACGAAAACTGTAGATAGACCATGAAAAGCTGTATCTCTTGTCCAAAAATAGCCCTAGTAAAAGTCGCACCGTTTTTGAGAAAATTGTAATTTACTGAAAATAATTGCTAAGGAAAACGACCCGAAATCGCAATTTGTGCAAAAATGGTTCGACTTCTTTTTGCTCTATCTATGGTTTTCGTTTGGCACGCTCTTAACGGGACACCCTGTATATACTAGCTGTCCCGGCGAACTTCATACCGCTTTTTGTTGGAAAATTTTCCAATGTTTTAATAGGTATTCTGCGATTCGGGGCAAATACAAATCCAACAAATCAAAAATCAGAAAAATCGGTCAAGCCGTTTTGGATTTATAAATGGTGGTAACTAACCCGACTTTGTTTTATATATATAGATATAATATAGTAATAATAGATAAGACTAGCTGTCCCGGCGAATTCCGTAGCGCCTCGTTTTTTTTTTCGTGAATCTTTTTCGTTTTAATAGTTATTCTGCTATTCGAGATGAAGACAAAATTTTTTTTAGGAAACTAGCCCATTGTATAAGTAGTCTGTTAACGAACTACCTGTGTTACATTAAACACCTTTCGAAATATCAATGACCAATGACACTGCACAGTAACTTTTCTTAATTTAAAACTTCTAATGAAATATACATGCAAATAAATTAATTTATCAACAGTATTTTGCCTCATCCATATTAAAACTGGGCCTTTTATTTTTTTAAATTAACCTCTGCAATTATCCTGAACGAGCTGATCTTCGAATGAGAATAAATTTATAAAATTGCTCTATTAATTCCATGTTATTGATAAGTACTGGCAGGCGGGGCCCGCATACCACGCCGGTCCAAGTCTTGGGTTTGGTCATGCTGTCAGCGTCTTTCGTTTATAAATAAGGATAGTGTCTTTTGTTTTTCTTATTCTACTTTTAAAACTTTTCAACAGAAACTTGTCATAGCCGTGGTTATTTGCATATTTTTTAACTTAAATTATTAACAGGTTAATACAAGTGTTACAAACGGTTACAACATGTAATATACTTCTACTATTTATTTAATTCTAATTTTGTATTACATTTTTATTATGAGAAGGCTAATAACATAACATATTAATATTATAGTTAGTGCTACATGGCACGTGTCTGGTTTATAATATTTTGAAGAATTATGGTAGACTTAAACTTATATAATCCCACCTTTACTTAGGCATATTATTAAACTTGTTGACCTTATTTTGCAATTAAGCGAGCTTATCTCCACAATGGTTGCATAAATCAAACCAGTTTGTCATTTGTGCTTCAGTCATGTAGAGACTAAGCCACCAAGACTATGTAAGGCTGGGGTTTGAAACGAGCGAGAAACATTTAGAGGGATTTTGCTAAGAGTTATTTTTATCTCCTTGTATTATTATTATTATTCATTTATTCATAAGACAACATTGATCCAATAATGGTTAGTAACAAATAGATACTTAATACTATATATACTATACTACTATACTTATTTGACCTGGTTTGTCTTACTTTGATAACAAGGTACCTACTTTATTTCCTTATGAATAACCTTTACGTCCTTAAATATTTTGCAATCAAATCAGTTGGCATATTATAAGTAGGATAAGATTGAGCTACTAAAACTAAGCCTAAATGAGCGCATAATTTTGATTATTTGTTTGAATAGTCATGTTTTAAACCTTTATTTCAATACTGCTGAGCAAAAGTGCCCCCAAAACATTACATCGATCACTATCCACAGCAATGGTTTCCCGATTCCCTACCAAGTAGTGTGATAATTTTATCTAGGTAGGTTAAACTGATGAAGATGCATTCTGCATTCGTGCAGTACAAATCGATTTATTAATACCCGTATGTGTAAACATAATTATAATCCTGGGGAGGCCTATGTTCATCAATAGACATCCTATAGCTGAAATGATAAATATTGAACAACATCACATGCATTGCTCTGATTCTAAGGTAAGTAGCTGAAGCACTTGTGTTTTAGAAATCGGAAACAACGACGGTACCACAACACCCAGACCAGAAACTATTTTTACTACATCGACTGACCGGGAATCGAACCCGGAACCTCAGAGATAGCGACACCAAGTCTGGTATACTCGCCTCTCGGCTACGGAGGTCGTCAAATGATGGTAAATGATGAAACATATTTTTATTACAATTAGCTCACGTTAATCTACTACCTACTGGATAATGGCCGACCCCAACGCACGCCACTGAGACTAAATCCTCGGCAATTTACCTTTATTTGCGAGTAACTTTGCACAGCATATTTTTAGTTTTAATTATTGATATGTTCAAAGGTGTTTCTTACCCGCAGTTTTTACCGCTACTCTCACACCACAGCTTTACCCTAGGACCTGATGAAATCATATGGGTTCCTTATAAAGTACGATTTTGGTCGCGATATAAATTGCTCTGTCTATCGACAGACATTTAAACGTCGCTTAGAAGCAACCCACTATAAATAACTACCCCACGTTTTAAAGGCCGCCGTCCACTAAGAGATGCTATAGATTGACAAGACAAATAAGGTTGACAGATAATAGCTAGACGAGCTTCTTATCTAACTTTTGCATTTTAAAAACACAGTCACCATTTAATTGTACTGTTACTGATCTGTCACCGATTCTGTAAGGAATACGTTGTCACAAATCACTGTTTAATTATACCTCTTTTTTCTCTTCGTTTTTTGTCCCTTAATGAAAACATGGATTTATGAACTGTAGACTATTAATTAAATCTGTCCCATAGCATGACCATCAAAACACGATATGATATAACGATTTATCGACACCAACTGTAAAAATATGATAGATATAGCCGCCATGTTGAATCGCCGTGCCGGTGACGTCACGTGTTATGATCGCTGTTTCGATAAAATTCTATATGGCGGCTATATGTATCATATTTAAAGAAAAAATACAGTTGATGTCGATAAATTGCTATATCATATCGTGTTTTGGTAGTCATGCTAGGAGGGCTGGCGTCAAACTGGCGTCAAAGTAAACGCTACGGAAGTCGTGGGCATATACGGCCGGTTCAATATTAATTAAACTGAGTAGTATTTGTAGTGCATTATAAATCAATACTAAGGTCGCGGTCTCCAGTCAAAAACCCGTCTATCGGCTATTGGTTCTGCAGCAAATGAGACCAGCTTACTTCCACTTTGCTTTTATCGATATAATCGATAACTATCGATAACTTTACTGTATTTACGTATCAGAATCTATTAGGTGATTTGGAACAGGCCTATTAAGCAGTGGGCTGATTATATATATATATATATTTTAATCTTTTATTTATTATGGAGCTTTATTCATACATGAATATGCCAGCTCCAACTGGCCTCTACCCTACACGCAAACAAACATTAACAGAACTTAAAATAATGTATAAAGAATACATACACAAAAACTACCTACTACAAAGAAAATAATAAAATACATATATGACTAAACTGGTATTCGATACTTACAAAAAAAAACTGTATACAAATTTAGCCGCATCTGACAGGGGCTCGATTATAATTATAATAACAGGTCAAAAAATATATTAACATAATAGGGATTCAGCTCTTACTTATCATTAGGTATGGAACCCCTAAGGTAGTAAATAATTCTACATTTAATTTTAGATTCAGACAAGATAATGGATATCTTGTTGCGTTCCCACAACAAAAAGTGATTTCAAATCTCGCAATAGCCTAGATTTACGATGCGATCAAATAAAGCTAGTATTTGTACTTCCCAATGGGTCAATAGTACCATAAATCTTATGGTAAATGAGCGTAAGTATATCTTTTATTATTACCCAGAGAGACAGAGGGATAAATATTTTTTTAGGACACACACAAGACGAAATTAGGATAAAAAAAATAAAAAAAATTACATTAACGTTAAGTATCACAGTATTCTTTAAGTCAACTTACATTAAATTTAATGTGTTTCTTTAAAATTGGAACCCTGTCCCATTCCATCTGTCAATAGTTGGACAGAGACGACATACAAAAATATGGAACCCATAGTTTTTCTCTAACTTATAATTAATTTGAAATACTCTACATTCACAATTAATTGCAAGCTCGCAATCGCCTTAACTATATTGTATGTATATTATGGGCTTCCTACACTGCCAGTTAAGTGTTAAACAGTTTCCACTGTGCGTTAAAATATAGACTTTCCCATAAAAGTTGTGCAAACACAAAAAGGTACTTATGGGAGTTTCCTGTTTTCTCAGGGGAAACAAAACAATGGAAAATGGGTAAGAATACCCCTTCAGTTACCGATGTGGATTTCTGAGTACACAAGATAGTATAAATACAGGGTTACATTGCAAGGTACTGGCAAATTTGTTAGGGGAGACTTAGAATCAGTAACTTATGGATCTACGTAAAGATTAGTTTCTTTTTTTTCTTTTATTTTCGGCTTGAAAAATGGAGCTCAGGGACAATTTACGATTTAAGTCAACGCAATCAAAAGATACGGCTGTTTGTACCGCATTTTTGATACTCGTAAGGGAATCAATACTTCTTCTGGTACTTCCCGTTGACCTAGAACCTTAAATTTTGACAAGAAGCAATGTCATAAAGCACAAGTAAACGAGAAAGTCCGAAAACGTAGATTAGTAATTACATAAGTTAAAAAATATTTTTTTAACGAACTTGTACAAATCTTTAAGAATCTTTAAAACTCGATTTACTGTGGACGAACTATAACATATCTACAAGTTTGTACGAAACTCTAAGTGCGCCAGTCCGACTCGCACTTGGCCGGTTTTTTTTTAAATGATTTCTTTAAAAATTCTGTGCTTACTTCAATTTTTGTACAAAGTTAGTGGTCCTCACAGATAGTGACGTTTATCGCACTAGAAATATTCTGCGATATTTTCTAAGGTGAGGTTCATTACAGCGCAATAGTTATATAATTTAAAATCTTGTTGTGACTTTTATTGACCGTCGCAAAGCTCAATCCAAATTGATTGTCAGTTAGCACCTTCAAAACATATGTTTATGGATTGTTGTAAAAAAACAAAAAACCCAAGCAGTCATAATGTCGTCTTAAACGGACAATGTCCACTTAAACGGGACGGGCCGGACTTATCGTGGACGTGTCGGTAATGTGCTCAAGCCGGTTTGTTAGTAGGGCTGCTCAAAAAAAAACTGTCGCCAGTTACTGGCTGTTAAAAAAAATTGAGATGTATATGAAAAACACGTTGAATCAGTACTTTCTAAGCGTAAGCGTCTTTGGTTCAATGTGCGTTTGTCTTCATCTAAAAACTGAGAGTTGGTTTGAGAGAACAGCGGGACAACCTATTACAAAACCTTAAATTTTCTCAATTGATATTGGTCTCTACGTGTCGGACTTAAAGTTGAAAATAAATTAAATGACCTTTAACTTTTTGGGTTGGTTGACCTGCTGTTGCTTGTACCTAGTAACACAAGTATGTAATTTTTGACATTTCGCTGTCAATATTCGCAGAACTTCATGAACGTGTCAACGTCAAAAGTGCCACTTGGCTAAAGTTTTAAGGCAGTGTCTATCATTGACGTGTAATGTAGGTAACGAGTTATAAAACGACCATTACAGTTTTCAGTACAATGTGTATAATCGTTAGTTGTTGGCTCTGAATGTATCGTTACGGCTGAATTCTTTGTAAATCTTCAACTTCGGAAAACAAACTTTATCTTAAGATTTACCTGGTACAGCACTTGTGCCAGCCCTACAATAACGGTCATTTCTACGCAAAAGAGATTTCCATACACTTCTCGGTGTAAAGTGACTCGTCCGTTGTTCCATATCAACTCATTACTGTCAGAAAGCACGCGAATATCTTGATCGTTGAGCACTTAGGTTATAGCCACACTACAGCTCATCTCGAAAGTGGTTCGATGTAATAAAGCGGTGCGATGCAATGGAGCGGAGCATTGCGAAGACATACTAACAAATCCTGGAACTCTTGGAACTACAAACACAATTTTACTTAAAATATTTTGATTTCCCTTTATTTCTTTCGATATAAATGTTATCGATTTGCGTTTTTAGTTCTCTTTCCAGCTAAATATATCACTGTCTACAATATCTTAGACTTGCTGACAGAATTCTCACTTCTGGAAGGAAGACTCTTCTAACTTTTGTCTACCAGAACCAGGCTGAGTGAGACAGAATAATTTATCGGTGATATTGATAAATGTTTACTTTACCCTCACATTCTTGGATTTTGGTTGAAAATCGTTAAAGTAGTAGGTGCTAGTTAAATAGATAAAGTCGTCAAAGCAGGGACGTTTCAAAGGGCGCGCGTCAGTTGCCACCTGATTAGTAGCATAGCGTTGTTTGATTGCGTAGTGTCTGAAGACTGATGGCTAATTAAGGGCGATGCACTTTGAAGAAAACACCACTTTAAACAATTAATTTGAGTTTATTTCTATCTTCGACACATGTTTTCATGTATTAAAAGGGAGTGGCGTTCATTATTGCCATAGTAATGAAATTGACAGTAATTTTATGTTGCTTGCTACGTATACAACCCAAATTAGCTTATAGTGTGGTATATACTTTATCGGTCGCCTTGTGGGTAAACCTGTGTTTTCATTAGTGCCATCCGAGTTCAAACAGCATACAAACGGAATTGCAATGGCGGATCGTAGGAAATGCAAATTGAAATGGTGGAAATAAACGCAAAAGTGCTAAAAAGGTATTACCTGTCTACCCAACAACTTCATTAGTTTTACTAAAATAGTTAACAATTATGTTTTATTTATATTAAAGGTAACTATTATTTTAATGTGTTTTTTTTTCAACTACTTTTAACAATGTTGGTTTCGAAGTCAATATCCAAGGCATGATTCAAACTATTAAAATTAATATTTAAAAATACTAGACGGTTCAGCAGGTGTTGATTTGTCCAATTTTGACAATCAGCTATCAAACGACATTAAATTTTACGCCTGAGCACATTGAAACACTGTACAGTGAAAAATAAATCATCCAAATATAAACAACTTAATGGGATTAATGGTAAAATCGAGAAATAGATTTTAGCTGTCAAACTAAAATTTCAGTAATAAATTAACAAGTAAAATGTATGGATTAGTTGATTTTTCCTCATTTTATTGTATGTATTCATGTTTATGTCAATTTAGCCATAGCTCCAGGAGTTGGACTCTGTCTTCATATCTGTGAGATATGCGATTTAAACTCACTTACCTCTAGATCGATCGGATTCTATGCGCAGATTTGTACCACTTATTCGGCAGAGAGTAACGAAAATGAGTTCTGAGGTCCTATATATTTCGCAGTTTTTCTATATATGTTGAAAGAAAATATTCATTTGACACTTATTAAGGCAAATAAGAGGAAAATAACATTAAAATGTGTCTCAGCATTTGCAGCAGCAAAATAAGACTCAGCATTTGTCGTTACAGCCCGATCAATTTTCATAGTTTTATGTGTTTTTGTGACGCTGTCGAATAAAGCGGAATTAAATAAAGTTACCCCACTGTATTACAACTTAATTTCCTCTTCCCAAAGGTTGTCTGGAAGAGATCGCTTTTGGCGATAAGGCCGCCTGATTGTACATAACTGTGTTTTGTGTGTAATAACTTTTAATGTTTTTGTGCAATAAAGTGTCTATCTATCTATCTATCTTTCATAATTGATGAGTAGGTACCTATCTAGGCAGGACATGTCATGCCCTAAGAGCAATCTAATGACCTTCGACCCAAAGTCTTGTAGCAATTTGTCGCCATAATATAATATTAGTTGACATAATACAACTGCGATTATGAACCGCCGGCGCCAACATTCACTGGATGGCCTTGGCTTGGCGCACACGACGCCGAACAATTATGTTAGATGTTAGCTGAAATAATGGGCACATTAGTGAATTTGAACAAGAAGACTCAATATGCCTACCTTCTTTACATCATATTAATATGCTAAAGCTAATACGGTGCCTATAATATTTACATCGTTAGGCTTAACATTGTTTTCTGTGTGATCTTTTGTTAAGTATCTGTTTTAAATTTTTTGTATTTTTTTTAAGAATAGGAAACGCTAACCATGGTTTTCTGTGATCTTTTGTTTACTGTTTTTTTTAAGAATAAGAATAATTTATTTGCGTAAAACAATGGTCTGTACGACAATGGTGACATTAATTAAAAGCTGAACACGTTTTGTCCAGTTAAGACGTGCAAATATTTATTTCAATTTAATTAAATATTATTTAAACAACACAATTCAACTACATTTAATTATATACAATGATTGGTATTATAGATTTAAGGTCATACATAAAAATATAATATTAAACATTCATGATCAAATTTACTTTTTTATCAAAAAACTTATAAACTATTAATAAAATAGTTTTGTCTTACTTATCATTGTCCATTTTTTTTAAATACTATATATAATATATGTGTGTCTAGTAAAAATAAATCCTTTTTTATGGCTTACTTAATACTTAATTATAAATCAGATGGTATCTCTATACAAAAAAAGAAATTATTTTTCTATTTTACAGTGGGTGTCACCTGACATTAAATAAAAAAATACTTTTTTTTTTTTTAATTATCTAATGTGTAGAATTTTAGTAAAAGAGTTCGTTCCTATTGTTTATGTAATTTAGTACATGTTTTACTTTGAAAATGCAGCCAGCCTTCTGGGAACTAATGTCCTTGTGTTTAATTTTTTAGTCGTCCATTTCTTTTTAGGTATGGTTTTATTTTATTTTTTCCCCTATAATACAATAAAAAATTGTTTTTTCATATTTAAATATTCGAAAAAATACCTTTCGAATAATGGGCTAGTTTCCTAAAAAAAATTAATTAGTCCGTCAATTGGATTAACAGAAAATATTGGACACATATTTTTTCTTTTCTCAATCAAGCAAAAAATGATAAAGATATAGCCCATTAAAGTTCCGCGAAATTTCACGCCTTGCGACACTTTTTAGCAAGGCGTGACGTCACGTGCTCACTTTGATGCGCTTTATCTTCGTCATTTTTTGTTTGGTTGACAAAAGACAAAATATGGGTCCAATATTTTTTGATAATCTAACTGGCGGACTAAATAGAATAATCTTTTTTTGACCCAGGAAACTAGCCCATTGTAAAAATGGCCTACTATTGCCTATTGACAAATACATTAAAGTATACTCGGAAAAAAGCAATGACGTAACCTTTTTTAAATAAAATCCAGAGTTACAAATAAATGAGAAATATGAGTTTGTAGCAATAAACACTATACCATTTAAGGCACTATCTCTCTATAAACAATCACACAGAGATATACACGGTTACATTTCATGCTAGTGCCAATTTTTCAGGGACCACTCAGAATCCTTAACTAAATCGATCTACATAAAAAACAAACTTCTTTTTAATTTTTACTTCATTTCTACATTTGAAAAATAGAATTTGTAGAAAATTTACGATTACTCGATTAAATTGCACCGTACGTGCACTGCATGGGGTTCTTGTTGGAGCGGCATCGGCGTACGCCTGTGATCTTTGATGAATGACGGCGCATCTCGCGTTTTCTTGTTTTTTTCGGATTTTTTTAGTATATTTTACTCCAAAAATACGACGACTGAAATTAATTAGGATAAATTAGTATTTTTATATTGTTCTATATACCATATTTTTAAAATGATGTACTTGTTAGTAGTTTGTATCACTGAGCGCTATAGAAACAAGGGGCAGTATCTTCCACAACTCCTATGCCAAACCCAAACATATTTCTATTGTTTAAATCATAATCAATGAGCATTATTGTCATATTCATCAAATGTTATGGAAATAAGGTAAATCATGAGACAATCGCGGCGCCAACATTCACCCGGCCCACGCCGCCCTTGACGGCCCAGTCTAAGCTGCCTAATAGAGGGTGGCCCCTAAAAATCATGGCATTTAATAAAATTTGCCTAAAATTTATTGTTTTATGAATATAAATCGATCTCAATGTAATTATGTAGCTTCATTGTATATTTATATCGTTTGATATTGTAAAACAAGTCATTAGCGGGCCTTAAGCAAGCTCTTTTTTGGAGCTAAAACCTGGCCCCTAATTCACAACCGTTCAATAGCAAAATTTCGATCAAAAAACCACCTGACATTATATGATTTAACATTAGTGTCACGTGATTTACCGGTTGTCAATTCGTCTTCGAAGAGTTCTGAATCAAGGGCATGGACAACTCAGGAACTTCAACTTATTATTTTTCTTAGGCAAACACATTTTTTTTAAATATCTCACAAGATCTCGACAAGATAACAGTCACAAAAACCACTCATTACTTGTTTTTCTGCATGACCCTAAGGTTGGCTGGCAGAGAATGCTTTTAGCATTAAGTCCACCTATTGTACACTTTTAAAAGTTTTGTGCAATAAAGTTTTAAATAAATAAATGAGGCGGTACCAACAACTACCAACTTTTGTTAATATATATAACACCCTGTATAATGCTCATATATTATAAGTGGAATGTCACATTAATTTGAAACCAAACGCGGTGGGCTACCGCTGCGCCCGCGCTCAATGAGAGAGGTTATGGAAGATTAATGTAAAGTACACCATTCGACATTCATGTCACTGTATGAAATATGCCGGCTTCAGTATGAATGCCCACCTCTGATACTGTGTATCTAAAGGATTTAGGACTGGAAATGCGTTTCTATGTTTGCTATCGCATTAGCCTCTCTAAATATCTACTTATTAGTTATTAGGAAGACCAAAACATTTTTAGGGTTTCGTACCTCAAAAGAAAAAAAGAAACCCTTATAGGACCACTTCGACAACGACAGAACTTCTTACGGACAGACAACCATCTGTCTGTCAAGACCCTTTTCATCAGAAACGCGTGGAGGCATCACTCAAGTTTGCAATCGCTTGCAGCTGTGAAAAAATCAAACATCTAACTTAACGCAACCAAAAGGTAAGGTAAATATTTTGACACCTGCAAGAAAAATCTTCTACTTCTTCTTCCCGTTGACCTAGAATTATGAAATTTGGCAAGAAGCTATGTCAAGTAAAGGAAAAGCTCCGAAAAACGTGAGGTTAAATCACAAAAAACCTCGGAATAAGCGGTAAAAATCTTCGAGACTAGAATCTTGTTAGACTATTCACATACCAACGAGTTTGTACGGAACCCTCTGTGTGCGAGTCTTACTCACACTGGACCGTTTTTTTAAATAAGCGTCGCGCTATTTTAAACCTAGCTTTTTGGTACCTTGGTACAGGACCATAGAATGTTTGGTTTGTTTTGGGTATCAGATTGGGTGTTTTTTTTTCCACGACTTTGTCTGCGTAGACATCAGAATTAAGCCAAAAAGAAACGAAAAACGGGATAAAAATAAAACTTTAGCAATTACTGATATTAATAGACAAAGCGACAATGCAATTCCAAAGCGACATAAATAACATTATGAGATAGTGTTGTCATTAAATAGAAAAGTTTGATGGCGTTCCGTAAAATGGGAAATATTTATAATTTAGCTGTGGTATCAGTTCAAGATAAATTTATAAATAAGCATATTTTATCTTTTCTCAGTAGAAAAGCGTTATCACAAACGTATCATACAGTCAGACACCTCTACAATAAGTACTGACAATTTACGATCGAAAAATGAAACAAGATGAAATATTGTTTCTGTAAAATTCTAAGCTGAAGAGTCAATAATATAATATGATGACCAATCCTACTATAATTGGACCCGTATTAATGCAGCTATAATTTATAGCAATAGCAGTAAATTCCTTTCTGGTACAGTCTAGTGCAGGAGTTTTTGTCCACTATTTAAACACGAAGTGCTTACTTAGTAACTGTCATAAAAGAATAAAGTATAAGTCAAAAAGGTACGTAGGTACCCGTGAAGCGTAAGTGTATTGTGTTAGTCATAAAAAGTATCATAAATTATGATGACATATTAAGGTAAGAAGTATTATATCGTTGGCTACTTTTATTGATACAAACACACCCACCTCCTGCCTTTAAGACGAGCTGACAGACACGTGGGCCACCACCACCAGAGCATGGGCCCTATCTTCAAATCTCGATTTAAGTGTAGGGTTACACGATCAGTACTTCATCAGTCTAAGCCGACTCCAAAATGATGGATTTCCAAACATGATTACATGCCCCCGATTCGGAACCCTTCAACAACGTATTGACAACCGAGAAATCACGTGACACTAATGCTAAGTCCTATAGTGTCACGTGATTTTCCGATCGACAATTTGTTATCGAACGGTTCTGAATCGAGGGTGTGGTCGCAATATTTTCAAACTAGTATTTCATTAATAATCTTTGGCGATACAGACTCTATAGCAGATATATATATATATATTTATATATATATATATAATTATTTATATTTATTGTACAATATTGGAAACCTTTCTACACGCAGCTCTACGTACGATCTACTAAAATCTAGATTTTGCTAGGCAATATCAATCCGCATCACTTTTCGTCAGACAGTGAGATACACGATAATTCTACCGTTATTTCTGACCAGACTGATTGACTAATCAGCTAAGCTGCAATGAGCCTATCCTATCGATTATTATATTTCCCGATCAAAGTTGTCGCTGCAGTTAAGTGCAGCACTTTTTCGAGGTAGACATACTCCTTGCTAACTTCGAGCGCCACGTTTTCAATAAAAAAAGCGGCCAAGTGCGAGTCGGACTCGCCCATGAAGGGTTCCGTAGCAGCAAGTAACATAATATAAAAGTTCTTGTAGTTCGTTGTAACTTTGATCGATGTTTTAATAGTGTAAATTGGAGTTTACGATTTATGACTAGAGTTGTAAAGTGTCCGTCACGTTATAAATGTCTGACCGAGCAAATTGGACATTTTCTCAATGTCGGTCACATTGAGAAAATGTCCAATTTGCTCGGTCGGACATTTTGGACATTTATTGTCACTAACGTCACAATCAATTCTATTGACAAACTATGAAAAAAAAATTTGGTCACAAATAAGTGCATTATTATAAGAAAGACAGGCTTTAGTAGTGATGATCTATAACGAAATAAAATTTCTAAAATTAATTCATCTTTCTGCACGAACAAGCTAAAAAGCGTCACGCGCGAGTTTGTGTTTTTGCTCAATCCAGATCAAATTACATGTTTTATTGTATGTTTTTATTGTCAAATACATGACATTTAAGACTTCCCTAAGAGGAATTCTTCTTTTTTTAAGTTTATACTAAAAAAAATATGTGACCATCGTGACAATAAATGTCCAATGTGACCGAGCATTTATCATAAATGACGGACGCTTATAGCATATGACCGTCAAGTTACAACTCTATTTATGACGTATTAAAAAAAAACTACTTACTAGAACTCGTTCAAACCAATTTTTGTTGGAAGTTTGCATGGTAATGTACATCATATATTTTTTTAGTTTTATTATTCTCTTATTTTAGAAGTTACAGGGGGGGGGGACACATTTTACCACTTTGGAAGTGTCTCTCGCGCAAACTATTCAGTTTTGAAAAAAAAGATATTAGAAACCTCAATATCATTTTTGAAGACCTATATATAGATACCCCAGACGTATGGGTTTAATAAAAAAAAAGAGTTTTAGTTTAAAGTATGGGGAAACCCCAAAAAAAAATTTTTTTTTTTTCTATTTTTGTGTGAAAATCTTAATGCGGTTTACAGAATACATCTACTTACCAAGTATTAACAGTATAGTTCTTATAGTTTCGGAAAAAAAGTGGCTGTGACAGACAGACAGACAGACAGATAGACAGACAGACATGACGAATCTATAAGGGTTCCGTTTTTTGCCATTTGGCTACGGAACCCTAAAAATCGGCCCGGGGATGGCATGGTCATTGAACATGACATTAGATTAAACCATTTTGGTAAATCTAAAGAATATATTTATTACTTTCTCATTTGTAGGTATAACTAGATATTCTCAAACAAAAGCTCATATTTTTGAAGCGAAGTGTAAGAGTGGTTTATATCTACCTACATCAACGACAATGCGTATCTTGACAATGCGAGCTGCGCGCGCGCTCCTATAGGCTATGAGACCCAGGCATCAATTAATCCTTAATGTTTATTGTCCTGAAACCTTTGAACAGTTCTATTGGCACTAACTAGGTCTTGTTAAAATAGATTAATGGCTGTCATGTACGCCGAACATAATCTATTGATGTATCTTCCATAGGAGATGAATTTTGCAAAATATTTTGATTACCTGCTCTTGTAGAAGCTTAACTTGCTGTAATTTATATAATTATAATTGGATATAAAAAAAAGGTTTTTTGACTTTCTGCGATTATGTAAGTGTGACTCAAATTACAGCAAACGCCATCTATTAGTAAAACAATATAAATCTATAAGTAAGATATCGTTGGACTCATGCTTATCGAATCGAAAGATCGTAATAAAATCGTTATTGTATTATTTATTAACTCAAAGTGATGACGAGAATGCTTTAACTATCATTCCTGTAACTTTTGGGTGTCATATTTCGTAAAAAAAAACATATTTTACGAATCAGTGTACCTAACACTCAATCGTGAAAATGTATATCATAAATCATAATAAATTACTGAATAGATATTTTTTTATTAAAATACAATTCTAGAAGAACTTTAAGCTATTTCTCAAATGTATTTATTTCACATCACACCCTAGAACTGGCGCTCAAATCCCTTTTAACTTTATCCGAGTTTTAGTTGATCTATTGATCAGGAACACTTCATACGTGGGCAGTCCCATTATTGCAGACATGGGTGGTACAACCCACCGTGCCGAATACCTCGCTAGTTTTATGGCCCGACATATCGGCTGGTAGGGGTGCCGATTTGAGATCAACAAAATTGATTCTCTAAAATAAATTCGAGTTAATAATTTTACATTGAATCAGTAGGAAGCGTCATTTAGGTAAGTAATTTTAAATCATTATTTATTATGGATTAATCTTTGACAATAAAAGTTTAATAACCAACACAAACAAAACTAACAAATAAAATTTAAGAAAATGTTATTAACTAAATGACCCGCCGAATTTGTGAGTATTGAGTATTGAATTTCGTACCACATAAAGACAATACAATATTGCCAATTTAATATTTTGTTATTTTACATTGTTTCTGTGGGTTTTCCGGAATTTTCTTTTTACTTAACCACCCCAATATTGAAACAAACCAAACAAAACAAATAATGAAATCAGTCCTGCCATTCTCGAATTTTTTCGCCACTATTATTTACTGAGTTTTTTAAATAAGGATTTAGATAACTACAAAAGTTGTAGGTACTGAGATTTATAACATTTGCTTTCTAAAACTAATCTCTTGTTTATTTATTTTCAAACCAAAATCTGCAACTCTTAATTTGTTTCATTTAAACATGTACTATCGATCATTTAATTATTTAAAAAAATAAAACCGACTTCAAAACACTAAAATGCTAAAAATAATCCTAACACTTAAGTACCTAATCAGTTAATTTTGGAGTCGGTGCAAACAAAAACATTGAATCTCTCATCGGCCGGCACCGACTCCAAAAGTTACTGATTAGGTACTTAAGTGTTAGGACTATTTTTAGCATTTTAGTGTTTTGTAGTCGGTTATATTTTTTTAAATAAAATTTACTTATTTCATCTATTTTTAGTGATAAATCCTAATCTATATGCTGAACACCGATTTCATCCCCTATTTTCCTACCCTTAGGGGTTATTTTTATTTTGCAAACTTTTATCATATCAATAAAACAAAAACTATTAAAATCGGCTCATATTTGTCGAAGATAGGTAACAAGAACCACAGCCAAAATATTATCTGGGTATATATTTGTTGATTTTCTCAAAAAGTTCTAAATCAATTTCGATAAAATATATATGGGACCACCTCTGAAGTATGATCTACCAAACAAAAAAAGAATCATTAAAATCGATTCATAATTGGCGGAGTAATCGCGTAACATATATACAAAAAAAAAAAAAACATACAGTCGAATTGAGAACCTCCTCCTTTTTTGAAGTCGGTTGAAAAGCGATTAACAATAAAATCGATCTATTACAGTTCGCAATCACAGATGGATTGAGAAAGCGATTATTTTAGGGTATAATCGCCATCCATATGGCCCTACGTGTTGGACGACCAACTCCCTCTATTATCGGCTTATGGTACAAATATAAAGTGGTGCTTGATACTAAAACAATAAGTTTATTATGGCGGTAAAATATTTCCAAGACGCTGGGGTTAATGGTGATTTATGGTATAAAGCAATAAATGATAAAGAATTCAGTATGACCTAACAATATGGGAACTGATCCACATGAGAAATCGTTTACGTAAAAGTATTTTGTGACACAAAATATATCACATGTGCACGTTTATAAAGGATGAATATGAAAGTATCGATTTCTTCGGAAGGTCAGCTAATTGACATACAATAACTTAAACTATGAAAAAGTGCCACGTGGGGACTGCCGTGAAGAATTCACTTCCCCACCGCCAACAGGAGGCGTGTCGTAAGAGGCGACTAATTCCTGTAGCACGGACGGGCAGCAGCTTCTGCTTGCGAAATCTTATAAAAAACTGCGATCAAGCCGCAAGTTTCTTGCGATTTTGGTGTAAATTCCTAAAAAACGTACTCACATGGTAAGGCCATTTCACAAAATCAGGCCGTTATCATAGAGCGCGCTCATGTGCATGAGCATCGTAAAATTAGAATTTATGGTAAGTTTCCATGTCATTTTTGGGTCCAATTACCTAATTGGATAGTCAATTACATTGCATATTTCGAACAAATAAAGATCAAACATAAACATAAATATTACATATTCAAACTAAAATTCTGAACAAAGTATATCATTTACCAAATTTTGTCAGAGAGTATTTGTTGTATGTAATTATTTTCTCTTTTGATTATCGTATGTTTTATAGGTGTACACCAAAATAACGTTGTTTATGGTTGCTTGCTACTTTAGATATGCCAGGCTCCATACGAAAAAGTTTGAAGTCTGTTCAGAGCCGATTATTATGGTTATTATATCTTTAAGGTACAATTGATTCATATACTCATTTACTGAGTAATAGCACTATGACATTAGGTCAGATCTAAGAGATTTTTAATAGTTTCTAAGATTACTAGTTAGCAGTGATCATAAAGTTACACGACCTAACAAAATAGACACAAAAGTGAGAAAAGACTATAAAAACAGCATTTGCATCTCAACGAACGACCGGGGAAGTAAACCCAGAACCTTCAGCGTAATAGGCAAGTACTTCTGCCACCGTGCCAACGGCTCGTAATACCTCACTTTTATGTCATGTAACCGCTCTGCCCGCAGGTTTTACGGCCCGCTGTGTCGTGCCCACTCGCCCTTGTGGGCCATAAAGCCCGCGATCATATTATCTCATTCCGATGTGGGATACTGTAAATGGCAGGGGAATTAAGGTCCACGCTCGCAACCGCGAGGTTACGGCACTAAAGATTCAGCCGCCTATACCATGAACGTAAGCAGATTAGTTTTTACGGCAAACTCTAAACAGAAAAACAAAACACGGTTCAAGTAATAGTGCCCCCTGAAACTTCGAAGCTTCGTGGATTGACTGCACCGAATAGTACCAGACATAAATAATACATTTCAAATATGATACGAAATAAAAAATCTATGTAGTTGACAGTAAAAAAATACGTGATAAAAATTCATTACCTAATTTTTTGATAGATAAAAAGTCCTATTCGTCGTATCAAATAAAAGTTTCCTACAAGCTTACAAACTTGCATGTTCGACTGTAAAAAACGAATAAACTCTTACAACTTATAAACATTTACAACCGTAACATAACATTGCGTCTTTCAACATCAAACTTCATCCATGTAAAAATATGCCCCGCCTCACTATAATAGGTAAATCATCATACGTCTGCTACTACGGTATCTACATTAAATATGTTTAACTTACCAACATAAAGTGTCGAACGAACAACATAAAATATGTTGCAGTGTCACAAGTTGCATTTTTATTAAATTACTCCACGGATAATCGTGAGGAGGTGCAATTATAATCAATTTGCATGCAAATAATTTCTCAAGGCTGGTAGGAACTTTGTTTTGCATATTTGTAAGCCGTACTTGTTTTTACGTTGTAATTGAATTTTGTTGTAGAATAGGAATGTTTTTAAGTTATCTTGAACTTTTTGACAGACGTCTAGTAAATAATTTGTTTTTTGTGTCATTTTCTATGCATTCTATAAATATTTTAACTATAGATTTAGTATGTAAGCGTATTCGCAGTCTATGATTTTAACCGTGTTGGTTTGTTTTACGAATACATAATATATACCTTGGTTTTGTGTATTTCGACCAATGCATTAAAAAATATTGTTTTTATTGTAAGCCTTATTATTCGGTTTTTATTTATGTTTTTTTATTTATTTTATTTATTAGGGACAACAAACAATTGCACATGTTGATAAAATAGGAACTTAATTATAAAAATATATATAAATGTGCAACCAACACCGTTATCCACAGAAATAAATGACATGAACTATTACCTACCTATTCGCGAAATAGTTATCGAGATGACTAAGCTGTTTGTCATTTTGGGAATATACGCAGGCACGTATTGGGAATATTCCCAATATGTGCCTGCCTATTAGCATAATATATATTTCTTCCCATGAGCATTTATTTTTATTCAATAATTTATTTTCGGTTTATGTTAGCTTTGGAAAATTATTTTAATTGCTGATATGGTTAACAAAAACACCAATTATCTAACCCCGAACTAAACAAATCTTGTACTATGGCAAATAGATAACGGATAAACAAATAGTACAAATTATATAGTGCTCATCACACAAACATTTGTCCCTTCCGGGATTCCAACCCGCGACCGCTAGTTTTGTGATATGGAGCACGAATCACCACCACAAAATATATAATAGGATAAATCTCACTACATCAGACGATCGTCGTTTAATTAGTACCTACTTAAGTTTTTTTATGTTTTGAATTCTGTAATATCAAAAAACTAATTTTCATTTGTATCATTTATCTGATGATCATTAAAAGAAGGGTTTCATTTTTTGTAGTACGAATGAGTTCATTTAACTATACCATTTTTATTTGTCTCGTGATAAGACTGGAATTGTAAAAAAATGAAATTGGTATTAATATGCAGGAAATTTCCATATCTTTCCGACTTTCCGACCACAAGATACCGGAAATATTGTAACATGCACAGAATTTGGAAAAACCACATACATTTTTAATTTCTATCGGTCGAATGTTGCGCTTTGCCTTTAATTGGTCGAACGTTTATTTTCGATTTTTGAATCCGTTACGGGAAGAACTTTTGATTGGAGCTTGAGTTGTTAAAAATGTAACGCGAGTTAGAGCTTAGTTTTGTAACAGAGCATGAAATTATAATACCCAGTAGGTAGGTACCAAAAAAAAAGGTTTTACTCGCACACTTCGTCATGATTAAAATTACTTCTTTATGACTGCGCAACGCCCCTTACTTAAATACTTACGATGAAACTGGATGAAACATAAATCGGAGGCCTACTTATAAACTCTAAACAGTGGCTATGCAGTGTTTTTATTTTGTCAAACTGTGTACAAAAAAAAAACTAACTTTTTTTTTATTTTTATTTATTTATAAATGCATACTGACTCTGTGCATGCATGCATTAAAGGTTTTCGTAATGATAATGATTGATTATTGTGTTATGTTTTGTTTTATGTGTGTGTATGTTTTGCAATGAGATTCTTTGGGAAAATGTAGATATTAAACGTATGTATCGTTATAATTTTCCTTTTTTTGACTCGTGAAAATTTTAGGACCTAACCTAAAAAAGGAAAATATAATAATAAATAAATGTTGTAGATTAATCAACTATATATAGATAGCATTTCAGATCTAATCTAGCTTTTTCATGTTTCTTATTCTGCAAAATCTGTTTTTTTCTAGTCAAGAATTAAACGGAATCTGACATCCCTGATCATGTACAACGGAAAATGAAGCCATAACATACCGATGCAATGCTGATTTGCTTCACTAAAAATGTCTTTTCGAGCGTTTCCAATATACAGACTTCGGATCGGATCATGATCATTAGTGGAAAGAAATACTGACATCGACAGCGGACAATTTATGAAGTAGTTTGCTTTGCCACCTTACGCTGAGTAAAGTATACTTAGCAATTCATTTGTGACTGCTCTGAACTCACTTTGCGATATTTATGCTAATTCGAGAACGGTTTTTTACTGTTTTTTATAAATTTAGCTTGCGTTAGTATGTGACATGATTTAAAATGGTTTCCTTACATTTAGCTATCAATGTATTTTAAACTGATGACTTGTAGAAGAAACTGCGTGTACTCCCTTTTGAATAACGTTATAGTAATCGTATATATATTAAACGATATTCTGTTGATAGCCGAATAAAGATGGTGATCTGGGATCCTTGTGAATTCTCGCGGAAGGGGGTAAATGATAAAAACTTGATAAAATGATTTTAAGTTAAATAAATACGAGTAAATTGTTTTTTGGTTACAATTTTTTCATGTAAAAATTTCATGTAAACCGAATCTATGAATTCATGCTGTGTGTGCGTGTAGGATTCGCTCACATGCAAGGCGTCAACATGCAATTAGTGTCAGGTGACAAAAAGCATTACACCCATAGGTTTTTTGTTCTCGAATGCGTTACACTTGAAAAAATATAGTACCGCTCTTCAGAAGTCAAACATAGACATCATTTATAGATAGCCTCTCAGTACCTTATTCACTGGACTTCAAAATGAAGGAAGGTTATTTTTGTTTTTCGTGGTATCTTTGCCATAACATATGGACAGATTTTAATAACGACAGAATAGAGTTTGTTTGGCCATGTGGGGACAGCCGTAAAGAATACACTTACCCACCGCCATCCAACAGGAGGCGAGTCGTAAGAGGCGACTAATTCATGTAGCATGAGACGGGCAGCAGCGTCTGCGTGCGAAATAATATAAAAAAACTGCGCTCGCCAACCCGCCTACCATCCGTGGCGAGTATGGCAGGCCCCCCTGATGATAGGTTATTAGGGGCGGCCTATGTTCAGCAGTGGACGTCCTATGGCTGAAATGATGATGATGATGAACCTACTTTAGAAGCGGTTTCATAAAAAAATAAGAATAAACCATTATTGTCGGTCCTTCCTATAGTCCTATAGATCCTATAAAATGACGAAGATAAAGCGCATCAAAATGAGCACGTGACGTCACGCCTTACTACAAAGTGTCGCAAGGCGTGACGTTACGCGGAACTTTAACGGGCTATATCTTCATACTTTTTTTGTTTGATTGAGAAAAGAAAAAATATGTGTCCAATATTTTCTGTTAATCCAAATGACGGACTAATTAGATTGGTAGGATAGGATATGATGTCCTACATTCAAACTTAATTAAAAAGTAAGACAGTGTCTTATTTATTTATTTAAAACATTATTGCACTAATAGTGTACAAAGGGTGGACTTAATGCTAATAGCATTCTCTGCCAGTCAACCGTTGGGTCATGCAGAAAGTTTTCAATTGGTGCGGTGCAGGTAACAGATAAAATAACATAAAAGTTTAAATAATTCAACAATATACTAAATTTAATATACTTGAATAAATTATTAATAATAAATAAAAAATAATAAATACAGATATATCTAAAATACATACAATAAATACATACAAATTAATAATATAGGTGCAATTTATCTATTTTAAGAATTGTCTAACCTTATTCCTGAAAATGATCTTCGAGTCCGACTCCTTGATATCGAGGGGAAGTGAGTTCCAAAGTCGTGTCTTAGTACAGTTTATTTTTAAACTCACTCTTTGTAAATCGAAAAGCAGTAGATACCTGTTTGTTTTGTCGTTACTGGATAATAATCACCTCGGACAAACTGACCAACGACATTTTAATACGCATTTAATTAAATAGGTACACAATACCGTCCAAACTATGCCGTGACTGTTCGCTATAAAGTGGAAATCGGGCGTTATCCATAAAACTACAAAGAAACTAGAGCGAATTGCGAGCTTAATTAAAAAACAATGTTCGTGACTCTGGCATATTTACGCCAAATTGGCCTGTTTAACGCCTTTTATGTTTGACTCAAAGACATTTATTGTATCAATTTATTAATTGCTGCGAAATGCCGTTTGAGTTATTTATATCACGTATGAAATTGACAAGCGTTAATTTAAATTTAATTAAGGTTGCCTAGGCCTACATTGATTTTGTCGTGCTCATAAGGCTGAGTGTATAGTGATGCCGTTTCGGAGTTCATATTGGAATATAAAATCAGTTAGGGATCTAGGCACTATGCATGATATCGATACTATCTAGAAGACTAGCTCTAAATTATTACAAGACAGTGTCCTGAGGTGTGACAGATTGTTATCTCAAATAGGTAAAAAATATCTTGCCTATTATATCAATAACATTACGACTATATCCGATAGTTTTGAAAATTTATTACAACTGTCCAGACTCTAATTACAGAGCAGAGGAACGTTACGATCCGACCCTATAGTAAGCAAGAGTAAACTGGAAGAGAAAATAATACGGTCTCAAAACCGAATGTTTAATTAGTAATAGAGTTTAGTATTGCGACCCAAAAACTATCGATATGCGTAGTGCAGAACAGCGTAGTACAGAGCAGCGTAAGCTACAGCTCCTGAGAAACATGATATTCTGTGTCTGCCATGCTCTACGCTGCCTGATACACACTACCCTCTAACACAATTTGCGAAAAACTTTAAGTTATAAATTAACTTTGTAGCAAAACTAATATTAAATTATTTACCGACTGGAAAGTTTTCTGTGAATGAAAGTCTTTGAAAGGCAAGAATAGCAAAGGGATTACTTATCCCCAGGGATAAGGATTAGATGGCTCAATAAATGAAACTCACAAAGTTGAATGCAGATAAAACAGTGTTTATTTATTAAATCTTCTAACTTATTTTCACACAAAAGTTTGACTACTGAGTGACTTTAAAAACGTAATTCTTAGCTGGCGTCAAATTGTAGTTTACTTGTAAATTGTGTAACAAGTAATTTTACAAAATGATTCGTTTATTGAAGATTGGATAAGATAATTCTATGCCCGTATGAGCTTGTCTTTTTAAAAGACTCATAACTTCAAATATTTAACGGTCTAAAGTTTTGGACCTTTTGAAGTAGTAGTACAGCGTTTTCCTTTGACGTTTTATTATAAATATTTATTTTTATACCTATGTAAAAACGTCAATGGTAAACTTAGAAATTCAGGACATGATGTAGAGCGTCTTTATTTTATGGCAGCTTTATTAACAGTCTGAGCTAACGGTTCCGACCTAATTGCTGATATAACCATAACAGACCTCTAACATGCCTTAACGACCTGGTATAAAAGTTTGATTGTAGGCTTTAGCGATTTTGTCGACGGTTTATTTGCTTTCGGAAGCTCAATAAAACTAAAACTTACTACAATAAAATACAATGAAACTTATTAGTGTTAGCACAAAACACTGAAGACGCATACACATCTGCTGTCTAAAAATCGTAACAGCTGACCGTTCATCCAGTTTGGGAAAGTGTTTTTAAATGTATATTTTTCAAGGAAATCAAACAGCTTATATGTAACATCATTGGTTAAAACAGTGAATACGAAACTAAGCTTAAAGTTTTCACCTATAAAACTAACTTTCTTTAAAAAGAAATAAAAATAAGTTTAAGAAAACAAAATAGGAATCTTGAAAAAACCCATGCTAATGGTAAACCTTACAATAGAAAAAACATATCCAAAATATTTTTTCGCTTACGCTTAAGTAACCCAAGATACTTCGCCGGAGAATGCCATTTTCGGCCCTAAATTAAGAATAGGAGAATTTCAATTAAAGATTACAATGATTTTTGTCATCATCACTTCAGCCATACGACGTCCACTGCTGAACATAGGCCTCCCCTAATGACCTATCATCGGGGAGGATTGCCAATACTCGCCACGCTTGGCAAGCGGGTTGGCGAGCGCAGTTTTTTATAAGATTTCGCACGCAGACGTCTATGCACGTCTCGTGCTACAGGAATTCGTCGCTTCTTACGACACGATGATGATGATGATGTCGGCGGTGGGGAACTGTATTCTTTACGGCCGTCCCCACACGGCCCAGCAAAGTAAATTCAATCATTCAGCGTGAATGGCAGCCCCTGACAGATCCTCATTGTTACTTAGGTCCCATTAGTCGAAGGGTTTTAAAATTTAATTCAAAGGTCTTTTAACCAACCCAGACAAATTTCGTGAACCATAAATATTCAAAAATAGGTATACAAACTTAGCCACAACTTAGTTGAAGATCCACCGTCCACTATCGAGCAATAAAACTTCCCATGCGAGTAGTTAATAACAATATTCTTAGTGCGCCATAATAAATAGCGATATATCGGCTGGCACGCAAAAAAGGAAAATCGTGATCGACCTTAATCGTTGCCTCGATGTATCTACATCTTGCCGGGAGACCGCTAAAACGTTGCTATGAAATTGTGGCTATTAATTTTGCTCGCAAGTACATGTTGTTCTCGTGGGTTGACCGAGATCGAAATCGGGAAAGTATCGTAGAATTAAGCAGCTATGCCATGGTTTTATAATTTGACATGATTCTAAATACGTTACGGTGAACTCATTTGAATTTAATCCTTTTTTTTTTAAATTTTACAATACCCGTATTTATAAATAGGTTAAAGTAATTACTTTAGCAACAATTATAAGTTGTAGGAAGCCGCTGAATGCAGGTTGCTTTCAACCAGCCAATCTTGAAACCACTGGGGTAGGTCTATGTTTAGAGCAACAATTAATTACTTCTTTATAAATATGGGTGTAAGTGTTATGTGGCTACAAGTAATAGTTATCAGCGTTTGCGAAGAGATGACGCTGGCTTTTAAATTGCAATGGTGATCTAGTTGCGTCTACGAATGATATCATACTGCTACACTTACTTAACCCTTAGGCACAACTTTCGATTTAACATAAACCTAGTTTTAAATGTCATTCTGAATCTTTCAGATTATTGAACATGACAGAATAATTATTAGACAAAACTAAGAGAGATGTTCCAGTGAAAAGTATTCGGTATTATTTAATAATAAGGAAGAATATTATTTAATTTTAAGGCTGTACTAAAAACATTTTTATGTAAAAATTACAAAATCTCAATTGGCCTAATCTCTGTAGCCGCGAGGCGAGTACGCCGAACTTGGCATCGCCATCTCTGAGTTCCCAAATTTGATTCTCGGTTGGGTCAATGTAAAAAACAAACTTTTCTATGTTAGGTCGAATCTGGGTGTTGTGGTACCGTCGTTGTTTCTTATTTTATATCATATGTGCGTTAGCTACTTACCTATAATATATAGATATTGTCCTATATTTATTTATTTATCTGTTATTACCACTTTAGTTACGCAGATGAAGTCGCGAAAAAAAAATTGTTTACTATATTTCGTTAACACTTTTATAAAATGTACATCAAATTCGATCACACACTATGCAACATTGCAAGCAAAATCTTGTTACTTGTTTTAGCCGACTCAATACACGATTTTCCCGCGGCAGAATCGGTGCAAAAGTAAAAAAACTTTGTTTTTAATATCAGCATGAGTTTTATCGTACCCAGAAGCACTATCCTTGATACAAGACTCTATTTAAATTGCCTTCTCTATCCCTATTGGCCTTTTGTGATTTAATATGGTCGTCTCTTTCCAACGAATATTTATAGGATATTTAAAGGCTCATGATATACGGTTTATAAAACCATAAATGAATATGTAGAGACGTCTTAATGATACGTTGGGAAAAATATAATAAAAACTTGTAAAAACATATTATTATCTTTTTGAAAATCCATACTAATATTTTGCTAATATTCATAAATACACAAAAGTAACTCTGTCTGATATTCTATCTGTCTGTCTGTTACGTTTTCATGTCTAAGCCGCTGAACCAATTTTGATGAATTTTGGTATATAGGTAGATTGGACCATAGAGAAAGATATAGTCTACTTTTTTAAATAAAATGATACGATTTTGATAAAATTTTATTTGTACGTAAAAAGTTTAAACCCTAGGGAAGGACATAGGCTATCCTCCTAAGGGAGTAAAATAGGGGGTGGCATACCGTATTCCACGTAAGCAAAGCCACAGGCACAGCTAGTATTGAATAAATAAATAAATATGTGACAATATCACATACACTGCTCTGATCCTAAGGTAAAGCACTTGTGTTACAGAAGTTAGAAACAACAACGGCACAACGCCCAGACCCGAGATAATTATAGAAAAATAATATATATATGTATAGGTACATATTGGACAACATCACATACAGAAAATATCGCTTTCTACATCGACCCTACAGGGAACCGAACCCGGGACCTCAGAGATGGCGACGCCAAGTACGGCATGCTCTCCGTCCGGCTACGGAGGTTATTTGTACTCGTGAAAACTTTGAATATCAGTATGAAAATAGTGACGAATACTTTGCTGATTATACTTGTTAGAAAAATATCAACGTGAGTCTTTGTTACCTCCTTAATACTCTTTGTCAAAAAAAACTATTAAATATTTCCTACATATTCCTTACATTAAGCGAAGAACGTTAATATTGTGTATTGTAAGAGGCAATATTGTAGATACAGGGTGGGTCAAATAAAGCCCTAGATAGAGAGTAACATAATTATTATTAACAGTAAATTTTACTGAAAGGCATTATTGCTTTATTATTAATAATAATGTTTCTTAGATAAATATATATTTACAAAATTAAGTAGGTATACGTGTAGTAAAATACAGGGATATAAATAAACATATCGATAGAATCATTGATATTATGGACAAAATATATTTAAAGAACATCATTCCTTACAAAAAATTACAAATGTAATATTTTATTAATGAAATTAGTAATTTTAGGAAAAGGGTAGATTGGTAAGAAAATAATGTTAAATTGCACGAATGATATAGATTTTAAATATAATATTAATTGTAACGATTTAATGTATTATACTAAATCCATATCAATTGGCATTATAAATATTATTGTTAATAGTATTGTTTAGCTTTTTTAATCCAATTTTATTTATCTTCGAAAACAAAAAAAGGTTTCCTTGAGGAATAAACAGCATCAATATTAATAGTACTTTCCACCTAGAGCCTCGGTTTGACTCACCCTGTATCGATTGTTAATTGATCCCATCATTCCACATTAACTTTTTGCTAACTACACCATAGTGGTAAGAATGTATTAATCGATACAATCGAATCGATAAAAACGATCGATTTCCTGGACTTTCATCTCAGTTACCGCGTTTACAGTTAATATAATAAGGAAGCAATTATACAATTACGATTCCATTTACAACCTCCATCAGGGTATGAACTGTCCGAAAAAGTTGATCTCGTGTCAGATACGATAGATCAGCGGTTACCAAAGTTTCAGATATCCGTACGCCATAGTAAATGAAATAAAATGAATATTTATTTGTCTTTGAAAAAGGGTACATATAACAGGTAATTGTGTCATAAAGTTTATCATTTTCAGCCATTTATTTAAAGCATTTATAATTATGTTAGGTATATTAAATTACGTTACCAAATTTAATCAATTTTTTTTACAGGTATAATAAATTAAGCCAGAGACGATAAGAACTATCGTCTCTACATGTAGCGTTAATTATATCAATATTAATTAAAACATGTGTGTGTAACATTTATTTTGATAAATAGTCAAAATAATGAAAATGTTGAATTTAGAGTCGACCTGACAGAGATTCGAACTAGACAAGTTCTAGGCAATCGCTGCATCACTCCGCCAATTAGATCGTTCGTATAGAAACCGATATTAGTGTCGTTTTTAGGGTCACGGTAAACGTTTTTAACCTCATAATATACTTACATTACACAACTGCTTGAGAATGTGTGTGTTAACCCTAAGTAATTAGAAAAACTATTTTTTCCGTCTAAAATATAGGTAAGGAATTCGG
Organism: Anania hortulata; assembly: GCA_963576865.1. Classification (NCBI taxonomy): domain Eukaryota; kingdom Metazoa; phylum Arthropoda; class Insecta; order Lepidoptera; family Crambidae; genus Anania; species Anania hortulata. The sequence continues at coordinate 4,788,741 of OY756408.1, read as the reverse complement.
GTTACACAAGTAGTAGAACTTTTAAAAAAACACAATTTATTTTTAACAAGAAATCTAAGTCTAATGTCGGTCAACATTGTTGCTCAAACTACAAAGCTGTTGAGATCCACTGGCCCCTATAACGATAAATTAACGTGAAAGCAACTCGTGACCCTTGGGTCACATTCCGTGGAAAATGGACGTAACTGATACACCCTGCCTGAAGACAATAAGTCACTTAGTGTACACTCGACCTCAATAAAACATGCACACTTATAGAGATTCTATTGTCAAACTTAAGCACTTCATAAGCCGTACCCAACATTTGTTTGTTCAAACAACAAACTTCCACGGTATATTTATCAGATGTGACAGCGTAGACCGCACTAAAATGGTCTGTTGCCCGATTCAGAGACCCTTCAACAACGAAATCACGTGGGGGAGAAAAGTTCTCGAGTGGTGATTACGAACTGGAAAACTCAGCGTAGGCAGGCCTCCCCCCTGACTGACGACCTAGTCAATGTTGCTAGAAGCTGCTGGATGCAAACGGCCCAGATCTGCTATGTTTTATAGGGCAGGCCTATGTCCAGCACTGCACTTTTAAAGACTCATCATCATCATTTCAGCCATAGGACGTGCACTGCTAAACATAGGCAGTGACATCCAGATTTTGCGGTTGAAAGCGACCTGCATCCAACAGCTTCCTGCAACTTTTACGAGGTACTCTGTCCACCTTGTGGGTGGACGTCCTACACTGCGCTTGCCGGTGCGAGGCCTCTATTCTAGTACCTTTCTTTCCCATAATACATTCTACGTACTATGTACCCCGACCACTGCCACTTCAGTTTGCTAATCCGTTGGGCTTTGTCAGCGAATTTTGTTCGTTTATGGATCTCCTCATTTCTGATTCGATCTCACAAAGCATAGCCTTATCCATAGCACGCTGTGCGATCTTGAGCTTTCTCGTGAGGCCCATTTTGAGAGGCCACATTTCCTAAGATTGATGATGTTGAAATCACTTGACACTAATGCTAAATCATGTGTCACGTGTTTAACAATTTATAACTAACAGTTCTTTATAGCGAGCCTGAAGGCAATTACCTATTTTTAATGTAATGACAGAATTGCTGAATCTAGTATCGTGACTGACACTGCAAAATATGACTGAAAATTTTTGTTACACGTTCTACTCGTTATTCTTATTTATGCTTATAAGATATTTGCGTCCGACTGTATATGCTATTAGTGCAGATTTAACGAGACACGTGTCATAATGTATTGACTTACTAGATCATGAGAAGATCATATAACACAAGATTTATAGAAGCCAAGATTCATGAGCAATTTTATGATGAAACTATTATATTTTAAATAATTTTTCTTTGAATTTTCTTGTCGGAATAAGGATTTTTCTTTTTATGTCTCGTAGCATGATCTGTTATCATCCGTAGTGTATCTACCCGTATAAGGACTAATATAATAATTGACTAGAGTAGTGAATTCTTTACATTAAAATCGAATCGATACAATAAAATAAAATATACCTAATTTTTATGTACAGACAACAGCTCGTCAATGTACCACAAAACGTTAAATTTTCTCAATTGATATCAAAATCGGTTCCCTTATGATTTCGGGAATAACCGCAAACTTGTGGCCATTTACTCTACATTACAATTCATATCTATGTATTTTATAGATGGAGACATAAATAAAATATCTGACTAAGACAGTTGTCTAGAGGAAATGTGCCCAAAAGGTTGGCCACATGGACCACTCACCACTGCCAGTGTTCACACACGCAATAGTATCAGTCAAAATACGAATTTTCTATAAATTGTAACAAAAAGGTTCAGCCATATTTAAGATCATGTTCCTTGACCTTCTTCGATTTAATTGGTACTACCACATCATAATATTTTTAAATATGGCAAAATCTTTGATACCATTAATCGTTGTATTTACTTTTTTATTTTATTTAAAAAACTCAGTTACATTATCAGATTATAATAAAATCTGTTAAAAATTTGATACAAATCAATTTCAAATCTGTCGACCAGTGACAACTGCACACAGCTTTTTTTAGGTGCTCAAGTAGGGAACACTATTTTTTAAAATATGCATAATTAACTAAACAAATTATTAACAGTGTAGGGTATCTGTCCAACTTAATCAGAAGGCCCAGAAAGAGCCCTTCGTGAGTTTTACTATCGAATCCCAGCTATTTCAAGGAGTACCGGGTTACATGCGTTGCCTTTACTAAATCAATATTTTAACATTCCGAGAAAAGTAGGTAATGGTGTAATTATGCCTTAAGGCGTCAAATTTACATAGACGAGACTCAGACACTCGTTTAATAGAAGCAGCTGCCTGACACACATACGTGGGCCAATAAAAAAATATTACTCGCTCGCTACTGCCTATTTTAGGCTGTGATAATGTATGAGATATGAAATAAAGGAATTATGTATTTTCTCCTTTTATTTGTTTTGGCTCTTAAGACAAAATACGAATATGTATTTCGCAAAAAGAGGCAGAAACTATGTGTACCTTTTTTGTAATATATTTTTTGTGAAATATTTTTTTTAAATCCTAAACTAAGCAAAGCTTATATAATAGTGATTAAATAACGGATAGATATACTTAAATACATTTATTCATGCTTGTAAGTACTCATCACATCACACAAACGCCTGGAATGGAGCGTTCTTAATAACAGTTCCCAAAACAATGTGTTAAAAAGTGGTTCTATCTAACCATTGTTAGTTGTTATTAATCCGTTTGCTCAAAAACCGAATCGTATAATGACTTTGTATACAATTTAACTAGTTCCGAATTACATTCGCACTGTTCGACCATACTTTTAAATTGCCGATAACATCATGAGATTTGTTCAATTAATTTTCAACTTAAACATTGTACAGCTAAAGTATTGTTTTGGTTGGAGTTTGTAAGATTGAAATGATAACCACTTGAATTAAATTCCCACACTAAATACACTCTTTGTTTACTATCACATTTTGTAATAAATCTACGCAAGTACGTGACGATAAAAATAATCGTAAAATTATGTCCACTGCGACGTCGAATAGTTAATATTGGTCCTTATATCGTGTGTCATAAGATCGATAATGTTGGTTTAACTTTCACAAACTTTTCTAGTGGAATAAGCGCGTATCTGTATTTTATCATCTTCGAGAGTTCCTTCACCTATCGGGCTCTAAATGTTTTAGAATGGTCATTTTTATACATCCGCTTGATGCAGCGATCGTCAACATTTAAGGACCATGATAATTTAATCGTCAATTTAAGCTCTATCTTTGTAACTGGATGATTATAAAAAGGTACTGTTATGTATATTTTTCTAAAATAGAATCTCTGGCTAGTTTATATCATGTCCAATAGACCCCGAACGCCTTTAAGATTACGTCAGTTTAAATGCACGAATTTTTTTATTTATTTATTGAATATATAATTTAATACTTATTAGACGCTAATTATGTATAACTTACTTCAAATGACTTAGAAGGGTACTTTAAAAGTAATAGAAATTGATGGATTAAAATATTGTAACATTACATGTTTCTTGTGTTTAAAAATAAGACACAATCTATAAAAACAACTTCTTACTTTGCTCAAAATTGCAGAGCTTAATAAAACCAATATTGTGATCAACTATTCTAGCTAACTTATAGATAACTATATTCATGCTTTTGGGTCAACTTGGTATGAAACAAGAAATATCCATGAATAATGGATGTATTAATATATGTGACAGAATAAGACATTCAATCGGCAACAAGCGCCAATACCCAACGTTTACCATAAAAGGTATTGCAAGTTTTTCTACGCACATTCCAATAATTTGTAATAGATCACCAAAACTTCATAAATATTGAATCAGTGTCAGTTTGTGATTTAAAGCCTTTTTATCAAATTCTCGTAATCACCGCAGTTCACATTCCAGTGACACAACTCATACAAACTGGCGCCACATGGAGGAATTTAGTTGAATTAGTGCATTTTATTATCTAGATCGATAAAATCTAGAACCAAGTATAGAAAGACAACATTTTGAATTACTAAGGTAGGCGAAAAAGTCGTCTAAAAGATAAAGAAACAAACTTGTACGCGAAAAGATTTTTTAATCATCACTTACCCGTGAGAGGATGATGATTATATGGGGAATGAAGTTTTAAAAAAAACTCAATGCCATCGCTATAGACCTTGGGGTCCGTTAGGACGTGGAATATAACGGTGAGGTACCAAAAGGCTATGACTTTACACTCGTTGCAACATGACAACATTAAGCAACTTTTTTTTGTTGTTTTTAATGTCAGATACAAAAACTTGGATCAAGTAACTGCAGTGTGGAATCACCATCACCTGTTGATTTACCAATCCTTATTAATATTATAAATGCAAAAGTAACTCTTTCTGTTTGTCTGTTACGCTTTCACGCCTAAACTACTAAACCGATATTGATGAAATTTGATACAGCTAAAGACTAGAGCTTGGGAAACTACATAGGCTGCTTTTTGTCGTTAAAGCTGGATTTTGATGATTTTTTTAAGCAAAAAGCTTGATCCCTAAAGATAAGATAAAGATAAAAATATATTTATTTACAAAAACATAGGCCTAGGGAAGGACACAGGCAATTTTTTTTATTCCATTTCTAATAATATATAATCTATAATAATATCTAATATCGAGGCTAATATCGAGTCAGAAGAGGCCATAGAGTGGCTTAATAACATCTGACAGTAAAATTAAAGTCACTGACCTTATAACACACCTCCACTAATCTGCACTGGGGCCTATATAGGGGGGGGGGACGTATATAAGCATACTTCACTTTTTTAAATACATTACAAATTCCTGTATCGATGAAGCAGTTATAAAATTTCATCTAATAAAAATAGTAATTAGTTAACATATATTAATAAATGTTGACAACGTCTGGCACGGTGTGATTTACAACCTTTTTTATCTAAAAATTCATTTTGCGCCTTCGACATTAGCTGCAGCCACAGCCTACATTTCGCAGTGTCGCAAGTCGCAAGCTATTCCGCGTATATAGCCGGTCGGCACGGGCAGTGCATACTAAGTATACTGAACAGCGTTATTATGGCGATTGTTTATGTTTATATTTGTGCAAAGGCTGCATTTGCCATTTGGACGTAATTTTATGCCTGTTTTTATTTGTGGGCCTGTTTTATTTGAAAATACGGAAATCAGTAGACAATAGCATATCTTAGACACTCCTACGACTTCGGAGATTGTTCCCTCTAATAGTGAACAGTGAAAAACGCTTTCTATTTTTATTTGCTACACTCAGTAACTAACTAACAGCTAACTAAGTACATATGTAATCAAATCTTGGAAGTCGTTTTTCATCATTTCAGCCATGGACGTCCACTGCTGAACTCAGGCTCCCCCAATGACTTTCATCGGGGGGAAATGCCAATACTCGCCACGCTTGGCAGGCGGGTTATCGAATGCAGTTTTTTATATCATTTCGCACGCAGATGCTGCTGATCGTCTCGTGCTACAGGAATTAGTCGCCTCTTACGACACGCCTTCTGTTGGTGGTGAGGAAGTATACTCTTTACGGCCGTCCCCACATGGCACGTCGTCGTTTTTAACCTACTTTTTTAACAATTATACAGCGATCATCATGGTGTTGAAGTAAGGAATCAACGTCCTTATGTTACGAGATAATAAAATGTATGGATGATTATCTGAAATAAACATTTTTATTATTATAATAATTTTTCCAGGGGCGTCTCTTAGCACATCAAGACCCCCCCCCCCCCTCCACATGAACGAGTAGTGACAGTTGGCCCGAACTGGGAATCGAAACCGAGACCTTTTGCGTTCAACACAAATAAAAGCCTAACTACGTTTATGTAAATAAATGTACTTTTTACTGTGCTATGTTTGTTTTGTTTTATGTCTAATAAAGAGTTATAACTATCATTTAAAAATCGCAAGGTGCCACAGTCTACATAGTGTAGCGTTGCAAATCTAGTTTTTTCCCTCTAGGTACGCTTATTCTGCATAATATAACTGCACACTGCACACCTACTGCATACTAAGTGTTACTTGAGTCTGGTGAAGTTAATTACTGGATTCTACGTGAGTTTGCCCAGCTGATAGGTTTTGCTGCTGGTTGGGCAAGTATTGACACAATATGCACTTTTAAGGCTTAGCTTAGTGCGCAATTGAAACTTAGGTACTCAATTCGAAACAAGTTTTCTCACATACATTTGTGTGTGATTTGCAAATAATTTTAATTTAAAATAACTTATACGTAAAAGCTTCGAACATCGTCGGCGAAAGTTAAAATTACATACTCGTATTTATCGCACAATAATTTTAAATGTTCTAGAATGTAAACCACGTACCGGCAAGCGCAACGCAGGACGTCCACCCATAAGGTGGACAGACGACCTGGTAAAGGTTGCAGGAAGACGCTGGATGCAGGCCGCTTCCAACCGGCCAATCCGGAAGTCAATGGGGGAGGCCTATGTTCAACAGTGAACGTCCTATGGCTCAAATGATGATGATTATGATAAATTTAAAATGGTTACTAATTTATTTTATTTACATAGGATATATGTGTGGGTTTATTGAACCCTGTTGTTGTAGGTACTTTAAATATAATATACTTGCGGCAGACAGCACACATAATGTCATGGTTTTGAAGTATGGGACTCATTAACCAACCAAAATCCAAGCGGTCTCATGAGACTGCATAACAATGGAACTTCTATTGTGTCTCGTTTACGTATGCTTAATGAATCACTTAACATCCTTAAGATACCAGACTATGTATGTTGCCATGGGAGTCTCCTAGCCTAGCACATAAATGAGATAATTAAAAAAAGTTCGTTATTTAATTGACCTGAACCAGCACTACTAGGACGTCCACCTACAAGGTGGACAGACGACCTGGTTAAGGTTGCAGGAAGCCGCTGGATGCCACTTCCAACCGGCCAATCTGGAAGTCACTGGGGGCCTATGTTCAGTAGTGGACGTCCTATGGATGAAGATGAATGATGAGCCAGAAATCGTACCCTTTGCAGTAAATGCAAACCATCTTGCCACTATGTTCAAAGAGGCATAGTTATTACGAAAGCAAATCGTTAGATTTACACTCATTATCTCTGATGACGATTTAAGATTATCTTAACTATTAAATCGTTGTAAGTAAACACCGTTCAGGGCGTATCATTTGTATGAGATTTTATTATAATGAGTTCATTGAATCACACTTCAGTCACGCATAATGGAAGTAAATACAGTAGGTCCAGTCTACAATGTCTAAAAACCTATTAAGACAAGCTAAAGATTGCCTATAGCACGCTGAGTGACGTTGGGCCCATTTAAGAGCCTAGGCCAACAGGTCAATTATATTACGAAAGAGGCAGTTGAATTTTTTTTTAAATAAAAAAATATTCTTGACTTTAGTCTATTTTCACACTCGTATTATATTACGTAGTATACTAATTAGTAATTACTATAACAGTATACTAATTACTTAAACCATAGGAACGTATCACCCAGGGGCGTGCATTGGTTTCAGATGGGGGTAGGCTGTAAGTGAAAATTGAGTAAGTTTGCGTGAAACAGTAGGCGATCTCGCGGCAGCCTAACATTGGTTAAATTGCACCGTAACGATTTAAGTTGCGCGCTTTAGTAAGGAATAAGTACAGGTAGATGACAAAATAGTTACAATATATTTATTGTTGAATACGTAATTAATAATTGTGGTCAGCTGGTCTGTCGGTTTTTTATGAAGGTAGGCTCTGCATAATAGCCTATATGGGATGCACGCCCCTGGTATCACCTGAGCTGTTACACCTGCAACTCTACTTAAGTATACTCTAACTGTACTTAACAGTACGTAAGTAGCATTATTGTTGCGTCAAACTTAACGACAAAAAAACAAAGAGAAAGCCACCTGGCCGACAAAATAAACTTTTTAATGACCGTAGCTATTTAACGACCATTTGGTGTAGTGGCTAGCGCTCCGGACTACAAAGCCAGAGATAGCGAGTTTGAATCCCGCAAGGAGCAAATGTTTGTGTGATGAGCATGATCATTTGGACCTAAGTCATGGATATTTATAAAAGTATTTAAGTAGGTATGTTTATCCGTTATCAAGTCGCCAAAGTATATGGTTAGCTTAGTTTGTAAAAAAACTAATTAAAATAGCTGGAAAGCATTACCTGTTGCATTCGTGAGACGCGACCCTACTGTATAAACAACTATTGTGCTTCACTCATGAGTGTTATGAAACCAAGGTACAGTCTCATCTGTATAATTCGATGGAAATTAACATGTGAAAATAATAATGAAGGTACAATATTTACATATACAAATGTACACTGAGATTCAAATCGGTGCCCATTTGAACTCTATTACTAATTGGATTAGGTGATAAAAAGGTTTGAGTATTGTGATACCGATTGTACAATGTCACAGTTTGATGGTAAGCGGTGGGAGAGGAATATTTGTAATTATGAGAGAACATTGAGCAATCCATCAGGAATTACAACATGTTTGGTGATGTTGACTTCTTTGAAATTTATTCCTACGCCAAAATACCTGTCACTTGATATTTAGGCTTTGTTATTTCACCTGTTATTGTGACTTAACAATAATGTGTTTAAAGAGGTAGTCTATTTATTGTGTATATTTTTTCATGTATAGACAACAGCTCGTCAATGTACCACAAAACGTCAAATTTTCTCAATTGATATTGATATCTACGCGTCGGACTTAAAGTTGAAAATTAATTCAATGACCTTTATCTCTTTGGATTGGTTGACCTGCCGTTGTGCATAAACATAATGACAATATGTTATTATGTTCGTTCATATTGATTCGCGTTGATAGGCAATAACAGAGACTTAACTTTGAAGGGTTCAACCGTTCAAAGTATGTGTTTTTAATGTGTTGATATGGAATTACCTATGGAAGTCGTAAAATTTAATGATGAAAATAAACTAGCATAATTTGTAAAAAAATATTAAAAGTGTTTTACACATAAAGTTATTATATATAATAACTTTATGGTTTACACAACAAATTATGCCATTTTGATTATCTTCTAAATCGAGTTCGGTGTAATCCATACAAAGATACTTTATAAAATTGTTCATCGTGTTATTAAGAGTATGAATGGGATTATCAAGTGACTGAAAATTTTATTATAAAAATAAAACTGCAAGCTGATCAGAGTTTGAATGTTTTCGTTGCACCAACTCCAAAAGTAACTGATTAGGTACTTACGTATTAAAATTATTTTTAGCTTTTTAGTGTTTTGAAGTCGTTTTTTTTTTAAATAAAGTTTATTTATTTCATCTATTTTTAGTGATAAATCCTTATCTAACTGCTAAACACCGATTTCATATTTTGTTTCCATCTTTAGGGCATTTTTTTCCGTAATTTTTTACCATAGTATCTTTGAAGTCATCAATTCTACAAAAAAAAGAAGGCTAAAGGCTATTAAGAAAAAAAGACACATCAGAATCGGTGTATATTTGTCGAAGATATTGGGTAACAGATACAAGAATCACGAACCAAAACATTATCTTAGTATATATTTTGTTATTATCTCAAAAACTGCTAAATCAATTTCGATAAAATTAAATGGGACCACCTCTGAAGTTTGATCTACCAAACAAAAAAAAAACATCAAAATCGATTCATAATTCGCGGAGTAATCGCGTAACATTTAAACAACAAAAAAAACATACAGTCGAATTAAGAAGGAACCTCCTCCTTTTTTGATGTCGGTTGAAAAGTAAGTCACAGTTTTTGATAAAATATGTATCTAGTATGCTGAATTATGAATTTTCTCTATACCCCATAGTCCAGAATTCAGTCTGAGTGAGAGATCTAAAAAATCGCAATCTGCAACCAATTTTTCTTTTGTTACAAATCAAAGGTTTGAATATACTTAATTTAGTTTGTTACTTGAATACCTATTCATGTTTGTTTTGTGTGTCTAAATAAAATAAAATAAATAATAATTATTGTTCATTATGAGTCGTGTAAAATGCGCTCTGCTAATTACTAAAACTTTATTTGACTTAATTAAACTTGTGGTACTGTTACGAAACCAACCAGCTGCAGTAGCTATTGTTATCAGCCGTTATCTTTCTAATCGACCAATTTCTGGGGCGGGTCCGAGCGGCTTTTACTAACTATTTATAGCAAACTATTGAGCTGAATTCAATTATCGTTGAATAATAAGTCATTTGGACTAAAGCTCGTATTTTGTACGGGGCGTAGGCAAATTATTAGCAATGTTTGTTTTGTAAAAGAAATTCAAATTAGAGACAATTCAATTCAAACTGTTTATTGCACACGTGGTTATGAACGGCTGTTCAGTCCAAGCAATCTCTGAAAAAAGATTGTTGAAATGCAATATTCAAATTCCGACCGGCCAATCTGGAAATCACTATGGGAGGCATAGGCCTCCCATAGTGATTTCCAGATCATTTCAGCCACAGGACGTGGCTGAAATGATGATGATGATGATGATGAATATTCAAATATAGGTGGATTAATAATAATACAGGCTATTAGAGCTGGCATATGTAGGCTTTAAAACGTCGCTGGAAATTGCATCTAGCAATTTCAAAATTGAAAAAAATAAAAACGACCTTTGTCTGTAAAACCTTTCAAAAAAGTTTTGCCATAGGCCACAGACAAAAAAAATCGCAGCTAAAAATACCACACACTGTCAGACAATGCCATCGCGTGCCGAACCCGATTGTTTCGATGTTATTAGCGAATCATGGCTTGGGTTCGTGGGAACGACGGGTATCATCGAATAGGGGTGGTACTCAATATTGGATCATTTGGTGATCGGATCTTAGGAGCATATTTTCGATTTCGATTCTAAACAAAATTTTGATGACGCCAAAAACGAGTCGCGTAATAATTTTGGTGCTTTTAACACGTTTTTATCAGCTTCACTTTTAAATAACTAACTTAATCATTAAAGCCTATTTTAACCTACATCTAATTATCGAATTGAAACTTTGACACCATCGTGCTGATTTGAAGATGAAGCCAGGAATTGGTGCTCTCTTCAGTGGCTACTAATAACCTTGGAGTTTGAGTTTATTTGATTCAATTTGACGAGTCCCGTACATATAAAAGCGTATTAAGTTTTTGGACCGGACCTTCAGAAGATGGCTGGCAGTGGATGGATGAATAAAGCGGAAGATCATTCTCTTTGGCGCTCTTTAGGGAATGCTTACGTCCAGCAATGGACTGCAATAGGCTGACATGATGATGATGAAATAATTGCAAAAGTTTAAGAATGTTATAATTTCAGCTGTCATGAATTAAAAGTCCGCATTTAGGGCAGGGCAAGGGATCCAGCCCCAGGGCCTCCACAAAGAAGGGGCGTCCACAATTTTTTTTTTTTATAAGAAAAAATACATCCCTTGTGTGTCTACCAAAGATTGAAAACTGCGAAAATCGTTTTTTTTTCATCTGTTCTAAAAAAAATCGGGGCCTTCACTTCTGGATGCCCCAAGGCCTCCACACTTTAAAATCCGGCTCTGATAAAACTTAATGTGGCACAGCCCTATATACTCTGGCGTCTCAAATGATTTCTCGATTCGGGATCGCTGTTAGATCCGATCTGATATGCCGATTTGAAACGTCACGAATGTCGAACGTTAGTTATCGGATGGAGACCGTTAGCGTCAGGGATTGTGGACTCAAGCGCCTGGGGCTGTGTCAAAATGTTACAAGTTTTGGGACTGAGCTGTTATCTATAGGATAAATTTAGTTTAAAATATTTAAGGGCTTATCATACTCATGCTAACAAAACTTTGCCTAAGAAACTACTTACCTATCTCAACTTAACATTGTTAGTGTACGAAACTATTTCTTAACAAAAACGCGGACGTACAGACAACGGCATATACCATCCTATACCATCTCTGTATGGCCCCATGGTTGACTGGTAGAGAATGCTTTTGGCATTAAGTCCGCCATTTGTACAACCTTTTTGTTTAAATGTCAGTGCAATAAAGTTTAAATAAATAAAATAAATAAACGGCAGGTCAACCTACCCAAACAGTTAAAGATCATTCACCCGTTTTTAAACTTTAATACCATCACTTTAGAGATCAATATCAATTGAGGAATTTTGACGTTTTGTGGTAGGTTGACGAGCTGTTGTCTGTACATTAACAAAATTAATTTGAGATCTAGGCAATTAGTTTCTTGGTCAAAGTTGTTTGTTATCATGATTATAAACTAACCTTGAAGTATTTTACACAAATAAAAATTCACCCTGTATATTAAAGGATGCTCAGACTTCTCTATGGTCGAATTAAAGTATTAAATGACCACAACTTAACTAGAGTTAATGTTGTTAACATAACAAATCTGTTTGAGTTTTAAAAGAATGGCCAAAGATTATGAAATTATGACTGAAGTGTGTTAATTATGTGTATTCAACTGATCAGGATTTGAAAACCGAGATGTTCTCTTGCTTAAAAAAATTGTTAAACCAATTGAAATGTATGACGTACTAGACATGTGTCAATAATGGTGGCACACATTTCAAAATGATTGGTTGTCAGCGATTGAACCCTCGTATGCATTTTGTAATAAGTGGTTTTATCCACTCATAATTTTACAGACAATTACACTTTCTTTATTATATACCTAGTTAATAGGTATAAAATAAGCTTAACCATTAAGCTCCTGCGAAAGTTAAGTCCATGTTTCATAGGTCATAAAACTAATGCGAATTGTTGAATACTTCCGGTGTATTAACTTTAAAATATATCTTGCAAGCGTTTTCAATTAAAATACCTCCTTACATCGGACCTCTTGAATGAGATTATAACGAGGGTCTTTTACTATTGTAGCCACATAAAAATAACATTTTACAAGAACACTAAAAATCTAGATTTAGCGTCAACATGGTTAAATGGTATAAAACATCATTCTGTAGCTATCAATTCCAGTAAAAAACTACAGAATTTATTATTTGATAAGTAATCTATTTTTTTTTTAATCTAATCGATCCATACTATTTCGTTGTTCTCTGAGTGAGTTCACAAGGGCTGCATTATTCGTAATTTGTTATTTGTAAGTTTAATTTTAAGAAATAAGTGTATTTTATTCTATCGCATTAGGTTAGCATAATGATCTAATTGATGATGAGATGAGACGCATCTGTAATGATAGTTGTAAATTTGGAAAAATAAATAAATAAATAAAATACGTTTGGGAACTACGATGCCAAATAGATACACAGATATGAACGACAAACTTACCACGCCTCTTTTTACCCTGTAATATTCTAGGATACGTTGTGGTTACACAATAATAGTAATATTCATGATGATCATCATCATCATCAATTCAGCCATAGGACGTCCACTGCTAAGGACTTCCCCATTGACTTCCACATTTGCCGGTTGGAAGCGGCCTGCATCCAGCGTCTTCCTGCGACCTTTACCAGGTCGTCTGTCCACCTTGTGGGTGGACGTCCTACGCTGCGCTTACTGGTACCTGGCCTTTATTCTAGAACCTTCCTGCCCCATCGGCCGTCAGTTCTACATGCTATGTGCCCCGCCCACTGCCACTTCAGCATGCTAATCCGGTGGGTTATGTCAGTGACTTTTGTTCGTTTAATAATCAAACTAATAGTCATTTATTCAGTATATAAACCCTCTTCCGGGAACTTATAGACGTCCTAAAAGTATAACTTTGAACTGCCACCACTTCGGGACTACATATCGACCGGTGATGAGAAGAAACGGCGCAACAAACTCAGTCATCTTTATTGGCCTTTTTTTTATAGGAAATACAGTTAGAAGACATGTATTAAAAGCGAACTAAGTAGGTTAAGTCCATTCATTCTTTTCGTTTAAATTAACTACTCTACTTTCTTATACCCTTTTTTATTGTTTTTTTTTTATATGTAAATGATAAAGTAAAAGGTTCACTCAGTCGTAGGACATCGTGGAGGACATTAAGGTCAAGACTAATCTGGAATTACGATTTGTATTTAAGGGATCGAGAGACACAACGCGAGTTTTAAAGCTTTCGTTGTTTATACTGACATGCAAGCTAGACGTCTTTCGGAGGAATTCACCACCAGCCTCCCTAGAATGAGCACCAAAACACGATATGATATGATAAGATATAGCGATATATTGTAAAAATATGATAGATATGGCCGCCATGTTAAATCGCCGTGCCGGTGACGTCACATATTATGATCGCTGTTTCGATAAAAATTCAAAATGGCGGCTATATCAATTATGTTTTTACAGTCGGTGTTGATATATCGCTATATCATATCATATCATATCGTGTTTTGGTGGTCATGCTAGGGAGGCAAGACGACTCCGACTACAAAACTCTAACAATGAATAAATTTAACTTTTATTATTGTGTAAATGTTAGTCTGTAAGGTATTTATTATGTGGTATGGGCCTTTTATGATAAAGTTACCAGTAATAATTATAATGGCTGTCTTAATGATATTATTATTATTATTGTATCTCTTCTACGGGATCTTATGGCACGTTCCTTTTAGAAGAGATACGTTAATAAGTTGAAACATGTTATTATTATTATTTTTTAAAGTATATATTACCCAAGAAAAGGAGTAAATCAAGGAAAGTGGACCCTGGGCTCCAAAGCAATGGCTTTGGACATAACCGGGATTGACCGTATAGATGAAGGAGAAGATTACTCAAGAAAAGATGGTGTGACGATTTGGTTAACCTGACGAGGGATTGTGAGTCATTTGCGGTAAATAAAGATAGAAGAGTCTGGGGGAGACCTTTGCCCAGCAGTGAGATTGAATAGGTTACAATTATTATTTTTAAGACTGTATGCCATTTTGTATTTTTTTATATTTTTCCACCAATCGCTGTGTCCCATTTCTAGCCGAAGTACGCTGTACCACGACTCTAGACAGCAATAGGGAATATGCATATATTTTTATTTGGTCTTAATGTAAATAGTACATAATTATTAAAACTTAAAGAATTTCCGAAAAATATTGATCATTTCTGACGTGCACTGTACACGTCCGCCATACATTTTTCATAGTAAAAGTTGATTTAGAAAGAGACAGGTATACCTGAATTTCTATTTATTGTATTTCGGTTTTACCTAAAATCAATTTTGTTTTTACTATTAGCGCTATAATTTCTTATAAATCGTAAAATCTATATATTTTTTTATGCATATTATATTGAAGTTGGTGGTTGGCCGTGTGGTGACGGTAAAATAGAATACATATGTCACCACTCCTACTCATGCCGTGGGTGTCGTAAGAGGCGACTTAGGGACTATACATTCAACAGAGGACGAGCAGCAGCGCTCTGTTTTTTTTTTTTTTTTTAAATTTATTGGAAAACACAACAGACATCAGTTATACAAGAAACGGTATAAAGGTATTGGACTAAACTAATATCCTAAAGGTGTTAAACATCAACTTTTAAACTGCGATCTCCAACCCGCCTGCCAAGCGTGGAGATAATGGCAAAAACCTCCACTAATGTGGAGGAGGTTCAAAGTCCAGCTGTGGACTATAACGGGCTGTTGATGATTGATGATGATATTGAAGTTACATTTGGACTTTGGAGCGATTACTATCAGAACTCTGTAACGCTTTGACAGAGAAACTAAAACATTTTTGACCATGGCTACTCAAACATTAATTGTGTTTTTTATAACACTGGTTTTAGGTAGATAAGTAATATTCTCACGCCCATTTAAAAGTTACTGATCTAATATCATGTTATACATCTCGACTGAATGTATTGTAATTAGTTCGTCCAGTCGTTAAGTAGGCCAGAGATATCTACAACTAGAAACTTTCTTGTAACAAGTATAGGCCGGTTCCTATAAATCTGTCTGTCCCTTAGTTAATGTCATGCAAACGTTAATCGATGTAAAATATTGTGAGTGGTTACTAAGGGTTAATTATTTTAAGACATGATTGATTTTTGGTTTATAATTAATATGGGATTCAGATGCGAACGGAAAGACCTGCAGGTAAAATCAATGAAAAAACGGAAATCGTAGATAGAGCAAAAAAGGCTCTATCTTCTGTCCTAAATAAGACTTTTTTAAAGACGCACCATTTTTGTACAAATTGCGATTTTGAGTTGTTTTCTCTGGCAATTTTTTTTAGAAACTCTTATTTTGCTTAAAAACAGTGCGACTTTTATTAGGACTAGTTTTGGACAGAAGATAGTTTTTATCTACATATCTACAGTTTTCGATTGACACGCTCTTTATGAAACAACCTGTATAACGGTAAGTGCCTACTCGAATATTAAACACTAAGAGATATAGAACATAACTTAACTGACAAAAATAATCATACGAATAATCAAATATATATTCGTATAATATGTAAAATATTGCTGACATGCTTGCTAATGATCTCACAACTAGAGACGCTCAAGACCGCGCGAAGTGGAGGAGTAAATCAAGGAAAGCGGACTCTGGGCTCCAAAGCAATGGCTTTGGTCGCAACCGGGATTGACCGTATAGATGAAGGAGATTCGTAAAATATGTAAAAATCGGTATTAATTAATTCGACCTAGATTTATTACAACGATAACACGCCGATTTGAGAAATCGGATGTGTTACGTAAAATAGTAATCCCGCATCTGTGTCTTGTCATAGTTTGATTCGTATCAACAACAGCGATTAGTTATTCGGAAATAACGGCCTTTTGGCAACTAATTAGGCATTTTAGTTCAAAACTTTGAGATTGATAATAATATATTTCATTGTAAATATGATTTGTCAACTAAGAATGATAACATACATAGTTATATCTTGTTACAATTGAAACTTTAACAATGTATTTTTCAAAAAGTAACTTTGGAAAATGTATCTTTTTCACCTTTTTTCTATTAGTTTACGGTTAGATAGTTTTTGACCAAAACTTGACAACGTCGTTTGTGATGTTTTTACTTAATTTAAAGCTCCCTTCGTGCATGTGTCTAGGCAATAGTGGGAATCTGAATAAATAAGCCTTAGTCTGGGGTTTTACAGCATAATCACACGAACTCGGTAGTTTTAATCCCATTGTGAGCAGTGGCGGGCATTGGTTTTATTTCATGGCAGGCAGTAGATACTTACCTGAGTGTTCTCATCAATGACACACATTTATAAATACCTACTGCCTATCTTATTTTATTTACCAGGTAGGCACTGCCTTATTGCCTATATGCACTGCACGCCCCTGATTGCTAGGCAAAGGTTTCCCATAGACTTCCTCATTCCTTATACTAGACTTTGACTACCGAATACTAAAATGTTATGATTTATTTCGCCAGTCACGGTAAGACACTTATTGCCTTTACCATAACTTTGGCTATTATTTAGTATTAATGCTTAACAATAGCAAAATCATACCTACTGACAAACCGTTGTTAACGTGTTTTTTTTTTTGTTTTTTTTCCTATAACTCTCTAATAGTGGAGTGGAATATTGCGCTGTGTCTATAAAAACCATTAGAATTCCAACAAGTTATTTTGTAAAATATAATTTCATTATGTAAACAAACTACAGAATATAATATATTAGCAAACTAGTGCAAAACACACAAGACTTTTTTACAATAAAAAAATCATATTATTTATAAAGAGAATAAATAAATATTTGACAACAACACATACATTGGTCTGATCCTATGGTAAATAGCCAAAGCACTTGTGTTACAGAAATCAGAAACAACGACGGTACCACAACTAAAAAGAAGTATTAATTCGTATGTTTACGGTTGCGATAAGTAAGTGAACAGAACTTAATAGAAAGTATCCCTTTTCAATTTAGAAAACGATGAATATGTATCGTAAAGGCGATTGAAAACGTGACTATATCTTTATCAGTAGAGCAAACTTCTTAGTATGTCTTAAGCCTGTGATATCTGAAAACTTTTACGTTCAAAAGATATTTGCCTTATGTGTGTAAATCAAGTTAAGTTAAAAAAGCACGATGTGATAACAGGTACCATTTTGACTCCATGTTACGAACGTAACGTGCGTTTTCTCCACAAAAGTCGTTCACTCACCTATAAGCCTGGCCCCTTTTTCCTCACTGACTTTCCGTAGCAAATCGTCTCCCACATTTTCAAGTATGCACAACACCTTCCATATCCAACACTTCAGAACGAAACATTATCACAGAACACTCATAGTTTCACTTCACGAGAAATAACACGAGATGAAACCCAAACTCACACAGCACTAAAATGTGTTCAAACTTTAAAATGGGCACTAGAATTTGGTGTAACTGTCAAATCTGGTCGCGTTTTTAGTGCTGGGTTTTGTCATATAGCGTTTGATGACGGTTAATTATTTTAAGACATGATTGATTTTTGGTTTATAATTAATATGGGATTCAGATGCGAACGGAAAGACCTGCAGGTAAAATCAATGAAAAAACGGAAATCGTAGATAGAGCAAAAAAGGCTCTATCTTCTGTCCGAAATAAGACTTTTTGAAACTCGCACCATTTTTGTACAAATTGCGATTTTGAGTTGTTTTCTTTGGCAATTTTTTTTTAGAAACTTATTTTGCTTAAAAACAGTGCGACTTTTATTAGGACTAGTTTTGGACAGAAGATAGTTTTTTATCTACATATCTACAGTTTTCGATTGACACGCTCTTTATGAAACAACATGTATAACGGTAAGTACCTACTCGAATATTAAATACTAAGAGATATAGAACATAACTTAACTGACAAAAATAATCATACGAATAATCAAATATATATTCGTATAATATGTAAAATATTGCTGACATGCTTGCTAATGATCTCACAACTAGAGACGCTCAAGACCGCGCGAAGTGGAGGAGTAAATCAAGGAAAGCGGACTCTGGGCTCCAAAGCAATGGCTTTGGTCGCAACCGGGATTGACCGTATAGATGAAAGAGATTCGTAAAATATGTAAAAATCGGTATTCATTAATTCGACCTAGATTTATTACAACGATAACACGCCGATTTGAGAAATCGGATGTGTTATGTAAAATAGTAATCCCACATCTGTGTCTTGTCATAGTTTGATTCGTATCAACAACAGCGATTAGTTATTCGGAACTAACGGCCTTTTGGCAACTAATTAGGCAATTTAGTTCAAAACTTTGAGATTGATAATATTATATTTCATTGTAAACATGATTTGTCAACTAAGAATGATAACATACATAGTTATATCTTGTTACAATTGAAACTTTAACAATGTATTTTTCAAAAAGTAACTTTGGAAAATGTATCTTTTTCACCTTTTTTCTATTAGTTTACGGTTAGATAGTTTTTGACCAAAACTTGACAACGTCGTTTGTGATGTTTTTACTTAATTTAAAGCTCCCTTCGTGCATGTGTCTAGGCAATAGTGGGAATCTGAATAAATAAGCCTTAGTCTGGGGTTTTACAGCATAATCACACGAACTCGGTAGTTTTAATCCCATTGTGAGCAGTGGCGGGCATTGGTTTTATTTCATGGCAGGCAGTAGATACTTACCTAAGTGTTCTCATCAATGACACACATTTATAAGTACCTACTGCCTATCTTATTTTATTTACCAGGTAGGCACTGCCTTATTGCCTATATGCACTGCACGCCCCTGATTGCTAGGCAAAGGTTTCCCATAGACTTCCTCATTCCTTATACTAGACTTTGACTACCGAATACTAAAATGTTATGATTTATTTCGCCAGTCACGGTAAGACACTTATTGCCTTTACCATAACTTTGGCTATTATTTAGTATTAATGCTAAACTATAGCAAAATCATACCTACTGACAAACCGTTGTTAACGTGTTTTTTTTTTTGTTTTTTTTTCCTATAACTCTCTAATAGTGGAGTGGAATATTGCGCTGTGTCTATAAAAACCATTAGAATTCCAACAAGTTATTTTGTAAAATATAATTTCATTATGTAAACAAACTACAGAATATAATATATTAGCAAACTAGTGCAAAACACACAAGACTTTTTTACAATAAAAAAATCATATTATTTATAAAGAGAATAAATAAATATTTAACAACAACACATACATTGGTCTGATACTATGGTAAGTAGCCGAAGCACTTGTGTTACAGAAATCAGAAACAACGACGGTACCACAACTAAAAAGAAGTATTAAACTCGTATGTTTACGGTTGCGATAAGTAAGTGAACAGAACTTAATAGAAAGTATCCCTTTTCAATTTAGAAAACGATGAATATGTATCGTAAAGGCGATTGAAAACGTGACTATATCTTTATCAGTAGAGCAAACTTCTTAGTATGTCTTAAGCCTGTGATATCTGAAAACTTTTACGTTCAAAAGATATTTGCCTTATGTGTGTAAATCAAGTTAAGTTAAAAAAGCACGATGTGATAACAGGTACCATTTTGACTCCATGTTACGAACGTAACGTGCGTTTTCTCCACAAAAGTCGTTCACTCACCTATAAGCCTGGCCCCTTTTTCCTCACTGACTTTCCGTAGCAAATCGTCTCCCACATTTTCAAGTATGCACAACACCTTCCATATCCAACACTTCAGAACGAAACATTATCACAGAACACTCATAGTTTCACTTCACGAGAAATAACACGAGATGAAACCCAAACTCACACAGCACTAAACTTGTGTTCAAACTTTAAAATGGGCACTAGAATTTGGTGTAACTGTCAAATCTGGTCGCGTTTTTAGTGCTGGGTTTTGTCATATAGCGTTTGATGACCCCAAAAGCAACTTTACAACTGAACTGAGTGGTGGATGCAAAACGCACGGTTTCTCCAGCGCGAGCGCCGCGGTATGCGCTGAGTTTGTGTGCGTGCGTATCTGTGTAGGCGCACGCACACTTGCGCAAGCGCAGGCTGCACGGTTTTTGTCGATGTCCACGGGGCAAGTAACCTTAGAGTTGTAGAGGCGCAACTCGGAAAGACGAGTGAGCTTTAAAAGCTTTTAAGAGCTTTCTAGTTGTCTATATTATAATAGGGCTATGTTCCTAAATTCCATAGTGAAGGAAGTAAAAATAATATTACCTACACTTTTATCAACTTATTTTTCAAATATTCAAAAAACGTTTTCTGCCCATATAAATCGATAATCCATAATAATAATTTAAATAATTGTGTATTTTATTTAATTGTTGACAAATAAACAGTAAAAGCAAAAAACTAACACATAGAATCGATCTCGTAATGTTAAGACTAATTGAAAATAACAGTATCTTGATTTCCAAGTTACAACTCTAGTCAACTGCGGCGACGTTTTTCTAAAAGCTGCTGGTCGATGTCCCGCTACGAGACTCAAGCTTCGATGCTTTGTTCCTTTCTAGCATTCGTTTAACCATACATAAGAAAGAGACGATGGCATAAGCCTTAGTTTACGATCAATTTGCAGAACTTGAAGTGGCTCTACTCAGGAATTATTAACGGCCAGAATTACGGTCGTTTTATGGTAAACCAGTTGGTTTAAAAAGCCTTTATAGTTTGCAGAGTTCATTTAGTGGATATGGCTTACTCTTCTTGGCCGGTTAAGCGATGTCATTTTATCGTGTACTTTAAGGGGTAACGGGCTGATTGGTTGAAGTATAGCTCTATTGATTAATTTCTGTTTGTGATAAATTGTTGTTTTTTGCCAATCGAGTTGTCAAATCTAATGGGTATGTCTAAAGTTTAAATTATGGGCATTTGCAATTAACACATTTGTCATATCGAATTAATGACATAAATAGAGAGAAAATAACTAAATCATAATTATCCTTTTAGAGGGCATAATTTCTTATTTTAGTTGGAAATACCTAATCAGAATCTAAATGAAATCGTCATGTGCCGTTAAGACATTTGTTTTGTTTAAGCATAAGAAATCATTTAATAGCATTCAATTTCCTGTGCTAATTACGATGATTGTTATAAAGATTAATGACATGTAATTTGTAAAGACGTTCCGAATTATGGCGTTTGGGCAGGTTTTTAGCTACCAAAAAACTATTTATTTATTTAGTAATAAATAAATATTTTCATTTTGATGAACAGTCAATGTAATCTTTTAAAAAAAAGATAAGGTTTGAATTTAAAGGTTATTTACTTTCCTTGTGTTACAAATCTACTAAATTACGAAACGACAAAAACGATATCATTTTTAAAGTTACAAAAAAACTCTTCTTTATTGTTTTGAAGTCTTGTAATACCTTCGGTGAGCTCTAATTAAAGTTGTCGAGTTATATAATACTAGAGATCGAACCAATATGAGACTGTCCCATGGAAAGCCTATAATTTGTTAAACCGATGATTTAAATAAAAACACTTGCGTAACATATAACTGTCCGTGGTTTTTATTATAAACTATGCTTAGCTTTATTAAAATTCCTGGTTCACCTAGCAAGAATTTTGCTAGGGAAAGCAGGAAATTTTATATTCATATGTTAATTATTTGCAAAAGACCGCCTAAGTTGTACCATTCTAAATTGATTGCCTCTCTGTCTGTTTGTTTTGTGTTGTTTGCAATAAAGAGTATCTATATATCTATCTATAGGCAAAGTATTTATTGGTACCGATATACATTTTCCTTGTTATCTTTAACATTACTACTAATATTCTTACCTTATTAACAATAGAAAGCCAGAGAGTACAAATAAGTTCCAATATAATCTATGTATAAAACAAAGACGGGTTAGTTACATCATAAGTTAAGAACGGCTGGGCTGATTTTTATGATTTATGATTTTTAAGATTTGTCTCCGTCCCGATTAGCAGAATATCTATTGAAACATCGAAAAGATTCACAAAAAAACGAGGCGGTACGAAGTTTGTCGGGAGAGTTAGTAACATATATTAACTAAATTGTAAATCTTTACTTCTAAATAACTAACCTCCAAATTCTATAACAAACTTTGCCTGCCTTTAGGACGATTTGTTGATTAGTAGAAGTTCTGTACGGTCAAACCATGCCTAATTGTGATTCAAGCTTTAACCTGACATAACCGAGAATCGAACTGTCGATATTCGTGCAATTTACCACTACGCCAGAGTTGTCGGGTAGCATTTGTCTCATGAATATCTTTAACGAGCCTGTGGTCTGAATAACTAGATCTTATTTGATGGGTCGTAATATTTTAACATTAACATAATACCTGCTTATAAGTATAGATTATTCAGCCTCACTGTTGAGATTTGCCGCAAGCGTTTTTAAGAACTGCTTCAGACTTCATTCTATCTACAATTATTTAAAATAAAAAACAAAGTTAATAATATAATTCTGAGTCGTACTACTCGTAATAACTCTAATAATAATACGTAATAAATGTAATTTAAAAAAAACTTTTTTTTTTTTCAGGTCAACTGGAGAAACAAAGGTTTCCCTCTCCAGTGAATCCTGATCACTGGAGAGGGAATCCTCATCACTCGGCATCTAATTATCTCCTTACCCTCCCTTTCAGTCATATCATCCGTCGCACATTCCGTCTATCTGTATCTCTTATCATCATAGCTGTTTTATGTAAACAGAAGAAGAGAGGAATTTAGGTCGAGACTTTAAGAACAGTTAAAAGCATTAGCTCTACGACTCCTTTGAGCAAGTGCACTTGACTCTACGCGCTGCCATTTTCAGAAATGTCCTTAAAATATTTAAAAGAAGTTATCCAACCGCCGATGAAACTTTCGATGAATAATAATAAAACCTCTTGAGACATTCCTGTGTCATTCCCTCCCTTTCACGCTCGCGTTTCGCCGTACGTGTGACAGAGACAGCGATGGCAAAGGAAGTGCTCCCTTATCGTTCATTCCGAGAATAACTTTCCCATAGATTGTGTAGGCAGAAGGGTTATGCTTTTGGAATGCAAAAAATATGCAGAAGGTCCGTAGCAGTTTGTCATAAATTCAGAATTACGCTTGCAAATACGTGTGTAAATATTTTCAAATAGAAAACACGTTCGCTGAGAAACGCTAGAGGCGACCGAGGCAACATTGTAGTGACAATGTCTCGTAAATGGCATGACTCACTGAAATCTTGTCGTGACCGGTGGTGGTCCGACATTTTTATAATGTTTTGGATTTTATAATGACGTCATGAAAAGGGCCGCTTGCCTCGGAGAATAGAACATTCTTGGGGTTAATGCAACAAAGGAAATTAATGCAACAAACCTCATACAAAGGAAAAATGAAAATTCTAAATTTATTTTTCTTTATTCTGTTATTTTTTGTATGGAGTGCAAAAAATAATATCTATTATTTACGTTTTAAAATAGAAAAGACAGATTTAAACAATTTTTTTTTCAACTGATTTAATAAACTAAATTTGGGGTAAATGACTATGTTCTATTTATACTTCTGTAAAAATAAAGCTTTATTGCATCATATAACCAAATATTACTCATTATTATAAAGCACCCAAGAAACAATATTATATAAAAGATATAAACACTGCTTTATAACTCCAAGGTAGCAATGATATAAATAAAACTATCACATAATAACATTAAACTGAAGTAAAAACTTTAATAACATTACCTATGACGAATTGCATACTACCTGCACTTCAATTTCCACCGCCTTGTCCGGTAATACTACTACGACATAAACAGAGTAACAGTCCGATGTATAAAGACTGATATCACGAACTTCTTTATTTCAAGACCCGTAATTAAATCTGCTCAGCTACTGCACTTCAGTCAGTGCCACAGTACAGTTTCGGAACAGTAGCACTTGAAACTGTTAAGTAACACTGCTACTCCTTAAAAATGAAAAAAAATTCTTTATTCGCAATGCAACTCTCAGATAAAAAAAAATTGCACTGTTTTCCACATTAGGGCTCCCTGTGTCGTAGAACCTGTTAACCTGGTAGCTTTAAAATCCTAATGCACTTGTTATATTGGTTATCAATGATCGTGGTATGGTAGAATGAGGAGATCCGTATACAAACAAAAGTCGCTGACATAGCCCAACGGATTAGCAAGCTGAAGTGGGTGGGGCAAATAACACGTAAAATTGACGGCCAATAGGGCAGAAAGAAAAAAACATATGATATATATATCGATAGAGAAAATAATTACAAACAACAAAATTTCAATTAGATTATGTATATTAAAATAAATATTACATGTTCACCCTGAAATTACAAACAAAGTATATAATTTACGACATTTTGTCAAATAGTATTTGTTGTTTGTAATTATTTTTTCTTTCGATTAACGTATGTTTCATAGGTGTACCTACACCAAAATAACGTTATTTAAGGTTACTTGTAACTTGAGGTATGCAAGGCTCCAAACAAAAAAGTTCGAAAATGTATATTAAAATAAATATTACATGTTCACCCTGAAATTACAAACAAAGTATATAATTTACGACATTTTGTCAAATGGTATTTGTTGTTTGTAATTATTTTTTCTTTCGATTAACGTATGTTTCATAGGTGTACACCAAAATAACGTTATTTAAGGTTACTTGTAACTTGAGGTACGCAAGGCTCCAAACAAAACAGTTCGAAGTCTAACAATCAGCTGTGAACGACACAATAACGCTTAAGTAACTAAGTTCCCATTGAAGAAAAGCCATTCAGTTTTATCCGAATTGGAACATTTTCCGGCTTTTCTAATTACTTTTTTCATATTTTTATAAAACTTTTACCTGACAATAAAAAACATTTAAAAGGATTGCTTGTGCTATTCTGGTTAGATTTTTTGTTTTTTCAATTATAGATTTGATGCAAGATATTTTACTGCTGTCCCTATTTACTGTGGCCTTAAACAATCCGCCATACTTTGGAGCCGGAGCCGGGAGCGGCCGTACGCGACGTCACGCGCCCGAACCGGACCCGATGGTTAACCTAATTAAAACATTCCCCCGCATCGATTATCGGCCTGGATCGATAGATGTTTGCCGTACAAATTGTGTTGGCTTTTTTAATTAATTAGTATTATTAACGGGGTTTAATTGCGCTCTCTATGTCTGGGTGATTGTTGTTTAATCGATCTATCGGTGATAGATCGATTATGTTTTTGCGTGGAACGATTCTGAATAGGGCTGATTGCACTATTAGAGATTGGTTGACCATATTTGTCGTTTAAATGGCTCATTACGTATGATAATGAACAACAGTCATAAATCAAAAGATTTTTTTTTTGTTTTAGAAAAAAAATACATAATTACTTTCAACATCAGGGTAGCATATAAATAATATAACCAAATTTATACCATAAATAATTATTGTAATTAAATATTTATTGCTATATTGCTCAAGTATTTAAAAATACATAAGAGTATATATATAAGACTTGTAATCAAATAGGGCAAACTTAAAGGCTTTACTAGCCATTAAGGAATTCCAGTATCCATCTTCTGGCTCCAGCATGAAATCACCTCCAGAAAGAAAAAAAAATTTTTAAAGCAGACTTTTATTTCAACGACATGAGTGCATTATACCTTATAACTTGCCTATCTCGCACTTACTACATGTCTTGTAACTGTATTTTCTGTAAAAAGGGCTGACAAAGGTGACTGAGTTTGTTGCGCCGTTTCTTCTCCTAACCAGTCCCATTTGTTGTCCTGAAGTAGTGGTAGGGCCAAGCTATATTTTTGGGATGTGTATGCGCCCGGAAGAGGGTCTATATACTGAATAAATGACTATTACACATACTTACAAAGATTTCATTCAACGATAATTATTAGAAGTAGGTTTAAATCTACTACCAAGATTTACAAGTCACGCTAAAAATCGTGTGAATAAAAAGTTTTTATCAACGATAATTATTATCGAACGATTAAATCAATAAGTATCTACCTACTAACTACGAAAATGCACGCTGATTGTTACATAGAAAAGACATCAACGCGCAACGTCTCTTCTCTTTGCTCGATCAATAAGTTATTTCTATACATTTTGGTATTGGTACTTCAGAACTGTATTACATTTATTACAAAGATAACTTTTCAATTTAAAAACCATAAAAAAATATCTAGATTTATAAAAACGTAGTACGTAGTACTCATAAATTTCTTAAGAAACACCTCATTGGACACTACAAATGACATACATAGGCCACTTAAGTTACTCATTTGAATTATCACATAATATAATCTGATTAATGTGTAATGACAACATAAAATCATAATGTCGTGGCAGAAAACAATTCATAAATATGTATATGAAATCCAGGGGACAAAAAAATACCATTGATATTGACATAAATATGTATTAATATTATGTGGATATATATCTCGTGGAAGTAGCAACCAAAAACTTAAAGTTTGGGTATATTGAGAATAGAATAGAAAAACGTTTTTTTGATATGTAAGTACTAAATAATAAAACAATTTACATTTAATATAGCAACAAGTACCAAAATGGTATCCGCTCAGTATAAGACTGGTATCCTACGGATGCCAGCTGAGATGGGGGACGCGGTCCACATCTAACATTTGATTGGTTTTGACAAGTCGACGACACAAGTTAAAAACACTATAAAAGTAATTAATAAGTAGTGTTTATAAAACGATGTGAGTAAAATTATTATACCGAAGAACGAAGAAAAGCTCATAAAACACAGACAGAAAAACAAAGAAACAAACGTAAGTAAACTCACTCCAGACGGATCACTGAAGTTTTATAAATAGACCTCAGCGCAAATTTACTTTCGTCTTCGAAACAATCACTGTCGTATAGAGTACCCAAAATTTAGAAATAAATTATACATTTTTAAGGACAGACTTTCAAACGTGTTTTATGTACGTCAAATTTTCTCAATTTCATTGATATGACCTTTAACTTATTAGGTAGGTTGACCTGCCGTTGACTGTACTGTTTGTATCAAAAGACACACCAGTTTATGACCAGAGTGGCCAGTCCATCCGCATGGAATTCCTTATCTTTAGCGATATTGCAGTCCAAATCAATTGCAATAAAAACATAATAGTTAAAACTTATTTTCTTTCACAAACCGTTGTAATCTTGTAGCCAGTAATAACGGCTCTTTGATTGACCATGGCCGACCTGGAAAGCCTCAAACAGGCTGCAAATACAGGTCGGCCGTTGTAAGGACAATAAAGTGGGTTACAAAGTGGTGGGCTACATTGACTGCACCAAGAGCAAGTACCGTGTGTATTTGTGCTTCTTCCTAAACCATGGGCCACGTTCTATCATGTCGCGTGTTCGGACAGCTGCACACGTGAAGACCTGTTACCGCCACCGATAGTGCGGTTCGTGTGGCGGAATACTGTTCATCAAAGAGAGATTTGCCGTCGACACGAAAAGAAGAAGACTAATACGAGCGCCAAAATGTTTCATCATTCAGTAAACATCGGCTGTAACGAGTTTTTATGTCATGTGTGTACAATAAAGAGTATCTATCCATAACAATAAACGAAGTTGGTTCACAGTTGGAAATGCAAGCAGTAGTAGTACAATGAACAAGAGTTTTAACAGAGTAAAGTAGAATTATGGATTAGAAGAGCACGTGAAAGAAAAAAGTTAAGTTGTAAGTCAAGTGTTTAAAAAATTATAAATAAATCATTATTTTTTAAACACTTGACATGACATCCAAGGTTTTGTGAATGGTAAAGTTCTAAATTTATTTACATCATTTGGTCACCCTATCATAATGGTCGAGCTTTGCCTTATGCAATACGTTGCATAACTGCGCACAACAATGTAGTTTGCAAACGATAAGGCGGGCAAACTTTGACTAATGGCATATTTTTAGTACAGCTTTTGCGATTGACAAACAAACGTTATGTTCCCTTGTGGATTGTCATATACTTATACATGCATGTGTACGTTGGTGTGCGTTCGTCTGCCCCGCCGATACGTCACTTGCATGTACTACTCATTATCATCATCGACATCTTAACCTATTACAGTCCACTGCTGGACGTACGCCGACCAAAGAGCGCCAATGAGCACGATCTCCCCCCTCTCCCCCTTTTCACAATCTTTTTTCATCTAGCCACTGCCAGCAATCTTCCTAAAGTGGTCGGTCCATCAAGCTGAGGGTATCTCACACTACGTTTGCCAAGGCGCGGTCTCCACTTGAGAACCCGTTTACTTCACCTGTCATCGGTTCCACGACAGATATGGCTGCCATTTTAGCTTGCAACATTTTTGGACTATGTTACTTTGGTAATCTGCTTGTGACGTCGTTCCGGATTGCTCGCATATGATCAAAACAGTTTGTCGCATAACACTTAATTGTTTTAGGAGTAGTATAATCTTATGGTGGTAGATTTTAAGTCTACAATTCTACATCATCATCATCATCACCATTCGCGTGAACGATAAAAAGTTCGATTCATGATAATTCTTATTAATTAATAGTCAATTCGGAAAACAATTTTTCAAAATTGACATGGGTATGTGCACTGGGATACCGGGCAAAATTTATTGTCTGGTACTTTGTAACACGAGGATACCAATTCCTTACTTCGAGACCTTGGAAATTCCGTTCGTCGGACTTAAAGTCAAAACTTGGAAAGTCCGTCTTGAGTCGCCGTTGACACGGCAGAAGAAGAAGTCTGAAGAATAGCAGAAAATTGGGCTAAGGAAAACCCACATCTGTTTGCAAATTGCAGGATTACAGTTCTTGCTACATTGCTCATCCATGAAGTAGTGCATTCGATTTTCAGCTAGTACTACTATTATTATTTTTAAAACGGTCTCTGTTGCCTTGTGTTTTATGCAGAGAACGCAATAGGTTGAGTTGTATGAGAAATTATTTAGTACCAGTTTCAATGTGACTGATATGATTATTTGTATAAATTATTTACCTCTAGCCATAATTTTAACAACTAATTAACCTTAACAAACTTCACCCGAGAAAACGGTTTATTTGTTATGTCAAAACAATTCTATTCTAGGCTCCTAACAATAGGATCATTAGTTTCAGCTATTAGTTGAACCGTTGGGTTTTGTAAGCTTTAAGCAAGTCTGATGAAACTATCCCGTTTGTGGCGTAACTACTCGATAAAACAATACAACTGTGTCACTGTTGAAAGAGGAGAAAACTAACGACTATTGAAAATATATGTATCTAACAGTCAATAAAATAGGGAATATGCATGAAAATACTGTATTGTTTTTACTATATTTGTAAGTAATTATATAAAATTATAGTGATAATAGTGAGAAATAATAAATAATGCGGCAGAAAGGTTCTAAAATGGAGGCCGTGTACCAGCAAGCGCAGCGTAGGACGTCCACTCACAAGGTGGTCAGACGACCTGGTAAGGGTCGCAGGAAGACGCTAGACGCAGGCCGCTTCCAATCGGTCAATCTGGAAGTCACTGGGGGAGGCCTATATTTAGCAGTGGACGTCCTATGGGTGAAATGATGATGATGATGATGAATAGTGAAAACAAAATTGATTTTAGTTAAAAAACAACCGTAATACAGTAATTAGAAATTGAAACATATCTGTCAGTTCCTAAAACAAGTTTCGAAAAATGTATGGCGGACGCGTACATGTCGGATCTCCTTGACTAGCACGTTAGGTAATTCGGAATTCTTTATGTTGTACTAAATAGAATTGAGTACTATTTTCAAAGCACGTAGACTGACGGCCGATGGGTCAGAAAGGTTCTAGAATGGAGGCCACGTACCGACAAGTGCAGCGTAGGACGTCTACTCACAAGGTGGTCAGACGACCTGGTAAGGGTAGCAGGAAGACGCTGGATGCAGGCCGCTTCCAACCGGCCAATCTGGAAGTCAACGAGGGAGGCATATGTTCAGCAGTGGACGTCCTATGGCTGAAATGATGATGATGATGATGATGATGACTATTTATTTTAAGACCAAACAAAAGATTATCCATATTCCCTATTCTAGATCTTACTTGGTCTGAACACACATAAATATATTGATAAATAATAATTGTTTTCACAATCACACCAATTTATCTAACCCCAAACTAAGCAAAGCTTGTACTATGACGACTAAATAACGGATAAACATACTAAAATAGTTTTATAAACATTCATGACTTAGCAAATGCACGTGCTCATCACACAAACATTTACCCCTTGCGGGATTCGAACCTGCAACTACTGGCTTTGTACTACGAATGATTAAAAACTGGTGGAAAATTTGGCAAATAAATCATATGACATTTCTAATCTATATGGTATGTGCTCCATAGTGTTTGGTTTTTCGTTTTTTTTTTTACCGAACCCGTTGTTTAATAAAATGACTAAACCTTGTCAAATAACATCAGTAAGTAACTAAATTCAAGTTTTTTAATAGTAATTTTGTTAAGAAATCTCTCTCACGTCTTGCGATAAGTCCTAAATTTTAAGTAACTCATACTGGGCATAATAGTTGGGATGTATATTTTTATAACACGTCACTTCGAAGGTCACCAAAAACCGAGAGATAAAAGCCTTTCTGTGTAACAGATAATTACAGTTTAATAAAATTTGCATAGTTCAAACGTACAAATAGTTAAACACAAATTGTGTAGAAGTTAAATGTAATTACGTATTTTTTAAATTATGAAGACAAACTATGTTAAGCATCTTTACTCCTCGTAGAAATATTTTTACTAAAATGCGGGCACATAAATTGTGAAGGTACTATTGCTTCATTTCTCCCGGCGCGGGCGCATAAGTTTCCGCGCAAATTACGCGGTTACCGCGCCTGCGGCATAAACTTCGTGAGTTACGACTTTTATACCTTTTGTAGAGTTTCCTCTAATGTGAAATTGAATGCTTTCGACTTTTCTTTGTAGTACGTCTTATAAGGCTATGATTATATACCAGAGTTTTGGATAGTCCAAGGTAGACAGACGACCTGGTAATGGTTGCGATAAACCACTGAATGCTAGCCGCTTTCAACCGGCCAATCTGGAAGTCATTAGGGCCTATGATCAGCAGTTTTTCAAGGATATTGTTCTAAAACCAGCACCGAAGTATGCACTAATCCTTCATGGTTTGGACTTAGTTACTTTCTACATACTCCTACTACGTGTTGTTAAGTTTTGTTAGTCGTACAAATTATGAATAAGACAGAATTTCCATAATTAAAAACATTAATACATACATAGACTGCTAAAATCATAACCCTTTTTGGGTTTGCAGTAATTTTAAATTGTTAGTGATTTCGGAGTCTGTTCTCATGATCTTTCGATGATTTTTTTGATTAGTTCAATACTATACTGTGAACAGACCCCTGCAAGTGACATGTGGTTATTCTAAAGACGATTATTATACTTATACTCACTGATTATGTTTCGTAAGAAAATAGTTACCGGTTTTAAAGCCTATTCTCAAGTTCTCTCGATTATTTTCTCGATTGGTTCAAAACTACTATAAACAGAGTATAGAGTAAGTAAGTGACGGATGATTATTTTAAAACCACCCTACCGCCACACTAATTGTGTTTCGTAAGAAAATAGTTAGCGATTTCAGAGCCTATTTTTACTTTCTCTCGATTAGTTCAAACCTCTACCGTGACCAGAGCCTAACATGCGCATGAACTCATTACCAACGACTAAAATATGGGCGGGAATAAACAACGCGCAAATGAGCGAGAGCAGTGCCTCGCTGAACGAGTGACAGCTGGGTGAACTATTAGTGCTAGTTATTACTAAAGTTCTCGGTCAGGTCAGCAGGACAAAGGAACTACTTAAGAGTTTGCAATTACATGGCAGGACCTACGAGCAGATCCTTGGTAAATTTGGCTTTGACCTTAGAGAAGTCCAAGATTTCTTAGGTAGGTACCCCCACGTATAAGTCACCCCATTGGTTACAAGCCCAATATACTGTCTGGATTTAAGTTGACTGGAAGGTAGACGTGTTTAATGAGAAAAACACAAGAATGAAGTATAGGCATAGATAGAAAGATACACACATTTGCACAAAAACGTTAAAGGTTTAACAAACAAGACACAGATGTGTTCAATCAGGCAGCCTTATTGCCAAAAGCGATCTCTTACAGACAACCTTTGGGTTTTGTTTACGCAATACCTGGGCTGATTCTGCTCAAATACAACAACTTCGAAATTAATCTTCAATTTACATTTCAATACAAATCGTA
Source organism: Anania hortulata (assembly GCA_963576865.1). Taxonomy (NCBI): domain Eukaryota; kingdom Metazoa; phylum Arthropoda; class Insecta; order Lepidoptera; family Crambidae; genus Anania; species Anania hortulata. The sequence goes on along the minus strand of OY756408.1, from coordinate 4,755,703 downwards.
ATTGCTGATCGATCATTCAGTAAAGGGGATTAAAAAAAAATGTCCTGTATGTTGGTGTACTTGTAAAAGGTACTTAATGTGTAAATAAAAAATCAATAAATATTTTCTAGTATAAAATAAAACGAAAATCGATATTTTTAATAATTGCAGTATCTATCATGTATAAAAATGGAAAAGTGCTAACGCCGTTTTATTTTTGTGACTCAACAAAAAAACAATTAGATGATTTTATGTTAATTTACAAAAGGTATGCACTTTTCCTTTCTAAATATCTCGACCCTACAATACTGTCTGCTTGCAAGATATGAAAACATTATAATTAATTGCAAAATAATACGTCAGACACCACCTCCTATTAGCCGTCCAACAACTTTACTACTTGTCACAGATGACATCGAATGTAGTAAGTTCACTCAATCTCTAACTTATTTATACTTATTTACAAAGTTTTAGGCGAGTTATTAAAACTGCAAAGCGTAAGTCTTTTACGTTAAAGGATTATCATCCTTACACTGGCATTTGTTTTGCGAAGTTTGAATAGCGAGCAATTCTCACACGCACCTGACATTAAAATCTTTCGCTACATCAGTGCTAGATGCACTGCACTACAAATAAAAACCAGCTACAGGGCTCTGAAATTGTTTCAAAAAAGCTTATAAACAATGACTTGATCGAAATTTAATTGCAAATTGAGCAACATTTCGTCCTTATGTATTCTATTTAATCTTATAAATACTTATCGTTAATCACAAAAGACAAATTTTAATAATCTTGTAGAGTCGATCACAAACCAATAAACCATTATTAAATATTTCTATTTAATTTCTCATATCAGAGTTTGACAGTTTTCAGAAAGACAATGCCAGTTTAATTTGGTCAAGAAATTTATAAGTACAGATTATTTCAATTTTACAGTCAATCATTAGACGTTTATAGCTGTGAATTTAGTCTATGAAAATACTTGACCATTAAAATTCGTGATCTTCCTCAAATACTTGACATTGGCAGAATCACTGCTCTAGTGGTAAAGTGGACAGACGACCTGGTAAAGGTTGCAAGACGCTGGATGCAGGCCGCTTCCAATCGGCCAATCTGAAAGTCAATGGACGTCCTATGGCTAAAATGATAAAGACGGGAATCGGAGTTTTGATGTCAACTTCAGTAGCGATTTTCGCGAATATGTAAGGCTACTGTTTTAGACCTCTATTAAGGTATTATATCTTAGCTCGCTTCCTCTAGATCACTTTCACTGCGCCGTGTTTGGATGAATAGCTTGTCCAATGGAGAAAATATAATCCAACTTCAGTACTAGTTTAAAAGTCGATAAATTGCTAAGTGTTAGGGCAACTAAAAAACTGGATCGACTGTGATTGGTGTTATATTTACTGAACAAGTATCGACATGAACTGGCAATTATTTATAGTTGTCACTGTTAATCAGGATATGCTTGTTAATCTATGTTATTTTGATAAAAGAAAATGCCTTCTTCAGTTTGTACATATCATCAAGGGCCTAACCATGAACTATAAACAGTCTTTATGCATAGTTGCTTTTACGTTAAAGTTTAATAAAAAACTAAACAAGGTTGAAGTAATACTGTTAGGCCCCAGTTCTACTAGCAAATAGCTAAGTCATCGAGACAGAAGGTTAAGATACTGCACAATCACTAAGGCCTCAAATTCGTAGGTTGCATAACAGTTTGCGCACAGTAGGACGGGCCGCACCGCAACGCAAAAATCCTCTGACATCTCATTCGTTTTTCTGAAAAGCGAAAGAGAATTATGGAAGCAACAAAGATTGAGTATTGAGATGGTAAGAGGTTTTTAGCGAGCTCTGGCCCCTGATGTGCGCTAGCCTATTTACATTTTCTTCTAAAAACAGCAGCAATCCCCGCGCGAGTCATAGACGACAAGACACCTCAGAAGAAGCAAGTTACGCCGGTTCTTTAAATCAATATTATTATAATATGTTGTACTTAACAAAAACATTAAACGTGCGTCTATCTAATGAATTTAAAAGGATAATTTACGCATCTTAAAACATGTCAAAAAGAATATTCGATTTCAGATTTAGATGACGACTTTCTTGGTGTAAACGACACAGATAGTCGAAGCATAAAATTATGTAATATGTATTATAATTCTATTTAAAACATGCGTTGCATAGGTACTAAACAATTTTAATGGAAAACAATGTGAAAGTATAAAAACTCAGTAGGGGACTACCGGTAGTGTCTTTTGGACATTTACATGACATTGGTAATAAACTATAACACATTATTCCGGTGCGTAAGGCGGTACGCACACTATTTTATACAACTATTATGAAACAAAACAATTTTTTATTTAGAAAAAAATATATACAGGGTTGTTTGTGAAACATCAACAACCCCTTTATGGGCTGATTCTGGTGCTCAAATACGACAACTTTTTGTATGGGACCAACATCTAAATCGCTATCTATATGATATGTACACGATCCTAAGTATCTACTAAATAGAATAAGTATGTAAAGACATCCAATATTTTTTCGAAATCAGATTTAGAAACTTCTAGTATCAGTTGAATCAACTACATATTTGTAATCTGTATTACCTAAATTTATTACAAGCTAAATTCCATAGTTAAAGGATATTTACGGATCACATAACATAACATTGGGTTAGTGGGCTATATCTATCATTTCTATACCGTCTGCGCGAACCCTAAACAGGAATTTTATCTCTAACCAAATCATTTTGACAAAACGAAACAGAAAACCTTAAAAAACGTTCCCTGCACCAAACTGCCTGCGCCACAAACTTATTATTACTATCAACTTAACCTTTTATTCAACACAGTAAGGTATATTTTGCAGCGAAACAAGTTAAATGTAAGTTGTTATGGTTACTGCTCCATCAATCATATACGATGTGACACGGTCCGGCTTTGTAACAAGCGACTTGAAATTGTTGAATGATTTACATTGCTGCATCATATTTTTTCATATCAGATATTTAATTTAATTTGTATATATAAAAGGTACCTTTATAATTATTTATTTATTTAAAAAAGTGTACCTATATTAGTTAAGTACTACGGTTCACTTGCACAATTCCATTAAATCTAGATCTAGACCTACTTTCAATTTCATTATAACATCATTCAGTCTTCATTGCAACTTCAAACAATAATTCCTTCCATGAATAAAAAAGATTAATGGAAAACTACGTAACGGCGTAAAGGCATAGATTATGACGTTATCATACGACTAAGACTGCTGCTTTTAAATGGAAAAAGGGAAAAAGTTTGTAACTGCGGTAAGTAGTAGTAAGTATTTTACATAACCTACGTTACTTCTACTTAAATATATTATTATTTACAACGCAATGGAGACTTAACAACGAAAACTAACCGCTGTGCCACACGCATCGCTAATTGTCATTTCGTTTACGACAATTACTAACGAAACTGACGGTAATTAGACGTAACATAATTAAAAAGTTCTACGTAAAATGCGCTTTGTGTTAGGGTTGGCGAGTTTGTGCCAAGCTGACATTCTGCCTTTTGCATCGATAGCATAAAAAAAACAAGTACATAGTACATATTTTTAGGTACAAGGTAAATTTGTGTTTTATATTCAAAATATTAGTGTGTATTGCTGTTTGCTGCTGTATTTGTATAAGTCATCCTCATCATTTCAGCCACAGGACGTCCACTGACATAGGCCTCCTCCAGTTACTTCCAGATTGGACGGTTGGAAGCGGCTCGCATCCAGCGGCTTCCAAGTTTATGTAGTTATGTTATACATACATATTTCTGAATAAGGAAATAATCTTTTAAATATTTTTGTTGAACCCAATAGATTGCCATCTTGCCTACGCAATTAAAATGACAGATGTGTGCCTTTAAGTTCTTATAGTTTAATGGCTTTATTAAACTTAAAATATCTCAGTATTTCTAAACCCCCAAAAAACATTAAAACTGCCCTGATTTGACAACCCTACACTAATAAGGGGTTAGTAAATGAGACTCGACATTTTTTTTGACTATTTGTTTACGAAGTTATTCAGTTTATTTTAGAAACGCATGTTCTCAAAAGGACATGACAATATTTTTGAGGAAAGTTAACGAATTTGGGCATTCGTAGCATTTTTCTTGAAAGTCATAAAAGAGATGTTAATAATAAAGAATGATAATTTGACAGCATGGGTTGAAATGTGGAGCATTCAGTTGTTAATTATCCCTTCAGCCCAAGAAAACACAAATTACACAATATAGTATACATTTTGTTGTTACGTAGCCTCATGCAGGCGCTCAGGGTTTCACGAGTTAAATAAATGAAAGAAAAATATCTAAAAATACATGTATAACTTTGTGTCAACAAAAAACAGATGAAACTGACTGATCTTTACATGTTACCACATTTGCCAATGTCAAGTATAGTATACAGCATTACCCTGTTTTTAATATAAGGAAATGTGATCAATGATCATGTAAGTATATTAGATTTGTTGTTGTTTTTGGCTGTCTGTTTGCCGAGGCTACACGCCTCCTCTCCCTATTATACGGCATCCGCAGAATACCAGTGGCAGTGACGCGCCCTCCGCCGTCACCTCCTCATACTGAGCGGAGACCATTTTGGTACCTACCATGTTTTATTTAAAGTTTTTACAATTTTAAAATATGTATTCCAAGGTCTAATATATTTTTTTATTTTATATTATTTTTAATTTGTATTATAAGAGGTACCAAACAAACATTCTTTCTTTCTTTCTTTCTTTACATAGATAAAGAGTCAAAATTCGCTATGATGCCTGTTAACACATAAGCTCTCGATATTTTCCGCATTTACCTACGGATTAATGAATGTTTCGCAAAGTCACGGGGAGTTATGAGCACTCAATAGGTGTGGTTATGCTCAGCTAATTGGCACTAGACATAACTTATAGGCGAGAAAGAGAAACGTGGCTCAGTTTCCATTCATTTAGTTGAGCGACGGCTGGTCATAAGCTTAAGTGAAAGATTGCGATACTTAATATCTCTTTCCGATTTATTACTAAACTAGCTACTAGCTTCCCACGTGGATATCAGTTTCTTTGGTTTATTTAACTTATTAGCTGGTCGGCAGCGTACCAATAAAATGTCTATTTTGTTTTGTTCTGCTGGGTTGAGGGGTTATAAATAATAAATTATAATAAATAATAAATTGTTTTCACAATCACACCAATTATCTAGCTCCAAACTAAGCAAGGCTTGTAATATGGCAACTAGATAACGGATAAACATACTTAAAAAGTTTATAAACATCCATGACTTAGGTACAAATGCTCGTGCTCATCACAAACATTTGCCCCTTGCGGGATTCGAACCCGCAACCGCCTGGCTTTGTAGTTTGAAGCGCGAACCACTACACCAGAGAGTCGTCAGACAAACCGTTGTGAATTCGTTTTTTTTTTTGGGAAAATCGTATCAAATTCGCTACAGTAATTTCGCAAAGCGTATACAGGCGGGGAAACGACTGCGAGGGACTTTCGATTTATAAAAAAGTAGTTCTAGTTATATGGACGAAACTCTAATATTCTGTAGATTTTACTTGAGAGAGCTTGTGGTAAAATAAATATAAAGTATCATACTTACTCTATAATTCATTATCTTTTCAGCCATAGGACGTCCAGTGCTGAACATAGGCCTCTCCCAATGACTTTCAGATTGGCCGGTTGATGCGGCCTGCATCCAGCGGCTTCCTGCAACCTTTACCAGGTCGTCTGTTCACCATAAATGGGTGGACGTCCTACGCTGGGCTTGCCGGTACGTGGCCTCTATTCTAAAAACCTTTCTGCCCCATCGGCCCTTGGTTTTACGTCATACTATCATACTTCCTTTTTTATTATTGCATCAATAAATCATTGGTAATGAAAACGGATTATTAGAGAAAACAAAGTTTTCTAGAAATCGTGAGAATAAAATACTGGATGTAGGTAGTTCCTTAAGGCAAGTAGTGCCCCAAATTAGCGAAGGCGAAAATGAATTAATGTCCGCTTACTCTTGTGTTTGGTAAGCCAGCTATGTCGTCCATGTCAAAATGTCATATCTTTTTTCCGGTGTGTAATAAGTATGAGTGGAGAGATATTATAGCTATGCGCTACGACTTACCTAGGTAAGTAAATAAATGTCAAGTACGTTGCAATAAATAACAGCAATAAAAGTTCGTATTTTTTACGCCAACATCTTTTACTTTGACTTATTGTGCACTTTTCTCACTTTATGGTTTGCTATTTTTACACTGAAAGTGTTCATGTGCATGACTCAAGTATCAAATAAATTACACAAAATTTTTACGGTTTTTGTTACACTTAATAATAACTTATTAGTTTTTTTAACTGCTTTTATGATGTGGTAGCAATATAAAATTGTTTTCACAATCACACCAATTAGCTAGCCCCAAAACTAAGCAAATGGCAACTATGGCGTCTAGATAACAAATAAACATACTTAAATAAGTTTATAATCATCCATGACTTAGGTATAAATGCTCGTGCTTATCACACAAACATTTGCCCCTTGCGGGATTCGAACCCGCAACCGCTCGGCTTTGTACTCCGGAGCGCGAACCAATACACCAGACGGTCGTCCATGCCATATCAATGTTATCCATTAACCATTACTAAATAATATCACCAACAAAATTTATTCGCTAGCATAAAGTATATAAGTATTGGGATCAAAACACATTGCCACGGGTGGGTACCCTTCCAAAAACTGATAAAATACACCTTTCACCTTTTGATGAATTTTTTTAAAAGGTAGGGTCAGCCTACCTTTTAAATCCACTTGATACACATATAACAAGATTTTTATAATTCAAGTTTTTGGAATTGTATACCTACCTATAAAGCTGTCAATAAAAATCAACCAATTTATTTCTGCAAATAGCCCTAAATTAAGCACTTTTACACGTCCTATTTTATTACCAAACCACTGCTTCGGGAAAATTTTGTGGGCTTATGCCGAGAAGAAGTAGCGCAAGAAACTCGGTCACAATTGTTAGCCTCTTTTTAAATAATGTGTTTACAAGATAAAATCACATTTACATTACAAAACAGTCCACCGCCATTTCCCGCCAAAATAAACCCATCAAATTACATAACTCTGCCCCAATCCGTTCCAATTTCACTCCGCAGGTGTGCATTCTAAACTGGAAGGCATGTTCTGACAAAGTAACGAGGCCTGGCTGGCTGGCTCCGTCCATCCATCGGGCGACACGCAAACCAAATATCTCAATACATGAATTACTAGGTAGACGGCACCCCGTCGCGGCGCGCCCGCCCGTCTGACAACGGATGAAGTAATACTCCATGACAAACTGGCCCCCGCTCCCAGAGATTGAAATAAATGTGTAATCGCTTATTTATTGCTTCATTTCAGTTACTGAAGGCATTGTTTGAGATTATCGGATGACGTAGTGGTCCTTCGACCCGGATTGACGTTCAGCGCCCAAGGTACGGTTATTCGTTGGTCATAAATTCTACAATCAACCTATACTCAACAAACCAGTAAAACCTCGTCTCGAAGGTTTTGTTTTTATCGAAAGCTTAGATTTTTTTTAAATTTAAAGACTATCAATTACCGTACCGAATTTGATATTATTTATTTATTTATGTAAGGCTGTTTATTTATCCGCTTTTGCTTCCGCGACTGCTGAAGTTCCGCACACTTTTTCACATAGGTATGTTTTATGTTCTGTTTCCACAACTTTTTTAACGGAAATTTAATAGGAAGTTTACGACGGGTAAGCAATTATTTAGCAGAGCTAGACTAGCTAGTCTAATACAGAATGTACAGAAAATGTTAAAGAAAAAATGGTAAAATAAACTTTTTTTTAAATCTGCCATATATGTATTATGACCTATCTCCAATTACAGAATTATCCTTTATTTTCTGGACACGCTGTATGTTAAAACACAAACAGCCGAACTACTTTTCATAAAGTATAACTCAACGCTACTTAATTTTAACTATAAAGGGTTAACTAAGTATATTAAATATAATATTAATATGCTAGATCGGATTTTGTAACAGTATTCTGGTTTTGTCACCGTCTGGAGAAGCCAGAACGCTTTACAAGATGGTCAGAGGCGTCTTTAGCCCATGTAGCGCCCGTGTGCAAACATCACGCCCCCTAGTAAGTTATTTATTTATTTAAACTTTATTGCACAAAATAAAATCGTACAAAAGGTGGACCTAATGTCATGTGGCATTCTCTACCAGTCGACCATTAGGCTAAACAGAAATGTTTTGTGGGCGATAAGTAGCGAGCGGCGCTTGGCGCCCCCTAAGACCGTTGCGCCTGTGTGCAACGCACACCCTGCACCAGGGTGTGCGTTGTAAAAACGCCTCTGTAGATGGTCCAAAGAGTATCTATAACAAAGATAAAAAACATGCAATTACAATGAGGGTCGCATGATACCTAACTGTTTCATAAAACCCTCCCTTAATCAATAAAGATAAAAAACTATTAAGAGCGATGGGCATTAAAGCATGGGATCTGGTTGGTAAAACCTCCAAATAACAAAAAAAGACCAACCCTTTTCACAAATATAACATGTCTAAGCCTAGAATGTATGCTCTCTGGTTTCTACGAGGATAACGTAATCAAAGTGTCATCAGTTGCATATGAAGTAGGTAATATCATATCGGGACAGCAATAAACTGCCGATATGGCATTGCATAGGTTTTGCGTCGCGAATCGCAACTGTACGGCGAGATTGTATCGCTGTTCGTAAGGTACTAGTAGATTTCGCGGACAAAGAAGCGGGTCTGAGTTAGTTGTTATTTAGGTACAGTCAACGGCAGGTTATTTTTTTAAATAAAATTTTTAGGTAGCTTGACCTAAAAATTTTATTTAAAAAAATAAAACCGACTTCAAAACACTAAAATTCTAAAAATAATCCTAACACTTAAGTACCTAATCAGTTACTTTTGGAGTCGGTGCCAGCCGATGAGAGATTCAATGTTTTTATTTGCACCAACTCCAAAAGTAACAGAGATCAATATCAATTGTCACATTTTGACGTTTTGTGGTAGATTGACGTGCTGTAGTCTGTACTTTCTAGCTTAGGTATGTCCTGCGAATATTCGTGTACACGACGGCCTAAATCTTGTTTGTAAATAAGTTGTTTATAGTATTCGTTGTGATAGTTTTTTTAGTTTCGTTTATAGTTATCGTTTATTCCGTTGCTTGTAACTCTGTGTTAGTCAGTAAGTTGCTTTGTTCGTTATAGTTTATGTTTTATGTGTAAATAAAGAAGTATATAGGGCCCGTTAGGGAAATACATAGGAGATCCCGGGCAATACCTTAGTACATAACAGCCATAATAGTGGGCCTAAATTAGCGGCTCTCTATAAGGTATTGCCCGAGATCATAAGCCATCCGGAGTGAGGGAGATAGCAATATCTGCCCTCCCGCTCCCACTCCGGGGAGCGGAAGGGGAAATTGCCTCCCAAAATAGTATAAAAACCGCGTGGGTGGTCCCGTTAATCGTCACTCGAATCAAGTCAACCAGAGGAATCACTCGAACAGAAGCAGTCACTCGATCGTCATTCGTGATCACTCCGGAGAGCCACAAAACTCTCAAAGCCATCGCAACTCCCAGCTCCGATATCAACCACAAATACTGGCGTTTTCATTCCGCACCCGCAAGTCCTTCACCGTGAACCTCCGCCCACAGGCCCTACCGGATAACTTCACTGACTCATCATATCCGAGGGCCGGTCGGGAATATTGGTCCTTCGAGCCGGATAAAGAAGAAACAACAGTGGAAAATGCCAGTAACTCGAAGCATGTCGGAGCAACGAGTCACCGTAGCGGGGTGTCAAGAAGATTCTACACATCAAGACGACACTCCCGCAACTGAGCAACCGCCGGCGGTGCCGCCGGGCTACCCCGTCCGTTATGAAAATCCGCCCGGATCTCCGTCGGAAGCTCAGCCACAGAACACCAAACCGAAGTCGATTTCAAACAAGTCGAATCGGGCGCGGCGCCTAGCGCGCGCCAAAGCAGAAATCGCAAAACTGAAGCTGGAGTTGGAACAAGCCAAGCTCGCAGTACTAGAAGAAGAAGACGAAGAATCTGATGATGAAGATTCTGTCGCATCGGGAGAATCGCTGGGGCAAGCACGGGTCGCCGAGTGGCTAGACCAGGTGCCGCCAGTGACCAAAACCTCGGAACAACCTATCAAGACCGCACCTGCGTCGAAGATTATCACCGAAAGACAGCCGCCTGCAACCGCGCCGAGACCCCACCGGTCAGAAGACAATCGTATTCATCTCGGCGAGCTTGCGGCTGCGATCGCGCACGCCGCGCGATCGAACCACACACCGTCCGCAGTTCCGAGGTACATCGGAGAGCTACTTCCGTTCAACGGCTCTCACTTCGAATGGCTCGCATTCCGCGCGGGCTACCAAGAAACCTCCGTATATTTCTCCGACATCGAAAACACAGCAAGACTTCGAAGAGCCCTGAAGGGCAAAGCGAAAGAAGCAGTGAGCAGCCTGCTTATAGTGAACACGAAGCCGGCTGACATTGTGCAAGAACTAGAAACACGTTTCGGTAGACCCGAGACGATCGCCCTCGCCGAGATCGACCGGTTGCGGCACGTGCCCCGCCCAACCGACTCACCTCGTGACATCGTACAGTTTGCCAGCAAAGTCAAGAACAGCGTGGCCACACTCCGCGCGCTGAACCAGGCTCACTACCTATACAATCCCGAGGTAGTGAAGCACATCACCGATAAATTAACTCCGTCGCTGCGCTACAGGTGGTTCGACTTCACACGCGAACAACCTACCGAAGAACCCGACCTACTCCGCCTATACCGGTTCGTGTCAAGAGAAGCCGAAACATGCGGCCGGTACGCCGATCCGGAGAGCATCGGAAACTTAGAAGAACAACCGCAACGTGCAGCACCGCGTGCGCGCCCTCAACGCGCATACAGTAACAGTCAAGCCGAAGAAAATCAAGAGAGAAGCTGTCCAGTTTGCAAACAGGCAAGTCACGTGACCGCAAACAAGTGTGAACGCTTCAAGAAGGCTACAAGCGACGGACGGTGGGACTTAGCCAAACAACACCGGCTATGTTTCCGCTGCCTCAACCTAAGGAAAGCTTCACACCAGTGCGACACACGACAGTGCGGAGAAAACGACTGCAAGCGGACTCATCACCCCCTCTTGCACTACACACCGAAGAAAGAGGTCGAGACAGTCGCCACTACTCACACAAGCGAGACAGAAACAGTCTCCACCGCTCGCACGCATCGACTGGCAAATACTACAAGCTACCTCAAGATATTGCCAGTAACAGTCGTCGGACCGAAGTCAACCGAGAAGACTTACGCCCTTCTCGACGACGGCTCCACCGTCACCCTCGTCGATGAAGATTTGGCGAGACGCGTCGGCGCCGATGGCCCGATCGATCCGCTAAACATCGAAGCGATCGCCGGGGCCCGAGTAACCCGAACAGACTCGCGGCGCGTCACGCTACGTCTACGAGGCCAAGACGAAGAACATACCTTATGCGGGAGGACTGTCAAAAACCTCAAACTGGCTGCACAAGAAATAAAGAACATAGAAATCGAAAAATATCGTCACCTTGAAGACATCGCACAGGTCGTCAAGTACGAAGAGGCCCGGCCGACTATACTCATCGGTCAAGACAATTGGGAGCTACTTCTCGCCCAAGAGCTGCGCCGTGGTACTTCAGACGAACCTGTGGCTTCAAGGACTCCGCTAGGCTGGGTGCTCCATGGCTCAGCCAACAGGAGCCTGGGCCACCTAGTCCACCACGTCTACCGCATTACCGAAGTCGAGGATCGACTTGAAGAAGCTGTGAAGAAACACTTCGCCCTAGAATCTCTCGGCGTACAACCTCGACCGACGCGCGCCGATCCAAACGAGCGCGCCCTCCAGATACTCCGAGAGAAAACCACCGCATTACCAGACGTCGGCTACAGCACTGCACTGCTATGGAAGACGGACGTGATCGAACTACCGAATAACTACGACCACGCCCTTACTCGCCTACATAGTACAGAGAAGAAAATAGACAAGAGGCCGGATCTGAAGCAGGCCTACGAGACCCAGATGGAGCAGCTGGTGGAAAAGGGCTACGCTGAGGTAGTCACCACTCCGCCCACCGAGAAGCGCACTTGGTACTTGCCTCACTTCCCAGTACTACACCCCGCTAAACCGGGAAAAGTGCGCCCAGTATTCGACGCTGCAGCCCGAACACGGGGTACCTCGCTCAACGACCACCTGCTATCTGGACCGGACCTCCTACAATCGCTACCGGGCGTGTTGATGCGCTTCAGACAACACCCCATCGCTGTGGCAGCCGACATACAAGAAATGTTCCTGCGCATTCAAATCAACGAAGACGACAGGGACGCGCTCAGGTTCCTCTGGCGATCACACCGGCGGGAGGGACCGCCTACAGAATACCGAATGAAGTCGGTGATTTTCGGAGCAGCAAGCTCACCGTGCACGGCGTTGTACGTCAAAAACCACAACGCCGAGCTACATCGTCACAAATATCCGGATGCGGCCGAGGCTATCGTTCATCATCACTACATGGACGATTACCTACAAAGCTTCACGTCTACAGAAGAAGCCGTCCGCATTACTACCGAAGTGCGAGAAGTGCACGAAAAAGCAAACTTCTACTTGTGCAAGTGGACGTCAAATAACACCGAAGTCTTGAGAGCACACCAACACAAACCCGACCGACGATACTACTGGAGTGACTCGAAGACTGTGCTCGCGTGGTTAAGAGCCGGCCCACGCTCCTTTAAACCGTTCGTCGCACATCGGGTGGCCGAGATCGAGGAGGAAACACAAGCAAGTGAGTGGAAGTGGGTGCCTACACAGCACAACGTAGCGGACGACGCTACGCGCGGAGTACCCGCTGACTTCACTCAACATCACAGATGGTTCGTCGGACCCGAGTTCCTATACGAGTCCCACGACCACTGGCCTACCGAGATGAGAGAAGAAGCCCCGAAGACAGGAGAGGAGCGGTCGCACGCCGTTTCACAAACAAACGGCACCCGGCTGACAGAATCGCTCCCCGAAGTACATCGTTTTTCGTCGTGGCTGCGCCTAACCAGAACAACGGCGCGAGTTTTACAGGCACTCGACCTATTCCGCACTCCGGCCCGTAAACTCCGCCTACCTATCGAGCAGCCACGCCCACCGACCGATAAACCACGCCCACCTACAGATAGCGTGCATTACAAAAGAACAACTCGCAACAGCGAAGCGGATCCGACTTGGCGCAACGTCAACAAGAAGACAGCGCCGCCCGCTAAACGCCGCACCGAGAAGACCGAAGATCGCTTCCGACCGCTCACAGCTGATTACATCATCAGAGCGGAACAACTGTGGGTGCGTGCCGTCCAACAAGATTCGTTTCCCGAAGAGACGGCCGCGCTAAAGAAACAAGAAGCAGTACATCGAGATAGCCGACTGCGACAACTAGCAGTCACCTTCGACGACACCGACTCGACTATCAAGATAAAGTCGAGGATCGCAGCAGCAGTCCACATCAACGAGCAGCAGAAACACCCGGTTGTGCTAGACGGCGACCACCCTTACACGCGCCTCTACATAACCTGGGTACACCGGAGACTGCATCATGGAGGTGTGGAAATAGTGATGAACGAGATACGCCAGCGCTTCTGGGTGATACGTGCGCGACCCACTGTGCGCAACGTAGTGAAAAGCTGCCTACCGTGCCGACATCGACGTGCAGTGGCCGCCGTCCCCCCGACCGGGAATCACCCGGCGAGCCGCCTGGCACATCATCAGAGACCCTTCACATACACCGGGCTCGATTACTTCGGGCCACTCAGCGTGACCGTCGGCCGCCATCATCAAAAAAGATACGTGGCGTTATTTACGTGTCTAACCACAAGGGCCGTACACCTCGAGGTCGCCGCGTCACTCTCTACCGACTCCGCCATCTTTGCCCTGCGCCGCATGATGGCGCGCCGCGGGCAACCCACCGAAATATGGTCCGATAACGGGACCAACCTCCGCGGAGCCGACGCGGAACTGCAGAAGGCCGCCCTCGAAGCCAGCCGCGAGGAGGCCGCCAGCCACACTATCCGGTGGCGCTACATTCCGCCAAGCTCGCCGTTCATGGGAGGGGCCTGGGAAAGGCTCGTCCGCTCAGTCAAGACCGCGCTGACCACAACACTACAGGAGCGACATCCGCACGAAGAAACGCTCACCACGTTGCTCTGTGAGGCGGAGTACACCGTGAACAGCCGCCCACTGACGCACGTCTCCGTGGACCCCGAAGACGCCGAAGCCTTGACCCCCAACCACTTCCTACTCGGGGGGTCGGGCCGTATCCACCAGCCGGGATCCTTCACCGAAGCGGATGTCGCCAGCCGTCACCACTGGAGGCGAGCACAGCGACTAGCCGATGAGTTCTGGGGCCGCTGGGTCCGGGAATACCTGCCGGAGCTTCAAAACCGGCGGGAGCCCCACGGCCGCGGAGCCCCACTGAAGATCGGTGACCTGGTGCTGGTCGCAGACTCGAACCTGCCCCGCAACGTCTGGCCACGAGGAAAGGTGGTCCAGATCTACCCAGGCCAGGATGGCATCGTCAGAGCTGCAGATGTCACCACCCGAACCGGAGTACTGCGGCGCCCCACGAAGAAGCTCATCGTACTACCAGTCAAGGCCATCGAGACCGTCGTGACACCCAGAAGCTGAAGCGACACGTCGCTTCACGGCGGGAGAAATGTACACGACGGCCTAAATCTTGTTTGTAAATAAGTTGTTTATAGTATTCGTTGTGATAGTTTTTTTAGTTTCGTTTATAGTTATCGTTTATTCCGTTGCTTGTAACTCTGTGTTAGTCAGTAAGTTGCTTTGTTCGTTATAGTTTATGTTTTATGTGTAAATAAAGAAGTATATAGGGCCCGTTAGGGAAATACATAGGAGATCCCGGGCAATACCTTAGTACATAACAGCCATAATAGTGGGCCTAAATTAGCGGCTCTCTATAAGGTATTGCCCGAGATCATAAGCCATCCGGAGTGAGGGAGATAGCAATATCTGCCCTCCCGCTCCCACTCCGGGGAGCGGAAGGGGAAATTGCCTCCCAAAATAGTATAAAAACCGCGTGGGTGGTCCCGTTAATCGTCACTCGAATCAAGTCAACCAGAGGAATCACTCGAACAGAAGCAGTCACTCGATCGTCATTCGTGATCACTCCGGAGAGCCACAAAACTCTCAAAGCCATCGCAACTCCCAGCTCCGATATCAACCACAAATACTGGCGTTTTCATTCCGCACCCGCAAGTCCTTCACCGTGAACCTCCGCCCACAGGCCCTACCGGATAACTTCACTGACTCATCATATCCGAGGGCCGGTCGGGAATAATTCGCGTTTGGTATAGTGGCACAGAATATATAATAGGATAGTGGTTCGCACTCCAGCCGGACTTAGGTACTTAGAAGATTCGAATCCTGCAAGACTAAATAATACATTTTTTCAAAATAATTAAATTTTAGCGGAGATTCCAAATAATGTTTTTTTTTTAAAACTAGACAGACATCAATCTGTGAGAAAAACGACATCATATTAATTATGGACATCATGCAATTTTAGTATTCAATTCGCCGACACAAGTCACCCGTTTTTAAATATAATTTTGTCAGTGTTTTTCTTTATCTACAATCTATTTTTAACCGAATTCAAAAAAGGTAAGGGTTCTCAATTCGTCGGAATCTTTTTTTTTATTATGTGTTCAGCGATCATTTGTCACTATGTTGACCGATTCCTATAATTGTTTTTTTATTTTTTTAAAGGGAATATTTTCGGAATGGTGATTTATAAAAAAAACATCAAACTGCATGAATTCCATACCGCCAACTGATTTTGTATCTATGATACCTAATATCTTCAGAAAATGTGAACCGATTTTGATGATTCTTTCTTTATTAAACAGAATTCATAGATAGTATATTTAATTTTAAAAAAAAAACACCTTTTAGTTCCTAAAATAAGGGATAAAATCGGTATTCAGAAGTTAACTTTTGTTTGCACTCTTTTGATTCGTTTTGTTGTGGATGTATCACAAAAAAATGATGAAATAAGTAAATTTTATAAAATAAAATAAAACCGACTTCGAAAAACTAAAAAGCTAAAAGTAATATAAACACACAAGTCGGTGGCTCATTAGCTGGCACCGACTTCAAAAGTCACTGATTGGATACTTGTGTTGATATTATTTTTAGCTTTATTTTAACTAACTGCTATGACGTTCGACTGCCATAACATTTATGCCCTAAATTTCATGCAGACCCTTATTTACGTTACGACAGCTACTTAATAAATAAAATAAAAATAAAAATGTTTATTTATCAGACAACTGGGATCTATAAAAAGTTAGTAGCACAAAAAGACTTATACCCATGTTAGTATTTAATACCTAATTAAGTGCGAGTTAACTGGCACATGTGCTCGACAAGCGGACAGTCCCCACTGTCGGCGATGGCTTGCAGAACTTTGTTGCGGTGCCACGAACTCGCCGTAAAAGTGAGCCTGCTTTTTTACGTAGTATGGTTGGGAAACTGTCAACCCCTGAGTAATAATAGCTATCTAATATAGCAAACTACTAATAGCATCCAATATCTAATGGAGTACTTAATGTAACATAAACCTACATACATACATGAATTAGGAAGTAGGTATTGTATTTTTGTTTGTTCTTATTTTATTTTATTAGTTTGTTAAATTTTTGGACTTTTATATTTTAAAACACTTCACCGCCTTCCCCTCTCAATATTAATTCAACTTTCCTCTACCTGAAGGTTGTCTGGAAGAGGACCACCTAAATTGTGCTATTGTGTAATGTATTTATTTTCCTGTGATTTGTTTCTTTTGTGTGGTGTACAATAAAGAGTATCTATCTATCTACTTAACTTCTTCTTCTTCTTCTTTACAGCCATAGGACGTCCTCTGCTGAACACAGGCCTCCCACAATGACATTCATTGGGGGGGATTGCCAATACTCGCCACGCTTGGCAGGCGGGTTGGCGAGCGCAGTTTTTTATAAGATTTCGCACGCAGACACTGCTGCCCGTCTCGTGCTACAGGAATTAGTCACCTCTTACGACACGCTTCCTGTACTCTACTTAACTGTCTAAAGGAAAAGGCTGTCATACAGTAAAAGTAGATAGGTGCTCTTTATTACAAACAAAAGAGTATGAGATACATGAAAACAAAATAATGTCCAGCTCCGGAACCCTGTAACATACCTACTCCCATGTATTATGTACCTACCTAAGTACGTTGCTCTGATCCTAACTTCCTGAGGTAAGTAGCCAAGCACTTGTGTTATAAAAATCAGAAACAACGGCGACGGTATCACAACACCCAGACCCGAGACAAATCTGACGACGACAACCTTCGTAGCCGAGAGGCGAGTACGCCCACAGAAATCTGTGTGTACGCCGGATTTGGCGTCACCATCTTTGAGGTCCCGAGTTCGATTCCCGGTCGGTAAATGTAGGATAAATAGGTTTTCTATATTGTCTCGGGTCTGGGTGTTGTGGTACCGTCGTTGTTGGCTAATTACCATAGGATCAGAGTATGTGATGTTGTTAAATTTTTTTTTATATTAATAGGCTAGTTTCCTGGGTCAAAAAAAAGATTATTCTATTTAGTCCGTCAGATTAGATAATCAAAGAAAATATTGGACCCATATTTTGTCTTTTGTCAATTAAACACAAAAATACAAAAAGCGCATCAAAGTTTGGGAATGGGTGCACGTGACGTCACGCCGTGATGCTAGTGTCGCAAGGCGTGACGTTACGCAGAACTATAACGGCCTATATATTCATCAGCTTTTAATAATCCAACTAACGGACTAATTAGTTTTTTTCAGGAAACTAGCCCGTTATATGTATAGAATATAGAAAAGTTCGTTTTCTACATACACCCGACCGGGAATCGAACCCGGGACCTTAGAGATGGCGACGCAAAGACCGGAGTGCTCGCCTCTCGGCTACGGAGGTAGTTGAAAACGTTTAAGTAAGTATACACAGATGATTGCTATAGTAGTTGCGTTAATTTGTGCAGGTACAGTGAAACACGACGGCTAGTTTTCTGTAGTATACTCGTAAAAATCATGTTATTATTTAACTGTAATAACATGATTTTTACGAGTACGTACCTTGTAACCTTAAGGACGGTTACATTGTGACACTAAATCTATGGATCTTTGAATATGGAAAAAAATCTTAGAGCAGCCCTAACATTTCTGTCCAAAGACCGCAAACTATAAGTTAGCGGGATAGGTCCATATTTTATTTTATTTTTAAAAAGCATACCTGTCACCTCAAGTAAACAAAACACAAATGCTATCTTAGAGCATTCATATACGCCAACTGGTTAATATTAATATATGGTGTTGGAATGATTACAAAACTAAAAAATACGTTACGTACAAATTCTAAACCTCAAATAAAATCTCTACCCATGGTGTGGCTTCCAATTTTACTTTCATTGCTGTTTTGGTCATAAATAATAAATAAAACGTTTAGAAAAAACTACATTTATACATTTTTATTAACAGTCTTAACAATTAACTAAGTTACACTATACTATATTACAGAGGGAACCACCGCCTCGCCCCATCTAATCTTATTACTTCACCATTAAGCATGGGGTTCTCTATTATGCTTGTGACTAGATGGGCAAACTCTTCAGGCTTTCCTAGTCTTGATGGGAATGGTGACATGCGTTTCAGGAACTCTAGCATTTTTTCCGGTAAATATGACACTAGGGGTGTGTCGAATATACCTGAAAAAAAAAACATGTTACAAATTTACATTGCACTGAAATAGACCGATAGTTTTATTTTACACATGTTTCAACCCTTTTAAGTTCCACGCATTTGAGCTGCACTGCAAGACCCGACGCGGCGTTGCAAGTAACTTTGTAGCAGTTGCCTGCCGCGCACACACAGGGTGTCTATACACTCATACAGGGTTACATTGCAAAAGGGTGCCAAATTTAAAAAATTGGGAACTTTATACAGAAGAGTCTTAATCGTTATTATTTTTAATAATCGTATTTTACGAAAAAAAATACTTTAATTTTTCGAAAATAAAGTCAATAACGAGACTACGAAAGCCCAGCGGCCATTTATCAGAGGAGATTATCAGTAGGTACGGCGAGCCAACCTTACCCAGTGCACATACGGTGCAATTTTTTCATGAATGAGTTATTTTTATTCACGCGTATGATTCTTAACAGCGAATAGGAATAATTAAAAGTTTTTCTTTGTTCTTTACATAGTTCGATTAAGTTACTGATTCTGAGCCACTCCTGAAGATTTGGCACCCCTTTGCAATGTAACCCTGTATAAAGAATATTTTGCAGCTCCGTATAGCGCCGCGTTTAGCGCTGTGCAGCATAAATGCGGTCCGACCTTTACTGTCAGATTTACAGATGCAGACTGCATGTCTGTCTTATGCGCTTGGTAAAGGAAAGACGGACTCCTGTTAACATTGCTCGACTTTGCCCCCACTCTCGTCGACGTCAAACGCCCGCTGCTAATAGAGGATCCTTCCGGCTACTTCCGTCAGTCTGCCAGCCCTACCCCGCCCTCCTTCTTGTACGGAAATTGGCTATAATCGATATTAGTGTTTTCAAACTTGAATCGAGATTACACTTACACCACTTAGTAAGCTAAAATCGATTTATGCTTAATCCGGAACAAGAAGCGAAGAGTCAACGAATGCCATACCGGAAGCAAGGGTAGGGGCAAGGTCAAGCAACGTCAAGAGTAGGCTGACATCCACGTGTCATATCTCATCATCATCATCATATCAGCCACAGAACGTACACTGCTGAACAAGGGCCTCCCCCGATTTTTCATTTGTATTTGCCACTCAAATCTCATCCGCACTATCCCTTTATAAATTAAACCTATACATATTACTTAACATTTTTTACTAATTTCTGTGTTGTGCTGTTCTATTTTGTGTTATTTATTTTTTTAGGTGGTTAAACTCGCTCAGTATTTACAATCATTTAAAACATAATTTATCCACCTACCGCACAAATGCTACACATGTGATTCTGGCGGAACAGTGTACCCGCGGTGGCAAAACACGCGTTCATCGCCAAAAACGAAGAAGGGCCTCCCCCAATGACTTATCATAGGGGGGGATTGCCAATACTCGCCACGCTTGGCAGGCGGATTGGCGAGCGCAGTTTTTTATAAGATTTCGCACAAAGACGCTGCTGCCCGTCTCGTGCTCGTCTCTCGTCTCGTGTTGACATTGGGAAAGTGTATTCTTTATCGACTGTCACCACAAGGCACGGCACGTGTCATATCTACCCACTATTTAATCAAAAGAGTAACATAATGGGTATGGTTTTTGCCAGTCCCGCAAAAACTAGGCAGCTGTGCCGCCGGTAAAGTGTGGAGCGGTAATACAAACCTGGCGCAATCGTCATGACCCTAATGCCTCTTGCAGCCAAATCTCTAGCCACTGGCAACGTCATCCCTATTACAGCAGCCGTGCTTGCTGCATAGGCTGCCTGGCCGATGTCACCTTCGTATGCAATTGTTGCCGCTGTGTTGATGATCACACCCCTCTGCCCATTCTCATCTGGTTTATTTTTGCCTAACAAGCCGGAGGCCAGTCGTATTGTATTGAATGTGCCTATTACATTGACCTGTAATTTTAATATTAAAATATAATACACTTTTCCGTAAGGAACTTGTCAAAACTAATCAAATTAACCCAATAGGTTTAGGCGCGAACTTCACAGGATACAAAGAGGCTGACAATAGTGACCGAGTTTCTTGCACTGCTTTCTCGGCGCTAGCAGTGGTAGGGTAAAAAAAATGGGATGTATATAAGAGCTTAATTTAGGTCTTTTAGCAGAAATAATTGGTTGTAATTGATAGAGTAAACTTTAAAATTTTCAGTCACTATCCACCACCGGACACTATCATCCACGTAATGGTATCAAATTATATTATTGTCATGTAGATAACACATTCTGACAAAGTAGCCATGATAATTAGAACCTTACTACTAAGATTCATTGACATATATATCAGTAGTTTTTTTTTTTCTCAGTAGTTTCTTAAAATTTTTGTTGAAATAGAGATTGAGATGTTATGATAATAATATGTTAAAAGTTGTAGTATTACGTTTTACATAAAATTAGATAACTCTTCGCGTTCCGCTTACCTGTGGCAGACCAGAAAAACAATGGAAAACAATGGAGACATTTTTTGGTGGCACAAGTTTTAATACAATATATTTTCGGACCTCTTTATATGGGCTACCTATAGAAGCCACTTTTCCCACTGCTGCCATACTGTCTAGTAAAATAGCACCGATTAACTAGCTTATATGTACATATAATGAAAACTTACATCAACACATTTCCTAAAACCATCCAAGCTGCATTCCTGGTCCTTATAGAAGTTGTATGTTTGGTGTGTCTCCGAATAGCCTGCACAATTCACTAATATGTCCAGACGGCCAAACTTCTCTTTGGCCAGATCTAAAGCTTTCATTACATCATTTTCTGATGCAACCTAAAAACAATTTTATGTCCTTATCTTTTGATACAAAAAAAAAACTTGAATAGTAACTTCATATAATTGTTAGGGAATAAAGTAGCCTTTTTTTTTACTATCGCACCAGTACTACAAACTAAGCTAAGCTTGTACTATGGTGACTAGATAACGGATAAACATACTTAAATATATTTAAAACATCCATGACTTAAGTACAAATGCTTGTTCATGCTCATCACACAAACATTTTCCCCTTGCGGGATTCGAATCTGTAACCGCTCGGCTTTGTACTGCGGAGCGCGAACCACTACACAAGACGATCGTCGTTTACTTACTTACTTATTGTTTTATAATTACCTATTCTTGAATTCTTATAATGTGGCATTTATAAGTGTTATTATAATTTAAGCAAATATAGGGATAATCAGGTAAAAATATAGATTATAAAAAGTTACAAATTAATTAGCCGATGTTATAAAATTCACAGAAGTCCAAAACAAAAAACTTACGGAACCAGGTGATACAAATACGTTATCACCAAGCCGTTTTGCGACTTCCTGGGCCCTTTTAGCTTGGAGGTCCAGGATCACAACGTTCCCTCCGTGCTTGACAAACCTTTCCACGGTAGCTTTCCCCAGACCTGAGGCTCCGCCGGTGACCAAACTAACCATACCCTAAAGTTAGAGGTTAGAAAACATTAATCGAATTACTGAGTAATATTATAACAAATAATAACACAAAGTTGAAATAATAATTTAATTTACATACTTTAAACATGTTTAACAAATAATTGTAATTGAGTTTTTGATCTTTAAAAGTAGATATTAGAAAAACCAAAATCAAATTGTTTTTGAGTTGACCTGCCAAAAACAGCTGTCAAAAACAATGACATTGGCGTTAGTTATTCGTTTAAAAATGGATTTCAAACCTTCAAAAAATAATTAAATGAAATTGAGATTTATTTTGCAGAAAAATTGACTGTTAATCAAACTTAATTTTACGGTTGATAAATGAAGTTAAATTTTCACTTTTCACGGAGTCACTGAACAAATTATAAACCGATTTATAAGCCAGCCAGTTTGAACGGTTTAAGAGATGCTAAAATGTTATGTTCCTGTCTCTTTCACATTTATGAAAACTTAATATGACTGTCTCTTTTTTGTGACCTAAATTGACATAAGAACTGAATTTCCGATATGGAGCTATTACACATATCCTCTAATTTCATTCCTCAATTGTGCAAAATAATCAATTTTATGTGTTGGCGAATTAAAATTGATTTCCCTTAATTTCCTTCTCGCAAATAAGTTTTTGTGAACCGTGAATACGTTATGACTACAGTGGAACAACCGATATTTATATTACCAAAGAAAAGGAATGGGAAAAAGCAGAATCCTGTCGCTAGTCATGTAGACCACATCATAAGCGTTCAGGTTCATTGTTTTAGCTAATTTATTTTAGAGATTGTAAGGTTACGGTACATTGGTCTAAACTATTTACGAATCAATGCCCAAGTTTTGCTAAACCCTGAATAATTTCATAATAATACTCCAGTGTTTTGCCCTATGGAACTTGCCGGTTTGCGGCGGCTATTTAACCAACTTTGAAAAAGAAGGTTCTTAATTTTTCGGTAACTTAGTTTTTATGTTCCGCTGTCTCCAAAAAATGTAGTGAAACTTTCACGTAGGATAGAAAATACAATTTCTTAGAAATTAAATAAAAGCAACCTTGTCTCAATTTATACTATAAATAATAATATAATATAATAACACTAGAGCAATGTATGTGATGTTGTCCAATATTTATTTATTATTGAATTTTGTAACATTTAACTTACAGGGCACAATGGATACTGATCTGCCAGCAAAATACAAAAACGGTCTCTCACCAGTAGCCGAACATGTTGTAAATGGCATCATCCACTCCACTATGGAAGGACTAAAATCCAACATGAAGATCAATCTCCCCATAATCAATGATGTCAATGATGAGGACTTGAACGAAGCAAATACTGATCACTCTCAGAAGATTCAAAACGCACAGAAAAATGGCTACCAGGCACTAACTACAATTCACAGCAGCAGGGAGATTATTGATTTGTCTCCAATTTATGAAAACTCATCAGATGCATGCTCAAGCCATGGAGATTTAAGAGAGGGTTATGAAAATGACATCCAGAAAAGTTGCCGCATTTTAAACTCGGATATCAATGAGAGCTCATCAGCTACCCCAAACAGCTTGTCCCAAACGCAGTCAGAGAACAGTTTCGAAATGGGGCCACTAACAGACAGCCTAAAAAACAGTGCTAAAAGGAAAAAGAGGGTTAACATAGTCCCTGGCATAGTGGAATCAGAGCACACAGATACTGAAATAACTGCTTTGAGAGTTGAATCAGAAGGTTCCATATCCCCTGAATGCTCCTTGACAGAAATGTCTAAAGATGCCTACCTCACTATGACGGGCACAATCAAAAGAGGCAAAAAAAAGGGACAGAATGTTGACGTTAAACTGAACATATCAAGGGAGGAATTAGAGATTATTGAAGCTGCAATAGTTGCTGAGGAATACAATAAGATGGACATTTCAAAATGTTCTCTATACAGTGGCTTACATGTATTTTTATTTAGCTTGGTTTGCATACCATTTGTGGCATGCATTTCAGCTTTGTATTCTTTTTATATGGGCACTATGACTTGGTATAATATCTTCTCCCATGTAACTGAAGATTTCAGTTGCATTAAAAAAGTCTTGCTTGCTCCTATAGTGATATTGTCATACCCTTTTTTGATAGTGATATTTACTATTGGTTTAGGGTTATATGCTGGTATAGTTCAACTGACATTCAGTGGGGCCAATTGGTGGAAAGATGTTTGTGATTTTGAAAAGGGTTTTTATGGGTGGCTCTGTAGTACTTTAGGTATGTCTGAATGTAGCCCATATGAGGTTGTAATTTTAATGGATGTAAAGCCATCTTAAAATTGTTTGGAAATCTTTATGTCTGCAAAAAGGCCATATTACTGCCACTATAATGTAACAGTTAGTAGCTTGTAAGTTGACTGATGTATCCAAAATTTAAATGTAGTGTGTTTATTCCATTATTGTGTAAGTGTTGTCTAGAGGCAGGGATTCAGCCAAGTATCTGGGAAAAGAGAATAAAGGGGTGGGAACAATATTGTGTGGTTGGTATAAATGTAACAGGTTTTGAGGTATAATATCAAATGTAGTACCTACTTACTTGGTTTGCTCAAATTTTTCTTCCAATATTACAGCGAAGTATCAAATAGTCATGCAACTTTTTCTAGTCATATTTAAACTGATTGTCTTTTATTATAACCTTAGCTGTATGTAGTGTAATGTTTTACATATCTGTTATGTAATATAATATTATTGTGCTATGAGTGTGTGTGTGTGGTCAATTTCAATACCAATGTTGAAATCAATGATAATTAGATTTTAAAGGCAAATGATTTTAAAGATTATATTTAAAAAAAATTAAATATATTTTAACTAATTTAGTCAAGTAATCATGGCATATAAACAATATTTGTAGTGATGTGCCGAGTCGCTGTTTTTGTGGATCAAGTCAACTCGAGCCGGTTTATACGGTTTTCGAATCATGACTCGATTCTGCGATCCGAGTCTAGGACTCTAGTTCTATGTGTGGTATTCGATTGTTGAATCGAGTCCAGTACAATGATTAACCAGTTTTTTTAAATTTTGTAATAAAGTACATTGAATTTATTATGCATCACTTTATTGCTTAAGTAATCAGAGATCGAGTACAAGCGAGTCAAGAGTGTACAAGATCGATTCTTCCTGACTCGACTTCCTAACAGAATCAAGTCCGGCATACTCGAATTAAAATAAACTGGTATTCCAGTAGGCGAGTCCAAAGCAGGAATCGAGTCTGACTCGAATCAAGCCGTACTCGGCACATCACTAAAGATTTGATCTTTATCTTCAAATTACTTGCCTTTCTAGGGTAATAAGCCTGTTTTCACCAAAAGGAAGAAAAATGATATTATTTATTATGAAAAGTATTCTAATAACATTACACTGCTTTTGATGGAAACCAGGCTATCTGGGAATGAAATATAAAACTTAGGTAATGCTTAGCGAATTTAATAATTTCCTTGTATTTTAGTAGCTATGTGTAAGCATTTGCACATACAAATAGTACTTTTTGTAGATTTATTGTTTGCAGAAACTATATAACTTCTCATAATCAACATTAATATTATGAAGACTGATGTATTCTAGTCACTTTTGTGGTAATCATTTTCTACATAATAAAATATTTTACAAAACTCCGACTTGTTTTCCTAGAACAAGTAACTACAATGGAATTAAACAATATCGAAATTACTATTAACTATACAGTCCTAGCATTATCTAGCCTCACGACGTGTCTTTCGGTTGACTTTGTTCTTCTTTAGGCTGTTTCTGTTTGAATTCTGCGTCTATTCTTTCTTTGGCTCTAACAATTTTTGATTGTAAATAAAAGGAACCACCTTTCGCTTTATCGTTCACTGTGAACAAGTGTTCGTAATTTTTCTGAATTTTATCTGGATCTAGTTTATCTATATTTAAAATTTGCATAGCTTCTTCTAGTGTGACGCCTGTGGAGGCGTTTGCTGCTGCTCGTCTTGCGCCTTCAGGTCCACCACCAGCTCTCTTGGCAGCCTCTTGAGATGCTGCAATTTCTTGTTTTAACGCCCTCGCAAACGCTCGCCCGACGACTTGAGCACCCAACACTATTATTTGAGCTATATATTTAGCCATTTCTACAGGCAACACGTCTAGACAAATAACTAAATAACATTACGACATAAAGTCATTCGAAAAATTATAGGTTATATTGCGTTCCGTTTTTGACATTTGAAGCAAATGTCATGTTCATAAAATAGACCGTCAACCAATGTTTAAGATGTTTAAGTGCAATTTTCTTTGCTAATGCTTTTAAAAAAGCACAACAGTCAAAATATTCGCGCGGTTTTTTTGACAGGATATTGACAGCATATAATCTAAAATCTTAAAGCTAACCTGTTTGTGTTTTTGTTCTGTTTTTACGTTTAATTATTTTAATTGTATCAAGTATTTGTTGTTTTACGTTGTGTTTATCTGTTAGTTAATTAAGCATAATTATGGTAAGTATTATGTTCTTATTCATAAATAAACTAAAGATAATTTCTCGAGAACAATCTCCCGTTACCCGAGCTAATCATCAATTACCTGTGACTAAAACAACATTAGTTACAGCATTTTCCGCTATAAAAGGCGTTTATCACGAAACAGAACCTGTTAAACTAATAGTTTGTACAGATTTTGCCATTAAAAAAACCCTAACCTTAACAAAACACCAAACCTTATTCTGTTCAGAGTTCGCCCGCACCTGATACACCGGCGTCTGAGAGAGACGGGGCTCGGTCAAGGATGACATCTCCGGCTCGCGAATATGAAATGTTCGAAGATGAGAGTGCCATACTCGGAGACAATCCTATCGAAGAGGAGGAGGATGGAGAGGAACTGTTCGGAGACAATATGGAAGCGTATGTATCGTAACTTGTGGCTGACTGAAAGATTCAGAAGATAGATAGATATTTAAATAAATAAGAGGCAGTCATTGGTCCTAGAAATGTAATCTCTGACTAATCCATATTATCGGACTGAAGGTTTTAACGGATTTTTGAAGTGGCTTTCTGATTTATCCAAATGTTAGATTGCTAGAGATTCACTGATCCTAGAAATGTATAATACGTATGTCACAGCCAACTGGTTAAAATAGCTAATTGCACGGCTAGCCCTTACATTAAACAATGTCATTCAACCAAACACCTTGATGTCAAATAGCCAAATCGTTGAACACAACATTCAACAGTACAGCTAAACGACACTCAGCTAGCTGGTTAAATGTCAATATTTTTAAATCACTTGAAACGCTGATAGGTAACTCCATTATTTGTACTTTTTAATAACATTTAGAACTTTTTTCGGCTATTTTCTTCTCCACAAAACCAACCTACAACAAAAACACCTGCTGTTGCCACCATCTTGTAAACAAAACGAAACAGCGCAGCAGTGGTGAAGAAATAAACTAATTACATTTTAAGGCGGCTTTTAAGTCAGCTGGTAAGTTTAATGTTGATTCAACTATAAAACTAGGTGGCATTGATGGCGTTGTTCAATGAATCGGCTAGCCGTGCCATAAAACCAGTCGGCAGCGACATATGTAATCCTGATTAGGATATCTTTGGTACCTACCTAACCTCATTCACTTATCAACATATTGTTATAATACAATATATAAATAAAATTTCCTTACTTTCCAGTGATTACCGGCCAATGCCCGCACTAGACCGTTATGATAATGAAGACTTAGATGAAGATGACTATGACCCTATGTCTATTGAAGACCGAGTGGCGGCTGAGCAGGAGTTGCGTCGTCGGGACCGGGATGAAGGCAGACTGCGGAGAGATGATCGCGGTTTGCTTTATGGTAAGTAAAAGTCTCAGCACAGAATGTAAACCAATTTAAGAACAGGCTAGATAAGCATTTTGAACTGCATACATAAAAAAATAAAAAAAAGAAGGACAACCTGATACGGGCAATCATCAGTTGTTTCAACTGCCTGCCTGTTAATAAAATAATAATAATAATAATAAATAAATAAAGGGAATAACGGCTACCTCAGGGGGAATGAGCAAGACCCCGATGGTATCTTGCTCACTGCCAAATGATGATGGAGGAAAACAGAGAGCGTATAGGGCCGCTGCCTGGGGGTCATCGCCGGGGCGCGTTTGGAGCTGGCGCTGGACGTGGCAGCATGCGGGCCGCCAGCACTTCCCGACTGGGCCGACCACCTGCCGGTCACCGCCATCATCACCTTCAGTGCGCTTGGCATCAGCAGGGGCTTCCCAGCCCCAGCAATTGGTGCCCGCCACTGGAGGTACAAGGCGCATGAGGTGGAATCAAACAATGAATGCGAACCTCATGCGCGCTTACTACGGAGCGACAGGGGGAGAAACCGGTAGGACAGGCTATCGAGCACGGATGCATCGCGCATTTCTGCAGCTGGAGCCAACTTTGTCTGTCGCCGAACAAAACCTGTCGGATAGAGCTCGGTGGATACTGCGTTCTAATATCTTTAGCACCACTGAGCTCGAAC
This sequence comes from Anania hortulata, assembly GCA_963576865.1. Taxonomy (NCBI): domain Eukaryota; kingdom Metazoa; phylum Arthropoda; class Insecta; order Lepidoptera; family Crambidae; genus Anania; species Anania hortulata. Next base: position 4,726,936 of record OY756408.1, on the reverse strand, counting down.
AATTGCGAAGCGAGGCTGTTTCCTGCGCGCCACCCGCATCCACTGAGCAGACTGCCACTCCTGCGCCTTCTGGCGGCGAGAATGTGGTGGTCGATGACGAGCCAGTGGAGGCTGTTGGCGCGTCGGAAATAGTCGCCCAGGACTTAGAGTGAATGAGGGGGATTTTAGAGGAGACGATTTTGGAGTACAGTAATACTCCCCTGGAAGAGAGACCTAGGCTTCCGAGACTACCACTCAGCTTTCGGATCCGGGATGTCGTTGAGGCCGTAAACCAGA